>CAKMXT010000019.1:0-596816 GCA_928856705.1 Ustilago xerochloae
ACCGTCTCACTTTCTAATTGACCGTCTTCAAGGTCTGTGATCAGACCGTCTCACAGCTGTGCAACCATTTTGAATTGGTCAGTCTTTGACCGGCTTGCAATTTTGAATTGGTCCGTCTTTGCTTGTAATTGACTGCCTTGCCTTTGAAACTGACCGCCTTGAAATTGTATTCAACCGTCTTTGAATTTTGAAGTTGGATGAATGTAGCGCAGCGTGCTCAACTTTGAATTTCTGACCGCCTCTCAATTTTCAAATCAACCGCCTCCAAAATTGAATTGGACTGCCTTGGAATTTTGAATTGGACCGTCTTCCAGAAATTCAAACGCGCTCACAATTTGAATTTGACTGTCTTGCAAATTTGAAATGGACTGTCTTGCAATTTTGAATTGGACTGCGTTCACGTGAAATACAAGTGTGGTCAGTTTTGAATTGGACTGTCTTGAAATTTCAAGTGCGCTGGCAGCCATGGCCGGTCTCAAGCACGCTCAGATGGTCGAACCTCCGCTGGCACGGAGCTAGAAGCAGTTTGTGATGACAGCGTAGACAAAGGGGTTGTATGGTTGAGCAGTAGATGGTGAGAACAATGTTGATCAAGTTGGAAGTGGATGAGATGAGATGATATGGTGAAGAAGAAAGGGACCAATGAGCAAGCAGCGGATGGAAGAGACAAAGCGTAGTAGGTGCAGAGAAGAAAGCAAGAGCATACAACCAGTAGAGACAAAGAGCGGCCAATCATCAGAGAGTAAGAGATTGATCCCAGTGCAGCAAGAATGTTGGAGGATTATTGCGGCAAAAGTGACTTTTTCTCCGCCAAAGTGAAAATTTTGACGCGGTACCCCCTTTGCTGACCTGGCTGTGATTGCAACATTTTGTGATTTTGGTGACGTGTCCGCCTTGTTGAGATTGCAGATAGAAGGTGTAGCTCTAACAATTCCAACACGCTCTCTGCCAGGTGTGTAATTGCAGAAAAAGGCAGGTGATGCGTCTCTCAGGTAGAGGGGTAGCGCGGCAAAAATGACTTTTTCTCTGCCAAAGTGAAAATCTTGATGCGGTACCCCTCACTTAGACGTGATGCTGACTGAATTTTCATGCCTCACTTTCTGCACACCTTTTTCCCGCCTTTTCCAAACAATATCTGTTGCGTGCGTGTCCAGACTTCTCAGTGCCTGACATCTACACACAACAAGGTTGGGGCAACGGTCATCTACCTTCTGCACATTGAGTGGTATCTGCAGGTGGTTGTGCCAATGTCAAGTGTCATCTCAAGAGACAACATGGATTGTTGACCTTGCTGTGCAGACTACGCTGCTGACTAGCGCATGCTGTTTGAAGCAACAGACCATACTGAGTGGAGCAACGGACTGTCCATTGGGTGCTGACCTCTGCCTGCGGAATGAGCCTGAGCAACGGACCACGGACTGTCCATTGGTAACAGCGCTGATTGCTCTTGCTGAGCAGAAGCAAAGGACTGTCCGTCAAGCGCTGACTGCTGCTCAGCACACACTGCAGTGTGTTGGCCAGCAAGGCGCTGGAGCAGTGTCCTTGAGACGCGTTGAATTTCTGTGAATTTCCAACCTGCTGTGCGCTGCTTGCCTGTCCGTTGGGGACACGTCCGTTGCTCCTGCCAAAAAAAAAATTTAATCCATTGCGGCACTGGACCAGTGTTTTTAGAAAGTCCGTTGGGGGTTGACGGACGGCGCGTCCACATGGCATTTGGCAGGCCGGACTGGTCCGTTGCGCCCTAGCGACGGACGCCGCCTAGGGCTAGGTTTGGTTGGTAGCAGACTGGCAACGGGAGATATAAGCAATGAATTGATGATCGCAGCATCCCCTGTTTTCAATCCACCGCTCTTACATATCCTCTGCACACTGTAAAGTTCTTCCCCTCCCCTGCCTCCCCCCTTCACACATCGTCACATTCACTCACGCTTTCCCCCGTCTCTTTTCCCTTTTCACGCAGACATAACCCAGTGCCACCCTTGTTCCCTTTTTTCTATTTTTCATTCGCCTCTTTTATTCTTTTAAGTAATGTAAGTATTGTAGCCCATCTCGGTTCATCTTTTTTCAATTTCCGATTCAGTTACTAACACATTCAATTCTTCTATTTTTTTCTTCTTTTTCTTTTGTTCATTGCGCTGCAGCACAATGTCCGATGTCGACCATTCAAAGTGCGACCTTGCCGTCAAAGAGCTCGAGGCAGAGGTTTGCAATCTCCAAGAGAGAATCAAAGATCTCCAGAGGGAGAGAGACGACCTCTTGGACAGACGTTGGACTTTGGCTCAGTGGAAATCAGCTTACAAGGAGATTTTCAAGCAGATCCATCTTTGTGCCATTGAGAGCAACCAGAGCCGCTTCCCTGATGATCTTCTCAACTTCGTCTTTTCTCTCCAAGGATGGATCATTGTAGGCGTTCATTGTATCCGACAACTCAAAAACGCCATCAGCGTTCTTTGCAAGTACAACGTCAAAGTGACCTTTGACGGTCAAAACACCATCGTCAAGGCCCCTTAAGGGCTCACTTTTCATACATTTCATCTTCAATTCAATCAAATCATCCCCACTTCTGTTTTTGCATGCCTGCCTTCGTATGTGACATGAATTTGAATTCGATTGCAAATGTCTTTGAAACGTTCTGTGAACAAACTTGCCAACATGACGTTCTGATAAGGCTCAGTGCTGTGACATTTGTACTTAGCTTCTGTCAATCTAGATTTAATCATCTAACAATTGAAAAGCATCATAGCCTACAGGTACAGATCAACATTGAAACAGATGCAATGATTGCCACGTACTCCTCCTTCCTTGCTTAGCGTTCAGATAGTCATTGGCCAATTTTTACTCATCTTATGTGCGCTGACTTGTTGTACACTTTCAAAAGATATCAGGAAAGCAGGAGCAATCCTGCTGCAATGAGTATAACAATTTGTCCAAAGGAGCCAAGAGAGAAAGAACTGAGTTGTTGAGCTTGTGTAGTTTGAGCAGGTTCATCCATGTGATCTGCCATCCACAATCTGGCCTGTTTGCTTAGCTGAGCTATGTTGCGGTTTGCCAGATATGTAATTCCATTGATCTTGTATTGATCAGGCTGGTAAGTGCTGTGCACCATTTGAGCAGAGCAACAAAGCCAACCTGGGGGTGCTGTGTTCCAACAAGTTCTTTTTTGTGTCCGAGCATTGAGAGCACGTATCAAAATACCCATGATATATTTGGCGGTGTCCAAACCAAAGATGAGCAAATGGAGATCAGACATTTCTTGTGTGAAATTGTCTCAACCAGAGGAAGGCAGGAATGATGAATGTTGATGAGAAGGCAGCAAGTGGAATAGAGTGTCAAAGTTGGCCAGAAGCCCAGGTGTTGAAGATCGCCAGCTTGACTGCACTATGTCTTTACCAATTGCAAGCTTCTGAGAGCGCGGAATTCGGCTTCAGTGCGGCTATCACAATTGACGAGTGGAGGTATACTGCCATTTCGTCACAGTCGTGCCTTGACTGAAGACGTCGGTACGGATATCAACCTCGTTTCATGACCGCTATGCGCTAAGACAGCTCCCTCGAACGTCGTGAACATGTGTTCAGAGGAAGAAGAGCTTGTCAAACACGGAGCAGAGGTGCCTGACGAGCCGCAGGCGGGACTCGCCGAACTCTTCGTCGACTCGCACTGCCATCCGACCGACGATCCGGCAGCCTATACCTCGCCAAATCTCGACGAGCTTTCAAGACGGATTGACAATGTGAATGTGGGACGACTCGTTTGTATGTCCACGAACGCACGAGACCAGTCGATGGTCGCAGAGCTGGCTTCACGACATCCCAACAAGGTGGTTCCATGCTTTGGTTGGCATCCGTGGTTTGCACATCAAATCTCTCTTTCCGATCCTGTGCCGAGCAAGGCAGAGCACTACAAACGCCTCTTCGGTGTCTCCGACGATGGCCAATCTAGCAGTGATCGTGCGCAAAAGGAGCTCGATGCTGTCTGGGAACAATTGCCAGATCCAATATCACTCAACAGTGTGTGCGAGGGCATTCGCAAGCAGTTCGAGATCTTTCCGTCGGCGCTCCTGGGGGAAGTCGGAATCGATCGAGCATTCCGCATACCTCGAAGAGCCTGGAACTATGACCCCAACAAGTCTGATATAGCATCGTCCGAACCGAAGCTTACCAAGCTCAAGACACCGCAGGAGCACCAGCTCGCCGTGCTGCGAGCCCAAATTCAAGTCGCTCTGCAATACCAACGCAACATTTCGCTTCACTCAGTACAAGCAGCAGGAATAACGGTCGACTTGCTTGAGTCCTTGCGCAACACAGACCCAACCTCTTTCGGTGCGATACGCATATCGTTACATTCCTGCACACTCGACAAGAATGTGGTCAAGTCCATCACGAAGAAGCATCCCAACGTCTACATTGGCTTTTCGTCAACGATCAATCGCAAGCAGTTCTTGGCAAAGGAATGTCTTGCCACTGCAGATCGCAGCCGAGCGCTAATGGAAAGTGACTATCACACAGTCAAAGGCATTCCCGGCTACTTGCACCAGGCGAACGAGTACTTTGCGCAGTTGCACGGACTCACGCCGGAAGACGCTGCCAAGCAGCTTCGCTCGAACTGGGACGCTTTCTACAAGATCAAGCGTCAAGAAGAATCTGATTCTGACGACTCTGATGCGTGAGAAGAGCGCGCGGTCTCCCTAAGCTGGCAAGACATCATCTAGAAACAAGCGGTATTCTGCAGGTGGGGTACGATCACATCTGCGCTTACGTCGACACCTTTCTTCCTCCTCTGAACAGCTTGCGTTGCAGGACCGTCCGCGAGAAGAAAGAGTCGGATGCCCTGCTTCAGCATTCGGCGAGGTGTTGCGGATGAGAAACCCTCCGCTGAGCAATGCAAGCCAATCAGTACGACCTTGCGCTGGCAAGTCGTCGAGTTCACTCTTTGGTTTTGCCTTTTACCGACTCAATCGTTTCTGTTCGTAGGCTTGGCACAGAAGCAATGTCGCAGCGAAGCAGACGACAGTCATACGAGGATATAATGCATGTAAGTTATCACAATCTAGTTGTACAATTAAGCAAAATCATGTGTGTAATGCGGAGGAATGCAAGGACTGCCATGAGGCCGGTCTGAGGGGGGGTAAAATGCTTGGGAGTGAGCAAACGATCCGGCAAAGATCGACACTCTATGCATGCTGTAGCTTGGCAGCCGCGACGCTTGTGCTCTTGTGAGATGGCGAAATGGTGTTGCCGAATTCGTCAACTGGCGGGAAGCGAGCCATTCGCTCAAGGTCGTCCAAGTCCATGTGAGAGCGAATGTACATGTTCTGCGTGTCGACAGGCACCTGATAATCCCACGATGTCCAAGCGCCCTGTTTGAGACTTGAGAACACAAAGCGTCTTCGACGTTGAACAGCGAGAACGTCTTCGGTGATCTTGGCCATATCCCATCGCTGGAGCGCTTCCATCTCGAAGCCTTCGAGCGCCTTGCGTGTCTCTGAGTCGAGGCTGTCGCGGTCTGATGCAAGGTTGACGAGCTCCTTTGGATCTTTGGCGAGGTTAAAGAGCTGAGGCGGATCAACAGGACAGGTGATGTACTTCCAAGGACCTCGTCGAATCATGCAAAGAGGAGCAACGGTGCCTTCGCCCATGTATTCGGCAATGACTGTATCGTGACCAGTTTGTCCCAAGAGTTGAGGCAGCATGCTGATTCCGTCCAGCGGGAGCTGCTTCTGGAGCGGGATGCCGACAATGTCGCAGAAGGTGGGCAGCAGATCCATAGTCGAGACGTTGGCCTTGACGCGGCGCGGCGCAAACATCTTGGGGTAGTTGAAGAGGAGCGGAACACGAACGGAGCTCTCAAAGTAGCTCATCTTGTACCACAGAGATCGCTCGCCGAGCATGTCGCCGTGGTCTCCGCTGAAGACAACGATAGTGTCGTCGCGCAAGCCGCATTTGTCGAGCGTCGAGAGGAGCTGACCGATCTTGGCGTCAACATAGGAGACGGAGCCGTAATAAGCACGCTTGGCACGTTTGATCTGCTCTGGAGTGAATTCTCTGCCTTCGAGATCGCAGACATGACGAAGACGCTTCGAGTGAGGGTCTTGCCTGTCCGGATGAATCTCGACTTCGGGCATATTGATGTCAACACCTTCATAGAGATTCCAGAACTCCTCCTCGATGGTGTAAGGGTCGTGTGGATGAGTGAAGCTGACAGTGAGGGCAAAGGGCCGAGAAGAGCTGGATGCACCGCGACGACGTGCATGGTCGAAGAGATATTGCTTAGACTTGTAGAGGACCTCTTCATCGTAGTCCATCTGGTTGGAACGAACGCAGGGGCCGGCTTGGAGGATGCTCGATGCGTTGTGGTACCATTCGAGCCTGCGATCAGGCTCGTCCCAGTTGACAGCCCAGCCGTAATCTCCAGGGTAGATGTCGGCAGTGAGACGTTTCTCAAAGCCATGGAGCTGATCACCAATAAAGTGCATCTTACCGGCAAGAACCGTCTCGTAGCCGGCCGAACGAAGGTAGTGAGCATAGGTGGGCTGATCGGAACTGATAGAAGCGGCATTGTCGTAAGATTGAATCTTGGATGGAAGCTGTCCTGTAACTAGAGCCATGCGAGAAGGGGCGCAGAGTGGAGAATTGCAGTAGGCCGACTCGAGCACAACGGCATCCTGAGCAAGTCGATCGAGGTTCGGCGTGAGGATCTGCGACTTTTCGTTGTACATGCGGAGTTGAGGAGCAGCTAGCTGGTCGGCCATGATGAAGAGGATGTTGGGTCGAGAACCTGAAGCAGAGCTGGCATCGACACCAGCGCCAGCGCTACTGGTGCCGTTGGCGTGATGCCCGTTGACGCCATTGCCTTTCAACGTGTGACTTTCGAGGCCGTTGCCGTTGGCGTTTCCGTTAGCATGAGCATTGGTGTATCCGTTAGAGTGTCCATTGGCGTGCCCATTAGAGTGTCCATTGGCATGACCGTTGGCGCCGTGACCGTTGGTGTGAGCGGTTTGACCAAAGTCGGATCCGTTGATGGCCGGAGCGCCGTTGACAGACTGTACTGGCATGTTTGCGGCAGCAGCAGGTTGGGCGTTGCGTTGAGCGGAACGGACAACGATGACGAGAAGAGAAGCGGGCTCTTCCAGCTTACGGCTGCTGAGGTTGTCTATGGGAAAAGTCAATCAAGGGAGGCAAATTGTTGAACGGATTCAGAGGCACATATATATGCTCAGCAGTAGAGCTCCGTTTCGGCGACGAGATCTTCGCGGCACAGTCACTGCTCAGTGCCGGTCGTACGAGCTCGGACCTCGAGGCTGCATGAACACACACACGCAGGCAGCAAGTGAAAAGTTGTTGATTGCGGGGTAGAGCCGACGGTGCAACATTCCAGGCTGCAAAGGAACATCCCAGACACCTAGGCTGTGCATCGGCTTGGTCAGCTCAGATGAAGAAGTGACCATGACCACGTCAGACAAAAGACACCAACAGGAGAACAAGGGTGTGTTAACGAGCGAGTGAGTAGGTGATGGCGTGCGCGAAGATGTGTGTTGTGTGAGAGAGGTGTATGTGGAGAAAGTGAGCACGCAATTTTGGTGTTGAAGCGTGCAATTTTCCAGAAGAACCTGTGAACGGCACAGCACAAAAATGGAAACGAAAGAAGCTCGCCTGATCGGGTGTCCTAGCAACAATGCCGTGCAGATCTTCTCTTCGGTTCTGTCGATATCGGAAGCAAGCAAGCCGCTGTCGATACGAATGCTGTGCAGCTTTGATATTGAATGGGATCGTTGACCGACACGTCCGACAGCGGTGAAAGCTGCTCCGATTCCGACAGTTTCAAATTTGACCCACAAACACACTTTTTTGACAGCACCAAGCAGAAGAAGAAGAAAGAGGCGCTTTATTTTTGTGCAGCGAGGACCCTTCTTCTGCTGCACCTCTGCAGATCTGCCGCCTTGCAGCGCCTGCATAACATTTTGAGCTTTTGCTGTGTTGAAAGCGTTTGGAAGCCAACAGCGGCGCCCAATTTCAGCTCATCGTTCGATCCCAGCTTCGGACCGGGTCCCGATTGAGGCGCTTGTCCAAAGGTGACATTCGCACACTTGCTGCTGCCGGCAATATCAACAGGTACACCGCAATGTTCTAGGATGGAGGCGACTGAAGATCGCAATTAGTGGATAAGGGTGACGCTTCTGTAGAGCAACCAGTCTGCGTCGACGAGCGCACAAGACAATGAAACCTTCAAGTGCTTGTCACCATTCAGTCGAAGCCAGCCAAATCAAGGTCGGAGAAGCTTATTAACCTTGCCGCTCCGTTCTGGTCAGTCGTGTCGTCGCAAGAGCCGACACATATGAAATAGTCGAGAGCTGGTTCAATGCTCACAAGCATGCGCTGTGTGACGAGAACAATGTGTTGTGTTGACTTGCTGTGGCAGTCCCGGCTTGGACGAAAGTATTGCATCAGCAGCAGACGACGATACCGCGTCGGAATCAGCACAGCTGAGGACCAGCCCAAACACTTACCTGGATCCTCAGCTATGCCCCAAGATGCAGCCTTACATTGTTCCGAACCATGACGAGTTTTGAAGGAGACGCTCGAGATCCGAATACTCAGCCCTGCGCTCCTCAATGTCTTCGTTTTCCCCACGCCCGGCCTTGCTCATTTTGCGCGCTTGCTGCTCAGTCTTCCGGCGGCATTGGACCTCGCACGAGCTGCTGTTGAGTGCGCACTCAGAATTGTACTGACCTTCCCGTAGAATCATCATCCGTCGTACCGCCACTCAGTAGTCTCGATTGATCAATACTCGCAAGAATGTCTGCTTGGGACCACAAAGCCAAACTCATCCTCAAAGACTCATCAGACAATGCAATCGCGGTCAAGAATCGCTTCCCTCCCGGCGATAACGAAACGCAGTCACTGTCTCAGATCCTTGCTCGCCTGAAGAGAGGTGACATCGACTATGAGACGCTTGAAATCGTTGTCACGGGCGTAGATCGTCGATCCATCCCTCTCCTCATCACAGGTGGTCAAGAGACTGTGAGCGAGCACGACCGCGCTGCGTAACACGCGACGCAGCCATCTCTTCTCCTCACTCGCTTGACTTATTGTTGAGACGCTGTGTACTGATCAACAGAACCAACAATCTACCTCAAGCCTTTCAAGTAGCTCTCGTCTCGGCGCCAGTCTCACTCCCCCAATCAACCTGCCCATACGGTAAGCTGTATGCATAGTATCGTTGCGTTTGATGAGTGCAAGACAAAGCAGGTATTGATACATGTGCGTCAGATCCGGGTGCAATCAGAATACTTTGAAGCTGCAACATGCCTGTGTAAAATCGAGGCGTTTTGTCCAGAACCACACTTGATCGCATCGATTCTGATGATGCTGATGCCTTTTTATTGTCTTTTCTTGCCGTTAGCTCTTGCAGAAGCTCCACTACGTCCAGAGCCCTTGATACTAGCTTGGAGCTTTGTCACCAACACTCCTGCTATGCATGCTACTGCACCAGCCGCAGCATAGAATCCAAATCGCTGCGGTTTGCTCATCAAGTCCAAGAAAGGGTAGGGCGAGTGCCCGTTCATCTTGGCACACTTTTCCGCCCAGAGCCTGATCTCATGTTGAACATGTTTAGATGCCAAGAAAGAGATTTCGTGTCAGCGTCAGCACGTGCTCACTGTAGTATCCCTTCGAGGTTCTGCTCTGCTGTTTGGCAGTCTACTCACGAGTATCCGGTCGACACAGTTGCCACGACCACGCTGATTGGAATCGACTTGGGAAGCCGTCGACTGAATACGAAGAAGTCGACTAGCAGGAAGACACCTGGAAAGGCGTGCAAGCTAGCATCGATTGAGAACGGCACAGCTACCGGCTCTTCGCGCAGCACTTGTCCTGGATTGGAAGGGTCCATGATCTTCTTGGGTTGCATCATAAGGTCAGGGTTGATAGTGATGATCGACCAGTATAGAATTGTGATCAACGTTTCCGCGGGGAGTGATGCTGCCATGAAGAGATCCTTGAGCCAGCGGAGAGCTATGTGCGTCGGCAAAGTAACGACATAAAGCAGTGTCAGATCCTTTTTCTTGCATATCATCCTCCAGAAGATGCCTCAAGACTCACCTTCCGGCCCCTCGACGAAATCTAGTAACAAAGCCAGACCCATCGTGGTCGCCGTGCCAACCAAGCCACACATGGTCAAGAATTGCATGAAGCCTGTACGACAACGAACAAGTCTGTGAGTCCTTAGTCTGAATCGTATTTTGAGACGCTACACAGTGTAGGCATTGAAAGCGCAATCAGGACATACCTCCGTATTCGTTCTCCATGCTGATACCCAACAGATCAGGCAGAACCTCCAGCGACTTGAAACCATAGATGCAAGATGATATCGCTATCAAGTGCCATAATAGCGCTGCTGGACGTTTAGGAATCGCCGACATTCTGTTGCGCAAACGTTAGAAATCGAGAATGCGAGCACGATAAAGCAGTCGACGTTGGAGCACCGTAATGGTGATGGGGGTGAATCAGAGAGACAAAGGTTCTTCTGTTCAGCGATAACACAGATTGCAGGGCGATAGGATTACGCTGTTTCAAAAATTAGTGCAGACCGGTCTCAGCCATTGATCCCATTGTCATGTCTCAGTGTGTAGCAATTGCGCTGCTCTGAACAAGGGGATTCCAGCAAACCCTTGCTTCTATCGCTTGGCCGATTTGCTGCCGGAGAAGAGATCCCGTCTCGCAGACTATGCCAAGCGGCAAAAGCAAAATGGAGGATAAAACCCGCGGAAATCGGCTAATTCTGGCCTCGGAACCGGTTATTCGACACTCACAGCTGTCAAAATTACACTTCGTCGCCAGAATTTGGCCACTGCCATCATTTTCAATTTTCTTTGTTTTAAACTTACGGTATTTATGGTATCATCGACATGGCTGGTAATTTAGTGTAGCTTGGCGTGTTCGGTTTTGTACACGTCCGCTCATGATTGCTCTAGCTTGATCCCAGTGCAATCGAGCTGCTTGCTCAATCCAAGCATGCGCTCGACCTCTTTGGGAGGATATGCTTAAGCCTCTCAATAACAGACTTGGAAAGATCCGATTCTGTGCCAAGTTTGGCAAGCAGAGCCCCACATACACAGCCGCACGCCTCAAGCACAGAGTTACATGATGCATCTGTAGCATGTGTGATTTGGCACTTTTAAAACTATGAGATTTTTTGCTGAGCCTCGCAAGACTCGCCTGACCTACAGCCTTGCCTTTGTTGACGAATTCTTGACCTCGGTCTCTGCTTGCAGCAACTTCCGAATCTCCTTGCGAAGGATCTTCCCGCTGGCGCTGACTGGGACTTTGTCCACGATGCGGATGCCTCCGCGCAGATACTTGTGATGCGAAACCTTGGAGCGTACAAAATTATCGATCTCCTCGATGATCTTCTGCTTGTTCTGTTGACTGTCACCGGCTTTGAGCTCCACGAAAGCAAGAGGCAGCTCCGTGCCTTGATCTTTGTCGTGTTTCCCCACGACAGCGGCTGCTGCAACGGCTGGATGCAGAACCAACACTCCCTCAAGCTCGGCGGGTGCGACCTGGAATCCTTTGTACTTGATCAGCTCCTTCAGACGGTCTACGATGCTGAACTCTCCCGTGCGTGGGTCAACAACGGCAATGTCACCGGTACGCAGGTAGCCGTCGTCTGTGAAAGTATCGCGAGTTGCTTCAGGATTGCCGTAATAGCCCTTACAGACTTGAGGGCCTCGAACGAGCAGCTCGCCTCTCTCGCCAGGTCCAAGGTTCTTGTCCGTCTCCACGTCTCGAAGGCGAGCAGACGTAGCAGGCCACAGGCAACCAACCGAGCCTGATGCCTCTTCCCCGTGAAGACCGAGCGCGCCCACCGTGGTTTCGGTCATGCCAAAAGCCTGCTGCACCGGTACACCAGTCTTTCGCGTGAAGGCACTTTGCGTCTCGAAGTCAAGCGGTGCGGCTCCACAAAGGGATGTCTTGACGCTAGCAAATGCATCTGGTGTTGCGGCGGGATACTTAGTGAGAAGCGTGAGGACGGGTGGAACTAGGGCCAAGAAGTTGGGCTTAAGCTCCTTGACCAGCTTGCAGAAAAGATCAGGCTGGAAGGGACGCAAGATGCTGACGTGTCCACGCTTGCGAATCGGTCCATGCAGCATCAGGATCAGTGCATAGGCGTGGAAGAAGGGCAGGAAGTTGACAGACCGGAACTGCATCTCGGAACCATCGTCGTTCTTCGGGAAGAAACTGGGCGTATTCGCAAAGATTTCGACCATGTTGATGACGTTGTTGTGGGAGATCTCGACTGCCTTGGGAAGACCAGTGGTGCCGCTGCTGAACGGAAGGTAAGCCGTGTCGTTGAGGTGGGAAGGGCTGTGAGGCATGGCTTGTTTCGCGATATTCTCGTCGACCATAAGTGTTTGGAACGATTGCACGCCACCAAAGCCGGCGACACTTCCGTCTGTTGTGATGATATTGTGACCTCCAATACCAGCTTTAGTGAGTCGGGACATGTAGCGGGATACAACGATGGCTTTCTTTGGCCTTGTGAGCCGAAAGACATGTTTGAGCTCGCTCTGAAGATAGTCTGGGTTGGCAAGCGCACAACGAAGACCGACAAATTGGGATGCGAGCAGAGCCGTAGCGAAATCGATGGACGAGTATAGGTAGAGAAGGACGGCATCGCCGGCTTTGAGCTGGCATTTTTGGATCAGACCGAGTCCGAGTCGTTGAGCATCAAGCTTGAGCTGTCCCAGAGTGATCGTCCTTCCACTCCCGCATTCCCTGAACACTTCATGCGAATCATCAAATTCGACTGAACCCAAGAGATACTCGTAGATGCTCGAGGCGGTGGCAGGGTTGAAAGGAACGTCAGAAGTGTAGACGCCTGTCTTGGCATCGAACTGTGTGTATTGCCCAATCTTTTGCATTGCGACGGACTAAAGGTTGGCTTTCAATGAGTTTGATAAGGTCGCAAAAGCACACGTCGTGCTCAACGTAGCGGAAGCCTCTTCAGGACTTTCGGTGTTTAGAGGCCCTGAGGTAGTGGTGTGCAGAGGCTTGCCGGCTGTAGCGTGAGAGTCGATTTTGCGAGATGGAAGCTGGTGGCAAACCGCAAAGCTCACGAGTCAGAGACTGTCAATGGAAAGAACTCAAGCAACGGCACTCGGAATCACAGCAATAGCCGGACTAGGAGGCACGGTCCGTGTCCATTACCGCTGTAATGCCGCGGGAAGCAAACGCGGCTTGCTCGGCGAAGCGAAGGGAAGCAGCCAAAGCACGAGGAGCCCCGCAATTACATATTTTCGGGTTTTGCTTGAGCCCTCTTTTCGGAAGCGTTATCCGAACCGTTGGCCCTCCATGCACTTCTCACACACAAAAGCAGGCCTAAAAAGGTCGGCAACGACGACAGTCGAAACTACACGGCATGTTTTGGCTCCATACTTGTCTCAATGAAACTCTCTCTCTTAATTATACAGGCTGCACAGGAGCTTCGGCTCGTACTTATGATCCCAGATGAGATCTTAATTCTCTGCTTCGGTTTCGCACCACGGACAGAAAAAGAAGAGTTCCAGAATGTCGTTGACTCTGCTCAGCAGACCCTTGCTAATGAATGGTGAATCCCAGCCGGATCAATTGAGTCAGGGATAGGTTTCCAATTCAGCATTGTGGCTTCCGCCAACGCTTTTACATGGTGAGGACGGCACGGAAACGAGCCTTGTTGGCCATCATGTGGTCGAAAGCCTCGTTGGCTTTGGCAAGAGGGAAGGTCTCGCACATGCAGTCGACGTTGAATCGTTCGCTGAACTCGACGGTGTCCTCGCAGTCAAGGCTGTGACCCGATGGCCATCCGTGGACCGAGACACCTTTTTGAATCATGGTGAATGTGTTGACGGGCACATCGCCAACGGGTGCCAAGATCAAGACCTTACCAAGAGCTTTGCAGCCGTTGACGAGAGGCGAAATGTGTTCGGCGCTGGGTGCAGTGGCCACGACGAGAGCAGCACCGCCCATCTTGAGCAGAGCCTCGGCAGGGTCTTCCTTGCTGGTGTCGATATAGTCGGTAGCGCCAAGCTTCATGGCAAAGTCCTTCTTGTCGGTACCGCGCGAAAGGGCAACAGTTCGGTAACCCATCTTGCGAGCGTACTGAACAGCCAAGTGACCAAGACCACCAAGACCTTGAATGGCAACAGTCTCGCCAGGGGGAATTTTCATCTTGCGGATACCGTTGTGTACGGTGACACCAGCGCACATGAGAGGAGCCATCTTAACGGCGTCACCGTCGGCAGGTAGTCGCACCGCAGCCTCAGCACGGAGGAGACAGTATTCGGCGTCTGTATTGTAGGTGAGTATAAAAAGGAGGAGGGTAAAAAGGAGGAGGATAAGTCAGTATTGAGTACTTGGGAACTTTGCTAGAGCGGTCGCCTTGAGAACTTACATCCGCCGTCGCGGGTAACGCCGTTGATCTGTTCATTGTCGCACATCTGGAAGAGACCCTCGTTACACTGACGGCAGGTGCCATCGTGACCACCGTGCCAAGCACCGCCGACACGGTCGCCCTCCTTCCACTTGGTAACGTGAGCTCCTACCTCGACGACCTTGCCAACGATCTCGTGACCAGGGATACGAGGAAGGGGGCCGAAACCACCGCCCTGCACTAGCGCATCCGAGTGGCAGACACCACAAGCTTCGACCTTGACGAGGATCTGACCCTCTTCGGGATGCTTGAGCTCGAGGTCTCGGAAGACAAGTGGCTTGCCGACCTCTTCGAAGATGGCGGCCTTGTATGTCTTAGGAAGAGAAGGCATATTGAATGCTGCAATTGATGGATCGACGATTCTGAATGTCGTCGAGGAACAGTGATAGGACAGGAAGTGGGAGTAAGCAAACGTCGAAGGGAGAATGTTCGACAAGCTTATATATCCATCACGCTGCTGCTTGAGCGAAGGAACCGGAGACAGCGACTCAGTACACTCTAGCAGGCAAGATCCAGTGGTTGCCGGTGCTCACACTTTCAACTTATTTACGCAGGTTCAGTAGAAGCATCCTCGGGAAGTGGAGCGATCCAGCGCAAGCGAGGTGCGACACAGGACATAGGCGCGAGAAGATCTTGTACACGGACTGAAGAACTGAAGACCAACGCAAAAGTAAGCTTCCCAAAGAAGGGTCTTGACGAGACTTATGAGCGGCGGGACTTTCTTCGGATCGACACTAACGCACGGACCGAACGGCGAGTACCAAAGCCTTTGCTCGACAAGGCAGCCGCTTAGGCTCGTTCCTCAGCAGACGGCGAGCAGGAAACGATGCTGTGTGCAGAAAAGTTTCAATGCGGAGATATGGATGTCGTTCGACACACATTCTGCAGCGACACAAAGATATTGCCGATGCGAATGGCCCATGCACGCAAGCAGATAGCATCTTGCTCGCTTGCTCGAGATCTGACCTGCATCCTGTCAGCAAGTACCAGGACGCTGCTGTTCGTCTTACCGAGCTTCTCTGTTCAAAAACTCCACCTCCACTGGCTGGCTGCGGAGATCCAACCTGGTGCTGCCGGTTCGTGTTTCTTGACAGCGTCGAGTCGTGACAGCCATCCACGGAGATACACGCCGTTCTCGCGGCGTTGCCGATCTCCGATCGCAAACCACTGATGAGCTTCTCCCCCGATTCATATCGCCTTTTCGTCGCCTTCTTTTCAGCTCATTTTTTTGATATCGCTTACAGTTGCGTTACTGGACATCAGCGTCATGAACGCACACCCGCCCACAGTGACAGTATCGCCGCAGGTGACGTCTTGCTGAATCACGCTTGCACCCTGCACACAAAAGTGCTTCTCACTCTAGTTTTGCTTCACTTGAGTCAGCGAGTCTGCGGCTCTGCATTGTTCTACCTCGTTGCTGCCCTGTGCCACTTGTTCGAGCTTGGAAATGGTCATCGAAGGTGACCGCTGTGAGTTCAGAAGCGGAAAGAGAGAGATCAAGCTGGCATTAGGTTATGCAGGAACCTGTCAGAGAAGAACTAGGAGGTACTGTAGAGAGCAAGAAGAAGCTCTGACCGCATCTCTTTCTTGCCATGCAGATCCCAATCGGCTCACGGACCAAGTTCTGAATCAGCCGGATGTCGTGTGTCGTAACGCTCTTCTCGTGAAGGACCCTTGTCATCGAACCCTTCGTACGCAGGTCAAACAACACTGTGACAGCAGCAGCAGGCAGCAGTCGCAGCAGCGGCAGCAGCAGCAACTGACAGACTGCAATGCGCCGAGTTAGTTTCAGTCAGTGGAGGTCAAGACTGAGCAACTCAATCCCACACAGAGACTCGTGAATGTTTGTGGAACGGAACCGGTGTTACTTGAGGTGAGAAGAGGGATCAGGCGCTTGCGTCTTATAAAGAGACACAACTGCAAGTCTTGTATGCTCTTTGCGTCTATCAACCAACTCTGCTCATCCATATTCCCCGTCTCATTTTAAGGCATCAGCAATCTCTACCACAATGTCGAGCGAATCTATCCCCCAGAAGATGCGTGCTGCCACCATCAAAGACTTCAAGAAGGGCTACGAGGTCAAGGACATCGACGTCCCCACCGACCTCGGACCCAACGATATTCTTGTCAAGATCGCCGCTGCAGGCTACTGCCACACCGACTTGCAGGTCATGGAGGGTGTTTACGAGTCCCAGGGTGCCAAGCCAGGTCTTGTCGGCTCGCACGAGCCTGCCGGAATCGTTGTCAAGGTTGGCTCCGACGCTGACAAGTCCGGCATCAAGGTCGGTGACCGTGTCGGCTCCATCAACACCTACGGTTTCTGCGGCAAGTGCGACTCGTGCAAGCAGGGCAAGCAGCTTTGCGACAAGCTTCCCGGAATGCTCGGCCTCACCCTCAACGGTGGTTTCTCCCAGTACATGAAGGCCGACGCCCGTGTCGTCTCCAAGATCCCTGACAGCATTCCCTTTGACCAGGCTGCTCCACTCTTCTGTGCCGGTGCCACTGTGTATGGCGCTTTGCTTGCCGTCAAGCCCGAGAAGGGCCAGTGGCTTGCTATGGTCGGTATCGGTGGTCTTGGCCACCTCGGCGTTCAGTACGCGAAGGCAATGGGCTGCAAGGTCATTGCCATCGACAATCGAAAGGAGGGTATCGAGCTTGCCAACAAGTCACCCGACCACCTCAAGCCCGACAAGACTTTTGTTATCGACTCGGAGGAGGCACAAAACAGGTGCGCAGAAGAGCTGTCGAGCAGCTTCTACGAGACCAACCCAGGCGTTGACCGTGTTGTCATCAACTGCGAGGACCGCAGCTTGATCAAGTTCAGCCAGCAGTTCTTGCGAAAGGGTGGTCAACTCGTCGATGTCGGCCTTCCTGCCGATGGTCCATTCGAGCTCGACCCTTTCGCCATGAACTTCAAGGAGCAGACCATTCGCGGCCGTCTCATCTGCACACCTGAACAGTGCCAGGACATGATCAATTTGCACGCCAAGAATGGCTGCACGACTTTCATTGAAAAGACATACAGCGTGGAGGAAGCACAAAAGATGGCCGATCACTACAACTCGAAGAAGCTGCAAGGCCGTCTCTGCATGGTCTTCTGAGGCGATCTCTTCTTGCGGTTCTTCTGTCTAAATCACATTCAATCACTTGCGAAGTCAAATCGTTCAATGTATCATTCGTAATGCTAATCCAGGTTTCCGAGTTCCGAGTCTGCGGTCTGCCACTGCGAGAAGCTTGAGAGGTAGCATTTTCCGCTGTCTCCCATGGCCTCGCAACCTGCTTGTGCAGCTTGATCGGACACAGGCCGAAAGCACTGTTCGGACCAGGCAGACCCGTACGCCCTAGACGCTGTCGCGCAGTCTTTCTCACGGCCCAGACATATCGTTCCGCTGGATTGAAGTCTTTTCAAAGCCAAAAATATCGACGAGCACTACGCAGAGAGACTGCCACAGGCACAAGTGGGATGTCAGTTCCTTCTGCTGCAATCGAGAGGGACAATCGTCAGCCAATCCGAAAAGATCGTAGAAGACGTGAGAAGGATTGATTATATTGCGAATCTGATACGCTGAACCCATGACAGTCCATCGCATCCCGGCAATCGCTTTCCACGAAGCGATGCCGAGCGGCACGGTAAGCTTTCATGCAAAAGGCTTTGGTTGGTCAGCATCTGTCCTGCTTGTATAGCTTGAATGCTCTGTTAAGGGAGGGACTTTTCGAATGGAAGGCGGAGGCGATGAGAGCGGTTGCCGTGAAGTGAAAGTTCGGTAACATGGTCTGGTCTCTCCGGGCTCAGATTGTGGACCATCACGATGCAAACTAGCTCACTGACAGCTCAGATATGCTCATCGCTTGTCATCTTCCTGCGATCCGATGCGCAAGAACTGCAGGGAGACAGGCGGGAAGGCGTCTAAGAGGCCAAAAAGGACGAGAAGGTGGTTTGACAGCTTGCGTCATGAGGTGAGAAGAAGTCTGCGCGGCTTCTAGAACCCCGCACGGTCACAAGTGTTCCGACATTCCTGCGGCAAGTCACTCTTCTCGGTCATTGTGCTGTTCAAGGCGAGAAGGCACATGTCTCGACTTGAATCCGACATCTTGGGTTGACTTGGTTGCACCTCTCGATGTTGGTCATGACCTCCACAACCGCTCGTCACGGCGACAAGTTTGCGCTAAGTCTAAGCGACGGTGCCGCCGGCATCTTGGCAACAGTCTTGTGATTCGCACATTTGAAGTCGTGTAAATTACGTGAACACCGACATGATCAAGTGCTCTAGCACACATTGGAGGCTGCTCGATGTTACCAAGGTACAGCGTCCAAGTCAGGAACGGCTCGTTCGCTACCCCACACAATGGTGGATGCATGAACGAAGCTGCCGCGGTCGGCAAAATCGCGGGTCGGGTCAGAGATTCCGAAGAAACTTCGTCTCAGCAAGACCGCGACGCAGGAGATAGGTTATGATGGCTCATACGTCAAAACGCTGAAGCAAACGAGCCATGTTGGCGGGAGGATAGCCCCTGCTAGGGGCAGACACGCTCGACAAGACGATTGAGGTCGAACAAGCCCTTATGAAGGTAGACCCATCGACCGAACGGATGAGAGAAGGTATAAGAAGAGGTAGAGGTGCCCAGCATCATATGGATCATACCTTGACCCCCATCTCGCTCGACTTATTACATTCGGTCCTACTCACAGGGCCAGTCAAGAACGTTGCACGTCGTCACATGCTTTCAGCGGGCCTGACGTTCTGCTTCTTCCTTGCGTTCCTGGCTGCTGCCTACTTTGCACCAGCCTACATCGCTCGTTACCTCAATCGCCGTAATCGCATCCAAATTGAAGAGCATTTTGGCCAACAGCGTACAGCAGAAGCAACAGAATGCTCTGGCACAAAATCGTCTTTGGCCTACTCCTCAGCCTGACTGTCGTCCGTGCTGCAGTCGTGGGCAGCGTCACCGAGAGGAACGGTGACTTTGCAGCCCGCTCTCGCCTCGAGCCAGAAAGGCGTAAAGACACGACCAAGTCAGCTAATCAAGGACGTCTTGAAAAGTTGAGCCCAGAACAGGCTGGTCAAAGCGGTTTGACTCATGTCTACACCAACCGACAGTCGTTCGGTGATCACCTCGTTTACGTGCAGCGCATCAGCCCCTACAATAAGTATCACGAGAAGCCTGACGGGAGTCGATGGCCAGTGACGCACGTTTATGCCTTCGATTCAACCATCAACAGGACACGCCTCATCACACCTGAAGAGCATGCGCATCTTGTGAAGAGGGGCTTCACCGATGTTTTGAGTTCAGCATGGGAAACGATCTCAAGCCCTTGGGTAGCCATTCCCGTAGGTTTGGCTCTCACTGCCTATTTTGGACCGGTAGTCCTCGCTCGGTGGGCTAACTTATGGAACGGCTGGCAGAGAGCCAGGCGATTCAATGCATTCTTGCGGGCAGCTCCTCAAGATGTTATTCTTCAAAGCGAGACGCTTGACAGGGCCATCGGCTTGACCCAAATTGTTGTTGGAAGAGACGAGGGCATGTCGGCATGGGCCAAACGATTCGACGTTCCAGCAGAAAGCTCTCACGACATCAACGTTATATCGTCCGTTAATGGCAACAGCAAGCAGGAATGCGCCGCAACGGGTACCCATGCTGACATTCAGACTGAACAGCCCTCCGAGACTTTGGCAAAGGAAGCTGCCACGGACAGCATCAAAGACGCGGTCAAGCAGAACTTTGCTGACACTGAGTATGAGCTGGTCAACATGGGAAGAACCAACGAGTTTGCCGCAAATTATGTGTATACTTGTAACAGACACGGCAGTGGAGAAGGATATGGGACGTAATGTAGAGCTACGACAACGCAAAAGCGCTGACGAAGCATACATTTATGTCACCAAAGAACGACATCGTCTTAGGTTGGACCTGACGCTTTAAGGCAGTTCAAGGACCCCTGACCCGCTGACATACGCAAATGCTTCATTTGTTGCCATAGCGACGCTGGCAAGTGCCCAAAAATCAACTCTATCAATCTCTTCTAAGCCTTTCGCTGTGTGAAGTGTGACCAAAGAACGCTGAGCAACATTCTCGAAACCTTGGTCTAAACCTGCCTCGTCCCGATCGAGGGCGATCACATATCCTGTGTCATTCCCCGCAGCGTTACCGCGAGGCGCGATCATGACCCGCGTCCCCAACCCCTTTGCTCTTTGAACGGACGCAGCTGGGCAGTAGACGCGTGTCTTGTGGCAACGAAACCCGAAAGATGTCGGGATGGAAACTACAAGCGTCTAGCTGGAGCGATGAGAGACCACATGAAGCGAAGAAAGACATGGCTTGGCCTGCAAGAGTCTTAGTGTCATTGATGCCAGACACCAAGCCGGATTGAGTCATGTCATCCGTGCGCTCATCAGCCAAGGGTCAATATGTGATGAGATTGGGATGGCGTCAATTAGGCAGCACGGTCCGAGATCATCATGGCTTGGAACCCAACAAAAGCCAGGCTGGTCCCGTCAGTCTCAACTTGGCAAAGCCAAATGATCGGAGCTCTCGGAAGAGATTCCTCGCTGATGTCCTGATGTCCTTCTTGCCTTTCTCAAACCGCAAGCAGTGTGCGTACTGGGTCAGCTGTCAAAGAAGCCGTGGCTCGTGCGTGCGCACTCTGAGCAGGGAGATGGTTCGAGATGGCATGGCGGTATGAGACAGTTTCCCAAGCCTCTGCAGCCACACTACGCTGCAAAGTCTCGCCAAAGCTCTTCGACGTCGACACCTCAAGGATGTCGCGGAAATCGGAATAGAAGATCGATCGGAAGAAGTGCCAAAGGGCGGAAAAGTTCAGAGGCATGACTGTACCGATAAGGAGCGGATAGCGGGGCTGAAGATCTGAAGGTCCGCAAGACATTTCATCTGCTTTTTTCCCACCGTTCGCTGTGTTTGATCATTCCCTCTCATCGCTCTTTTTGTTGTCTCAATTCCTCTGTAGTGGTTCAATCTGACTGAGGTGCTGTCAATGTAGATCTCAGGTTGGGATAGCATACGATCTGCAGTAGCTTCTGACATTTGGTTTGATAGAAACGATGCCTGGGGGACTGGATGTGTGCCATTCGGAAAGCTGCAAACAAGGCTGTCCGAAAGCGTCTCGACCTTCCGAAAAAGGATCTTGAAGAAAAGGCGCGCGTGTCCAGAGAGGTCCAGAAACCCGAAGAGGTTTCAGGAGGCGTTCACCGCTGAACTGCCTTGATTTTTGAGCAATTTCCAATTTCTTCAAAAACTCTCTCGCAGCGATTGCACGGTGTGTATTGCCCATTACAAAAGCTTTAAGTGTCAATTACTGCCCAAATACAAAATTGAAGCATATTGTCATTCGAATGCGGCGGCGTCTGGCTATGTTTCACCTCATACAAGCCGTCGTGTATGGTTTCGGGCTCTTGTTCAATCAATGCTTCCGGCCTCTGTCCAATGTTTGTGAGAGGACATTCAGAACCCGTCGCTAGTTCAGCATGGCTTTCTCGGTCAGTCTGCGGTCGAGCGATGAACGTCGGACAAGCAAGTCAGATCTTCGAGCTCCTAGCACATTCTGTGCGCGACAGCAATACCAGTGTAATCGTACAATGTTGGGCATCATGACGCCCACGCATAAGCTGTCATCAGCCCAACAAGCGTATCTCTCAGCTGCTTGAGACTCGCCTGAGAGCTTGTGATTCAGCACCCCTGTTGATCATGTGCGCGCGCTTGCCTGCCGTAGCAGTAGCCATTCGAATAGCGAGGTTCTCGTCCATGATTGTCGACGCAGGAGCAGATAATGCTACTTCTGTGCTGAAATGGCGGACACTAGCAGAACAATAAACCGAGATCGCCATTGCGTTGAGCGCAAAGCAATTTAATGATCGACAACGTCGACAAACGCATGGGTTATAGCAGTTCGAACCCAAGGGTTTGCATGCACTCTTCCGCGCCCACCTGCATGCTAGCCGCTGTTGAGAACAGATTCGTTCTATCCGGTCTGCGTTCCTGGGGCCGGCCGCCCTTACCAAGCTACGGACAGTCGATACCTGCTCGCTCTCTAGTCAAAGCCCGCCCGTGTTTGTTTTGAGACAAGCCATGCTTCTTTTCCGAGACACGCTCGCTCTCGACTCGAGTCTCCTACAGCCACCGCTTTCGTCAGTGTCGCACATCAACTCACTCTTTCGGTCTCTCCCCGCGACAGACGTTGGTCCTCCACGGTCTTCAACTTGCCATCCACCTCTCTTTGACACATGGCGTGGACCTATGCTCTCGATGCAGGAATTTTGCCTGTACCATCGCCTGCCGCTCTGGAACCTCGGCGTTCAAAGTCCGCCTGTAAGCGCTTCACGTTTAGCGCCTTCCTTCCACTCCGCTACAATTTGGGTGTGGTAGTCTCTGCGACCCTGCCCTTAGACGTTCTTCGCCGGTTACACCTGAACAACCGTGATGGACTGTCATGCTCCCAAAACCAATCTGCGACACACTGCTGGAGTGACTCAAGTCGGTCTCCGACCTCAGTCGCGGCCCTGCCTTGGCATTCTCTGACAGGTCTGCATCGAAAGTTGAGCAACGGCTCTGCTCTGCCACCCCAGCCCTTCAGCTGTCGCCTATTCTTCAGCCGCCAACATCGTCAAAGGTATATATCCACAGCCTCTAGACCATTTGAACCTCCGTCGTACCCTCATCCCTACACACCTTCTCCAACCGTCACCTACACTCCTTCGTGCTCACCGCTCGCCCTTGCGCTTGAGCCTAGCTTCGAGAGCTGGAACTCTCACCCTATCGAGACCTAACCTCGCCTTACTCAACACTACTACTTACTCGACGTCCTGCCGGACAGGTCATCTCGAGTTTTTCGTCACCATCTACTAACCACCAACATGCAGGCCCCAAAGCAAATCGACACTGGCTTCGGCTCTTGCCTCGCCCCTATCGACCTTGAGGCCGCTCATCTCGCCGCCGAGCGCCTCCACCACCTCTCCATCAACCCTCCTGCACCTCAGTACCCTGCTGGCTCGACCCACGGTGCCGACTTCTACCGCAGCAGCTTCACCATGCCCATCGCTTACCCTCGTGCCACCTACTCTGCCCCTCTCGCTGGTGGCGAGTCGCTCTCCGAGCTGCTCCCTGGTACCCACGAGGTTCTTTCGCAGAACGCTCGCGCTGTTGATGCTTGCCACTTTGTCCCCGTCAAGGTGGAGCCCACCCCTGGTCTCTACACACCCTTCGCACGTGGAGGCACTGACCCCAAGCAGCTTCGCAAGCGCCGCGTTCTGGTTGTCGAGCGCTTGATTCCCAAGCGCGCGCCCAAGAACCCCGACGCCAAGATCCTCATCCTCACTCACGGTCTCGGCTTCTCAAAAGAATGCTTCATCCCCATTGTCGATGAACTCTTGCGAACCAAGCCCAACGAAATCGAAGAGATCTGGATGATTGACACCCTCGGCCATGGCATGTCGGCCGTCGTCAACCGACAGCTTGACGACCCATCGCCCCTCGAGTTCAGCGATCGCTGCATTGACGGCAACGATCTTGCTCGCGACATCATCCAATTCATCTGCTGCTTCATGCCCTCCACCAAGACCTCGACACCAGTCGAGCAGTCGCGCACCCTCGACTTCCACCTTCCTCGTTTGCCAAGAAAGAAGCTCGTCGGTATCGGCCACTCCTTTGGCGGTGCTGCATTGACGCAAGCTTCTTACCACTTCCCAGGTCTGTTTGACTCTGTCATCCTTCTGGAAAGCATCCTTGGCACTTTCGAGCAGGTTGAGCGCATGCACGCTGTGCCGCTGGCTCGGTACACGTTGCTCAAGAAGGACCGTTGGGAGTCGCGTGAGGAAGCTCGTCTCGAGGCCAACTCGGACAAGCACATGAAGCTCTGGCACCCCTCTGTGCGAGATGCGTTCGCTGCCGGTATGCTCACAGAATCGCTCACAGCCCCCGGCACCGTTGAACGCAGTGCGGACAAGGTAGCCGAGGCGCTTGCGATTCGTGGCAACCGACCTGGAACCCAGATCTCGCAATACCTTCACTGCCTTCCCGCTCGCCTTCCAGTTCTGTTCGTCTCCGCACACAAGCCCCTTCTCCTCCCCTTGGAGGAGATCTTCCACACGGCTCAAAGTATCCCAAACCTTCACTTCGAGGTCATGACCGGCACTCACAATCTTCCACATGAGCGCCCCATCGAGATTGCACACCGCATCCTTCGCTTCTGGCGCGAGACCGATGTCTCCGTCCCCTTCTTCCGCGAAAGCCGACTCTGAGGAGTCTTATCTTCATTGTCTCCACTTTTCACTTCGTCTTCTTACTGGCATGGGATCCACATCCACATTCGCTACCAAAAAGGGCAATATGTTCACTCTCGTTTTTATAGACTCTCACTCTCTCTATCACCATGGGTTCCCGTCACCATTTGTATTATTAGACATTCTTGCATTCCCTTTGCCTCTTGGCACCCCTTCCAGTCCGGCTTTCACGGCGCGACGCGAAGCAATCTATAGATGATTGAACCTCATATTCAAGTGTGATGAAAGAACTGTGGTAAGGGCTTTGGGTTCACGGACTTGTACAAATCTCTCAGTAAGACCGAATATGCCCTACTCGTTTGGTGGGCGTTCCCGATTTCCTATTCGTGTAAGCACAAAAAGATTAGGCACCAAGCCTCCGACCAGATCCAATTTTGCCTCGCTGCTAGTAATTACCGCTGGGCGGTCAATGAAACCGACCAACGAGGATAGTCAGCAAGCACACACATCTTTGAGAGCGAGCAGTGATGCGGTACAGGTGATTGCGATGATGGATATCTTTAAACTAAAAGTACAAGTCGTTACGGAGGTGACATAGCATGGATTCGTCAAGAGGCAGAAAGAGGGGTAAAAAGGAGGACTAGTTCGTTGCGATGAGATTAGGCGCTGGTCTCGGCCTTTGAAGCCTCTTTCTGGGCCTTCCAGAGAGCGACCTTCTCCTTTCGCACCTTGAGCGACTTCTTCACGTTGAAGCCGCCGTCGAGGGTGGTGCGTACTTCCTCGAGCGAAAGCAAGGATGTCTCTGGGTAGAGGAAGTAAATGAGAGTGAAGAAGACAAAGGTGAGGGCGGCGTAGAAGCCGAAGGCACCCGATGGGGTGATGGCGTTCATCAGACTGAGGAAGGTGGAGGAGATGACGAGGTTACCGGACCAGTTGGCGGCAGTTGAGATGGAAGTACCAATCATGCGGGTCTCCGTGCCAAAAAACTCTCCCTGCTGCCAAGGAACGTTACCGAGACCAGCAGCATACGAGGCGACGTAGAGGACCATGAAGACGAGCATTGCCGAAGTGAGCGACGAGGGGTAAGGGTATCCGTCGGTGAGACGCTGATTGGTGGGTTCGAGCATCTTGTAGAAGATACCCGCAGTGCAGACGAGGAAGATGATGACGCAAGGCATGGTAATGAGGAGAAGGCGACGTCGTCCGACGCGGTCGATGTACTTGAGGGGGATGAAGGTAACTAGGAAGTTGGCGCCCGAGATGACAAGACCTGTTGCTGTTGGGTTCTTCAAACCAGCCGATTGGAAGATTGAGGCGCTGAAGTACATCAGAGAGTTGAATCCACAGAGCTGTTGCGCTACCAAGGTTGTCGACGTGAGGAAGACAGCTCGACGGGTCGGTAAGTCTGTCCAAACCTTCGCAATGCGCTGTGCCAGAGGAGTGTTCTCGACCTGGATGTGCTTCTTCATGACGCCAATCTTTGCATCGATTTGTTCCGGAGTGGCAAGAGGATAGATGCGTGCGAGGGCACGAGTGGCCTCTTCGACTCTGTTCTGCTTGATAAGGTATCGAGGCGACTCGGACATGAAAAAGTGAATACCGAAGACCTGGATGATGGGAGGGAAAGCACCAAGGGCAATGATCCATCGCCAGCCGGACGAGACGTGGTTGAAACCGGCTCCAATAGCATAGGCGATGACCTGACCACCGGTAACAGCGATCGAGTTGAGACAAGTGAGCCTACCACGGGCCCTGGCCGGGGCAAGCTCCTGAATGTAGACGGGCACAATCTGAGCTGCTGCTCCAACTCCGAACCCCATGATGAAGCGGCCTGGGATCATGACCCACTTGTGGCTAGCGGCGGCTTGGATAACGGCGCCAATGACGAACATGATGTCGCAGATGACGAGGGTCCATTTGCGTCCGATTTTGTCGGCGACGATGCCGGCGCCGAGAGCCGAGATGATGGCGCCGACGGTGAGTGCCGAAGTGATGAACTCCTTGTCGGAGTCGGTCAGAGGCTTGTTGTCGAGAGCGTTTCCGACTTGGACAAGAACGGTTGATATGGCTCCCGTATCGTAACCGAAAAGCAAACCACCGATAGTGGCGAAGAAGGTAAGACCCCAGAGGTAAAGACTGTTGCTCTCGCCTTGACCGGCAGCCTCGATGGCAGCTTCGTCAAGGACCTGGTCGAGTTCGGCAGCGTCGATGACGCCTTCGGTGGAGACGACAGAACGGGTGGCTACGTGAAGTTGGTCGAGCTGGTTGTCAAGGGGAAGACCCTTGCCATCGGCGGAAAGCTTCTCATCAGATTCGATGGAGCGAGGTTTCTCCTCGGCAGGAGAGAGGGAAGAAGCGCGATCGCTCATGTCGTGATTGTATTCGTGATCTTGACTAGAGCGGAATCCAGTGTCCTGGTGAGGAGAGGTGATTGCAGAAGCAGCGAGCGGCGAGCTTTTATGCAGTGTTGATGCGCGCCCTTGATGGTGGAACGGATGAGTCGATGACGAGGGATGGATCGAGATGAGTAGGATGGAAAGTGCGAGATGGTGGGAAGGAGAAGAGAAGGGAAGATTCCATGCGGAGTGGGTGTGATGAATGAAAGTAGGATGGAGTAGAGAAAAAAGACGCGGATTATATGGTGAGTGGGAACAGTTTCAGGAGAAGGTTTGGACAATGCTCGTGTGCAGCGAGAGGATGCATGAAGAACGCAGAAGCTAAGATGCCACGCGCAGCTTAGCGCAGGCACAAGCACACACTCTCTCCTTCTCTCTCCAACACGCTTGCTGGCTAGTGTGCCTGTGTTGAAGTTGGGAAAGACTGATAGCGTGGCTTGCTCATGGAGATGCTATCCCCACAGAATCGATGTGACGGTGCCGAAGCCATGTTGAGGGATCATTCGAGCGAAAGATGAGCCACGGCGCAACGGACCGGTGACAATACTCAGCTGCATCGTATGGGGAAGCATGAGAGAATCTTGGCGACAAGAGGTGTAAAGCCGGCTACGCTGCATGCTCTGATGTTGCGGAACGATCCGATTTTCGACAAGGGCAGAAGAGAAGAGAACGAGAGAGTTTGGCCACCAAGGCGAAAGCTGCGACTCGGCTACGACGGGCCTGCAGGCGAGGTTCCATTGTTTCCTCTTCTGTCTTCCCCTTCACTTCATTGCGAGATTCGTCTCTCCGGTAGCCTCCCCGCATCGTATCGCATCTCAACTACGTCCCATTTGTCAGCTCCGGCTCATCCGCTCCAACATTCTTTGTAGCAAGAGCATATCATTTGGGGCTAGAATCGACGTTGTGACTGTGTCTTGCCGTTCACTGAAGTTGGCCATAATCGATTGACGTTTCCCGTAAATTCACCGTTCGGAAAGTTTGTGGGTTTCTTTTCCCGCGACTCCCGTCTTTTCCCTTAAATTCTCCTAAATTCAAGTTTCTTAAGCCTACAACCAAGCTCAAAGCGAGACCAACGACAAGGCGGCGCGTAACATTAATGAATTCAGATCGATTGGACACAGCCAGTGCGGCTGAGCCGGTCGAAGCAGACAGGAAGGCGAATTGCGAGCATGGAGCATTCTCGGCGGATTGTGCTCATGCGCTTTCAATCCCAGCTTGCGAATTTCTAATCGCGCTCTAACCTCTCTCTCTCTCTCAAGCTAGTTACAATCCTGAGCTTGCCGGTGACCTTTTGCACCACAGATCTGGGAGGAGAGCGTCGGCACAGCATCATTCATCGTAGCTCGGCATGCTAGGTAGCATTCGGCAGAGTCTGTGACGGTCCGGAAAGGCATGAATGCGGAGAGGCAAGGCTGACTACGGTCGGTGCTTGTCTTGTCGAGCTCTGTCCGAAATCGGACGAGCGACGGCAATCTTTGAATAAAGCGCTGGGCAGTTACTTACCGTAGATTCGTGTGTCTTTGCCGAGTCTAGCTGGATCAGCTGCTCTCTCAACCAATCGACTCTGATGTCTGCTTTTCCGCCCAAGTGCATCTGACGAAAGAGAGAAGAAGAAAAAAAACTTTGTTCCTCTCACACGACACGGCCCAAATCTCGCACGAGTGCTTTCAGACTTTGCGCAGCAATTCTGAGCGGAAATGAGAGACGAATGGGCAGAAACGACGATCGCTTTTTTTTTTGGCGGTACATGGCGAACGGGAATGGACAAGGAGGACCGGTCACTTTCGATAGGCAGGCTACCTTGGACAGCAACCCCACAATCTGGTTCGAGTTGCCGACTCGTCAGGGTTTCATCTGTCATCTCACGAGTGCGGGGTTGCGCCTCTCCCCACAAAGCGGCAGTAGCACAGCATCTCTCAACCTCGAGTGTGGGGAGGGGAAGCGCGGAGGATGATTTGACGAGAATTGACCGTTGAGCAGCAGAACGGTTTCCAAATGGTGTCGGGTCGGTGCTAGTCTGATGGTGTCTATTCGCCGACCGGAATCGTCGCGGTCATCAATTTTGCCAGAAGCGAATTTTCATCAGAGATGTCGAATCGTTGACAGCCTCACATGAACCTTTTTATCGGCACATCGGGTCTGATGCTGCAACGAGCTTTAAAGATCCCGATAGGACCTTAGCTTGCCGCGGCCAGCCCAACGAAGGCCGATATGCGAATCACTTTAAAAGCTTCTCGACAGCGAAGGGCCGATGAGGTTAAGCTAGCAGATCATCCTCGGCAGTCGTGGTGATCTTCTGAGCCATGAGCTTGCTCTTTCAGAGCCAGCTGGGACCGATGTCTCAATGAAGGCCTACAATATCTGTCCCCTGTTGGTAGCGCAGCAGCTCTGCTTCCTGGTAAGTTGATGGAGGGTCAATCGGAAGCTTTTGACCTGAGTTTCACCCACTGCCGGTGTAAATGAAAGCAGCGAGTACTCTCCGTGAACATTTGGTGAAGACGAGAAGCCACTTTCGACGGGCTGCGGAAAGTAGTTCACGATGCAGCTATCGACCATGCTCCTTACAACTACTGTACTGTAACTGTAACGGAGACAAAAGGATCTGCAATGCCAGAACCCTTACAGACGAACAGATGAACAGAGAACTGCGACTGCGACTGCGACTGCATACGGCGTAACCCTTTTTTTTCCAGCCTCAGTTGTTATTTCAGGCTCAGCTGTGCGCAAAGTGCAATTGGCTGATTTGACGGCGAGACTGAACTGCTGCTTCGCTGTCAGTCTCACGCGCTCCATCCCCACCTTTTTGAACGCCTTCTGCTCTCGCAGTCTGTCTTTCTCTCTGTGTTTGTGCCGGCGTCTGACTTGGCCGCACCTTCCGACATTTCTTTTTGCATTGATCATTATCATCGTCTCACATGTCTCGCATTGACCCGCTTCTTCCTCTTCTTCTCAACATTGTGCTTTCGTCATCTTCAGCTTGCACCAACAATCCCTTCTCGTCGCAACCGACTCCACGATACCCATACTGACGGCACCTCGGAGGTCAAATCGAATCGACTGCGCTTTGCTTTAACGGATTCTTTCACATCAATGATCAACTTGACAACTACCTGCTAAGGGACTAGAGGCACCATCGCAAGTCATCAGAAGCAGAGGCAGACTAACGAGTTCAGCCTCATTGCAACTCGGGCCTTCCCACACATCTGCTAGCTCGTTGAGCTAGACCGCACGTCACACTGTCGTCGCCTCGCTCTATACCCTCGTCATCGCGCTCGCCGCGTCTCGAAGCTACCCCGCGCGCCCAGCGCAGTCTATCCCCTTCAGCACTTGCCGCCTCTCCGACAAGCAGAAGACCTTCCTACGGCAGTCAACTACTTTCGGTTCCGGGCTCAGCCCCGGGAGAGGCCGATGGTCTCTCGTCACCGACTGGCCTCTCTCCCGACAGCTCACGTCATCGCCGTGGATCTCGCTCCTCCATCCTCGCCTCTGCTTCGGAAGCAACAGGCGCAACTTCCGATAGAGAGTCGATTCGCTCCGTCAGCAGCAGCTCGCGTGCTGGTCCTTCAACGCCAAGACAGAAGCCTCGTCGAGGTTCTCGCACCGAGGACAAAGAGCGAAATGCATCTCCCGTTTCCTTCTACTCTTCTTTCGAAGCTCCCTTGACCTCTCCGAGGAGATCACGCCAAGGTAGTATGCAGGTCGAATCAACACGCAACTCTGTCAGCGAGACTGGTACTTCCGCCATCATTGGTTCACCGCCTGGCCCTTCCAAGCACAATGGTGTCCCTGGTGTACAGCCGCCTAAACCAATGTCCCCAACCACACCCAATGATAAGCGCGCTGCATCAGACCGCATCGCCGCCGTCACCCGGAATCAGAGCGCAGGCTCATCATCCAAACGCGCTACTTCCGGTCAGCATCGACGTTCCGGTAACGACTCTGACCCGTCCACCTTAATGCCCTCCCTCTCTGCTTACTCTTGGCAACCGAATCCGTCATCTCAGAATCCGACCGAGCCGCATCTGCAGCAACGGGCTGCGCAGGAATCTAGTGCAGCTTCAGTTCCGTCACAAAACCGTTCTATATCCAATTCTAGATCGACTGCGAGCTTCTCGAGAGCTGACGACACAACCTCTACGAGACCACGATCAAAGAGTACCGCCAGCTCTTCCGCAACCACAAAGACTACAAATCCTTCTGAAGCCGAGGTCGCGGCAACGGATGTTCCTCCTGTGCCTGCCCAGTCCGCAAACGTTCTTGCTTCTGGCTCTACAAAACTCAGCCTGCGGTCACGTATCTTTGGACTTAAGAATGCCAAAACGGTGTCCGCCTCGCCCTCCTCTGTCGATTCAGGCACCGATACTCCCTCTCCCAGATCCGCTCACTTCCCTCCCTCTATCCACTCAGAAGGTTCGCACAGCGATCATCACAGCGATAGTCGATCGATAGAGCCGCCTTTGCCATCGCCTCGCTTCACAGACTCATATGCAGGTCACGAACACGACGATGAAAGCGAGAACGGCGATGTTACAAACATGGATCCTCGCTCCAACCTGCCCACTAGTCGCAAGTCGAGCGGCGCCTCCAGCTTCCTTCGCAAAACCATCCGCTTCAAGGACAAAGCCGCTTTCCTCAAGACGCGTCCTTCAGTTTCTTCGATGACATCTGACTCGGCCGCCTCAGCATCAGCCTCGGTTCCTCCGTCCCCGGCCGATCCGCCCAGCGGCTCTGATCTCGAAGATGCATCGAAACGAACCCCGGTCTACAAGCAGATTAGTGGCCGAAGAGGCCTTCAATATCACGATGCCAACGATAATCAGACTCTTTCCGATACTCCGGTCTCGAGCGATCGTCCACAGACCAGCCGATATGACGCTCAGGCCGAGCAAGACGCCATCGTCCTTCTCCCTCCCGTTACCGAAAGAGATTTAGAAGGCCATACAGACTTGCAGCGTTCCAATTCCGGCCTCGCAGCTAGAGCCGCAACAACGAGGGAGAGGAGTTCGTCCTCGTCACAGCTTCAAGCCAATGGATCTCGTGCAGATCTGCACAGTGTAAGCCCACTCTACTCACCATCGCCGACATCGCCTGACTCCGCGGCGCGTACCAACATTCCAAGGAGCAGCAGTCTTCGCGGCTCTGTTCATCGAAACAGCAGGCTCGGCTCTGTACCGACTTCTCTCAACTTCATTGACCGATCCGCCTCCTCGCCCATGCTCTCTCCTGACACACCCGAGTCTCCTCGCAGACGGCCTCGGTCTGGTTCTGCCACAACGTTTGCACCGCAGATTCAGCCCAGGACCACCAGTTCGCCCATGCAAGGCTCCGTTCGAAGGCCGGTCACAGCTCAGGGTAGCCCCTCGCTTGGTCAGTCACCACAGGCGCCAGCGTCGCCCGCGGCTCGACCGATCCACCGAGCCAACAGCAGACCCAAAACAGCCGATAGCGGACATGCTTACTCAGGCTCCTTGTCAAGTCTCAGAGACATGCTCATGGTGGCTCACGCTATTTCGGAAGAAGGCGCTGTGTACAACACACCGGAAAAGAAGGCCACGCCACGATTCGAGTCCAGTTCGAGCTCCATCACTCCTACCAAGGTAGGAGTCTCACCCGGCGAATCGAAACGCCCTGGCCTTCCACCCAAGAATCCTCTACGCAAGCAGAGACCTTCCGGTGCTAGTGTCGCCAACACGCCTTCCATGTCTGGCGACTCACCAGCCTCTGCTCACACAACGGGCGTGTTCCCTGGTCCCGCCATGAGTCAAGGCGACGATCGCGTGATCAGTCCAGGAGCACGAGTCAGAGACTCTACTGGACCACTCTCAGCTTCCAGCTCTACGCCATCGCTTGCAGAGTACAAGACGCCCACTGCTGAGCCGAGCTCGCTTCCGCCTGTGGAACGGCACGTCGCCGATGACTACTTCCGCTCTCGCAACATTTCGAGGTCACACGATGCCCCGATGGCTCAAGTCCCTTCCCGCTCTCCCGGCGTGCTCTCTGGCGGCTACAGCGCATCGTCGTCACCGGCGCAGTCCACTTTTCCGTCTGCGCAAAAGCTGTCACGAGCTCTGTCGAGCGACTCGACTGCTGGTTGGATTCCTGGGAGACACGAACGTTCCGCGAGTGATGCAGCAAGTTCATTGACTGATCTGAGGACGACGGCCGAAGCAGGCGCCTCGACACCCTCCCTCCACTCAGAAACCTCATCGGGAACACGGAAGAAGGACGGGACGGGCAGCAAGATGCTCGCTTTTGCACGAGACTTTACCAACCGCGAAGGTAGTGACAATAACGCCACGATTTCGAGCTCGGGCACATTCCGTCTGGGAAGGAGTAGCAAGTCGAAGAAGGGCGATACCGTTGCCCGGCCTGTCATCCGCCGTCTGTACGACGGGCCGCTGGAAAGTGAGGCCGCCGCAATGACTGCTGGTCAGTTTGCTGATCCCACGCATTCACCATTGCAATTCACCAATGGCGTCAGTCCAGGATCTTCTGTGGCAGACCTCAGTGCAGTGGCCGCCATGGGACCCCGAACTCCCAATGGCTCCGGTGCAGTCTCAATGGGTGGGCGTCACCCCAGCTCTGGCAGTCTCGTTCGCTCGGCATCGTCCTCTGGCAGCACTGCTAGAGATCTATTGTCGCCTGGCTCCACCCATCTCTTGACACCACAGTTCAGCAGAAACGGTAGTGGAACATTCCTGAATCGAAGCCCCAGCTTCGCCAAGCCGAGCTGGTCTATCCCGCAGGATGATCTCTCTCAGGAGCAGAAGCGACTTGTCAAGCGCTGGTACACGCTACGTGAGCTCTTGGAGACGGAGAGGGCTTACGCATCCGACCTTGCAGTCGCCCGTGACATCTATCTGGCCAGAGCTAAGGTCAGAGCCGGCATCACATCACCGCTATCGCCGCTCAGCGTTCGATCGGCAAGTATCTTTTCCCAACTTGCCTCACCTGAGCCGTCGACGTACAGCAGATCATCTCAGCCTCACTTGCAGCAGCGCGGCAGCGCATCGACACTTGGCTCTGGACCCAGCCTCCCTCCGGCAAAAGGTGCATTACCTCAAAGAACACTGTTCCGCAATGCGTCGGCGGATGGCACAGCTAACGCTGCTCTTGCGAGCCCAGGTTCGGTCAATCAGGGAGCGTCTTCGCCTTCCCTCGCTTCAAGCAATCCCAGCAACCGTTCTTCGGTCTACACTGTGTCTTCGCAGAGCTCTCAGACCTCCGATGCAAGTCATTTCGCGATGTCGGGTCATCCCACATTCTCTGGCGGCCTTCCATCGCAATTCTCTATCGATGGCAACACGTTGTCGCCTACAGCGGGTGTCAAGCTCACCCCAGGTAGCTCCATGCCCACACTCAGCCCCGGCGTCTCGCCCTTCTCATCAATGCCAGCAACGCCATCCATCTCTAGCTCATCGGGGGCCTTATCGCCAGGTCTCGTTGCCTCGAACGACCCCAGCGCCGCCAGCACCCCTGACGCTCCGCTCAGCGCGAGCGATGTCCGGATCGTGTTTGCGCAACTCGAGTCATGCGCCGCTTTTGCAGACGAGATGGTGGTCATCCTCGAAGGCGCGATCGGCAAGCTCTCGAGCGGCACAGCCGAAGAAGCCTATCAGCTGCTCGTCCAGGGTGAAGTGAGCGAGGAGTTGGAGTCGGATCGTGTCGGACAGGCGTTCCTCAAGCTTATGCCGAGAATCGAGCAAGTTTACTCTGCCTACTGTTCAAGGCACGAGGCTTCCATGTCGAGGCTGCAAGAGCTCTTGAGCACCCAGCCCAAGGCAGCAGCCTTCATCGCCGAGTGCACACAGGCAGCACGCGCATACACCAACGCATGGGATCTATTCTCCCTACTGATCAAACCTGTGCAGCGCGTACTCAAGTATCCGCTCCTGCTGTCGCAAATCTTGGCATCTACAAGCAGCAAGCATCCTGACATGGAGAGCCTCTCTGCAGCGTCAGTCGAGATCCAGAAGGTGGCGGACAACATCAATGAAGTCAAGAAGCGTAAGGATCTTGTCGAGCAGATCGTCAGCGGTAAGACTGCCAAGCGCACCACCAGCCAGCGCATGCAACACGGAGCCACAAAGAAGCTGCTGCGACGTCAAGAGAAAGTCAAAAAGCTCGTTCTGGGTCCTTCGGAAGACATACTCGCCGATGACGGGCAATACAAAGCTATGGTCGTACAATTCCGTCAGCTGGAGAAGGCGGTGACCTCATTTGCCAAACGTTGCACTGCTTGGTCTACAAGCGTCAAGGAAGCGCACGTTGCGCAACTCAGATTGTTGGAACAGTGGTGCCGCGCCTACGCAGTGGACGAGGTGGCGGCAGGGACGGAGGCTGAAACTCGCCTTCGTGCATTCATGCATCTCATTGAGCGAACTTTCCTCAGCGACTACTGGACGCAGCTAGACGCCGAAATCCGCACAAGCCTCACTCCCGCTGTCCAGCGAATTGCCGCGCTTTTCATCCTACCGCAGTCCGTCATCGCTAAGCGTAATGACAGAGAGCCAGACTACACGCGATACAGAGCCGAGATCGCGCGGGGCGGCGTCAAAGCTGCCGACAAGAAGCTCACTGAAAGTGCCAATGCATTTATCGCACTGCACACGCAGCTGATGAACGAGCTACCTCAGTTCAACTATGGCATCCAGACGCTGCTCGACCTCTGTATCGAATCACTTTCGCGAACGCAAGCTTCGTACCATCTCCGAGTCCACCGCGCTCTCATCGGATTCTGGCAAAGTTTCGGACCCGAAGGCAATACCGATATCGCTCACAACGAGGAAACGGACGAAAAGTCGATGCGCCATCTGAACCCGGTCAAGATATTCTGGCCGCTTCACAGCAGCGTATCAAGCTATGCCGAGTCATTAGGAATCGTCTCAGGTATTGTGACAGATGATCGCTCGCGCTCGGCTTCAATGAGTATGGACAGTGACTTGCTGGCAGTGGGCAATTTGAGTCCGGTCAGCAACAACCACTTTTCGCCTCTGCAGTCGACACGAGCATTGCCGGATACCGAGTTCGCATCGAAGGTGCCAGATGCTTCGAGTATGACGGAGAAGATCGAGTCGCTTACCGCCGCCGGCTCTGAGGAGCTCTTGGATCCCGTCAGTGCTCGAGCTAGTCCATTCACCACACCGCCTTTAGGATCACGCCGACCATCGTTCTCTCCACAGTTACACCAGCAGCACCTGCTTGGGTCCCCTGCCCCCATTGGTTCATCGTTGCCGCCTGGGAGCGGCCCGCCGCCCCTTCGCTCCACCAAGTCTGGAGGGTTCATCGGGCTGTTGCGGTCAGTTGGCAGCACTTCGGCGATGTCAAGTGTGGTAGGTTCGCGAAAGAACTCTCAGTCGACTGATCACACCGCAACAGAAAGCTTTGTTGATGGGCTTGAAAGGTCGGATCCACCGACACCGATCAGCAAGGATACACCTCTGCTCAATCGACGAAACAGCAACAGCGAGGCTCATGCCGAAGCAGCAACAGCGCCGACGCTGCCAGCTTTGAGCTTCAACTCAGGCTTCTTTGGGCAGTCCGACGCGGTGTTCACCTCGGCCTCGGCTGCGGTGCAAGCGCAGGGTCTTGGAGTTGAAGCTAATGTCTCGCAGACTAAAGAGTCGGTTCATCCTCCAGCTTCCGTTGCGGAAGGCGTAAGCACAGGCATGGCGGTCGATGACAGGACGGTGCGCGCGCCAAAACCATCCAATAAGCCATCTGTATCACCCGGATCAGGTATCGGAACGATGGCAGCTGTCGCCACCAGCTCAGCTGACATCGCTGGCAAGACTAAGAACGGCTATCCTTTCGTTGAGTACGCTGTTGGCGATCTCTTCCGCGTCACAGACCATCACAAGGACGGCGTACTGCTCTTCGGACATTCTGAACATGGTGTCACAGGTTGGGTTGAACGAGAAAACTTTGTGCCTCTTTCATAATTCTCATTTGCAATGGACCTCACGTCATTCACACGTGGCATGATGTTTGTTTGTGACTGAGTTTCTGCGTTGAGATGAGTGTGTGGCTATGGCGCTTCCAGAGCATTCTTGACCAGCTCAAAAGTAGTGAATGTAGCCGCAGCAGCCGGTATCGCTCTTAACAATGTTGGGCTCAGACCGACAGTAAACGCTCTCCACCCTTCTCGTCTTGCAATCTCCTTCACCTCCTCACTTACATATTTCAACCCGCAAATCCCACCAAAACCCCTCGCAAGAGGCTTGTCACTCAATTGAATTCGACTCTTCACCACATCCAGAGGGTAGCAAGCTAGCCAATTACAAATGCCACCTATTGAGCCTGAAGCCATTAGTGCCCATACTGGCAACTCTTGTCCGCCTTTTGTTGTTGATGAGGGGAGATGTGTTCGAAAGCTCTTCTTAGCGATTTCAAAACCAGTATAGAACCCAGCATAGGCAGGGACTTCTCTCATGAGTGTAACCCAAAACCCTCTCATAACACCTGTTTTAACTCCGTAGCTCCCATACACCTCTTTGGCTACCTCCGACAGCTTCTTTGCCTTTGCTCCACCAGTTGCTGTGATCTGTGCCTGCATGCGAATCTTAAACAACTCCACGGGACTACTTAAAACGCTATTAACACCACCAGCGATTGCACCTGCAGCAGCAATTTGTCCTGTACTCAACTTCTGTGTTTCAGGTGAAATGAGTCTCTTTGCCGATTGAAACGCTGTGAAAAGAACTGCGTTCTGAGCAGCAATGCCAAGTAGAGGTGATGCCATACCCTTGTACAATGCTAAGAAGCCTTCATTTCGAATGGTGGAAGTCAGGACTTGCATAGGTCCAGAATACGTTCCTGGAGCAGCAATTTGAGATCGAACCTTGACTGTGTCCAATGGTTGGCCGATAATGACTTGAGCTGCACCAGCAAGCGAACCAGCAAAGAGGTCTACCGTGGGTAACGTGAATGGTGGCCATGATTCCAGATCGGCGGAGCTGGAAGTCGGCATTGTGACCTCGTGTGATTTGTACTGGCGAGACTGTATCAATGGGTACAGTATTGGCGAGCGGCAGGTTGCCTGGTTGGTTCGAGAGCAACTCGACAGCGACGAAGGTGCACAAAAAAGTGATTGGATGGACGAAGTAGAAGAAGGGAGAGCCGAAAGAGAAGGAACGGTTGTTTGCGGGGGATAGGCGGCTATCTATGCATGAGCAAGCACGTCATTTTGCCTTCGGCCGTGCGTAGCCAGAAGAAATTGCCCGGCTTCACGAAGGTCGCGTGCTGCTCTTCTCGAGTCCTACCATAATACGAACGAGACTTCCCAGCTCTGTCGGTACGTCTGCCTGTGTTCACAAGGACCTTCTCTTCTCGACTAAGGCAACTACGAGCGAGCCCAACACAGACAATGGAGCTAGTGAATATCCGACTAAGATTATACAAGAAGCACGAGGGGAGAAAGTGGTAAAATACATGTGATAAGCCTGAGTAGATAAAAGCGAGTGTCAGATGCAAAAAGAGAAGGAATGTAGTAAATGATGCAGATTGCAGAAGGTCAGAGATGTGTGCTCTTGCTTTAGGGGTATCAATCATCGCTTCTCGATGAGATGCGAGAATCGAGCATTGTCCGTGGGAAAGGAGTAGGTAGTGTTAGTGCGCCCAGAAAGCAGACTCGTCGTCGTTCGGGTCGACCAGGTCAGCGGCGTGCACTTCGGCTGGACGGGTCCGGGCGTCCGAGATATCGACGGAAGCTAGACCATGGGTGTGTTGTACTCGCTGGGGCTGCGAACGTACCGAGTCCCCGCCGTTGCCAGTCAAAACAGATCCCTGTGCATACAGAGGTCTCTGCTGATGCGATCCGGTGCTGCTGGGATGGATGGTGTCGTACTGAGGAGGGAGCTCCATCAATCGACCCGTTCCAAAGTTGATCAATTCGTCACCGTTGTCGTTGTCATCAAGCAAGAGGCCTGCGTCGGCGTGGCGAACAACTCGCGTCGTCGAATCGTCGACATTGTTGTCCGAGATCTCAGCCCAACCGTTGCCTCGTGAAGTCGGCGAAATGGTCGAAGCTGGCGTTTGACCTCCTCGCATGGTGCTGAAGGGGAATGTACGATCAACACCGCTTGTAGGCGATGTGTTGTTCGACAGCAGATCCTGGTAGGCAGCTTGTGATGCCGCATCAGGTCGATAGGTGGAGCCGGGTCCAACACGCATCGACTTGGTGGAAGCACCGTCGGAGCTAGCCGCTCGCGACCCCGCTCCACGATGATGCGAGCCTGCATTGTCTGGTGTCTGCGGATCATCCGAGTAGAAGCCAAATGTGCGAGGGATCGAGTCTGTAGGCGACCACGCTTCGCGCGATCCATTCGACAGGTTGCCCATCGTCATGGAACGCGCATGATTAGCATTCGAGAAAGGATTGCTGTGCGCTTCGGAGGGAGAAATGGCGCTGGCGCCGCCGGAAAGGGTGGTCATCAACGCATAGTTGCCGTTTGCATTCGCGGAAGGGTGATGGTGGCCACCTTGAGCGCCCGTAGCTTGGTGCCAGGTGTCATAAGCACTGGATGTCCAACTTCGCAGCGAAGCACGAGTGGACGGCGCGTGGTTGAGAGGGCGAGAACTGAGGGAAACAGGGTCGTAGTTGCTGGCGCCCGAGACGCTATTTCTATCCGCAGCCGCGCCTGTCGGCGTGCTGGCAGACATGGAATCGCGTCGGGTGACACTACGTCCAAATACGCCAGGAGCGATTGGCATGTTGGGATCGGCGCTGAAGGGGACGTTGGGATCACTGTTGGGGAGGTCCCAAGCATTGATGTTGTTCTTGCGCTTATGACGCCTTCGGAAACACCACCAGGCGACACCGGCGCCGATCAAGCCCATGCCCACGAAGAGGACGATCATGAGGATGAGGAAGCCAATGGAAGACAGACCGTTGTTGCCTTTGTGAACCAGACGGCCATTCTTGATAGTCTCGATGACCGTGACAGTGGCTACGACGCCGCCGCTCGTAGTGACAGAAGCGATAGTGGATATCGCATCGGGGAAGATGGTAGCCGGCGAAGCGGTAGTGGTAGGCGCGAACACGCGGTGTTCGTAATTGGCTTGAGCAATGCAGTCACTGTTGAAGTACTCGTTTAGCGCAACAATATTGAGCTTGGAGACACCACCACTGCCGCCAATGGCACGACTGTCGCCCAGAGCCATGATGAAGGGAGTGCCGCCTTGCATGGCAACCTGCCAGGACATATTGTTCGTCGCCGTGACTGGCGCAGGAACCCAGATGGGAGGAGCTGACTCGGGCAAGAAGACGGCAGAGACGGGTGGAGCGTAGCTGCCATTCCAGAAAATGTCGTAGTCTTGGCACATGGAGGCAGCCCGTTCGGTGTAGAAATACCAGCTGGCGTCATATGTGAAAGGCGGGCAAGTAGCGCCAATGTTGGGGCTACTGACTTGGACGAAGGTTGATGAATTGGACATGAGGCCAGTTGAGTCGGTGACAGAGACGATCAAGGAAGGATTGGTGGTATTTCCTGTGAAGGTTGGAACGTTGTACTGATAGAGCCACATGTCTTTGGTAGCATCATCGTAGGTGGCAGGGAGGCTGACAGTGACAGGCCAGTAATCTTCGATGCTGATCATGACGGTATAAGGTGGAGTGCCCTTGCTAGGATCGAAGGTGATGTTCATGTATTCGCACATGACAGGCTGAGACACTTGAACGTCGATGATGTGGTTATCGGGAGCAGAATTGGCGGCAGAGGCGGCTGCGGCCATCTGCTTGTGACCGCCTGTGGCTGCAAGAGTATTAGGCGCGGCAGTTGGTACCGCTGTGTTAGTGACGTTTGAGGTTGACGAGGGCGGTGTTGCACGCGGCATGGACTGAGCTACTACTGTGCTGACAAGCGCAAAGAGCAGGATCATGCCGAATGAAAAGAGCTGAGTGGCAGATGGGCTTGTCCGACGCGATCGCTTGCGGGCGGCAGGTGTCGAAGGCGAGCTGGTGCTAATTAGATCAGTGCAGTCCGAGGGAGCCATGTCATTTCCAGCAGACTCGCGGCAACGGCGTGCAAGTTCTCGAGCCGGTGAGTGATCACCAACTGCGGCAGACAGGCCGCTCGAGCGACTACGCTTGCGACGATATGAACTGCCAGATATGGTAGAGGGTGATGTGTTGCTTGAGCTGGCTGCGTTGAGACCGCAGCCGCAGTGGCAAAATTGGTCGCGCATCTTTGAGCAACTCGATACGCCTTCTGCGCTTCGATTGGTGTAGTGAGAAAGCAAAGAACCCGATGAAGAGACTGTCTAATGAGCCAGCATTCGTGTAGAGACGGTCGATAATATGGTGTGCGATTTGTACGAAAGGTCCGGGGCGAGTAAAGGAGTGATGTCGGTGTAGCTGACTAAAGGAAAGTGAGATGGTCTAAGAGCTGATTAGTAAACGATAGATGGTCACGAAGACAGCGCTAAGCCTGCTTCTGTGAAAAAAACTAGGTGATGGTGGCGTAGTGGCGAGAGATTCAAACAGTTCCTTCCTTGATGTATGGTTAAAGAGATGGTGGGCGAAGCTTGTGGTAAGTCGAGTAAGGTGGGTTGAGTCCGGCGCCACAAAGATAGCGGATGAAGGGAGGATCACAGAAGAATGGTGATGATATGCAGGGGCGGGACTGATGTCGAAAGAGGCGTGTATATGATGGATCAGAGAGAGGGAGAAGTGGGATCAAAAGAGAATGGTGGGACAAGGAACGGTCCAACGGGATAAGGTGTGGAAGGCAGAGAAGCAGAGAAGCGAAAGAAACCTAGACGGTCAGGGGCAGAGTGTGGCAGGCAGGCAGGCAGGCAGGCAGGCAGGCAGGAAGGCAGGAAGGCAGGAAGGCAGGAAGGCACCTTTGTCCGAGCGCCGGCGGCGTGGAGGCAAGGAAATACAGGAGAGAGAGACAACGAGAAGGCAGAAAGAGGACACAGTAGAGCAGCAGGAAAGCAATGGTTCGCAGGAGAAGGCAGGACAAGCAAAGATGTCCGAGAGATGGAAAAGGAAAGTTGAGTGCAGAGCAGAGCAGAGCAGCTGAACAGCATAGCATCGCATCGCGCCTGTATGTACGCTTGTGTGGGCGTGTTGCAAGTGCACGCGAGACGCCGCTCTGCTGCTATGCCCACTTTTGGCGATGAAGTCGAAAAATTTGGTAAAAGAGGCAGGCCAGGGTTTAGCGAAGTGTGATGTGCATCAGACCGACAGATTTGTGCATTCAACATAGCGTTTCAGCGACAGCATCACATCGCAAGGCGGCCCTTGACCATACACAGTACGCAGATATGCACGCACGCACACTGAAGCAAGCGAAGATGAGGAGCAATTGCCGCCTAGAGGCTTAGCCGATTGTCTGGGTAGTGCTTCGTCTTGGCGGTATTCTCGCCAGGCTCAGCGAGGTGGAGAGGTTAGAACGAATCAAGCGACAGAACGGGGACAGCGATGGAATGGCCCGTGGAAAACAGTGTTTGATGATCCTGTCGATCTACAGAAAGGAAATCCATCGCTTCTGGAAGCAGAGGGGCAAACAAGGCTCGGCGCGAATGCCGGAAGGCGTACAGTACAATCGCACAGAAAGGCTCCGAAGCGGTCGTGAAGAGTAGGGAAAACGTGAGGGTCGAAACAAGGCGGAGTTGGGAAAGAGCGGCAGAGAAGCCTGCATCTATGACGCGGCGAGCCACTGTTTCGCCATTTGCTCTGCCGTTCGAGTGAAGAGCACGACTGACACCTGATCGCAACTGCCGACAAGACAGCATTGTCTCTTTCGACTCCGCCTGTCACTTTACCGCCATTGCTTCCCTGAATATCGTCGATGGCGTGGGAGCCAAAACGTGAAGGGTTGCTCCATACGCCTCTCTGTCCGAAATAGGAAGAGCCGCGAGCCACGGTGATAGCTTCGCAATCTTGGTTTCGGAAGAGCCGCTAATTTGGCTTGACTTGGGTCTCAATACGCAAAATTGCACGTTTTCAACGAGCGAAAACCGCTGGCGACAGCAACTGCACCTCGCTAATCCTCGCCAGCTCGTCTTTTTCATGCAAAGAGCAAAGCAAGAGACTCGCAGCTTTAGCCTCGTTCCTCGCCGACACGAGACAGAGCAAAGACCTTTTTGGCTGGTTGGTTGGCGAAGCAAGCTCAAAGAGCTGGAAGCAAGGTCGCGGCTCCGAAACGGCGCTGGCTCCTCCGTTTCGCTTCACGGTCAAGTTGTGCTAGCTCCATCAACACCATCAAAGCTTGAGGCTACAGTACCACAGCAACTCATTCTCATCGCAGTCATTGTGCTACAGCACGGTTCTTGCATCGAGCCAAGCTTCAAACGATGATGTACGCTATCACGTTCGGAGGACACAGTAATGAAGTACAGCGTAGCGCTTTGCAGCTTCCAAACCATTCCCTATGCAAGACGGATTGCAACCGAAAACCATCTGTGCAGCGCATCTAGAACACTGAACGCAAGACGCACTGTGCAAGTGACTGTCTGGAACCTCTTGTTCAAAGGCTTGTTTCGTATGCAAGATAGTTGCAGCAGAGCTTCTATTGTTTCAAGGCTCGACGGAAACCATCGCGTTTCCAACGGAGCCGAACAATGGAAAATGCAGAGGGCTGAACACAGCTGATACATCGCCTAACTTACTTCTACACAACACCGACAGCTGTCCCTGATTCACTCTTTTCGGATCCGGTAACAACATGCTCTATTCGTAGAACACTCTGCTCGCCGTCTCGCTTGCAATCAGAATCTCTTTCGGTGCATCGGCCAGCTTTGCTCGTCGGTCGATCTTGACGTTTGAGTCAAATGGATCACGTATTCCATCGACGGCACTTTGACGTCGACTCAAAAGCAATTGCTCACTTTGAAGCTTGAAGCTTGAGCCTGAGTCTGAGTACGTACGTTGCCGTTCTACGACCCTTGACAGCGGAGCAACAGCTTGAATCGAGCCGACATAAAGTCTAAAGATAGGCTCAGATAAGTGAGAAGCCTATCCATATCCCGCATGCGAAGAGCAATATCTTGTCAGAAGGGATGCTAAGGTCAACGCTATCGTAACCCACGCAACTCGCCCAACTACGCGAGTCCAGCCTGGAGCTGGCAGCTATGGCCCTCACCCGTATTTGGACGGACACTTCGAGAACGTGCTGATGCTGCGTTCCTGAGAGCATGTCGGTCTGTGACTTGCTTTGAGAGTGTCATTAAGCGAAGTGCTGGTGCCACATTCTCTTTAGCTCCTTTTCTTGCTCACACCAACATCCCAACGGAAGCTTGATCGTCGTCAACACGTCACCAAGCGAGATATTCATTGAGATTCCGCTTTTGGGTCGGCTTTTCCGCCGGTTGACTCCGTCCTGATTCAACCTCGTCCGTCGCATGAACAAAACAAGCATTCATTCACCGGTGGACCGTGATATCGGTTTTTGGTCTCTGTAGATCATCCACGGTGTCTTCGCCGCAAATCATTCATGGACGTGAGCATGTCCATCTTTCCCCGTGTATCGATGCCGTGCTCAACTCCGCGAGATCACTGTCGCTGGTGGGCGGGCTTATATTGCCATAGGCATGTTTACCGAAGGTTGGTGCAATTGCGTAGCCGTAAAGAGTCAACTCAGACTCGAAAGGACTTGACGCTAGCCTCGCCATCGACCATCCTTACAGTCAGATGCGTCGCCTTGGCTTTCTCTCATAAGACTTGGCTTGATCGCACGGCTCTGTCGCTGCTTGATCGCCCGATAACATCCCCAATGTACACAATCTCCCTACCATGGGCACTTGCGCGAACCTCATCTGCGCCAATGCTGGCCTGCCAAGATGTCAGACGCCGCTCCAAAAAATGCAAAGGTGACATATTGCTGCGATTGAGTTTGAAAAGAGAGACAGATAGAGATAGATAGAGTTTGATAAAAAGCACAGGTGAAGTGGAAAGAGATAAGATGAAAGTGATTGATGCGGAACAATACAAGTAAAGAGTTTCCATTAAAACAAAGATAAGAAGTGAAAGGGCGCGCCAACATGCTGATAGCTGGTGCGCTGTGGTGGATTAGGGGGTGCAAAAGAGTGTGGTGATCGACAAGGTCTTGACAGCCTGGTGTTGTCCATTTGCCGCGAGGTTGAGACTGTCGGCGTACAGTATGCCTGCCCGGAGTAGATGTCGAGCTGAGCTAAATGAGGCTGAGTTGCAATGCTTTGCATGCTCGTTCCTCTGCGTGTTCCCTGCTCGATTCATGCGTTGACAACTTTGGTTGATCATGCTCTGGCAACACGGATGACGCTGCTTCGGTTGTATGATTCTGCGATCTTCATCCAATCTATGATCAACGAATCACAAGATACCGCTGTCCTTAAGAGCGTTGGTGAGAATAGTCTCCTTCACTGCTGCAAAGACGAGACGAATATTGCTGGTATCGGTTGCTTGTGTCAAATGCGGGTAGATGCTGAGACGAGCGCGGTTGGTTTGTGTGAATCTCCAGAGAATGTACTTTGCTGCCTTGTTGATGTCCGGACCACCGCTGTACTCCGGGAAGTACTTTGACAGTGGCTGCTTTGGGATCTTCTGCTTGAAAATGTCGATCTTGTTGAGGAAGAGAATGATCGAAGTGCGTAAGAACCATCGACTATTGACTACCGACTCGAACAACACCAACGATTCGGCCATACGATTCTGACCGCTCTCTTCGAGCAGCACTTGGTCGTATTCGCTTAGCGCAACACAAAATATGATGGAAGTGACTGCTTCGAAGCAGTGGATCCATTTCTTCCTCTCGGAACGCTGTCCTCCTACGTCAAAGAGGTGTATTGAGAGCTGACCCATGTTGAAGCGGGTCTCACTGATGCCTGTTGTTTTGGAACGTGCTCGCAGGACGTCGTTCTCATCTGGGACGTAGTCTGGCTGACCTATGCGGTTGACATTGTCGAAAAAGTAAGCGGCGCTGTCCATGAGATAGAATTCGCTGCTGCGTTCCATGATGGCTGGAACGATGGGATCTTTCCATAGCGAGTCGACTTTTCTCGCCATTGCGTGATCGAGCGTTGCTCCTGGATCAGCGTCGACTCTGTACTGTAAAATGGCATCGACATTTTCGCGGTTCTCTGGCATCTCTGGCTCCATCTTGAACTTGCGTAACGCCAACACAATGGCCTGTGCTGAGTCGACCAGGTTCTTGATGACGGTGAGCCGGTACAGCAAGAGCTCGTCTTTGGAGTAGCCATTCTGATGGATGATCTTCATCTGCTTGACAATGGTCGACTTGCCAGACTCTCCTGAACCTAGAAGGAGGATTTTGCATTCCTTCTTGAACTTGCGGCTATCCTCCTCGATCTGTTTGTCGATGGCGACACTCCTATCCTTGGCCTCCTTCTGATCTGTCGAAGATAGACAGTTACCCATTTTGGTTTTGGATTTGGTTCAACCGAGCCAGTTCGGCTGAGAGTTGTTGCTACTTTGAAATCGTCTGTGAGCGCCGGCTGCAGCGACGGTCGGGCCGACAACAGGTGTCCGTCCTGCGAGACCGATGCGGGAGCGAGTATTTGCGTAAAGATAGAAAGTGATCAGGATGCTTCAAGGCGATCCATGGAGCGCTGCTGGTCGGGTCGCAAAAACGGAAGTCCCAACAGAGACTTTGAAGGCACTGCTTCCAAGGTCCGGATAACGATGGTTGGCCCAGACACAGGGCTGTCAATCGCAAGATCGAAGGGAAAGCTGCGGGGCGAGACTGAGCTGCGGAACGACCTAACTGGAGTATAGCTGCGAGTAGCGGTCAAGGTGAAGAATGTCGCTCTTTGATCGAGATGGAGCTTCGTCGGAGGGTGAGCTCGAGAGAGTATATGGCGTGGGAGATGTTTGAAAGCTAGCTGTGATGAGACAGTGAGCGCTCGGATTTGCCGACACTTGTGATTTGCTGTGACAGAGTGCTGCGGAATCACTGGAACTGGTCCGATGCCGAGTTGAAGATGATATGCGGCTGTGGAGTCCTCGCTCTGGCTGGATGTGATAGTGCAAATCACAGGAGCCGCAACTGTGACGACGTGATGAATGAGCGTGTTGGAGATGACTTGCAATGGTGATAGAGCTGATGAGCAAATGAAAGACTCCCGGCCTACTGCAAATAGTTCGAGGTCCAAGCGAATGATCAGCGTGGGGCGCCTGTGTAGATGAAAGCCGAGCGGATCCAAGCGGAGGAAGCGAATGTCAAATGGACGGAATCAAGGTTCGGTGACGAGCCGAATGAAGGAGAGGATGAAGGATTGTGTTGAAGTAGCGAGGATGGTGTTACAATGAGGGAAAGAAAGAAGGAAGGATGGACGGACGGAGCAGCCGAAGGCGACACCGACAACAATGAATGGATGGAGATGTTTCTGGACTGAATTGGCTTGTGGGTGTCAGAATTGAGCGAGCGAGCCGTCAGATTTGGAGTGACAGGCAACAGAAAGCCAAAAGCAAAGAAGGCAAGGAATTCTACTGACGAGCGGAATTATTCAAGAGGCTGCTGCTGATGATGAGCTTGAGCTGCAGCGTCAAGAACTGCTGCTGCTGCTTTGTTGTTGTGTTGTCGGCGTGTGATTGTAGGCTTTTTGTCTCTGATTATGCTGCTTCTGCTGCTGCTGTGGAGAGGAAAAGAAAAATAAATAAATAAAATGCACGCTTGTGTGTGTGTGTGTCGAAGTTAGGCGAGCGTGCACAGCGCGGCCGGCCTCTGAACAACATATCCGCCAATTTAGCAGCTGCTTCTGCTTCTGCTGCTGCTGCTGTTGCTGATGCTCCTGATGCGTCGGTGTGTCTCAGACTAAATTGCGGCTGACCTGACTGTCTTCTTTTATTGAAAATTATTTAATTTATGATTTTCAAGGCTTGGCTGGCTGGCTGGATGGCTGGCTTCCGGAAGCGACGTAGCCGCTGTGATTGTGATTTCTTTTGGATATTTTCCTCTGGCTTTTCTCGCATCGAAAGTGCATGAGCGGAAAGGCATTTGCTGGGCCTCAATAGCCGCTCTGAATCGACCTCCGATCCAAAACTCTTTCTCTCTCTGTCTCTCTCCTTCATATCATATCACAGTTCTGTCAATAGCTAAGATGAAGAGTTTGCTGGTCTAGCTGAGCTGCGTTGGAAGATACTTGCATTTCGCTTCGACTCAGCCATTGGATCGTATTGGACGACGACACTTTTGATCGCTATCATCTCATATGCTATCAAACAGCAGCCCACCTTCATCTCATTCTCCTATCTGCCTTGGCAAGCATTCGTGATTGCGTCAACGCTGATAACAGAGCTTCATTAAACCATACTCCTCGGATGTCCGGCGAGCACACCGACGCCTTCGTCGATGAGGGGAACGGCAGTGACATTGAGTGCAGTGGAGACCTCCATCTCGAGCGAGCACGCCAAGCTCCTATGAATCCTACCTGTGCCAATCTCATTTCTGCTGGCATCTGCGACGATCACCGTCTCCTATTGTACCGTCACATCTTACGATGATGCCAATGATCAGGCGATCTGTTTTTAGCGTTGAAAGGTGCCATTCCCCGCCCGGTGACCCTGTACCAAGCGATCCGTATCCGAAAGCGACTTGGCATTAGCGGATTCGCTACCCGAGGGGTGCAACCCTCTCAAAACTACAGTTAAGTTAACTGATTGCACCTGCTGCCGCAACGGCGGTATCATGCATAAGGGCGATCCGAAGCAGCGCTCCATGAACCCCTGATCGTATTTGTCGGTCTCGGCCTCAAAAATTGGCCTTGCCTATGTACCTCGCTGTTGGCCCACTTGGTGTCATCAGTTGCCGACAAAACAACAGTACGATCGCAATCTCTTCTGCGGTCTAGCACAATAGTTAACGTCAAACAAGGCTTTCAATGACACTCCTGACAGGAGCCCCTCACCGGACCGCCCACACTCGAATGACAGGCATCTCCACAAATACGGACGCCTCTCCATCAGGTGGGTATGTCGCAGTTCTGTTTGCTGATAGGGCCGCCACTTCATGTCAGCATTGTCAGGCAATCTTTTCAGCCTTGACGCTGGGTTATGCAGCTCCTGTCTGCATGCCGCTAGGCACGCCCTTTCCGTACCCGGTCTCGCCTCTGCTGTAGGCCGGTTGACTTGCTTTGCTCGTGTCGACCACAATATTCAAAACTTAATCCTGTACGGTTCATCTGAAACCGAGTCTTCACACTGTATTCTCGACCGGTCACCACGCAGAGAGTGACTTGACCTATCAGAGGGGAGCCGAACCGGCTGCTGCAAATGATACTTCGCCTATGAAGACGGCATTTGCTTTTTGCGCCTTGCGTATCAAACAATGTAGGCGAAGCCAGGCGCGGCGCGTCCCGGCAGTCGAACTCAGAGAGACATACACTCTGCATCTGCAAGCGCTGCACAGAGACATGCACCAACAGCCGAGCTCCTCCTCATTCTGTCCCGAGACGAGAACTCTTCGTACCGTGGATGAAAGGATTGGCTCGCCTCTGGCATCGATGTAGCATGTCGCCTTCCAAGCTCCTTCCGACAAGAAGACCAATTGACGCGCCTGATCAAGCGAGGCTGGAAGAACAACCATCCGAGCTCTGTGGTTTTTTTTTTTTTTCAGCAGCAACAATCCGTCCCTTTTCGTTTCGTTTAAGAGCATAGCCGAAGACGCCTTCTTTGCCAGCGGTAAGACCTCTATTCGATCAGATATCGTACGATGCTGTTGCGAGACTACACGACGGCCGTAACTCTGACACGAAGCGAAAGTATCGAGGGCGTTGTTCGGCTCCTCCTCGCGCCGACGCGAGCAATTGAGGCGGCAATGCTTTGGTTGCCGCGGCATACCATGATGCACACGCTTGCACAACACTCCGATCGTCGCAAACAAAGCAACGAGGCGAGTGCACCTACGAAGCGTGGGTTCACTGCAAAGGAAAGCAGCATGGCAAGCACACCAGTGAAGACCATCACGGGAAGAAGATGAGCTGAGATCGTTGCCGAATGGAAGGGTCTAGCAATGTCAGGAACGAAGCAGACCGGTCTGAGCAAGGGACAAGAGCGCTAGAAGGTCTCGCAGCCTGTTGCTCCTCTGGAACAGCAAGGGGCTCTTTTTCTTTCGTTCCTGGTTCCTTGTTCGGAATTCTCTGCCTCTCGTCCTGATTGCGTTTCCACGCAAATGGCTTCAGTCGCAACCAAATCGGAACCTCAATTGCTGCCTCCTGCAACGGCGTCTGAGCGCTGCACATGTTTCTTCCTGATCAACACCACCTGCTGCAGCAGCACCAGCAGCAGCGCAGTGTCGAAAATCAATCATATTGGGCGGAGCACCAATTTTAAAGCAGCGGAGTTGCAATTATCCGACAAGGGAAGACCGAGATGTGTCTCTGCTCTTTACAGACCAAGAAGGAACGAACGGGATTGTGGCGCTCATCGAACGAAAAGGGACATTAAGCATACTAGAGTATACTGCCTCGCACGATCATCGTGAATGCACCACGGATCAATAGCCGCCGCCGCCGCTGCTGCTGCTACTACTTTACCATCGGACCGCATGGTCCATTGTGCTGATCCTGTCAGAGACTCGATTCGTGTGACGCCAAGCAGACTTCCAGTCAGTATCACATTGACCACATCTGAGTGGAGAATCGTTCACGGAAGCCTTACCTGGTTCCGATTTTGCAACGACTTCCCGGCCACGTCCAAGATACAGTAATCGGCGTCTCAAAGAAGGTGGTTTTGTTGATCGTCCCCAACACGAAGGTACTCAGACGGCAATACGGACAACTTCTTGCAGCGGTCGAGGCTTGCGGGCTCCAACTCAGTCCCTTGCCGCTGTGTGATGTTAAGGTTGCACGAAACTCCAACTCCGCTTCACCGTCAAAGTGAGATTTGCAAGAACAATTGTTGCCGCCTCCCGTTCTGCCTACCTAGCGATCTGCTAGACCCAAATTGCCGGATGGGGATTCATGTTCCTCCCCCTTGGTCTCGCCGTCATCGTCGGCGATCATTGTCAAGGGTCCTCTTGGCACATTGAAACATGACAGGATGACAGTTGCATGTGATCTAAAACATGCACGCTCCGCTAACTGGACCAACGGAGCCCTTGCAGATGTCTAGACCGCCTTTCACCACTCGACATTATTCACATTCGAGACCATCACACACTTTGCGGAGCAGCTCAACAAGAATATGTGCGTGCATTCGTGGTATCTGTTACTCTGCTGACGAGAAAATGCATTGCTAATCCGGAGGACCTTCAGCTTTTAACTCTTTCCGGCTACGCATCACCTTGAGTTGACGCAGATTGGGCCAAGTCGCCTTCCTCAGCAACCGTTTCTACGAACTGATAGATGGTAACCAGCCCAAGCTGCTTCCTTCGCTGTGTCTCTTTCAACCTGTCCAAAGCAAGCAGCGCTGCAGGTGCAGGCAGCGATCCAAGCAGATCTGCATGATGTAACGTATTGGCGCCGCCTCCTCTTTGCTCGTCCGCGGAACCGCCTGCATCCTCTCCTCCGGACCCTGCACCAGCTGCACCAGTGCCACCGCCACGTCGAGCCCCAGGAGTTGACGCACCACTGCCACTGTAGAATCTCGACGAATTTTTCTGCCTTGCCAACAACGCATTGTTCCCATTCGGCGTGGCTGCACCTCCTTTGGCATCAGAATGGTCCGTGGCACTGCCAAAGATATCGAAGAAGTCTTTTTTGCGCAGCAGTCTACGTGCGAAGAAGTCAGTGCTCATCAGCTGTACCACGTCCGAATCGCGAACGGAATAGCCCGTGGTGACACCTTCACTTGCTTTCCTCGAGTAGTGCGCCAGTGACGACATTGCGTTCGAGAGCGCAGTGTAAGATCGCAAAAAGCGTGACTCTTCTCCGCCGTCGTCTACTTGCTTTCTCCGCCGTTCTCCTGATGCTGATGCACCTTTTTCGCCACCTTCGCTGTCGCCACCTCCTCCCTGCGTACCAGATGTACCTGGTCTCGACCGAGGTTTGGACTGCGCGCGAGCAAGTGCGGACACAGACTGGTTCCTCGCTGCTGTGGTTCTGTCTTGTGGTGCCTGCGACGCTGAGCGCGACCCCTGCCGCGAGACTTGCCTCGAGGCCTGTCGCGATGAGTTGCGCGATTGCGGGTAGTGATTGAGAGATCCACCAAAGACGACAAGCTCGTTGTTGGGTCCAAAGCTTGCACCCATCTTCCTCGCTGGTATCTTAAGCTTGATCTGAGCCTCGCCTGGACTAATCGCTGTGCGGGCTGGTCGGAATGCGATCAGCTCGTCATCTGAACTTGAATCAGATGTCTCCGATGCTACACTTCCTCTTCTTCTTCTCCCTCTTGCCAACCCAGCTTCCGCCTCATTTTCGTCCTCTTCGGATCTTTCATCATCATCAAGCGATTTGATCGGCTCTCCGATCAAAAATCTTGCGCAGATCTCCAAACATGGTCTTGCCATCTTCGCCGCTTTAGTCGACAGTCTGGTGAGCCCACGCAGCAGGTATGCCCTTGTCTTGATACTGATGTTGGCGCTCTTCTCGAGATCGAACAGCGGCGGCCGATGAGGATAGCTCGCAGGAAACTTGACCTTGATCCTCAAGAAGGCAGGCTCGTGGTCTGCCCAAGGTCCATACATGGTCAGCACGCACATACGACCGGTCAACTCCACTTTTTCGAATACAATACGTGGAAGCTTGCGGTTGATGCCGATGATTTCGTCACCCAAGCCTTGCGCTGTGAAGCCAGGTTCGGCGTCGGTCTCGTCTTCGGTGGTCAGACCTTCGCGACCGAAAGCGACGCCACCGCCGGTGCGTGCAGCAGCTTTGAGACTAGTAGCGAGGCGTGATGGGAAAGCGCCATCCGATTCACGAGTGGTCTCGCCGCCAGTTTGATCTTCCGACAGGTTCCGCTCGTGGTCCGTTTCTTTCTCGAGACGAACATTGGCAATCCACTCGATTGGATCGACAGCCGGAGCCGCTGCTCGACCGCGATCGAGTCGCATAGCTGCACCCACTGCCTTCCCAGTGTTGCGCGGGTCCGCAGATTTGGCGTGTTTGCGTCGCTCTTCTCTCCTGGTCATTCGATCCTGCTCTCTGCGCCGTTGTGATCGCTTTTCCTTGCCGTCCCCGCCGCCCTCTTCTCGAATCGGGAGCGGGCGGCCAGAGGATCGATGCGGCATGGCAGGCCTCTGTTTAGACGACGCTCCTGCTCCCGTACCAGGCTTGCCACGCAAGTTCGCTGGTACCTTGAAGGATGAGTGTCCACCACTATGTTGCGATGCACTACCGCCGCCATATTTCGAGCTGTGATGCGAAGTTCCAAATCTACCTCCACTGTCTCCACCTGTCTGCTTTGGCAATGACCGCGCCATCTGATTGTGCATCTGCGACGCATGAGCTCGGTCTAATCCGCCCGCTGACGCTTTCTGCCCTTCCATCCGGCCCCACGAGCGTGCGAAGGTGTCCCTCGGACTGCGCGAAAGAGGATTGAGCTCAGATCCCAGATCGCCATGGCTCGAGCTGTGATTGAGACTCCTCTTACCGCCTGCACTGGAAGCGAATGGTGCGAGGGGGCTTGTTCTCCCGTCCCGGATGACATTTTGGAATCCAGACATGGAAGAGCTGTAAGGAGACGTAGCTTGGATCTTGCTTCCACTTCCTTTGCCGCTAAACAGCGACCGTGTCGCGTGGTCGGGGGGAAGGATGGAAGATGAAGTGATGTTGCTTCCTGATGCTTGACTGGCCATCATAGCCGCTTCGTCCCCAGGAGGCGGGAAGGCGAGTGGTGGATCTCGGTATGAGATGTCGGGAGCGTTGGCTCGAGTTAGCAAGACACGAATGGGCGCACCAGGGTTATGAGCAACCTTGCGAGTCGCCTCATCGCTGACAGGCCAAAGACGCAGAGTCTGATCTTTCGACCAAGTGATGAGCTGAAATTGTCTATCATCGCTCTCTCTGTCGGCACCGCCCTTTGTTCGGAAAAGATACTCTTTGACGATGTCGGTATGACCAGCAAAGGTGGCTTGCGGCTCGTCCGGCTTATCCTTGGCCCACATGCTGAGCGTCGTATCTCCACGCTGAGGCAGAGTCATGACACCATTGCCGAATGGAAGATGACGAGCTCTCCAAACAGGAGTCTTGGTCTCGATCACTGACTCCGCCTCGGTGACCAGTTCCCTGGCGCCGATAGCCGCTTGCGAGCTTTCCGAGCCCAAGTTCCAGAACTTGACGGTCTTATCCAACGAGCAAGTCACTAGCCTATCCAGACCTAGACTTGTATTTCGACTCCAATCAATACCATAAATCTTACTCTCATGTGCCTCGATGGTAGCGAGTGGCAAGGAACCTTTCCTATCGTCCCAAATCAGCACCTTATTGTCGCACGTGGAGGCAAGACGATGTTCACTGGCGCGATTGAACTTAACTTGAGTCACCGCTGCATTCCACGCTGAGTAGCCTTGCGCTGGTTTCTGCCGACCTCCGCCGTCTGAGGTACCGCTCATACGCAGATCCCATACCCAAGTCCAGGTGTCAATGGAGGATGAAGCGACGACTTCGGGATGGAAGGGAGACCAGTTGATGTCCGTAATAGCTCGCGTGTGTGCGTGGAGGACGTGTTCGATAGCTGAAGATCTAGGTGCAGCGAGGTGTATATGCGAGGCCGACAGTGGTGTATCAGCATACGGTGAGCTGGCAGAGATGGCGCCGAACCCACTGCGGGTACCACCAGTGACTCCTGAGTGCAAACTTTGACTGTTGTAGATGCTCTGATAAGCGCTGCTGCGTTGTGTTGCAAAGTGTGGATTAGTTGGCATGACTGGACTCGAGCTGCTGTGTATTGACCCGCGATGGAGCATCCGAGTGATAGGTGGGGCAGCACGAGGATCTCCCGGTCTGTCGAGATTCCAGATGAGCAGCTTTTGATTGGAAGTACTTGCGACCCAGTTGCTTCTGGCTGGATGAGGCGACCACTGAATATCGACAGCTTCCCATGTGGTCATGTGAGCCAAAAAGCGAGGTGTAGCGAAGGGATCCTCAAGATCGATGATGAAGAGGCCCTTACGTGCGGCGAGGACGACATCACGATTGGCAGGACTGATGGACATGGATCCGACAGGTTCCATGAACGAGATCTCGCAGGAGCGGTAGAAAGTGTTGGAGGGGTGTCGTTGCGAGATAGGCTGCTTGGCAGGACGTGGCTCGGTTGACGGTATTGGTATGGGCGCAGCAGCACCATCCGCCCCAGCAGTATTGTCGGGGTCAGAGGGGCCAGTGACAGCCCGCTGTGCATCGTACCCATCCTGGCCGGCGGGAGGCAGGTCTATTGGTGGGGATACGATGGAGGCGGAGATCTCCGTGGAAGGTAGTGCTGGGCTATTCGTTCCCGTCGTCATCGTGAAGCCCAAATGCGCCGATACACACCGAGCTCAGCAATGTTTGACTTGGGCGTATGCGTCCGGATTCTTCTTCGGTGTTAGGTGTGGAGGCAGGAAGGTGGTGGTTGCCGTTCACCTTGTAGGTTGGATGTAAATCATCTTGACGGCAGTGATCAGCTTGGGCATTCCGTACACATTTTGATATGATAGCTGACGAAGTGATGATGGTGGTGGTGGTAGTGAGTGCCGATTTGCTTGGACCGGGACGTTATCGGAATGCGTCTATCAAATGATATGGTCTAAGCGCTGTGACAGTTGTGTCTTTGTGCGAGAGAGACAGAGGAGAGAGCGAATTTCAAAACCCCGCAAAATGTGGCTTTGGCTGACCCGATTATCGGGTGCACACTCAGGGTCCTTGTCCGACTGCCGAGTTTGTACGGGAAAATTTGAGAAAGAAGCTCGAAAAAAGTTCAAAATGGTCCGTAGGAGCACGGCAGCCAAAATCCTCAGGCTTTCTCACAACGTTCCCCGCTTCTTGTCCCACCATTCAACATCTGACTTGGCTCCCCTGAAACACTTCACCGGCTACAGACATAAGGGTGTATAATCGGCCCAGTTAGAACGAACCCAACATCGGACCCACAACTTCACAGTACCGACAAGATGGGTCTCTCGGGCCCCAAACAAAAGCAGCGTCTCGTGGGTTCGGCCACCACCCGTAACACAGCATGGCTCAACGATTCATCGGCACCAGGACAGCGTATGCTTGCACAGATGGGTTGGTCAGCAGGTCAAAGTCTTGGTCTAACCATGCCCGGTCTCACCGAGAATCTCAAAGTAGCGTACAAAATGGACAATAAGGGTATCGGTGCACAGCGACATGAACGAGAGGCAAGGGCCAACGGCAAGGATATCTGGGTCGGAGGAGGTGGTGATCTTGGAAGCCTTTTCGAGCGTCTCAACGCTGCTAATGCTGCATCCTCTTCGTCATCTGCAGTAGCGTCTTCTTCGACTTCAGACGCTGACGATGATGATGTTGAAAAAAAGTCGAAGAAGAGCAAGAAAGACAAGAAAGACAAGAAGGACAAAAAAGAGAAGAAGGAGAAGAAGGAAAAGTCATCTTCAAAAGAAAAGTCAAGCGAAAAGGAGTCCAAGAAGAAGCGCAAGCATGACGATTCTGGTGACAGTCCTTCCGAGAAGGAATCCAAGAAGAGCAAGAAGGAGAAGGAGAAGCACTCATCGAAAAAGGCGAAAGCCGAAGCAGTCTCGGCTGTTGCTAATGCCGATCCCACCCTAGCGAGCGACCCAACAGCCGTCGCTGAGATCAAGAAAGACGTTGTACAGGGCAGACCGGTACGACTGGCGCATCGAGCCAAGTTTTTGCGTGCTAAACGAATGGTATCGGCCAACGACCTTGCTAGTGTCAACGAGATCCTAGGTATTGCTTCGACGCCTTCTTCCTCTGCAGCCGGCACACCAAAAGCAACGTCAGGAACATCGACGCCCACACGTGTGGCTCCGGCCAAGACGTACCCGGGACCTGGTGGAAGCGAGATCGCATTGATGGACGTGGACCGAAGATTGGAAGCTGAAGGTGATGCAAAGTCTGACTCTGATTCTTCCGATGACAACGACGACGACGACAAGACGAAAAAGAAGAGCAGCAAGAAGGACAAGAAAGAGAAGAAAGACAAGAAGAAGAAAGACAAGGAAGAGAAGAAGCGTAAGAAGAGCAAAGGTGAGCAGGAAGCCACGGACAGCGAGAAAGCGAAAGCAGCACAGGCAGCGGCGGATGCTGCTGCAGCAGAAGAGAAAGAAAAGTCAACTCAGATCGGCACCAACTCGCAAGGCCTTTTTGTCTTCGAGTATCTCAATCGCCGCCTCATGATCCGAAAGGCGCAGATTGCCAAGCAGAAGAAGGCCGAGCAAGAGGCTATCTTTGCTAGAGCTGCTCGTGTTGGTGCATAGACTGCCAATGTCAATACTTGCCGCACCTTTCCATGTCTTCTATACATTATACCCACATCACGGAATGTCAAACGCATACAGGAACATCCTTTTGGTCGATGCTGTGTGAGATGAGGATGTCCTTGTGCTACAAGTCTGTTCTGATAATTTCACGACCTCACTTTTTAGCTTCTTTTTTGCATTTCTTCAACGCTCGAATAAATCTCAGTCGGGACTCGGCGTTGTGAGAGTGTGTGGAGGCTTGAGCTCAATTTTTATGCTTAGCATGACTTTGCATGAAGCAACCTTCACATACTTCTTCCTTCCAATACTTTCAAGACTATCGTTTCACATCGCCAATCCCATTTGCCAGGAAGAGCAGCAGCTCAAAGTCACCATCCAGCACAGTTGACTATTTGAGATTATGTCTTCCATCAACCAAAACCCACCACCCAACCACGGCGGCACCGTGTCTCCCGACGCCTCTTCTTCATCCTCTGCAGCTGGCGCGGGGTATCCATCTTTAACACATGTCAATCTCGGTCGCAACGCAGGCAAGCTGGATCCGTCCGTTCATCCACCTCTTCCGGTTGCTGAAGTAGGAGCGGCTAACCGAGCGGCTCAATTGCGTGGAATCGCTCTTGGTCTTGGTGGAGGAATCATGTCAGCCTTCATCTCGAGAAAGGCACTCAATCTTAGCAAGAACGCAAGCTATCTTTCAGGCTTACTGGCAGGAACTGGAGTAGCATATATTACGGCGAGACAGCAGCTAGAGCACAATCTAGGTGCGGTGGAAAACCACGAGCTGGGTTTGAGGGGGGCGTTGCGACAAGGAGGAGCAAACGATAGTGTGAGTGATGGATTGTCAGCAACGGATCAGGAAATGCTCAAGTATGATCTGCAAGCAGGTAATGCGGGGGTTCATGAAGGAGGCGTTGCTGGGCTGCACGAGTTCAAGGACAAGTATGCTAGTACAAGAGGAGATCATTGAGTCATTGGGTCTCCTTTGATAGCTTATAAGTGTTCTGCGGTTGGTAGTGTCCGTCAATAGGCTCGGCTTGCTGAGAACACTTGCAGCGAACGTCGTCTAGGCTTTTTACCCAAGGTTGAACTGCATTGCGGCATAAAGAGGAAGAACATCGAGCTGGTTGTGCAAGCAGCTAAGGTGGGAACGGCGCTACGTATCGCACCAGGGAGAACATTCGTTCGATGCCCGACACCTCTTTTTTGTGCCACCGCATCCACTTGCACCAACAACCTTTGCAATGGAATGGTCATATTTTAATAACGCTACCTCTTCTTTGACAAGAGCACGGTCTGTGCTTGTTGTATTTCCGACTGCTAACCTCGAGCCACATTTTGAAGACTTCCGCGAAGCTCACAACGGAGAACCAAGCTTTAATTCGTGGCAAAAATGAGGCCTCAAAAAACACAAAAAGAAAATGCCTCCTAGCCGACTCGAACGACTGACCTCTTCATTACTAGTGAAGTGCTCTACCGCTGAGCTAAGGAGGCCTTGATGTCTTGGCACAGTTGGATTGCATAAATATCCCCGCTAGTGTCATTATTATAATCGTAGTCCGTGGTTCGAATACGTTCGGGTCGCTTCATACGATGTCTAGATCTGTCTCAAGGTCTGCAAATTATACGACCACAGCGAGTTGACATTCACCTCACCGCCCGCTACAGTCTCGGTCTGACAAGGGCTTCAAAAGTCTTGTGTTGTTGCGGGGACAGACGAGGCCAAGAACAGACAAGGCGATTGCAGGCCTTCGAGGCTTGAAAGTGTGAGTTGATCGATTAGACGGTGTCTTGTCGCTCGCTCGCTTGACGAAGATGGATTCGAATTTTGAAGCCGAAGCCAAGCCTCACCCACAAAATCATAGCAGGCGAAGCGTGATAAGAGGAGCAACGGCGAATTTTCTCAATCAGCCCACCATCGGAAGCCGAGCAAGTTTCTCCGTCATTTCTCTTCAAAGGGAAGCAGCGGCGAGTGAGTGAGCATGTGGGAAGAAAAATCAAAGTGTCAGTCTGGATGCGGGGTCCCAAAGTTTCCAACTGCCAATCAGTGTGTGAGCTCGAATTTTGAAACGGATCAACTGTGCGTTCCTGTGCATTTTCTGTGCTTGTCGATGAAGTCCAATCAACCGACCGCAAGACGAAAGCACGAGCCATTCTTGTCACGGACGTGCATACTCTATTTCTCCTTCTCCACTGACTCTTTCGTAGGGTGGCAACGGGCACTTGACACTTTCCAACTTTCAAGTGTCTTCATATATCTTTATCGAGCGCACATCTCTTCTTCCTCTATCACCCTTTTACACTCACAATACCATCCGAATTTCTCCATCGCATCTCCCCTCACATACACATACAGAACCCTCTGCGAATAGCCGCTGCGCTCCTCGCAACTATGGCAGCTGCCACTTCCTCCACCGCCGCACCTGCGGCCCTCGCACCCATCGACTATACCAAAGCCACCGATGGCACTGGTGTAATTGGCGGCGATCCTTGGCTCGAGCCTTTCGCTCCTGCTCTTCGTGAGCGTTACTCTGTCTATTCTGACTGGGTCAACAAGATCAACGCTTCCGAAGGTGGTCTCGAAGCCTTCTCTCGCTCCTACCTTAAGATGGGATTCCAAGTTGATCCCAAAACCCAAACCGTCACCTACACCGAATGGGCTCCTAACGCTGTCGAAGCTTCCCTCATCGGTGATTTCAACAATTGGTCTCGTGACTCGCACAAAATGAAGAAAGACGACTTTGGTAAATGGCATATCACCATTCCTCCCACTTCTCCCGGTCAGTGTGCTATTCCACACGACTCCAAGATCAAAATCTCCATGGTTCTTCCTTCAGGAGAGCGTATTGAGCGTCTTCCAGCATGGATTCTTCGCGTCACCCAGGATCTCAACGTGTCTCCGGTCTACGATGCTCGCTTCTGGAATCCTCCTGCAAACCAGCGTTACACCATGAAACACCCCAAACCACCCAAACCAACCAACATCAAAGTTTACGAAGCTCACGTCGGAATCGCTACTCCCGAAGCACGTGTCGGTCAATTCAAAGAATTCACTCGCGATGTTCTCCCTCGCATCAAGCAACTCGGTTACAACACTATCCAACTTATGGCTATTCAAGAACATGCCTATTACGCATCGTTCGGTTATCAAGTTACCAACTTCTTTGCTGCTTCTTCTCGCTATGGTAATCCTGAAGATCTCAAAGAACTCATTGATGTAGCTCATTCACTTGGTATCACTGTTCTACTCGACATTGTTCATTCCCACGCATGTAAGAACGTTCTTGATGGTCTTAACATGTTTGATGGAACCGATCATCTTTATTTCCATGAAGGTGGTAAAGGTCGACATGAACTTTGGGATTCGCGATTGTTCAATTATGGACATCATGAAGTCCTTCGTTTCTTGCTTTCCAACTGTTTATTCTGGATGGAAGAATATGGTTTTGATGGATTTAGATTCGATGGTGTAACATCAATGCTTTATACACATCATGGAATTGGTACTGGATTTTCAGGTGGATATCATGAATATTTTGGATCTTCCGTTGATGTTGAAGCGGTAGTTTATCTTATGTTGGCTAACCAGATGATACATTCTTATAATCCTAATGCGATTACGATTGCAGAAGATGTTTCTGGAATGCCAGCACTTTGCCGACCTGTTTCTGAAGGAGGAGTTGGATTTGATTATCGTTTATCAATGGCTATACCGGATATGTGGATTAAATTACTTAAAGAGAAATCGGATGAAGATTGGGATTTTGGAAATATTTGTTTTACACTTACCAATCGAAGACATTTAGAAAAAAGTATTGCATATGCTGAATCACATGATCAAGCTCTCGTGGGAGATAAAACGGTTGCTTTTTGGTTAATGGATAAAGAGATGTATACGAATATGTCGGATTTAACTGAAAGAACGGCTGTTATTGATCGGGGATTAGCTTTTCATAAAATGATTCGTTTGATTACACATGCTTTGGGTGGAGAAGGATATCTTAATTTTATTGGAAATGAATTTGGTCATCCTGAATGGTTAGATTTTCCTAGAGAAGGTAATGGTAACTCATTCCATTATGCTCGTCGACAATTTAATCTTATTGATGATCATCTTTTACGCTATAAATATCTTTATGCATTTGATTCAGCTATGAATAACTCAGAAGAGAAATATAAATGGTTGGATAGTCCTCAAGCTTATATTTCTTTAAAACATGAATCGGATAGAGTAGTGGCTTTTGAAAGAGCAGGTTTACTTTTTGTTTTTAATTGGCATCCTAATAATTCTTATACTGATTATAGAATTGGTGTTGATATTCCAGGTAAATATAAACTTTTATTGGATTCAGATGAGAAAGTGTTTGGCGGTCATGGTAGATTACAAGAAGATACAGAATACTTTACTACTGATATGGAATGGAATGGTAGAAGAAACTTTGTTCAATTGTATTTACCTAGTAGATCAGCTGTTGTTCTGTATCGTGCTGGTTAAAAACACTTGGAAGGGTCCCCGCTGCGTTAAGGTAGTTGTAGTTGTGTATATAGCTTTTTTTCTGAAACTCAATCAAGGAGGCCGTGCTCGTGTTATAACTTAGCAGCCCGTTAGGCGGTGTGTGATGAGTTTGTGTGATGAGAGACAACATACTCAGCCGCACTCAAAATGTTGAATTAAAAGGAGTTTTGCAACCAGCCTCGCAACTCAGTTCAAAGTTCCAAAGAGAGACCAAGGACGGTATATGTGTACAACCCAATGCCCGTCGAACACGAAAGTCCGAAAAAGGACCGAACTTGTGCCTCCTTAGCTCAGCGGTAGAGCACTTCACTAGTAATGAAGAGGTCAGTCGTTCGAGTCGGCTAGGAGGCAGGCACAATTTGTACTTTCTTTTCTTTTTTATTTTTGGTCATTTTCTTCCATTCACCACGCAACAGTCGCCGATTGGCGTCTCAGACTATCTGTTATCCTCTCCAAAAAGTATCGTCATTTTGATGTTTACTCATTAACAAAAACTACAAGTACAGCAAGGAAAGTAAATCCAATAGCAAGGGTGTGCTGCACAAGACTCGAACCAGCTTTTTCGGTGAAGCTGTGCTTCATTGTTGTCCATAGTGTAGTTTCACTTGGCAGCATTATGTCTCAACCTTTCATGTCTCAACATAGCATCTTTCCTACTGAAATTAGCTCCACAAGTCTTACACTTCCACTCCACCACCGCCGTACTCTTTTTCGGATCAACCTCTTTACCCAAAACCACACAATCCTCCAACCTCAACTTACCCTCTCTCATAAACCCTGCTTCCTCTCTTGCATGAATCGTCTCTCTGTGCCTAGCTAAATCATAAGGTCTATGGAAAGCGGTTTGACAAGAAACACCTGTGATGGGTGAAACATAGTCGCATTTGGTTGTTCCGTCTGCTGCTGTATGCGCTGCTGCTTTTGTTGTTGCAGTAGTATTGGTTGACTTGGGTTTGGCGGCTGTCTTTGGTTTGGTGGCCTTCTTAGAAGCATTTCTTTCAGGAGACCCATCCTCGTAGTCCGACTCATTACCATTCCCACTAGCGCTGTTGGTGCCTGTTTCGGAGCCTTCCTCTTCTCCACTTGCTTCCACTCGATCGTCTTGAATTGGCAAGCTTTCGGCAGTAGCTGGCGCCGGAGCCGGAGCGATAGGCTGCTTGGCCGCGGGCGGTCGTGTCGAAAGCAAAGGCGGAGGAGCACTAATCTCAGGAAGCTTATGTTGCTGCTGCTGCTGCTGCTGCTGCTGCTGCTGCTGTTTGTGCTTTGGATCGGTCGTCTGTGCAGAGGATCGAATGGAGGGGCTGATACTGCCTTCATCTTGACTGCCACCAACGCTGCTTCCAGCAGCACCACCTGGAGCCGCTGCGCCAACACTCAAGCCACTTTCTTGACTGCCTGGAATATACCCGTACCCGCCCATTGCGCCTGGCATGTAAGCACGCGAGGATGGCACATAAGGCCGACTGCTACGATCGCTAGTGTCATCTACAGATTCAGATGACGACTGATGGTGTGGCAAACTTGGCCTGTGTGGTGCTGAACGTGGATCAAATCGTGAACTGCCTGGATAAGCTCCATACTGTTGCTGGTGGTGATTGTGGTGCTGAACGTTGTGCCTGTTTTGTGATTGCTGTTGTTGCTGCTGAAGATGGTGATGATTGAAAGCGTGTGGATGTCCGTGTCTGGATGCATACTCGGCACTCTGACGATAGGCAGCCCGTCTACTGGATCGATCGTCCTCGGAATCACTGCTAGAGGCACTGACATCCGAAAAGCGAGGTGCGTTCATGTGAGCTTGTCGGAAAGCCCAAGGCTCATTGCGTACATGTGACCATGCGCTGCTTCCAGTGCTTGAAGTTCTCTCCTTTCCCAGGAGCGGGCGAGGTGGGAAGGCTGAGGGAGATCCGGAAGCAGCACGACCACTGTCGCCTTTGACAGGGTAATTCAAGTAAAGACTGCTGGGACCGCCTCGGATCATGCTGGGACGCATGTTAGGCGGATAGTAGGGTCGCTCATCCTCATCGTCATCTGTTGAGATGGTATCTCCACTATCGGCAGGACTGAAGAGACTGCTCTGCGAGCCAGACTCTTGACTCGCAGATCCACGTCCATCACTCTGGTTAGGGTAAGGCGAGCGACCGTTGGGTGGACTTTGATGAACGCTCGGACCGGGACGCTTCTGGGTGTAGTGATGTTGACGTGCAGTGTCGTTGCGGCTCATGGGTACGGGACGAGCTGGGAAGGATGGGTCGCCTGTGGAAGACCTTGCTCGTGGTACATTTTGCTGAGATGTCATTCGAGGCGTGTTGGCGCCACTGCCACTGGCTGCATACCTTGCCGAAGCGGGCTTTGCATCTGACAGACCAGGCGGGACGGTGGCAAACAGACTTGGCATTTTGCCTAGACCCGAGTGAGACAAGGCATTTTCGACGTCATCATAGTCCAGGAATGCTTCCTGCGGACTGACAGTGAGACCACTAGATTCACGTTTGAGAGGACGCCTTGCATCTGGCGCATAGCTGTTGACAGTAGCTCCGAATGGTTCTGCGGATGCCATGGAGACAGGGCCCCCACGCTGGGCAAGCTGACTTTGCGACATGAGGGGCGGTGGCATGTGTGGTCGAGATTGGGACTGATGCTGAGAATGCTGAGACTGATGCTGAGCGTAGTTGTCGCGAGCGATCTGGCTGGATTGCGATTGACGTGCCCAATCAGGAAGGTAGTTCTGCGAGTGACGGGCAGGGGGAAAAGACATTGGACCGAAGCTGGAGTCGTAAGTGCTGCTGCGTGTGCGTGAGTCAGAACTTCGTTGACTGAGCGAAGGCATCTCTTCGTCCGGATTGGCGTGTTCCTGCGATTCGCGTTTTACGTTTGGCTGACTAGACTTGGGTGGGGGTTGCCCACCAAGATCGTAGTCAGGAAAGAGGCTGAAAGAGGGAGCGACACCTGCTTGCATGGGGTCGGATGAAGCCGAAAGTGGACTGGTCTGCATATCATTGGGTCGCGGTGTATAGTCTTGCTTCTGGAGGATGTCACGTAGTGGACCTTTGAATGCTCGAGTGTCGACACCAGCAAGCTCTGCACGGATTTGAGCCTTGACACGTTCCTGCTGCTCGCGCGTCATGCCCGCTGTTGCTGGTGAGGCTAAGGCCGAGGACGCCGCACTCGCATCGTAACCACGAGAGGGCATGGACTCGCCCAAGCTGAGATCGTGCATAGGTGCACCCAGACTGCCACTGGGAGGATCAGGCGGTGTGATACGTTCATTCGATGCTTGACCTGAAGATCCAGTGGTACCTTCTCGACTTGAGCGTGACCATGAGGATGAAGGCGGGTAGACCTCGCTGCGTTGTCTCTTGCGCCTAGGACCACCTGCATCATCGAGAGTATCTGGTAATGGAGCTGCGGCATCTTCAAAAGCAGGGGATTGGCGTGGCGAGCGATGCTTGCTGAAAGCTCCTGGGGCGGAGGGAAGGTTTTGAGCGATGGTCGATGTTGGTGACAACGCTTTCTGCGCGACCGCTGTGGGAGCAGGGTCATCGAAGAGAATGAAATCTTTCTGTGGAGCCATATTTGCTATTATAATGTTGTTGTTGTTCGTCACGCACAGTCACAAGGTGGACAGTGGCCTACTTCTTGCTGGCTAGACCGGGCTCGTTGCTTCGATGCGCTCTGGAGCAAGACAATGGAATTGAGGCCGGTGTTGAGTGTTTCTTCTAGGCTATGAGAGACGTAGTCATCCGTGATATGCTCTTGCAGATTCAAGTCTCTGTGGGTGAGTTTGGACAGAAGAGGAGAGTTGTCGTCTGTGTCATAGACTGTGCTGAGTGGAAGTGGTAAGTTGTGGTGAAGAGATATGCTGTTGCAGCTGAATGAGTGCAAGTTGTCGGATGCGCCGACGAGAGTGAGGCAGTTTAACAGGAGAAGCTGACAGGGCTGTCGTATCTTTTGTATCTGTCCAGGCGTCTGGTGCTTCGGCTGTTCCGATGGTCGATGTCAAGCTGAGATGTAATGGCGGTACTGGCTGAGAAGCTGCGATGTGCGTTGTAGAGTACGAAATGGCGACCGACTGAGTCAAGTAGACAGATGAATTCGAAGCAAAGCAGTCGTTGATGGATGTGGTCGCAGCGAAGGTATTTGGTCAGAAGGCCGGAAGATGAGAACTTGTGATGGATATGCAAGTGTGAGTGTTGGTTCCCTCTTCCATGAAGCGGACACCACCACCAAAACCACCACCACGAGGACATGCGGCTTGAATTGGCTGTCTGGCTGTCTAAGCAGAAGCAGAAGCAGTAGCCTAACCTAGGCAAGCCACGAGAGGGCGCGAATTCTGTCAATTTCTCTGCTGTTGAAACGCCTGCAGCACTTCGCATACAAAAACGAAGGTGGAGGCTGAGGAGCGTGAAATGCGGTCACTTTCCGAAAAGACTCTTCTCAAGCCATCGCAGTCATATTCATTCACATTGTGATTTGCTCAGGGCAAGCAAGGCTTGTCGGCTTGTCTTCTCTGTGGTAGACAACGATTCATCCTTTCGGCTTCATCCCGGCCGTATCGTAAGTCAAACAACATCATCTCGCTCAAAGAAATCTTAACGGCTCAATATATACCTGAGGGTTTAGAAAGAGAGGAAAAGAAAAGGAGGGAAACGGTTGTGTGTCGACATCAACATGCAGATCGTTGACTGCGTCTCTCCCTCGCTCTCTGCTCCTTCGCTCCAAGACAACGTAATCCAATTCTGCAAAGACTGCTCTGCTGACTCTATTTTCTTCCTTTTTCTCGTGCCTTTTTCCAGAGGCGTGGCGCATGCATGCATAACCAGCTCTCCGATGACGGCGGATCATCGCGACGTCACTTGCGAAAAGAAAAGCATTTTTAAGCTGTTAATTTCAATTCCTACCTAAAATGCCATTTTCTTCTTGATACACTTGTTAGCCTGGCTCTAGAGGACCAAAAGAAGAACAGCGTTCTTGCCAATTCAAATACGGCTCTTCGAATCTTCCGTCGAGACGGATAGGACTCGACTTAATTGAGTCTCAGCAAACATTGCTGCCTTTCACTGCCGCTCTTCTATCACAGACAGTATCAGAAAACTCACGCTACTGTACCACGGTGACAATGGGTATCATTGCTAATGCAGCCATCTCTTCGATCGACTACTGGGAGAGATCTGCATCATTAAACAAAGCATTCAATGCCTTCAATCCCTTTGCAACACCATAACTTGCGCTTGCCATCGTCGACTTGGTACTCTTGTCGAAAGAGTCATGGCTTTGCATCTCGCTCAGCTTCTCGCAGTTGTCGGTCAGCTCGTCCAAAATCCTTTCTCCCTCCGCCTTGCTCTTGGCTGGCAAGTTGCCTTTGGAGATGGCAACGATCGAGGAGACGATCGTTGTGATTTGGGTCAGATTCTCGCTCAGCTGTACTCCTTGAGCACCTTCGCGGATCGCAGAGAGCAGAGCTTGGATCGAGTGCACGATGGCTTCCGTCTGCACTTCAATGTAGTTGCGCAACTCTGACCAGTTCTCCTCTCCATTCTGACTACCGAATCCGCTTCCGCTTGCAGACGTGGTCGTCTGAAGGCTATCGTATGTTTCGGATCGTTGCACCTGGCTGTCCGTCGACTGTGGTGAAGGCGATGCTGCTCCGCTGCGTGTCAGATTTCCATTCCCACCTCCTAGCGCTGATGATGCTGCTGTCGTTGACTTGTCACCCAAGATGGAAACAGAATCGTTCATGCCCATGAATCGCTTGGCGTCATGCAGATTCGGCATCTCGGGCATCGTCGACATGTTGGGCGTGCTTGCATTGGCACTACCTACCGACGAGATCGAGGTCGCCCTACTGCGCCAATGGCTCTCACCTCCCGAATCCTTGCGGATGGTCTCGGCCTTGTATCCGATCGGAGAATAGCGACCCATGGTGGGGCTGTTGCGAATGCGCGGCGAGAAGCGATCGTCTCCACCCGCGGCCGAGCTAGGGTTGAGGCTGGCAAAGCTGTACGAGTTGGCCGTGTTGGGTGACAATGTTGCACTCGCTTCACGTTGCGCCGACTGTGCATTGATGTGAAGTGGCTTGAGCTTGGTTGCCATTGTTGTTGCTGCTGCAGCGTCTTCCCCAAACGTGGACTGAAACTCGTCGGTTTCCACCTTGCTCGCTTTGCGTACCTTGAGCAGCTTGACGAGATCCACAATGGTGGCAGAGACGTGACTCGCAGCTGCGTCCAAAAGGCTGACTGGAGACAAGCCGTGCGAGGAGGCGTGGTTGCGACAAGCCGTCATGAGATTGTTGAGAGTTGCAGAGCACTTGGATTTGAGCGCCATGAGCTGCTCTTGGTCCTCGGATGAAAGCTCGGCAAGGTTGGCTGGGATTTGTTCGTACTTGGCAACGTCGTCCGTCACCAAGGTGGTGGCCAGAACCACGGTCTTCATGGAAAGCAGCACGTTGCCTGGCGTCTTTGAGCGCGCCGCCGCCAACAACTCGTCGATCGAGCTTTGGAATGCCGTCAGATTGACATCGGCAATTGCGCCCTTGTCCGAAGCTGGCAAGAAGTCGTCTGCTTTGGGAGGCTGCACGTAAAGCTGGGAGGTGGCCTTGAGATTTCGCAACTCGGTTTTAGCTGTCTCATAGAGTCGCTTGTAGTTTGCCATCTGAGCGTTCAGGTCCTTGATGACTACCACATCATTGTCGCGATCAGCCTGCATCTCGTCGTTGCGCGCCGAAAGCTCACGAAGCTCTTCCAGCAAGTTGCTCACCTCCTGCTTGAGCTCACTGACCACCTCGACCTGCTGTGCATGATCTTTTTGCAACGCCTCGAAGTCGGCCTGTCCACCGATTTCGGCCTTTTCTTGCAATTCCCTCCTTACCGACTCGATCTCGGAATCCTTTTGTGCGGTGAGGTTGCGATGATGCTCTCGATCGTTGTCATGCTTCTGTTTGGCTTCTTCCAGCTCTTTGCGAAGCTGTGAAAGTTGTCGATCAAGCTCTTCGTTGCGACCTGCTAGCTCGTCTGCCTTCCGTGCACGTGGCGCTGCTTCTGCGATCTGTGCTTCGAGAGAACTGACTTGCTGCTGCAGTTTGGCGATGCGAAGCTCGTAATCGGAACGCATCTTTTCGATCTGAGCCGAAGTGGCATCGGTGTCGAAGGCACTGGATCGTCCCAGATTGGGGCTTGCAATGCTACCGGCGGTGTAGCCGTTGAAGAAGCCGGTTCCGACACTGCTGGCTTGACTGTACATGGTGCTGCGATTGTCTGCCATGCCGTTGAGACCAGTGGAACCCATCGAGTCACGCAAGGGCGACGAGACACGCTCGGAGATGTTGTCATTGCTGCGGTCGTCCGGTTTGGTTCGACTGGCTGAATAGGGGACGGCAATATCTTCCTCGACTATTGTGCTCTTAGCAGGCACAATGCGGTCTGAAGAAGATGGCTGTGGTTGACCTATGGAGTCGTTGCGTTGCAAAGCCGCTTCGGCTTGATCGCGCATGTGCTGCTCTCGTGCTTTCTCGCGTTCGATAGCTTCTGGACGAAACTCTTGCTTGAGCTCTGGGAAGCGTCGCTCGAGCTCGAAAAAGACATCGGATGCAAGATCCTTGAATCGATTCTTGGGAAGTGTCGCGAGCTTTTGCCTTGCTTGATTCCTCTTTGGATGGAACTCATCGCGCACTGCCAGGAAAGGTTGACTGCTGCCGTTTTTGGCGTTGCTCTGCCGACGCATGAGCTCGTCATAGACATCTGTGGAGAGTTCGGTGAATTGCTGTTTACTGAGCCGGGTGAGCTTCTCGCGGGCATTGGAGCGTGGCGCTGTTTGCTCGACCTTGGCGAGGTGGCTGCGTAAGAATCCGAGAAGCTCGGTATAGTGAGAGCGACCTACTCGCTTGATCTCTTCGGTATCTGGGCGAACGCGTCGATATCTGGAGCCAGAAGGTTGGGATGAGCTTGTAGATGATGCGAAGGATGCATCCTGATTTGTGGTGCTGTTGGAGACGGAGCGCGAGCCGCTGATAGGAGCATCTTGCAATTGGATGGAAGGAGCGCCGTGAGGTGAAGAGAATGTGGGCTGCGGCGAGGTTGGTGGTTGTGAAGATGCATAAGATTCGCGGCCTGCCATGCCGTTGGGTGGATAAAAGCCCATGGGGGATGCGGCTGAGGATGGTGCATAACGCGGCGCGGCGGGGCCGTGTTTGCTGCTAGCACCGTTGATACTCGGAGGTCCCGACATTGGGTTTGGGTTGAAATGCTGATGTGGTGGTTGGGGCGGGGGTTGCATTGGCATCATGGCGAATGTCTTGTGAGATCCAGGGATGGCGTGGCCTCGTTGCTGTCCCTGTGAGGCAACTTTGGACGAGCCGGATGTTGCGACCAGTTCTCGGCTCGATACCGAACAAGGCGTGTGATGACAGCGCTCTGCGTTTCAGCTCTGCTACGTGAATGAGGCTTCGACAGCCAAAGAATGAGGTGATCGAGAAAGTGCAGAGCTGCCTAGGTTATGCTGCCGAAATACCACCGGGGTACAAATGGCACGTGGTTGCTGTTTATTTCTGATGAGCTGACAAAGGCGTGAACGTACGGTCTTGACCCAGTGGCAATGGTAAGGGGAATGTCGTATCCGAACAACGAAGGCGTAAGATGGGGTTCCGATGTTGCGGTGTTGCTCAAGCTGCCGATTGTTATAGTCGGAAGGGCAGTCCAGCTTATCGGAAGAATGGGAAAGGCAAGTTGAGCGCAACTGCTGCGTGCGGAGAGGAGCTCCAAGTCGTAAATGGCGCAAGAGGCCCGAGCCGCAAATGAGATGGGAAGAGAGATGAGATCGAGATGATGGATGGATGAACGGATGAATTGAGAAAGGGAGAGAGGAGCGACGGTTAACGGCCGATTCTACCCTAACAAGAGAGTCTGTATGAGAGCCGAGCAAGCACGAGCAGAAGCAAGCAAGCAAGCAAGCGTGGTCCCAATTCACGCTAAAAATTCGGTCTGCTGTGATGCTGCTGCTGCAGAAGAGGGGCACTTCGGTATTAATAACTTATTGCGTTCTCACACTTAGTCTTGACTTGACGCCCTTTGATCGCTAACGAGTGAGCCAGACACTCTTGACTGTCATTCAGGATTGAAGAGATACAGGAATCGAGCGAGCAAGTCAGTTTGCTCAGTTAGTACAGTAGCTGCAGCAATCACGACCGACTCGGGTCCAAAGTGAGACAGACAGTCACGCAAACAAGTCTGGGACCGTCTCGGGAGAAGCAAAAGAATGAGCACAAGGACAACCTAAAGAGCAAGAGCAAGAGCAAGAGCAATAACGAGACGGCATGTTTCCAGCGTTGCTCACAACGCTTCAGAGAGAAAGGGAAGCGGACCCCGGCGATCCTGCCAAGAGAGGGGCAAACTCAAAAAGTTGACTTGGCAAGTGCCTGAATTTGGAAGGGAAAGAAAACAAAAATGTCGAGCCGCGCTTCGGCGTTGCTGGCAAAAAAGAAAAGAGGTTGGAATTTGACGATTCTGAACAACAGCAGCGGCTGTGCTGCTTGCTGATGATTTGCTCTCGGCCAGCCAAACGCTTGAATTTCATTTGACTTGTTGCCAACGCGTCTTCTTGCTGCTGCCACGCAACACGCGAAAAGAGAACTCTCGACGCGAAAACAACACACGCCCAAGCTCAGACACTGACACCGCAATCTGCCACTCTATCAAAGATTGTACGTGATGATAAGTTGACCGAAGTTTGGTTGCTTCCGATCCGAATTGCTTGCTTGCCACAGCTGCAGTCTTTGCAGCAGCAGCAGCTGCTGCTCTTGCCAACTCGACCCGTTGCAAGCTCAACTTTGGCGAGTCGTATCTCCACAGATCGGGCCTGTACGGTGGTTGAGTCTTCATCCCAGCTGTGGACACCTGTCAACGCGAAGGTCTTCCCCCCGCCCCGGCAAGGAGAAGAGAGGTGAATGGCAAAGCGAAAAAGAGTCAAAGTCGGCCACCAAGCCGATTTAGACGACGACCGTACAGTACGCAAAACGGCATCAAAGAATGCCAAGAGCTCTCATGTTGACACTCCGACCCTCTGCTGCAGCAGCACCACGGCACGTTCAACCCTCTGCCTAAACTTCCATCGGATCAGTCCATGTTACTGTATGAAGCATCATCGCGTCGTGTCGCGTGCGGGCATTGTCAGTTTGGACAGTCCCCAGTCCAACACGCTGTAGGTATGCTTCCATCGCTTAGAAGAGGCATGAACAAAAGTGTGTCTGGTAAACACCAAAGCCGAGCGGAAGCAAAACATAACAACTTTGGCTTCTTTCATCAAAGACACTCTGTGCTTGCAGCGGCACATTACGTGCATCGTGTTCCCTCGGCTCGCGACTGAACGAAGCTGTCGGCGGTTCTGCTGATCCAAGAATTGTTAGCTTCCATCATCGCCGTCGCTTCGTGATGCGGTGGTGTCGCTTGTCTCGTTTGCGGATCGCTCAGGCAAGCGAACGATTTGATCGAGGGTTTGTCGATCTAACAGCTTGAAGTCTGCGATCGAGATCGGGTCATGTTGTTGTGCAAATCACGATTTCGCCTCCACATGCTCTGCTGCAGACACCAAAAAGACGCTTGGTCCACCGCTGCACAGCTCTGTGACGTTACTCATGCTCAGTTTTGTATGACAAAACGGATCAACTGCGCTGACGCCTTCTTCTGCAATCAAGCATCTTGACGGCTGTCCGTGCAGCTGCTGCTGCTGCTGCCACTACTATTGACTCTTTTTGGCGGCCCTCTCCCGCTATGATTCATCGCGAAGCCAGTGCCTTGGCTTGCCCTCTGCATTCTGTCACATGCGCCATACGCTGACGATGGAAGCCAAGAATAATCTGGCTCTTGTAACGAGGCGGTGTGACTGATGAGATCACACTGCTTTCCACTTGAAAAAGCCTATAATTGAGCTCTGAGAAATGGCTGTTCTCCGTCTCTCAATCTCTCTGCCCAGAAGAGTTCAACTTCGAAACAAGATGCTAACGTTAGTCCAACAGCGTGCCTTGACCTTGACCTTGGTCCGAGCCAAGCCTTCCATCAGACAGCAGCTCAATGATGTGATTTTGCGCCCTTCCCTCCACCTCCGATCCTCGATTCGTACATATACCTCGAGCCCTTACCATCCTTTCACTTTACTCCAAACCACCAAACATTGTCATCCCCGCACATCCATCGCAACCATGTCGACCAACACTCAAGCTCACGACCCCACCGCCGCCGGTGCTCATCACAAAGGTCATGATCTCACCCCTCAACAAAAGATCGACACCCTTCTTGAAATCACCAAAAACATCGGCACAGGTATGCTCACTTCTCGCTCACCCGATGGCAAGCTCGCCTCTCGTGCCATGGCTCCTGCTACCACCGAAGGTCTCGTCTTCTCTTTTTACATGAACACCGATTCTGGCAAGACTGACGATGTTGAAACCGATCCTCAAGTCAACGTGGCGTACTTTGATCCCAAGACCACCGACTGGGTTTCCATCAGCGGTAAAGCTGTTATCAACCGAGATCAATCCAAGATCAAGAAACACTGGAGCAGCAGTTTGAAAGCTTGGTTCGACGATAAGAAGGATGGAAAGCATACCGGAGATCATAACGATCCTAGAGTCGTGCTATTGGATGTCCAACCAGAGGAGATTAGAGTTTTCAAGGCAGATGGAAAGTTGGCTGCATTGGGTCAGATGGCCAAAGCTGCAGTCAGTGGACATGCTGCTAGTCCTGGTAAACTTATTATTCTCACTAGTCAGGAGATTCAGTTGGCTAGTGGCGTTTACAAGCCTCAGCATTGAGTAATGCAATTCGTTGTAGTGTACTTGCACACCTCTGCTTTCTATTCAGAGTTGCTTGCGTGATTCTTCGTAAGTCTGCTGGACTGTTGTTTCGACTGTGTATGGTGTGTATCCTGAATCATCCATCGAACGATTGTCGGACAAAGCAGCGAGGTGCTGTACCTCCCTTTGGTCGCGAGGCAAACAGAATCGAAGCATCCACGTTCTGCCTCCGCATGCACGGACCGTCGATGCATTTTCTTTTGTTGGCCGGTCATCTCGGTCCCATCTCCTGCTCCAATCCACGTCAGAGAGAGATAGATCTTTTCATCAACCCACACCATCTCTTTCCTCCCTTTCTTCCTGATCTACCTTCCTCTTCTTCACCACCATAACCATAATCATAGTCATCAACATACTCCGCACTTGCCACGTATCTTACCAAAGAGAAACACAATGTCCGGATCAAATCCACTTTCCCACCTTTCAATTCCGAATTTATTCGATGTTTCTGGATTAGTCTGTGTTATAACAGGAGGATCATCTGGACTTGGACTTTATGCTGCTCATACACTTGCAATTAATGGAGCATTAGTTTATATTCTTGCACGTCGACAATCCGTTCTTGATTCCACCGTTTCAACATTTAAAACACTTGTTCCTGATTGTAAAGGTGAGATTATTGGAGTTCAAGCTGATATTACTTCAAAAGAATCTTTGTTATCTGCTAGAGAATTTATTTCTTCTGATTTATCTCAACGTAAGAAAAATGGGATACAGGTTTTAATTTGTAATGCAGGTATAGGAGGTAAATTTCTTCGTTCTTATGGTCAAGAATCTTCTTCTTCTGAAACAGAATTTAATTCTATCGTAGAAGAACTTTGGAATTTTTCAGAAAACGATATAAATTCAATCCTCCAAACCAACATAACAGGAAATTATCTCACATCAATATGTTTCCTACCTCTCCTAAAATCCGGTTCATCTTCGAATTATCTATCTCAAACAATACTTATCTCTAGCAATGCAGCTTGGTCAAAACTCCCCATTTTAAATCCAATTTATAACATTTCAAAAACTTCAATCTCCCAACTAGGTCAAATCTTATCCACATTATTCACAAATGATAATATAAGATCAAATGTTATAGAACCAGGTTTATTCCCTTCTAATCTAACTTCCAACGAACCTTCAGACAAAGAAACGGGTCATGCAAAATTAAGTCATACAAATGGTGCTGATATTCCAATTGGTAGATGTGGGAAAGTTGAAGAATATGGGAGTGCAGTTTGTTGGTTAGTTAGTAAAAAAAGTCAATTTGTTAACGGTGCAAGAATAAGAATCGATGGTGGTGCTTTACAAAAAGTAAGTTTGAATTCGAAAACAAAAAGAGAGAATAGAAAAAAAACTGATCACCTTCAACTTTTTTTACGACTTCTTTAACAGCTTCCTGCATCTGACTAGAACGTCCCCCTTTCCCCCTTCTTCTTCTTCTTATCAGCTCAAATATAAACGTCAACAGCCATGCATCTCAAAAACTACCTCTTTCTATACATATATATATGTGTGTGTATGTGTGTGATAATTCACAAATTGCATTCCAATTTCTTTGTTCCATTGCAAAATACAAAACAGATAGAAATACATTTGTCACGTCTTACGAAGTAATACCACTCTTCTTAATCTTCCCATCTTTTCCTTTCCCTCCCGTTCCTGCTAATCCAATCCCCTTCTCCCCTCTCTCCCTTTCTCTCTCTCTTTCCTGCACCGAAGCTTTCTCCAACGCTTTTTCCTGAACCCATCTTTTTTCACCAATTAAACTCCATATAATTCTTCTAGGCATTTTACCAGTTGGTGGAACTTTATATCTTTGTTTTTCCTGTTCTTGATCTGGTAAAGTATTCAATTCTATTACTGGATCCATCTTTTCCTTTTCCTCTTGCTCTTCTTTCGTGGTATTCTCTTCTTCTTCTCTTAAATGTCTAAGTTTAGATTTATGCTCTCGTAATTTTTCCATGTAGAAACTTTGCATTAATCCAATTTGTTCCCCTATTGCACTCGTTACTAATTTCACTGGTTCAGGAGGAGGTGGATAAGGTAAAACATCTTCTTTATCACCTCCTCCACCTCCAATTCTAGAACCACCTAAAATACCAGAATTCTTACCTTTCCCATAAAACAATCTTGTAGGAACCGTTAATCCACTTAACCCAACCTCTCTATCTAAACCTAATTCTTTAAAACCAAAGTAATCATCTCCTAAATCTTCTGCCCATCCTCCATTTCTTAACGCTTCACCATCCTCTGCAAACAAAGCTTCATCCTCTACTACACCTCTACCTCTTTCAGTACTTTGATTGAATTGTTCTTTGTAACTTCCTCTTAACTTCCTTAACAAATCCGTCATTTTTACACCATACCTTTCAATATCATTCCTAATATAACCTTCTAAATCCATCACACCTCGTCCCATAGTCTCATGTAATGTATGCAAAACCATCTCCTCCACAGACATCTTACCTGCATATCTATCACAATAAATCCTCATCATCCTACCCATCGTTCCTAAAAATTCCCCTAACGTATCCGTTAACACTTCAACAGCCGATCGATGAGTTCCTTCAAATCCTTGATGAGCTAATATCAACCTAGTATTATAATCAAGATGTTCTCTTGCCGAATCATGTGAAATTCTCGTAAACGGATTCACCATCTCTGGGTAAGAAGAAGAAGAAGGATCCTCTGGATCAGAAGGATAATCACTTTCTTCATCACTTGACATACTTGTCAAATAAGCAGGGATAGGAGCTTCGTTTTCAACAAAATGAGCTAGAGAAACGAATTTCGCATGCGTAGCTTGAACTTTGGAAAGTGTACGAATATTGCGTGCGATTCGACCCGAAACACCTTTACGTCGAGTTGGTGGAACTAGATGATATGGTTTTTTCTTTCTTTTCCTCCCACCATGTTCCTCACTCAAAGACGACGCAGGAATGCGAGAAGACGATGGAAGAGCAGGTAACCCACTAGCCATAAGCTTCTGAGAAGAAGCAATGGTGAACCAATCTGCTGAGACGTCTAGTGGGGAAAAAGATGATCCTTGCCCACCTGCATTATTTGAACTGGGGGCAACGGAGCCAGTCTCCGATTCCGGTTGAGATTGAGATTGAGATTGAGCTTGAGCTTGAGCATCAGGTGTGGCCCGTTCCTTTCCCTTGAAATCTACGCGCTGAAGAGGAGGCTGGAAGATATTTGGAAGCACCATACTTAATGGACCTTCATCCTCCTCTGCCTCCTCTACATCCTTTCTGATCTTCTCCATTGCTTCCAAAGGCTGCATGACCATCTTCGTCAACTTCGATCTCGAACTTTCCCCCGCTTCCATCCCCATCCATTGTTGCTCTACCACATTCAAACCAGCATCAATCCTCACAAAATCCAACATATTTGCTGGCGTTCTCACAAACGCTTGCTGGTCCTCAAATCGAATCTCTTCTGTTCTTCGTTTCTTCTTTTGCTTTCGGGACTCTTGTTCCCCCTCTCCCGCCTCCTTCTGCTTCCCATTTATATCCTCCACCATCCCTGCTGCTGTCATCGTCCCATTCATCGCCTCCTTCCCATCCTTGTTACCCTTTACACCCCAATTCCCTAAAACATCCCTAACCTCACTCTTCTCGCCCACAAACTCCAACAAATGATCCGCCTTCTTCCTCATAAACCCCACGTTCCTCCTCAACGGATGAGCCGGATCACTGTTATACGTCAAACAATTATCCCAAATCAAATTCAAATCATTCGCAAACTGTTTCTTACTCTTGTACTGTCCACTTTTCACTTTCTTCTGCATGGTTCCTAAATCCATCGGATGTTTGATCACCTCGTAATAATCTGGTGCATCTCGTTTGGACACTTTGGTCAAGAAAGCAGTGGAATGTTCGGTATAGTTCTTGAGTTCGGTGATGATCCGATCGATGGATTCGAGAAACTCCTCACGTTCATCACGACCTTTACAGACTTCGGTGAGAAGTTCGCGGAGTTCGGAATCAGCAAGTCGAACGGATGACCGTTTCGACTCGATGGCTTGAAGAAGATATTTCATTGTGTAGGTGAAGGAAGAGCTATGGTGGAGCTCGTTAATTTCGACAGGATCATAGGCTGGTCTGGGTTGCCGGGGTCCGTAAATGTAAAGGTGCGATGCTTCGCGGAGGCCGCGCGCTGAACGGGGTATAAGTCACGAAGCTAAGACTGTTCCAGATTTCCTGCTGCAGCAAGCTTTTTCCGCGTCAAAGCCAGCCTGTATGGTGATTTACTCCTTCAGCTTCCGCTCTGTTGCGGTCGGTAGTCTACAGAGCGGCGAGACTGGTAATTGCGATGAACAGTCCGAGCTCGTTCTGTCCCTTGTACGGGCGGATTCGCAGAACCTCTAGCGTCGAGCTGTGATCTGTAACACCTACACTCTGTAACTAGCTGCTCCAAGAATCGTATCAACCAAGCGCTGCTTTGGTTACCGAAGCCGCACCTCTTGCTTGTCGGGTGAGTCAAGTGACGCGTCGAATGCAGATTCCAAGGTATTCCGGGTTGAGCTTCGGACTGGACTGCAAGTTCGCAGCGCGTTAGGATACGCACGTACTGCTGCTTGAAGCTGCGCCTAGCGAATGGACGTGGACGGAGAGAAAGGTTGCGAAGAAGAAGAAGCCGATGATGATGGTGGTGGTGGTGGTGGTAGTCGCGGAACAGACGCGGGGGAAGCGAACTTGACTCTCGCTAATTGCATTCAAATCGGTCTTCTTAATTCCGATTTCCGAGTTGTCTTGACAGTGCATACAGATTTTCCGCCGCGTTCACCGCTGTTCACCGCTGCTATCTTCGCGTGCCCTGCAGCAAGCACGCTCACTACCCTATCACAAACAGCAACAGAGACAACTCATATCTACAGAAGCGCCACGCCGTCGAATCTCAATCTCGTCATTGTCTGATTCTTCATCTCGCTTATACAAAAAGATACGCTCGAAGGCTACATTATCAACATACATTGAGACGCTTCTACAATACAGAACAGCACGATGCTTGCTGCACCCGGCGGAACCATTTTTATGCTTCCTGCGAGGATATGGACTGACCATTCGTTTGAGCCGCTTGATTTGCCTGAGCTTCTTGCATCCTTCTCCTTTGTTCTTGCCTCACCTCTAATTCCTCCAACAACTTGTCCGGATCATCTACTACAAACCCATGTCCAAATGTATGTCTGAACATGTTCTTCGGATCCACTCTCCTCTTGATCTCCAACAACCTTCTAAAATTGTTCAGTCCATAAGCACCAATCACACGATCCATTCTCTCCGACCTCCCCAAAAAGCAAGGATACGGTCCACCAACACTCACTTTATCCACCACCTCATTCAACCACCTCTCGACACTTTCGATGCATGTTCGATCTTCGGCTTTACCGCTCCACTGTTGAAGCGAGCCGACGGTGAACTTGGCAGTTCTGGCTTCAGGACAAATACAAGTTTCTTCGGCTGGACTATCTTCCACTGCTCCACCCATCAATTCGAACAACCAAACAGCTCGACTACCCAATCCTTGAAAGTTGCGAACGCTTTTAGCAATCACATCGTCCGTCAGAGTTGAGATCAAATCACCACGAACCATCCATCGTCTTCCAGTACCACCTTTTAGCACTTTAGCAACTCCATCTTGCTGTGAGAGGAAACTTCGCTCTTCCACATCCTTGAGCAACAGTCTCTCTCCCGTCCAGCTACTGATCGCTTGCACTAACGCCTCTCCATCCGACTTTGGTCCGAGATAGCACACTTGAATCACAATAACGTGCGAAGTCTTACTCGGACCAGCAGTAAGGATGAGATTGGAATAAAAGTTGCGTGGCAGTCCCGCTTTGAGACAATCTCTCCAATGTCGAATCAAAGAACTTGCTGTCGCTGGGTTAAGTGGATAGATCAAGTTGCCCGAATACACCGATGGAACTGGATACGCTTTGGCGGTAAGACGAGTGACAATTCCGAAACATGGCGCTGCACCTCGTACAGCCCACCATAAATCCTGCTCTTCTTGTGACTTGTGCTTAGACTCTTCGTTCAGCGTCACGATTCTTCCATCCGCCAGCACCATTTCCACTTCGACGATATTGTCAAGTGAAAGACCATATGCGCGAGTGAGATAACCAAACCCACCGGTAGTCATAGCTGTCGAACCCACAGGATACGCTGAAACGGGCACATGGTAGGGCACACCGTTCACGACGAGCGGTGGCAGAGCATCGCTATCTTCCACCTGCCTTTCTTTGCCTTTGCTCTTCTCATCCATCGCGGCGAGAAAGTTGCCTTCTCGTCCAGCGCGGTCTGTGAATGCGTCGAGCCCTCGAATGCCCACTCCTGGACCAAATGAAGCCAATGCATATCGATCCACGTAGACACCAGGCGGTAAGATAGCCGATGCTTGGTGGTGGTAACCTTCAGGACGCGAGTCAAAGTTGTATGGATTGGAAGCGTCCGGAAGTTGTGGTGTAGGAGAAGGCGAGCCGTACTTGTTAAGCGGAGATAGAATGAAGCGCGGCAAGTTGGAGCCTGGATCATTGCTGCTGGCCTCCTGATTGACTGCCCAAGTACCCGAGGGCCACGCATCTTGCAAATCGCTGAGAGTAGAAGCGCCAAAATAGCCCGAACCAGCCACAGCTCGACTGCCGGTGTCCATCTCGTTGGAAGATGCTTCGCCCGAAGAAGAACGAGCACTGCGTGAGCCAGATCGACGAAGAGCAGCTTCAGGACTGGCAGCAAACGCTTCTGAATCCCATGGCAAAGAACCAGGAGCAGCCGAAACGCTCGAAATGCCTGCCTCTGCACCATCGCTTCTCCAGACAAATCCTCCTTCAGGAAGCTTGAGTTTTTCGCCAGGTGTACCAGATGGCGGTCGGTGGTGACGATGCCACCTCTGATGTTCTGCACTGGCGTTGGTATCCCAATCATCTGGTGTTTGACTGTTGGACATGGCCCTTTGCAGACGTCCTGATTCGGAAGCTGAGCCAGAGCCTGAACCGGAACCGGAACGAGAGCTGGGACGACGATGCGTTGATGAACCACCGTCACGCTTGGGCATTGAGATCAGAGATGGACGCTTAAACGGGATCGAGTCTTCACCAGCGTCGTCAGTGGTGACACCACCCACGGCATCCACGTCTGCTTTGATATCTACATGATCACCACCAGCGTTGGACGACTTTGCAGAAGACTGCTTGGATGCGGAAGTGAAACTGGAAGCGAGATGAGAAGAGCTGCCACCGCCATTGGATCCAGAGTTGCTGCCACCACCAGGTGAGTCGGATGCGTTACCGGATAGATCGAGCTGCCTGTCGACCCAGATTTTGGCTGGTACAGGTGGATTGGATGGCATCGAAGACGAGGCTGAGGCGGAGCCGGAGCCAGATGCAGATCCAGAGCCAGAGCCTATTGCTGACTTGGGGTAAAGTGGTGCGACATCACGAGGCTCTGACGCATTGAGAAAGTCACTTCTGGATGCAGCCACTCCTCGGACGTCACTGTTGATCTTATTGCCATCGACGGTGATGCCTACCTGGGCACGCTGCTGTGGCTGCTCGTTGTCACGATCTTGTTCCTGATGTGTGGAGCTAGCATATGAGCTTTCGCTATCAGCATCTGCTCCACTTTCGTGACTACGCCCTTGCTGCATCAATAGCGACTTGTGATCGTTATCATTGACTTGATCCCTGGATGTAGGGAAAGAGACACTGTTGTCATCGGTCCTTCGCTTTGTGGTTGAAATGTACTGTGAACCATCAAAGTTGGCAGCTGGAATATCGTGAGCGGCAAGGAAAGCGTCATCGGACTCTCGTGCTTTGCGTTTCAAGGCGTTCTTGGCTGCATCTTGCGGATCAATGTCTTCGGAGGACTCGTCTTTTGAAGCTTGGACATGGGATTGGGGCAGAGTGGCCTTGTCTTGGATGGCGATAGCTGATGGATTGTGGATGGACTGAGTAGTGAGTTGATCTGCAGCTCGAACTGATTTGCTCTGAAGTGTGATGGAGCTGGAGCTTGACTGAGCTGTGATAGGGTCGATAACAGCTGAAGCTGCCGAGATGGGCGTTGGCGGTGGTTGCTGCTGCTGCGAAGAAGAAGCGCTCGAGGATGAGGCTGATGCAGCATCAGACCCATTGGCACACATACCTGTTGGGTGGTATGGTGCAGCAAGTGCAGTAGTCGGGACTGTCAACGGCGATGAATCAGGATTGACAACGCCTTGAGATGGAAGAGGCCTTGGCACAACAAGCTTGACATCGTCCATGAGGCCAGTATCGATGACGACCTCGCCTTGAATGGCCCAGCCAGCAGTAGCAAAACCTCCTGATTTGATGGAAGGAGATAGACTATGAGCAGCGCAGAACTTGACGGCAGCTGAAATGTCGTGAACATCGACAGGCATGACGACCATCCAGCCGCCTAATGGAGCTGCATCGTTAAAGATGGTAATGCTCTTGGCGAAAAGCGGTTCACCACGAATGGCAATCTGGCCACGAAATGAGGGGGCAAGCTGGGCTCTGAGCGATTCAAAGCGTGCATATTTGTCCCTGATCTCTAGTTTGGTCATCGGAGTGGGCTCCGGGATGTCGTAAGGAGGGATTCGAGTGGTCATGTTGAGGACGAGTGCGGATGGTGAGAATGAGGCTTGACAGGTAAGAAGGACGAAGCCAGAGTCCTGCGTGTGCAGAATGGTGCGGCAGGACAATAGACAGGGTGGAGAAGAAAGGAAGGCCTGTGGGCCGTGATAGAAAGATGGATGAGCCTAAGGCTGCGATTGGCGTGATTCGAGTTTAGATAGAAGCCGGCTTGATGACAGGCGGTATACGAAACAAGCTGAGCAGGATCAACAGACAGAATGGCAGATGACGCCAAGAGGCAGGCGAGCAAGCTATCGGTTGAGACCCGAAACAATGAATGACTGAGTTGCGGCGACGATCCGATTTGATTCGAGAGCGGAAGTAGTCCAGTAGTGCCTTAATATGCGAGCTCAACGTGACTGTACAGTACTGTATGTGCGAAGAGGATGGATGGTGGATGTATGCGTCGGAAACAGGTGCCGATGGAGAGAGTGCTAAAGTTGGGTGTCGAATAAGTCGGTAATGTCGGATCGAATCGGGTTTGGTATCGGTTGCTAGCAACCGTGGTATGAATTGCAAGCAAGCAAGCAAGCAGAGTCGGAAAGGATGGTTGTGGAAAAGAGCCAAGTCGTAAGAAGGTTTGTGATGTGATGAGGTGTTTGAGAATTGAGCTTCGAAGCTTGTTGAGATGGGCAAGCAAACTCAGTTGCCAATCACTCACAATTCACAAAGTGAATCACTGAAAGCAGCAAGCAAGAAGGTGGAGAAAACCGCACTTTGTGACTTCTTTTGTGTTTCTTGTGTGGCTCACATGAATTGCACCTCTGCAGCGGATCACACTCACGACTCACGACTCACACACTCGGAAGCGGCGTATCTTTTTTGTCGCAAGCCACACACACACACACACAGTCCACGAGACAAGACACGGAGAGAAACAGCAGCAGCCGGCCTTTCCGATTCGTTGGAAGGCGGATCAGCTGCCGAAATGAATCCGGGCTTGATGATTTCTGATTTCGCCCGTGGAGAGGGAGAAAAAGGGCGGCGTCGGGAGGCTTTCTGGCGCGCGGTCAGTCACCGACCGTCTGTATGTCCGCTTGCCTTCCCTATTTCAGTCCAAATCGGATACCGCACCGACGTCCAATCATTCTGTATTCCCTCTACAGTCGCAATCCTACCAAAGCAATCAACGCTCGAGTCAATCACAAGAAACATTGAACACTGATCTTCGACTCATGTCTGAGATCGATAGAAAGAGGAGCCTCTTCAGAACCAGATTTGTGTGAGGGTGCCGCGCTTCTTCTCTTCTTCTCTTCTTGCTCGCTCAACTGTGACTCTTTCACAGCTGCAGCTGCTTCGTAATCGTACATGTTTTCAAATTCGATCTTTGATTTTTGTTTCCATTTTGAAGTGTTACTTCAGACCTCCTAACATATCTCTACAAAAAAAATCAAGGATCTAACACCACGAATTCAGGCCGAAAATGATGAGGTGTCCAAAAAGCTTCTAAAAAGCAGAACACTCGGCTGCTGTGGTTGTGCATGTCTCACTCTCACAGCAAAAGAAAGCGCCAGCAACCAACCTTTGCGCTTCACACAATTCTTCCAACCCCGCGCTCCGTGCACGCTTTACTAAACCATCACCATTACCACCAATACCAATACCAATACTTTCATCATCATCGCCAACAATTGCGTAGCTTTCTACGACGACGAGAATAACACCTCTCTCGCATTCAACCTACCCTTTCGACAACCGCCGCTGGCAAGGCTCTTTGAAGCCTCGGCAACCCTCTCTCTCTCATCATGGCGTCGACGACAACCATGACCTCCTCCTCCTCTTTAGCCTCAAGTCTTAGGCTCAAACTAGGACTCAGTAGTCTCACACTCATCTTTTTCACTTTGCTCAACTTTGTCTCAGCTTCATCCAAAAACATTCAAATGCGCGAAATGGATTCTGATGCCATTGTTCCACTTCGATCTCATTCCATCTATGCACCCTATGTTGATTCCAATCTTCAAAATAAATTTTGGGATTTTGGAGCTGATGCTATTGTCGATACTAATCGTCATATTCGTCTTACACAAGATCGACCTTCTCAAATGGGTTGGTTATGGTCACGACTTCCACTTACTGCTGAAAACTTTGAAATTGTTATTGAATTTAAAATCTCCGGCCATGCCTCTCACGTTGCTGGAGATGGTATGGCAATTTGGCTTACATCTGATCGAGCCAAACCTGGTCCAGTTTTTGGGAGCATTAATTATTTTACAGGTTTAGGTATATTTTTAGATACTTATCCAAATTCAAGACATCCTTATTCTTTCCCACGTATTAGCGTTATGAATGGAAATGGTGTAGAAGCTTATGAAAATGATAAAGATGGTGCAAGACAAGAAATTGCTGGTTGTTCTATTGATTTTCGTAATGCAAAAGTTGCTACAAAAGCAAAATTAATTCATATCAAAAACGTTTACACAGAACTTCAAATTCATCATAACGAATGGGATCATTGGGAATCTTGCTTCAAACTTGATAATATCACAATACCACTAAATCCTTATCTTGGTTTTTCAGCACTAACGGGAGATGTAAGTGATAATCATGATATTGTTTCAATTACTTCTAGTAATATCGTTTATAGAAATAGAACTCCACAACAGTTGAAAGAAGAAAGAATGAAACATTTTCCAGAAAAATTCGGTATTAAACCTAAAAAAAAAGGAATTTGGAGTTTCGGCGGAAATACAAAAGGTTATTCTAGCGATGTTATTAATAACAAAGAGAATAAAGGTAGAGGTGGATTGATAGGTTTAATTATGAGTTTGTTCGGGTTTGTTTTTTTCTTAGTGAAGTGGGGTTTGATTTTAGCTGCGGTTGGTGCAATAGTTATGTTAGCTTTACAGTATTATAAGAGACAAAATATGAAGAGATTCTAAAACCCCGATCACAATTGCACACAGCATTTCACATTGTTTTTTTCTTTCACATTTCTTCGTCCCCAAATTCACAAAGACAAATAAAAATTTATGCATTGATTTTGCGAGAAAAGCTCTCTAAATCTGAGAGAGGTGTTGTCGTAGTAAATTCCCGAGAGTTTCCAAATCAACTGATAGAGGTTGATTCGTTAACTTTACTCCATCTCGTATCTTTGTTGGAGAGCGAGAAGAAGAAGCAAATTGAACACTGAGCAAACTAGGTTGGGAGAATAAAATTGTACATATTAACTTGCCATCTTTTTTGCTTTCACTAGTGTTGTAAATTTTTGCATATCCTCGTAATAGTTTCATGTTTTGACCACCATCACCTTGAATCGAATTCGAATGTGATTTGGTATAGCTAGTAGGTATTCCATCAATCATTTCTCCTAAAGCATTTTTGAAACTTTTGATCGAAGTGGTAGCGGTGGTGATGGGAACAAATTCCACCTTCATTTTTAGATTATCTTGTTGAATTTTTTGTAAAACTAATCCTAATCGATAAACAAAAGACCAATAATGTAATCCTATAATTATCGGTCCTAAACTTTCCCCTTTCCTCAATTCCCCCCCACTACCTTTTTCTCTTTCTTTATTAGATTTTTTAGGCATACTCAGCGCCCCATTTTTAATAATATTCAAATTTGAATTCGAATCAACCTTTCTACCGCTTCTCGTTGCTGAAATAAAAGCCATGTATTTTCTAATTGGTCCCAATCGTAAAAATGATAATAAAACTTTTGCATACGGTGAATATCTCTCCCCCCTTTCCTTTTCCCCTTCTTCTTCTGGAATAAGTTCAACAATCAAATCTAACCTCTTACTCAAAACTATCCTCACAGAAGTTGGAGTTAATCTAACTCCAAATGAAGGTGAAAGTTGTCTTGCTTGAAAAACTATATCTCCAAAAATAAGTTCATCTAATGCTTCTCGGGATGCTGTTTGAAGTTCTATATCTAAATTTTGTCTTTCTGATTGTTGTTGAGGGATAAAATCATCACTTGTAAATTGTAATTTGGAAGTTTCTGAAAACCAAAGTACAAATCTAACTCTTAATCTTCTATATAATCTATCTGGAAAAATCAACTTTTGAGAAGAAGTTGTAGTAGTATCTGCCCAATAAGCAATACTTCTTCTTTTTAATTCAATTGGTGCTTCAATTAATCCAAATCCAATCCATGCATCTCTTGAACCTTCTTCTTTCACTTTTCCATCAGATGTTAGGATTGGGGTTCCAAATCCACTCAATCCTGCAGCTGCAGCTGTCGCTTTCTTCTTGTTTTCTCCTTCCTTCTTCCTTTCCTCTTCTTCTTCTTCTTCATCGACGGAAATATCAAACCTTTCAACATCCAATAAAGGTCTTCCACCAATCATCCCCCATCCTCTACTATGTAATCCTATCAACCCTTTCCATCTTTCTCGATTTCTTCCTTGACTTGATCTTAATTCTTCTCCTGCAGAACTAAGTAATTCTGCTGCATTGGAGATAGCTTTTCTTTTAGTTTCCAAGATTATTTTAAATTCTTTTAATTGATTCTGTTTATATGATGAGGATTGTTCAATTTCGAGTCGAGCTTGTTTTAAGCCGTAGTTAGTGGATCCGAAATCATCTTCTTCTTCTTCTTCTTCTGGTTTTTCTTCGTAGTTTTCTTCGTCTGAACCAATTTTTCGACGAACAGCTGAAGAATTCGAAAGTGAAGTACGAGAAAGTGAAATGGATAAAGGATCTAGAACAAATTCCTGCTCTTCTCTTTGATTTGATGATGAGAGATGAGAAAAGATTCCTAGTGAAGCTGTTGCTGCAGTCGAGATTGGTGGTTTAGGAGGGTTGGATCGATTAGATTGAGCACTTGTACTGGGAGCTGGAGAACCCATTCTCCCCGCCGCTGCTGCTGTTGCTGTTGCTGCTGAATTTGACGAACTGCTAGCTCCTATGGTTTGTGAACGATGTTGTTTGATTAACATACCCAATAACTGATGTGCATGGATCGAATTAAAATGAGCAATATCTAAACTACTCAACACTTTATTTCTTAATTTTATAAATTCACTTTCACCTATTGTCCCACCCACCTTCTCGCCTTGTTTTCTCAATAATCCTTCCTCTTCTTCCTCCTCTTTTCCTAAATTCTCCTCTTCATCATCACTTTCCTCCAATTCAGGAGTCAAACTTCGTTTCTTACCAAGACTTTCAGTAGAGAATTGAGAAAAATCTCCTCGTTCAGCCCATAACCTCCTCACATCCTCACTCAGTTGAATCGAAGCAGGTTTACGAGTTGAAAAAACGTTGGTACCATCCGGTAAAATGTCTTGCAGTTTACGTTCTCGATCGAACAATGCAGTAATCGAAGTGGATGAAGCCTGTGATGTCGATAATGATGGTGGTGGTGGTGGTGGTGGAGATGATGGATCGGTATAGATGTGAACTGGTTCAACGGTGAGTTTCACCTCCCGAGAATGAGTAGGGGGAAGAGAAAAGGTTGATGGACCTGCTTCTGAAGAAGACATTGTGCGCGTTGTGCCGAAGAAGATGATAAGCGTTGCGGTTGAATTAGAACGCAGAGAGGTGTTTGTGTTGGTGTGAGGCCACAGAGTTCATTTCGCTGACAGATGAATAGACGATAGCTCTCTGATGATGGCTATGTGTTGCTGGATAACGAGGAGACGGTGTCAGTGCAGGTCTGGTAGTGATGGTGATCAAGAGCGAAGCAAGCTGTGACGTCGTGGGAACGGATGAAGGCAGAGGTGGATGTCGAAGTCGATGTCGATGTCCGTGTCGGGGAGAGTGAAAGTGTAGAAGATAGATGCTGGAAGGAAAGGAAAGTCGAGTCGAGAAATGTCAATATTGTGAATTTGTGTGTTTCTTCTCAAAAAGCTGTCACAAAAATGTCCGTGCGATGTGTCCGGAAAAGCAATTTTTTAATTTTAATTTTAATTTCAACTCAATTTCATTTCTTCATTTCAGCTCTTCTCGCCATCCATCTCAACACAAACTTACAGTACACCCATCATCGTCCTCAATCACACTTCGGCTAGCATACAATACTGAAAAATACAGACGGCAATCACAATGACTTCTATTTGTATCATCCTACAGAGTGTCAATATGAGGAAAAAAAACCCCAATACAAAGCGCAACACATCTTATCTACGCCCACTCACTACTTCCAGTTCCCTCCCTCTCCTTCACTTCTTCCTCAACCCATCTTCTCTCCCACCCTCTCCTCACTTCATGCAGTCCAAAACTAATTCCCGCAATCGTCCCCAACTTAACCAAATCTCCGAACGCCAATCCTTCCGTTTGAAACACACCCTGCAATGGTCTCAAATAAACCATTCCCAACTGTGCCACTAAGCTTGTTCCTACAGTTAGCATTAACATTCTATTCGCTGTCAATCTCGTGTTTAGCCCTCTGTTCTGTACAGCCGAGACCAAATCCAAGAATACGAAACAAGTGAAAGTCATTGTACTATCTCTTTGATCTGCAACTACATTTGCTCTTTCATCTTGAGACTGTTCTATATCTACTGGAACCAATTCATGTATGTAGATATAAAGAGTACCTAATACAACCAAACTTGCAGAAAAAGCGATTCGATAGAGTAAACGACGATTAAGAACAGGAGCATTCTTAATTCTCGGTGGTTGAGACATTACACTTTTTCTATCAACTGGATCAACTCCTAAACTTTGACTAGGTGGACCATCCATAAGAATATTTATAAATAAAATTTGCATAGCATTCAAAGGTAACTTTAATCGAAAAGCTGTACTAAGAGTGATTAGAGTTAAAGCTGCAACAGCAGTGGAAAGTTGAAAAGATAAAAAGTTTTGAATATTGTAAAAAATACCTTTGCCTTCTTCAACAGCTGAAAGAATGGTTGAAAAATTATCATCGACTAAAATTACATCTGCAGCTTCTTTAGCTACATCCGTTCCACCTTTTCCCATAGATATACCTATATCAGCCATTTTTAATGCAGGAGCATCGTTAACTCCATCGCCAGTCATAGCAACAACTGCACCGGAAGATTGAAACGCTGAAATAATCGACATTTTATGTCGAGGTGTGGTTCGAGCAAATACGGAGATAGATGAGATTCGTTCTTGCAATTGTCGCTCTGTGAGAGTATCTATTTGTCGACCGGTCAAGACTTGATTTGCAGCAGCAGCAGAAGGAGAAGAAGAGGATGAGGTGGTGAGAATTCCAAGTTGACGTGCAATTGAAACAGCAGTCACTTCGCTATCTCCAGTAATCATCACCACTTGAACTCCACCTCTGGCTAATTGCGAGATTGCTTCTTTCACACCTGGTCTTGGAGGATCTTGCATAGCTTGCAAACCTGAGAAAGTCAATCCTTTCGATTCCAAACTGCCACTAGGACCACTAGCAAATCCAACAACTCTTAACCCCTGACTGGATAACTTCTCAGCAGCTTGCCCGATCTTTGTTTTCCACCCATCGTCGAGTCGAATCGGAGATCCATCTGCACCCAATACAGAACTACATTTTTCTAACACTACTTCCAATGCTCCTTTTACATACACTGTCTCTGCTGCCCCAACAACTCCTCCACTACTCCCACTTGTATTTACGATTCCAGTGACAGCCATATATTTGGTCTCTGAATCAAAAGCCACCTCTTCTCTCCTCTTGAACCAAGGTCTTTGATCTTCCAATCCAAACAATCCAAGCACATTAACCAACGCAACATCCGTTGCTTGACCCACATTCATCCCCTTCTCATTTCTATGAGAATTATTACACAGGTTACCCGTCAAAAGTACTCTCGACAAAGCTTGACTGTGTTTATGCGAAAGGTGTTTTTCCACCTCTATAACACCATCTTCTGCCGTCCAAAGCTTTGTCACTGTCATGACATTCGTCGTCAATGTACCTGTTTTATCTGAGCATATCACCGAAACCGACCCAAGTGTTTCCACGGAAGGTAATTTTTTAACAATCGCTTTTCTATGTGACATTCTCAAAACTCCCAACGCTAACGTCACTGTAACAACAATAGGCAATCCTTCAGGAATCGCTGCAACAGCAAGTGAAACTCCAATCGTAAACATTTCCAACCAAGGTCTCTTCTGCCATATTCCCATCAAACAGATTACTGCAATTACAGCAAAACTAATCGTGCTTAATTTCTTTGCCAATTCATCCATATTCAATTGCAAAGGAGTTCTTTTCTCAACTACCTCATCTACCATACTGAAAATCATACCAAATTCAGTTCTAGCTCCAGTACCAACAACAATTCCTTTTCCATGACCACTTTTAACAAGTGTACCCATGTATGCAATGTTTTCTCTTTCATTGATCGATGTTATATCCCATTCCCCCTCTCCTCTCTCTGCTTCCGTATTCCCATTGACAGTTCGAACTCTCGGTATCACATCAGCGTGTTTCTTCCTTGGCTTGATCTCTCCAGTCAGTGTGCTTTCATCCACTTCCAACGCTACACACTCTACAACTCTCACATCGGCTGGTATTCTGTCTCCTGTACTGAAAGTGACAATATCGCCTGGAACCAATTCGTTCGCCAACACGTTACTATTCACTCCGTCCCTTACCAAATGACAGTAATGTGGTACGAGTTTATTGAGAGCCTCTAACGACTTTTCTGACTTTTGCTCTTGATAAAAAGCAACACTAATCACAATGACGATGGCAATGGTAATGGAAACAGCATCATCGATCTGACCAATCAATAAACTCACAGCTGCTGAACCGAGAAGAAGTAGGATCAAAGGTTCTTGAAATTGTGCAAGAAACTTTTGTAGAGGAGCATCGGAAGCACGAACGGAGAATTCGTTGTATCCTCCAGCTTCACGTCTTGCTTCATGAACGAGGAGAGGAGTGAGACCGGTGGTAAGCGAAGGACAGTGAAGACGTTCGAGACATTGAGAGATGGAGAGGTGCGTGTATTCGGCTGAAGCGGAGATCGAAGAGGAGGAGGAGGAGGATGAGGTGCTAGTGGTGTAGGTGTTGGTGTTGGTGTGGGCAAAGTCAATCGATGTAGCGGCGCGATAGGATGCATCAGAAGCATTTGTTTTGTGAGAGGATGTAACTAGAGGTGGAGAAGAGAAGGATGATGATGGTGGTGGGTAAGTGCTGCGATCTGGAGCATATGGATCGTCGGAAGTGGTAGCTTTACGAAGTGTGGTGCTGAAAGCAAACTGATCTGGTGGCGGCAACTGTGTTGTGGACGAAGAAGAAGAAGGTATCGATGCGGATTGGAGATCGTATTCGGAGGAGGTGGGGAGAGTGCGATACCGGTTGCTGGCTGCCATGTTGGCTAAGGGAAGCTAGGACCAGCTCGGCTCGGCTCGGTGGGGTTCGAGCTGATCGATTGAGCGATGCTGTTTGATGCTTTATACGCGTATTGTCATTGCAGCAAAGTTGGTTTTGAAGGATGCTTCTTGTTGTTGGTGGTAGTGGCAGTGGTAGTAGTAGTAAAAGTAGTAGTCGAGGAGTGGAATGAAGGAACCTGAAAGGAAATGGGAAAGAAGAATAATGTGTGGTCGGAGAAATGTCAAAAGTGCGAGTGTCCCGTGCTCGGTGCACATGTTCACACTTTTGGACACGACACCACAGCACAGCACAGCATAGCATAGCATATCGCGTGTCTGTACTGTATTCATAAAGTGTCACTTTTGGTGTGGATTTTCAGAGCCAAATATTTGAATTTAACGTGGAATTCATCGCAAACCTCGCCGCCGCTCTCTACGCCGTAACTTAGACCCAAGATGAATGAATATGCTTGGCATCTCGCTTTTGCCAGCTTCACCTGTGTCGATCCTGTCAGCTGTCGATTTGCCGATATTCGGACAGTCTCTCTGTGATACATACGATCGAAATATTGCATTATGACAAGCAGGATGAGTTTCACAGCAAAGAAAAAAAAAGTGTCTAAAAGTACAGAAATTCGAATGAAAGAAAAGGGGACCTTAAATGCTAGACCAAAAGGTCAATTGGGCTGACAATCGAGTTGTCAAGAGCATGCATGTTCGCCTGAACTATCCAGGAAACAAGGAAAAGCGCAAAGGACTATCAGTCGTCACTGACTCGATGTGCCTCTCTAACGCATCAACAAATAAACATTGCTACCAATTGTAATATTGCTCATATGTCTAAAGTTGCCCGTCAATGCCATCATCAATCCACCAAAACTTCCATACACCGTCACCTCATCTGCCACTTTCTCATCGTACCTATAAATCTTACCATACATGACATAATCGAAATCATCTGCAATACCACCATTTCCAGGTTGATCGAGTCTCCAAGCGTCACGTTCGGCTGCTTGAGCAGCTGCATCGATTTGGTCTCCATCAGCAGCGGCAGTTGCTGCAGCCGATTTTGAGAGTGCCGAATCTTTTTTCAGAGTGGATGCGAGTTGAAAAGTGAGTTGTTGACCTTCGGAAACGGGCCAAACATCGGTTGCAATGTCGATGGAGAGCGTCATTTCAAGCGAAGGCGAGGAGGCGATGATTCGCGATACTAACAAATGGTAGCGGAGGCAGAAAGGGGAAAGGAGGCAGGGTTAGCGTCAATGTACACAAGTATACAATGAATGATCTAGGAGAAAGAGACTGGTGAAGTGGGCGGGAGACATACCTCGATCAAACTTTTTGCCATCTGGATCGATCTGATTGACGACAAACTGAGTGTCGAAGAGGTTGGTAGGGTCCATCGTGAAGATAGGGTAGCAGCAGTCGATATGAAGATGAAGATTTGCAATGAGATGACGATGGTGGAAGTGACCGATATGCTCTGGTATGTGTTCGAGCGTGCTGTGCTGGTCAAGGGCTGTGCAGGAGTAAGTTGAAGTGAAGCAAGAAGCGAGATAGGAGAAGAGAGTTGCAAGATGGTGTCACATTCAAGAACTTCTCGCATTTGCGTTAACTTTTCTCGGGATTCGCAACTTGAAATTTCCATCGATTTGCTTTTGAGATCGGGCGGATCAAGTCGACTCGAATCAGCTCTTCGTTGGTGTCTCGGCTGTTGTGTGTGTTGCACAGAAAAGTGTGAGTGTTTGGACCCTGAATTGAAGCAGAGATGGATCATTTCTCTGGATCGGCAACCGCATTTCCATGTCAAATTGCGCAGCATCCGCATTCCTCCTCCACTTGCGGTTCTGTCCAACAAGACCGATCCGACCAACCGACCATTCGACGAGACCATTCATCTTACACCTCCAACAACACTCAGCCTCACCATCACCACTACAGCCATCATATACAGCTGCAGCAGCATCTAACCATGTCTCGACCAGGTCCATCATCCGCAAATCTCTCCACCACCCCTTCAACTAACCCAGGCTCCGACGCATCATGGTACGACTCGATGCTTACCCATCTCTCCTCTCCGCCCAATTGGCCCTCTTCCAAAGAATCTGCGATTCTCGAACCTTACACCTATCTCGATTCCAATCCAGGCAAAGAAATACGTACAAAACTCATCGAAGCTTTCAACGTTTGGCTCCAAGTGCCGTCGTCTAAACTGGATACGATCTGTTCCATCATTCGAATGCTTCACACAGCCTCTTTGTTAATGGACGATGTTGAAGACAATTCCGATCTTCGTCGTGGTATTCCAGTAGCACACAAGATCTATGGTGTACCGCAGACCATCAATACAGCCAACTATGTCTATTTCTTGGTATTCTCTCAAATCTTCACAATGAACGAATCACTTATCTCACCAACATCTACTACTAGCGCTGGTGCTGGTGCTGGTGCTGGTGCTACAGTGGAAAGATTGGTTGTGGATGAATTGATCAATCTACATCGAGGTCAAGGTATGGATTTACTTTGGAGAGATTCGTTAATTTGTCCTACAGAAGAAGAGTATGTTGAAATGGTGAATAACAAGACAGGTGGATTGTTTAGGATTGCAGTGAAACTTATGGTTTCTCAATCTCCAAAGGTTAAACAAGCTGGAGAAGAATGGCCAGATTTAATTCCAATGGTGAATTTGATTGGATTGTTGTTTCAAATTTTAGATGATTTTATGAATTTACAAAGTAGTAAATATGCTGAGAATAAAGGATTTGCTGAAGATTTGACCGAAGGAAAGTTTAGTTTTCCTATTATACATAGTATTAGATCCAGTTTGGTGAATCCTGGAGTTGTTGCCAAAGGGGAAATGGTACAAGGAGATGAGAGGAGAGAAGGGATTAATCAATCAAATCCCAAAGTATCTCCAGCAACAACGAATCCTAATACTTCAACTGCGACTACGACTATGGGTAATAGACAAATACTGAACGTGCTTAAACAGCGACCAACCGATTTTGCAACCAAACAATACGCAGTTTCCTACATGCGTAATGTTACCAAATCTTTCGATTACACTATTGACGTTTTAACACGTCTTGATCATCAAGCACATAAAGAAATAACTCGAATTGAACAACAATTATCTATTCCTAATCCTGGACTTAAAAATATTCTTGAAGTTTTAAAGAGTAGTTGGACATCTGTCGCATAAATTATAATTTTGATTTTTGATTTGATTGTGTTTGTGAAAGATCTTCTTTCTTTCTAATTTGAGCCATTTTTAAAAGAGCATATAAACTTTGTAATCTTGGCATTTCTAAACCATCTCTTCTAGCGATTCTTATAGGATTTCCTAAAATAACTTCTAATTCCATAGGTCGCGAAGATTGCCAATCTAAAAGCATACTTGGTTTACCATTTGTATTTCTTTCTGTACTTATCAAAATTTTTTCTGGAGATGCATGTTTTGTTTCGTTCCATTTCATGTTCAAAATCTTTGGAGCAGTATTCCAAATTTCCATCATACATGAATGTAAATGAATACGTAATTCAGGATCTAATGACATTCTAGAATTAGTTGTTCCACCAGAAAGAACTGAAGATGGATTCATACTTGCATTAATGCAAAGTTTATGCCAACGTGTTTGTTGTAATGCGAGTTCGGGAGTAAATTCTGCATCTTTTATTCCAGTTGCTGAAAACCAAGATACTAAATTTTTTATATGATTATCAGTAAGTTGAGTTAATCGTGTTAAAAGAGATGAATCAGATAAAAGTGTGTTGGGTTTAGATTGTCCATTTGTATAAGTACCCATTGTAATTCTAGTCCAACGATTTTGACGTATAACACCATGCTGAATTTGTTCTGCACTAATCACAGTTACTGCAGATACAATTGGATTGTTTGGATATTCAATTCGATGAACTTCTTCAATTCCAACTCCATTTTGAATCAGAACAATACAACTTCCATTCAAACCTCTTGTAACAACAGGTCGAATATCATGTGCATCATTTGTAATATCAGGTAAAGCTTTTGTTGTAACTATAACATAATCCCATTTTACATCTACTTGTCCAGCAGCTGCAATCGAAGGAAAGACAAGATGTGGTTTAAAATGATAATCTCCAAAAGAATGCGTTTGTAATGAAACACCATTATCGGCAATAGCTTTATAGTTGGATCGACAAACGAGTGAGACAAGGATTTTAGAACCAGAGGCAGAGGTTTGTTGAAGTTTAGAGGCGTAAAAGCAACCTACAGCTCCAGCACCTACTATTAGGATGTGAATGGGAGCATTGGGGTGTTGGTTAGACATTGTCGAATAAGACAGTGGCGGATGTGGTAAGAAGAGGAGGAGGTGATGATGAAGTCAATTGTTGATGGTAGTGATGGTGCGAAAGGAGGCAAGAAGAGAGATAGATGAAGAGAAATGCAAACCGGCAATAATGAAAGACAAGAATAATGATAATGTGAGCACGGGCCGAACCAAACCGGCAACTCATATTCGCACACAATCGAAAATCATTGCCGAAAACTCATACACTCGGACGCGACAATACCAAATCATCACTACTTGCGAGCACAAGAAAGACGCGCTTTGTTTATTGCATTAGCAAGCACATAGTGATCTGAATGAGTGAACCGTAGCAGAGAGAGTCGACCGAGCCAACAAAGGAGTATCAACATGTAAATTTGGCGAGCGGGAATTGTCTAGGTTTGAGTCGCATGAGAGCTTGTGACGGAAAAAGAGAAGAGTACAGGACTGCATTGGTAGAATGAAAGGTAGTTTGGGTTCCTCATAGCGTGAGATTGTATTCGTATTCACTTTCAGTATTCTGACTCAACCACAACAAGACGGTACTGCTCATGATACAAGCATTCTGTACCACATTAGCAACACCATAATACTCGTATCCTTCTGGCAATGCTGGTACCAAGTACTTGACGGTCAACACGGTTATGCTACCTGCCAAACCACCAGCCATGAGCGCAAATCCGATAAACAAAAACAGCCTTGCTCTCCACTGCACACTATCGCCCGAGAAACCTCCACCACCTCCTCCTCCGAAAGAAAAAGCAGCGCCTACATCGGTCAAATGCTGCTTATCGATGAGATTGACAACGATCATACCGAGAGTTCCACATAGACCTGGAACCCAGTCAGCAAAGGTGATGTAAGTAGCGGGTGGTTCGAATGGAATGGTGGGATCGATGGGAGGTTTACGACGCATGGAAGAGATGATGGAAGCATCGAGGAAGAACCACCATCCAAGCGCAAAGAGGGCACCAGATAAATAGATACCCAATTGACGTTTTGAAGTTTGAAGGAAGGCAGGGATGGGAGGTACGGGGATGAGACAGACTCGACGCGGGTCATAGGATCGACGTGGAAGTGACATTGTGCGGGCCAAAGAATCACGAGAGTGTGTCTTGGTGGATCGAAGGTGGAAGGATGAACGGATGGATGCAGGTGTAATTGGTTGCTCTGTTATCGATCGTGTTGGACTTGTTGGGCGTGCTAGTGCGAGAACAGCGGTTGCAGATGAATTGTAGCCTTCTCGATTCGACGTGATTTGAACCCTTTTTGTTGATGTATGACCCGATTGGACGGTGTTGGGATGATGGAGTCAAGTCACAAGCAAACATGAAAGATGAAGCGAGACAGCCACGAGCGTCAAGGCGCAGTGTGGAGGCGTAGGCGCCAATTCGCATTTTGCGGAACCGAATCTCGAAAATGGGCGCTCAACAAGAAATTGACGCGGTTTAACATGTCACAGTTGTCCATATCACTGCAGCCACCGATATGCAAAGGTAGTTGCCTAAGTGAATGCCAGCACGGATGATCTAGCATCTCTAGTGTCTGAAGAAGTCGTACATCAAGACCAAGACGAATATGTGCGAGTTGAAAGAGGTTACAGCAGAGAGTGAGAGTTGGCGCGTGCGCATTTCGCTATATTCCGCTTTCGGAAAGGAAAAACTACAGTAAGTTGCAGAAAAGCCTCTCTATCGCTGTTTTTATGAAAGAAAGGGATTGCACACTCGCATCGGATGCGGCTGCGGCTACCAAGCGAGGCTTTTTGATTGCTTTTTTGGCCTTTGGTGGCGCTGCCTTTGTTTGAGGCTTTCATTCAACAGATGCCGTTGCACAGATAATGTAGATGCGTGCCATTTGGAGCCTGGATTGAGGCTTTGGACCATGTCTCGCTAGACCAGAGCGCCAATGTACTGTGCTGTATAAGACCACAGAGAGAGAGGCATTAGCTTGCGCGCGCTGTTCCTCTTGGACCACACTTCTCTTCTTCACTTAAGAGATCACATCAGCCCGAACATGCTTTTTGCTGTCATCGTCAGTCTGGTGTGTTATCAATGAAGAAGCGAAGCGGGCATGATCGCCTTTTTGGTGTGTGTGCTTTGTACTGTACGACCAAACCTAAAAGCGGAGAAATTGGAACAATTCATTCATTCGCCGCGCCTCACCGCGCCTTACCGCGCCGCACAGTCCATCAGCCACATTCTCTGTAGACACTCTGACTGACACACGGTCCACCTTTCTTTCTTTCTCTCTTTTTCCTGTTTTCCATCCCATTGTACGCCCGCATTCCTTTCGTTGGAAAGCATCCATCTATCCATCTATCCATCTCTCTCACCTTGCCTTCATCTACGCCTTCGCACCATCAATATTGAGACAAACATCATCTTCTCCTTGTTCTCCTCTCTCTTCAACCAAGCTTGCCAACATCGCCAAACTGACCGGCTTGAAACGCAAAGCATCTGGCGATCTCGTATCGACCCATCACCACCACTCTCATCATCCTCAACATCATTCTGATCTTTTACCAACGCCTCTTGCTCCATCTCATCGCGCCAACTTTGCTCGTCATCCTCCTCTTCAGATCAACCCCGACCTAAACACCACTACTGCATACACTCATCCATCTCGAATAGAGCAAGCTACTTCTTCCTCTACCACCATTCCAATGTCAGGCGTACCTCAACAGAATCCAGTCGATTACTCGGCTCAACAAGAAGCTGCTGTTGCAGCAGCAGCAGCAGCAGCCGCCGCTGCAGCTCAAGCTTCATCCTCATCCGTCGTCCATCCTTCTATCAAACCTGCTGCTGCTGGTGGCTCCGGTATGCCTTCTTCCGCAGCAGCAGTACCTACTCATATGGCAAGTGCCAATTCTACTGGTACCTATTCCTCCTCTTCTCTTCCTCTAGCTATTGCTGCTCAACAACGTAAACTTTCGGGTCGTTATGCTTTATCCGATTTTGCAGTCGAACGTACTCTTGGTACAGGTTCTTTTGGACGTGTCCACCTAGTTCGTTCAAGACACAATCATCGTTTTTACGCCATTAAAGTTTTGAGAAAAGAACAAGTGGTTAAAATGAAACAAGTTGAACATACCAATTCTGAACGTGCGATTCTTTCTATTGTTAGGCATCCTTTTTTAGTGAATCTTTGGGGTACTTTTAAAGATAGTACGTTCTTATATATGGTAATGGATTATGTACCTGGTGGAGAATTATTTACATTGTTAAGAAAAAGTCAAAGATTTCCACATCCTGTTGCAAAATTTTATGCTGCAGAAGTTGCATTAGCTATTGATTATTTACATCAGAATAATATTATTTATCGAGATTTAAAACCTGAAAATATCTTGTTAAGTGCAGATGGACATTTAAAAATTACTGATTTTGGTTTTGCAAAATATGTTCCGGATGTAACTTGGACTCTTTGTGGTACACCTGATTATTTAGCTCCTGAAATAGTTAGTAGTAAAGGTTATAATAAAAGTGTTGATTGGTGGGCTTTAGGTGTTTTACTATATGAAATGTTAGCTGGTCATCCACCTTTTTTTACTGAAGATGGAAATCCAATTAAACTTTATGAAAAAATTATTGCTTGTAAAGTTAAATATCCTCCGTATTTTGAAACTGGTGTAAAAGATTTATTGAAAAATCTTTTGACCGCAGATTTAAGTAAGAGATTCGGTAATTTACATAGAGGTAGTAAAGATATTTTCGGTCATATGTGGTTCGCTGAAGTTGATTGGGATAGATTATATAGAAGAGAAATTCCTGCTCCGTACTTACCGACAGTAACAGCAGATGGTGATAGTAGTCAGTTTGAAAGATATCCGGAAAATGATGTAAGTGAATATGGTAGAACTGATTTAAAGGATAATTTAGGTGCGTTGTTTCCAGATTTTTAATCTTCGCAAGCAAGAAGAAAAGAAAAAGCATACAAATTCTTTTCTTTTTCTTGCTACTCTCTCTGTCATCGTGTACACAATTCTTCATACGTATCGTTTTTTCGGAATGGAAAGAAAAGAAAAAAACAATATGAATTTTTTTTTTTTTGAATGAAAGCGATGCTATTTGATATATCGATTCATAAATTTCTTATGAAAATCTGATCTAGTTAAATCATTAATAAATCCATTACCACTAGATTTACCATTATTTCCAGAACCACTAGCTTGATTTTTAAATATTACATCATCATCCCATCTACGTTTTACACCAAAATCCACCTCACTATCCTCTTCTTCTTCTCTTTCGTGCTGTTTAAAATGATTTTGTAAATTTAATAAAGGATTTCCAGAAGCGATTTGTTGTTCTTTTGATAATTGATTTTGAGATGATTGTTGATTTTTTAATGCTAATCTTTCTGCTTTAATTTTTTCTAGTTCGAGAAGTAGAAGTGTTTCTTCATCCTCCTCATCTTCTTCTGATTCTTCATCGCTATCTGAATCGGAATCTGAATTGGAATTGGAAGATTTATCGATTGATTTTGATTCATCTTCTTCTTCTTCAGAATCCGAAGAAGAAGAGGAAGAGGAAGAATCACGGTCTAATTGAATAGCTTTTTGAATTGCTTCTTTTCTTTTTCTTTCCTCCTCATCATCTTGTGTTTGATCCGGTTCAAAAGATAATGTAGGAGGAAGAGGTAAAGGTTCTAAACCAGATTTCAACCTTTTCTTATTAGATGATTCCCATTCGGCCAATTCTAATTCTCGTTTCAAATCTCTTCGAGAGGAGGAGGATGTTGATGCAGTTGTAGTGGTTGTGGTGGTGTTAGTGGAGGAAGAAGAATTGGAAGGTGGTTGTCGAAATTTGAGCTTGGTATAAGAGGGAATGTTGAGTTTAGAAGTTTGAGCAGAAAGATGTGCTTTGGATTCTTTTCCTTTTGCTGGATCAAAATTTGGTCTGTGAGCTGTCGACATCTTTTCAAAGCAAACTTTAGTTCAGAATAGTAGCTTGGTGGTGGTAGTGCGAAAAACGATTGAGACAAGGTACAGTTCGGTAATTCGGATGATAACAGCTGGAATAGAGCTTGAAAAGTAGATTTGAGATTCAGTTCGGATGCTGTTGTTATCAGGATTTGTATTGTTAATGTTGCAATTGATGCAGAGTACGGTAGTGGATCTGGGGTATCGTAAGTTGAGGGTATTTGGATGATGATGATGATGGTGGTGGTGGTGGTCTAGATGATCAGGAAAGAGATACCTGCAGGTCGGGAGCAGTTAATTTAGCGAAATGTCAAAATGTGCCGCGCCATTCTCCTTTTCCCTTGAACCGGCCGATAAGAATAATAATGCATGTTGTAGCTCCACGTTGCAATTCACCATAAATCTCCGCACAAACCAACACTTTCCACCTTTCTTTGTGTGTCTCTCTTTACCCCACCATCCCCGCAAACCCTTCTCAACCCTTCTCTACTTCCTTCCAATATCATCCCATCCTCCTTCAAAAAGAATGAAACTATTCACCATAGCTTCAACTTTAGCTTTAACCGTAGCAGCTACCGCTGGTATGGTGACTGCTAGTAATGATTCCAAACAACTTCCTGATAAACTTCAAGTCGGTGTAAAATATCGTCCCGAAATTTGCGACGATAAATCACAAGCTGGAGATTTACTTTCTATGTAAGCTTTCATCCCTTCTTACTCCTCTGTTAGGAAGCGCCTTGTTCGAGAGTTGCACGAAATGATTTTGAGTGCTTGATCAGTATAGCCTTTACTATAATAGCCTCAACCCTTGGTTGTGGCGGAAAAGCGCAGACCTGTGCGGGAGCCGTCATCAGAAAGCAGGGAACAAAGATGATATGCCTCTCGACAATATTATCGACAAAGTCCCAAGAGCTGTTGATTAGCATTCAGCAATCGCAGTTCATTTTCGAAACTGGTCTCAATCAAAGCATATCCAACAACATGCGCAGGCCTGAACGATCAAAAAATGGAACAAAATCAATCCAAACAGTTGCTCATCCCTTCTCTCTCTCTCTTTTCTCTTTCTCTCTCTGCTCATTACAGGCACTACACAGGTACTCTATCTGACGGTAAAAAATTCGATTCATCTCTTGATCGTGGTACACCTTTCGAATTCACCTTAGGAATAGGTCAAGTTATCAAAGGTTGGGATAAAGGTTTAAGAGATATGTGTGTAGGTGAAAAACGTAAACTTAAAATTCCTCCTCAAGATGGTTATGGTGAAAGAGGTGCTGGTGGTACTATTCCACCAAATGCTCACTTAATTTTTGAAGTCGAATTATTAGAAATTAAAGGAGCTAGAGCCGCTGCTAAAAAAGCAGCCTCCGCTACTCACGCCGAACTCTAAAAACAACTTCAGCTCATAGTTACGATAACAATCTTAAAGTGATTCATACTTCATCCAGATCTGCGTTGCAAAAAAACAAAAACAAAAACAAAACGAAAGAATGCATACCAATACAAAATAGCATGAGTCTGTGAAGCGTGCTTAAACAACTCCTTCACTCCTTAAATCCCTCAGTAATCCAGCAAGTACAGCAGAATAAACGAAAACAAATTGTCTTCCGGTTTGAATCAAAGACATTCTTTGCTCTCGTACGCCTTCGACGATAGTTCGTACTATATCGTCACCTTTCACGTAGGCTTCGTCTGCTGCTTTTCCATCTTCGCCTTCGCCATCAGTCCAGGAGGTAAGCTTGGAATGATCTCGTGAAAGCAACAACTGCTGCTGCTGCTGTTGTTGTTGTGGCTGTGGCTCCGAGTTTTTCGCAGGAGTGGAATGAGTTGAAGTAGTGCCTGTAGTATTCGTGAAGCTGGAGGTTGAATTTGCCGAATTCGAAGCCGACATACTTTCCTCGCTCTGGCCGAAACCGAACACATTGCTACTGTTGGAAGAAGAAGCATCGAAAGGCGTAGGCTCGTTGGACCCTGTAATTGTCGATGTAGAAGTATCGCCTACCGCACATGTCTTTACACCTGAACCACCCGATGATTCTTCTTGCTGATTCTGTTGAGAAATAGCAAGATCAAAAGGATTCATCGCGCTAAGTAAAGCCTCTTCAATCCCTCTAGTCCCTTCTCCACCGACACCACCAGTCGGAGACAATCCATTGGAGCTACTCAACCTCGAATGCAGTCCTGCTCCAGCTGCCGAAGAGAAACTCGACCTTGCCGATCCGCCTCCATGGAAACTTGGCGTCGATACTTCTGAGAAGGGCGACGATGCTGCTTGTCTCCAGGCGTCTTGGCCTGCCAATTGCAATGTTGCGCCTCGCGTAGGTGAGAGTGTCGGATCTCCAATACTTGGGCCACCTTCTTGCCTGCTAGGCGAACTGAAGCTAAAAGCAGAATCATGACTTCCACCGCCATTCGACATTCCCGTACTGCGGAGCTTTGCGCTTGCTGAGGGATTAAACTTGAACGTGGCCGAGGTGAAGGGGTTCGTGAAACCGTTACTATTTTCCACCCCACTCCCGCTGGTGGACTGCGTGGAACGCATAGCCGTATCACCTTTGCTTGGGGAAGCGTCGATACTTCGCTGACCCAAGCTACCATTGCTGCTGCTGAAACTGCTGCTGAGATTGCTAGCTGCATCAAGACCGTTCCCGGACTCGTTCGATCGAGATCGGAACATGGGTGGAGGAGAGCTGAGATCTCGACCGCTACCGTGGTTGCTGCCAGAATCAATGTCCATACCGGTAGGCGAGAGCTCGCGTTTGAGACTACGACGGGGTGTACGTGGGAACTGGTCGGCGCCGGCACTCAGAGGTGATGAGACTGGTGCCATATCAATCTCAGGCGTGTCGTCTGAAACACCAGAACGATTTGTTCCAGCAATGTTGTTCTCCCAGGGTGCGGGCTCTACGGCAGATGTACTACCTCTCTGTCGTCGTCTGGACCTACGGAGCACATCAAGCGCCGAATCGATCACAATGAAGGCACCCGTCCGACCAACACCAGCGGAACAATGAACAATCATGGGTCCAGCACCAATACCAGTTGCATTCATGCTGCGACCTCGTGTTGCACCACTGTTCTGCAACTCCCCATCAGCCTCGTTTTGTGCTGCATCCGCTAGATCCATCAGCGTCAACAAGGACTCGGGCGTCTCGGGGATATGGTAGTCAGGCCAAGCAATGTATTGCAGCTGGACAATCCTACGTGGTGCAGACTGAGACTCGGAAAGATTCCTGAGCAGGAAAGTCCTGCGCACCGTCGTCGGCTCGCGTTCCTTGTCTCCTGCATTGCCACTTTGGCTCGATGAAGCTGGCATCGTCGGGAAAAGCGCGCCGCCGTCATTCTGCTTGTCGTTGCCCAGAATACCCTTACACTCATCAGGACGCATCTTCTGACCAGCTTCGTCCAGCACAACCTCTTCCAACTTGGTGAGCCGGATGGAATCGCCATACTCGGTGTTGAGCCAGTAAGGATGACTTTGCAGACGCCCGCTCTCATGCTCGCGAGTGAGCATGACAATGACGCGGCTGTTTTGTTCCCACACAGCGGTCCAAAAGGCGTCGAACGTACTCGGCAGTGGAGCTTGTGTGGCAATGTATCGACGCTTGCAACCCAGCTGTCGAGGCGGCTGAACAAAGGATCCGTTAAGATAGTCGGAGCCAGGGTCGTGTGCAGAGCGAGGCTTGGAGAGACGAACACGGCTGTGCTCATAGGTCCAGATGTTGTTGTATCGGTTATCGGCTCCACGCTCTAGCGCTGCTGCGATGCTGAAAGGGAAGGCGTGCCCATTGGGATCTAGATGGCGTCCGCTCAGAGCAGATGACTGCTTCTGTAGGGCTGCAGCCTGTGCACTGGCGAAATCTTTGGAACGAGGGTCCTGATCGGACTCTGCCGAGTGCTGCTGCATGGTCGCAATCAAACGGTTCTGCTCAGCTTTCTCGACATCGAAAAAGGCCTGAGCGAGAGCAAGCGCACGGTCGGCATCCGACATGTGGATCAACTTCTGCAGGAAGGGTGGCAAATGCTGGACTTGAGACTCGCTCATCTGTGGCAGATCCATAGGGATCTTCTCCGTGATGCCGTGCTGCAGTTCGCGATTCTGACGAATGTTGTCGAAGAATGGGTTGGCGCATGCAGCGGAACCGGTGGGTCCGTTAGGCTGAGCTCCATTCTGAGCCTTTCTGTCGTTGCGGCTCTGACTCTGCTGACGACTTGCCAGGTTGAGCTTAAACGGCTCTCCCGATCCCTTTTGGGCGTCCTCTTTGACCGGCGATGCAGACTGGCCGGGCCAGCCTGCGATAGTGCTCTGCGTCTGGAAAGCGTCCAGGGGGAGGCCACGCGGTTGCACGAGCGACTTGCGCTCATCGTTGCTGTGAGCAGGACTCGTGAATGAGGGAGTAGCAACGACACCGTTGAGCTTGAGGGTAGGTGGCTTGCTGCTGCGTACGTCGGCAGGGCTCTGAGCCTGGCTCTGCGACTGACCGGCGATTCCGACATTGTCATGCCCATCTGAGGTAGCTTCACGATGAGGCGCGCCAGTGTCGATCAACTCCTGGGCCTTCTTGGAGCGAGCCAGCTTGTTGAATCCGCCAACAAGCCAGCAGAGCTCACCGGCAAATCCAGCTGCTTCGAACTTCTTAAGAACACCAATCAAGCAAGGACCACCTCCGCCAGCTGTGGCATTACCGGTGCCGTCGATGCGGGTAGTGTCGGTATCGAGGACGATGATCTTATTGACACCTGGTTCTTCCGGCAAGCTGATGGTGGCACCGCGTTTGCGCACAGCTTCGAGCGACGCCTCATCCTTGGGCCCAGCCTTGGCATCTGGCTTGGGTTTGAGAGGGCCTTTACGCCATCGCATGAAGCGACGACGATCACTTGCGCTGCCAAGCATCTCATCCTCGATGCGTTCAACAGTGATAGCAGGTCGTTTGAGAAGCGTGCTTGGGGCGCAAATATTGATACTAGACGCAACACGAGCTGTGGAGAATGAGGTGGAAGGTCGAATATCGAGAACGAGGACGTCTTCAGGTGTGACTGGACGCGAAGAAGCTGAGGATGCTCTGTGCTGCTGAGTCCATGATGGTGGCGACAGTGCTTCTGCGAGTGCATCAATATCCAGAGCCTTGAACTTGGACAGGTCTTCGGCTGATGCACCGGCTTTGTTGTTGGCGGCAGAAGAGGCGGGAAGGGGCAAGCTAGCGCTGGATCTGGAGGATAAACCAGCCTTGAGTCTAGCAGGCAAATTGAGATTACCACGAAAGTCTGGCGGTATGGAAGATTGCGAACTACTTTGGGGTGCTTTGTTCGCTTTGGAGGTTGCATTGGCAGCTGGCGTAGGCGGCACACCGAGACGACCCATTCGGAAGCCATCTGGAAGCGCAGTTGCCATACCACCGTCTGGGAAGAGCTTTGCCCAGGGATGTGGCTCTGCGTCTTGTGAGCTTGTTTCGCTTGCGTGTTGATGCGATGGCACACGTGCGCCTGAGGTGGAAACGAGAGGAGTGGCAAGAGCAAAGGGACTTGCAATGCGTGTGGCGCCTGGGTTGGGCGCATTGCTGTCAGGCACGTGAATGGTCGCAAAATAATCTGGCTCAGCGCCGGAAGTGATGGCGGCTGAAGCCATAGGTGGAGGTCGCGATGTGTGGGACGAGGAACCGGAAGAAGAGCCGGAGGAGGAGGAAGAGGAACCGAAATTGAGCGACGGTAGAAGGGACCGCCGCGATTTGGCCTTTGTGGCTGGCTCTGGTGGTTGTGTAGACATCATTGTATGTAGGAAGGAAGGGCCGAACGATGATGCGGTCGGTGTGAGTCCTAGATTTGAGATGTGTTGCGTATACGATGCGAGTTGAGAGTCGATGGCAGGCGCTGATGCAAATGCGAGAATGTGGTCCGGAAATCTCTACAGCAAGCAAGTGACGAGGATTGGTGGGGTTCAAGACTGCGACATGACGTCCAAATGCTTTCCTTTTATGAATGTGATGCAAGGGGAGGTGGGCAGATTTATGACATCCACAGACGACAGACTGTGGAGCTGAAATCGATGTGAAGTGGGAGAGAATAGAGGTGCAAGACTGGCCAAGTTTATGCTACAGATAGACTGATTCCGAGATACGATGCGGGAAGTTGGTAAGGTCAGATCGAGAAGCAATCAATATTCACTCGATGGATCTTGTCAGATAAGAGACGACAGTCGGGTGAGTTGATTGAGAATGCTGCGAGAAAGAAAGATCCGGGTCGATGAGGCGGACAGATGTAGCAAGGAATGAATCGGGTCAAGTTGAATGGGACCAAGGATGGCAAAGTCGCAACTACTATGCTGCTGTACTGTGTGTGAAATGCAGAATTAGCGGCAGCTGTTGAACGATGTGCGGAACGATGATCCCTTGACGAAATGACGGTGGCGGTAAGACGAGAGGGGAGGCTGACAGATGCTGAAATGGGTTTAGACGCGAGAGAAACTTTGCAAGGTGAGGCGGGACTGAGAATCCGGTCGAGAGAAGATTCGTCGAGGTGGCGTCGAGCTATGCAGAAGACAGATGAATGGCAAGGGTTGATTGTAGTTGATGCGGATGACGATGTAGAGAGAAGATGGTGAGAGGGAAAGGTTCCAAGAGGCAAGAAAGAGTTGGAAGATGAGTTAGGATTGCGTATTCACTTCTTGCCTCTTGACACAGCAGACACACTCGAGTGGAGTCTGAGTTGAAAGAAAGAGAGAAAAAGAGAGCTCGTCAGAGGCGCAATCCAAAGAGAGGAGCGAGAGCGGAGGCGGGGAAGAAAAGACGCAAGACCGCAGAGGGAGAAAGGGAGAGAGAGAGAGAGAGAGAGAGAGAGAGAGAGAGAGCAGCGCCTTCTTGACAGTAAGAACAAGCAAAAGGGAACACAGAGAGAGAGAGGGAGAGGCAGAGAAAGAGCCGCTCTCAGTGTGAGTGTCGGAAGAGGCCGAACGAGACGTGTGTCAGTCAAGTCAAGTGGAGAGAGAGAGAGGCAGCAGCAGCAGCACCAAAGAGGCGTTTCAACTGTGATTGTTACTGAGCTGCCATCACTTCACTTACTGTTCAGCGGAAGTGACAAGCAGGGCAGCTGCGGTGTGGAATTCTCTCAAATCCTCAATTTCTAATTCAGGATGACGCCAATCAAGCAGCTTCAGCAGCGGCAGCACGCAGCAACGCAGCAGCACACGGCGAGAGGGATCACTTACTGATTTTGAGCTCAGCCGCGCTAAGCTCTTTTTCTTTTCTTTTTCTTTTTCATTTCGTATCTGTTTCCCATACACAGTATTAATGTTGAATATCACAATTCGGCCATTCCTCGTCGCTTTGGCGTCGTTAAGGGCAAGACCAACTCAACTCATAAATAAGCAAATCACAATGAGAAACAGCGAGCATTTGAGTCAATGGAAAGGGAAAGGGAAAGCTCTTCTGAACAGGACGCAACCCGAAAAGAGAAAAGAGTGTTCGAGGGTTGCAGCCTCTTGGCGACGTGCAACATTATTAGAAGCGAGAAAATGCAGGTCGCCGCTCGGCCCTGTCGCTTGCACCATTGTTACCGAGGCGAAAGCACATTGTCTTTGCGGTACAGCACGGTACAGCATACTGTATCGACAAGTGGCGAGAAAAGGAGCGGCATAAGTTAGCATGCAACAGAAAGGCAACTCGCTTTGCGGCATAAGCTTGTCTCTGCAGATAGGGTTCGGGTGAAACGAGCTTTCTTGGCCCTTTTCGAAGAGCGCGAGATCCAGTTCTTTACAGCGCTGGCAGCATCTTGAGCATGCCGAGGGCAACGACAACGGACAGTATGGTTGCATAGCGTCTTCGGATGAGACAACAGCCTTATAGTTGCCCTCTTGTTTGACAGCGAGACAAGACAGGATCCTATGGGAGTGAGCAAAGCCACCTGGTCACCACAGCGGGTCAACAACATGACTGCATACCATCAAGGTCTTCTTCGAGCAAGCAAAGCAAGACAAAAGCTACTTCTTCAAGTTAAAACAACAATAACCGGATCCGTCTAACTGCGTTTATAGTTGGAATATTTTCTCTCGTCTACGAGGCGAGAAGCGACGGAGCTTGAAATTTCACAGCAGCGCATCATTCAGAACAGCGCATGCGACGCAAAAGTCGCAGCAAGACTAATGCAGGAATGATCTTATTTATAATGTGACTACAGTATCGCCTTTTGCAACTCACAGAACTACACAAGAAAGTGCTTTGACTCTTGTTGTAGTTGGCCAAGTCGGTGTCTTGTTCGGCATGCTATTCGAAGGCCAGCGTCAGCTGAGAACAGAGACTTTGTTTTCCATGGTGTTGTTTTTGTTGTTGTTGTTGTTTCTGTTGTCGTTGTCGTCGTTGACGAGATGCATCTCGGAAGCGCGCCGAGTTGGGTGAGTAGAGAAGAAGCAACCAAGCGGCGTCGGGATGATGGAGTCATGCAGGTCGCTAAACAGCATCATGTACATGCTGCAGCAACGCACAAAGACAAGGAGAAACACAACGAAAGGACCCTGATTGAGCTGCATTTTCGCTACCGTATTGCCGTGCTGCTGCCGCTGCGCGCCTCTTGAAAAGCCAAGCCTTTCTTTTTGAAATGCTGGCAAAATACGGTACCGCCTTTTATAGTAGCTACCATTGTTGATGCGGACAGCTTTGCCATCTTGTGACAGAACGAAGCTTGTTCAGGCTCGTCAGATGTTTCTCACCAGAATCAAGTCCGGTCACAGTGAGGTGGAAGCTGGCAGATGATCATGTCGCATGACCACCGAGATGATGTGAATCAGGGCCAAAGCGTCGCGATGCAGGGTGGGATCGGACTCGACGCGCGACGACGTCAGGCAGTTCTCACATCGTACAGTAACCTATTCAAGTTGCAATCGTTAACCCACAACTTCCTCATGGCATGAATCGGCGTTAGCAAAGGCATCGAGCTTCTCACTCTTTGACGAAAGGCATTCCACGCGAGGCTCTCAGATGTCGTCCCAAGCCATTTTTCAGACTCGATGGCAATCAATTCCCCTAGACAGGCATCCGATGGAGAAGCCGGCTCCGCTGTCGGAACATGATTGTCTCCCAGCCAGGTCTTGGATACGAACAGTCAAGAGGTTCACGTCCCCTTGTACAGCGTTCTTCGCTCTGAAGTTAACTTATGCCTGGTCCTGTTGAGTTGATGGCTTTCATGCCTTTGAACATTACGATGCGGCGCTTTCTTCTTGCTCTGGCGCGCATATGACGTAAGGGGACGAGAATCAAATCAGGGTTCAGCAGCAGCTAAAGGAAAGAGAACCCTGCAGCTTCAGCAACGTGGGAGGACAAGCCTTGCTCGTGCGAGTGTGTTGAATTGGTTTGTTTGTGGATACTATAGGTCTAACACCATCTGCCCGAATTGGACGTCGAGACACTAGACGCTTGCAACTCCTTGCCGATTGGCTCTTCAACGCAAAGGCCTAAGGCCTGGTCAGCTATCTGATAGTTGTCTCGGATCGTGTTCCAATATGAGCGATTGGCAGCTTGGACTTGTAGAACAGTAGCGTGATGATAGCTGCAATGACTTTTGTGTGTGGCTTTGAAGGACGAACCATCTGCGCGGATCTTTCCGAATGTTGGGCGTGAATCGAATCGAATTGCAGAAGTGTGATTTGCTGCTGTGCTGCTCTGCATTCGATTTGCCAAATCCATGTGTCGCAGGTGATCGACGTTGGCACGCACACGGAAACGGTTTCGTCTGGCACTTCTGACGCGCTATTGAACCGCTTCTCTTCTTCATGACCGGTCTCCAGAATGAGTCTCTTCTGAACACAATACCAGCTCTGAGCCATGCGTCTTGCGCTCTGTGCTTTAGATATGTGTTGAACGAAGATGCTATATTCTTGAAAAGCCGAATGTTTGTGAGGCTCGTTCCAGGCGAAAAGGCAGGATACTGAACGAGATCAGGAGAGAGCTGATCGGGCTTCAATTCCGAAATCCCAGTTTTTCGTTCTTCTTCTAAGTTACTCTGCGTCTTGAGCCAGCGGAACACTCCGAACGGCCGTTCCGCACTCAGGAAGAAAGAGAGACATTCCACACTTGCGAACACACACGAACACACTCCGCCCAACAGCTCGGCGAAAAATGGAAATAGCGAGACCAACACAGAGCAGTTGGCTTCATGTTGGCATGAAGCGGGGACAAACACTTAGCCGTATGAACCCGTGACTCGCTGCTCGGGGGGTTGAGAGTGGGATGACCGGCGAATTGAGCTGTATCATAAACACACTCGAACCACAGCAAGAAAAGAAGACCTTCGCATTTGTTCGGAACTGTAGATCGCCAACGGTCAATTCTTAAATGCTCTTGTTCCAGCCCATAACAGGGTGTTGTGACCTTCCCTTTTTCATACGAAGATTAATTCGGTAAAACACCCAGTTCAAGCAGCATCAACAGATGTGTGATAGATTGTGGAAGAGCCAATGGAGGAAGATCGAGAGTGAGAGTCAAAGCTATACAATACAGCATTGTGAATATCATTTGCGTTGATCGGAAGACGTCCGAATGCCGAGTGAGGGTGTGACAATGCAGAAATGTGATGCTGTGACTGGCTGGCTGGCTGGTTGGCTGGCTGGATGAAATTCAAAAGAAGTTCGGAAAGGTGCGAAACAGACAAGCCAAACCCTTCTTCCTCTTCCTCTTGCTCGTCACTCCGCTTTTTCCACGTTTGTGTTGCGGTGTTGCGCTGTACAGTTGCAATTTTTGCCTGCCCATCTCTCATCTCATCCCATCGCGCGCCAGTTCAGCCTCAAATCCTCCACAACTCAAGCACTTGTGACTTGTGACTCTGTTGGAGGTTCCTCGTCTCGCCTTCTCATTCGTCAACATCGTGCCTTCCTTTCCTCACGCCACCTTTCTCTTCTCCTCCTCTTCTTCCCCCTGACACCATCACCTTTGCCCTTCCCCGCATCTTCTTTGGGATAGCGCACCTACCTAGGATCCTTTCCTCTCGTCTCGACATCGGTGCCATCGCCTTGCCCTCGTCGTTGTCATCGTCGTCGTCGTCGTCCCGGGTCCTCGTCGCAAGACACCTATATACTCATCAAGAATCACAGCGCAAGCGTGAACTGAGACTGTTGTCCAGTTCAGAGCTTCCATTTTGACCGTCAACATGCTGCGAAGCATCACTTCGCGATCCATGCCCCGTGCGGCTTGGAGGGCTTCCACCCTTCCTTCTGCCTCGGCTCGCATTGCAAAACCTTCCTCGATGAACGCATCAGTCCGATACTATCAATCCTCGTCCAAGAACGAACAGGCCAGCCCTGCTCCTGCCAAGCCCAACGCTCCTTCTGGCAGCGACACCTTTATCAACACCACCAACGCCTACTATGCCGAGGAGATGCACAAGCTTTGGAAGCAGGATCCTAAATCCGTTCACGCCTCTTGGGATGTGTACTTTAGCGGTCTCGCTAAAGGTCTACCCAGTGAGCAGGCTTTCCGTGCTCCTCCTACTCTGATGCCTTTGCCTATGGAGGCTCCTCCCGTCGATGTCTCTGGCTTTGAGGGTTCCACTCAGTCGGTCGACGACCATCTCAAGCTCCAGCTTCTGGTTCGTGCTTACCAGGTTCGTGGTCACCGCATCGCTCGTCTCGACCCTCTTGGCATTTTGGACCCCGATCTTGACCCCAACATCCCCGAGGAACTCAAGATCGAACACTATGGTTGGTCCGAGAGTGACCTCGACCGCAAGATGCGTCTCGGCCCCGGCCTCCTTCCCAACTTTGTCAATCAAGGTATTCAGGAGTTGACCATCCGCGAGATCATCGATGCATGCAAGCGTATGTACTGCGGCTCCATCGGTATTCAGTACGTCCACATTCCCGATCGAGAAAAGTGCGATTGGCTGCGTGAGCGCATCGAGACTCCCGAGCCTTTCAAGTACTCGGTAGAGGAGAAGCGTACCATCCTTGACCGTTTGATCTGGTCCGACTCGTTTGAGCGTTTCATCGCCTCCAAATACCCCAACGAGAAGCGTTTCGGTCTGGAGGGTGGTGAATCGCTCATTCCCGGTGTCAAGACTCTGATCGACCGATCCGTCGAGCACGGTGTGGAAAGCGTTACCATTGGTATGCCTCACCGTGGACGTCTCAATGTGCTTGCCAACGTCATTCGCAGGCCTATCGAGGGTATCCTTCACCAGTTCGCCGGCAAGGAGGATGATGGTGAGGGCGGTGGAGATGTCAAGTACCATCTTGGTGCCAACTATGTTCGACCTACTCCCTCGGGCAAGAAAGTGGCTCTGTCGCTCGTTGCTAACCCTTCGCATCTTGAGGCTGAAGACCCTGTTGTTCTTGGTAAAACTCGTGCTCTTCAGGACTTTGCCAAGGATGGCGAGCACAAGTCGTCCATGGCTCTTTTGATGCACGGTGATGCTGCTTTCGCTGGTCAAGGTGTAGTGTACGAGACCATGGGCATGTACAACCTTCCCAACTACGCTACCGGTGGTACGATTCACATTGTCGTCAACAATCAGATCGGTTTCACTACCGATCCTAGGTTTGCACGTTCGACTCCTTACTGTTCGGACATTGCCAAATCGATCGACGCTCCCATTTTCCACGTCAATGGTGACGATGTTGAAGCCGTCACTTTTGTTTCGCAACTCGCGGCTGACTGGCGTGCCACTTTCAAGAAGGATGTCGTCATCGACATTGTCTGCTACCGTCGTCACGGACACAACGAGACCGATCAACCTTCTTTCACCCAACCTCGAATGTACGCTGCTATTGCCAAGCAGGACCCTACTCTCACCAAGTATGCTGCACGTCTCGTCGAGGAAGGCAGCTTCACCAAGTCCGATATTGAAGAGCACCAGAAGTGGGTATGGGGTATGCTGGAAGAGGCGTTTGACAAGAGCAAGAATTACAAGCCTGAGGAGAGAGAATGGCTTTCTAGCGCCTGGGAAGGTTTCCCTTCTCCCAAGGAGTTGCGTGAACAGATTCTCGATCATAAGGACACCGGTGTCAAGGAGGAAACTCTCAAGCATATTGGTAAAACCGTCTCCAGTTATCCTGACGACTTTACCGTTCATCGTAACCTCGGTCGTATCCTCAAGACTAGGTTGAAGACGGTTGAAGAGGGTAAGAACATTGACATGTCCACGGGTGAAGCTCTTGCTTTCGGTTCGTTGGCACTTGAAGGCAACTATGTTCGACTTTCAGGTCAAGATGTAGAGAGAGGTACTTTCTCTCAACGACACTCTGTTTTGCATGATCAAGAGAATGAAGGTACCTATACACCTCTTCAGCATGTTGGAGAAGGACAAGCACCTTTTGTTGTTTGTAACTCTTCTCTTTCCGAATTTGGATGTATGGGTTTCGAGTTAGGATTTTCACTTGTTTCACCTCAAAATTTGACGATTTGGGAGGCTCAATTTGGTGATTTTGCTAACAATGCTCAATGTATCATTGATCAATTTATTGCTAGTGGAGAAAGGAAATGGTTACAGAGGACTGGATTGGTTTTAAATTTACCTCATGGATATGATGGACAAGGACCTGAACATTCTTCTGCTAGAATTGAAAGGTTTTTACAATTATGTGATGATCATCCTTTTAAATTTCCTACTCCTGAAAAAAGTAATAGGCAACATCAAGATTCTAATATGGCAGTAGTTTATTGTACTACTCCAGCTAATTATTTCCATGTTTTACGTAGACAAGTTCATAGAGATTTTCGTAAACCTTTGGTTAACTTTTTCAGTAAAAGTTTATTACGTCATCCTGAAGCTAGGTCTAATTTGGAAGATTTCTTACCTGGTACAGGTTTCCAAAGATTTATTGCTGAACCTCATGCAACTGAAGGAAAAGATGAATTGGTTGAACCGAATCAAATTAAAAGACATATTTTAACTTTTGGACAAACTTATTTCGAACTGTTGAAACATAGAAGAGAAAATAATATTAAGGATGTTGCTATTTCAAGAATTGAACAATTATCTCCACTTCATTATGAAGCTGTTGTTCAAGCTTTAGATAAGTATCCTAATGCTGATTTAGTTTTCTGTCAAGAGGAGCCGTTGAATAATGGTGCATGGAGTTATTTACAGCCGAGATTGAGGACTGCTTGTAGACATACGAAACATCATAAGGATGATATTGTTATTTTGGCAAGTAGACCTCCTAGTAGTTCAGTTGCTACTGGTAGTAAGGTGGCTCATAAAGCTGAGGTGGAGGCTTATTTGAAGGATGCTTTTGATTTAGAGAGGAAGGCTTCGGATGCTGATGTTTAGAGATGTAGAGAGAGAGAGAGAGAGAGAGAGAGGTGGAGAAATTATAGTTGGTTTGATTAAAAAAATAAGAAATTTTATGAAAGTTTGTAGTTTTCGTAATTCAAGTTGAAAGTTTCCTTTGTGTTTTTGAAAGTAGAGGGTGAATTATGTGTTTGTATGTGTGTGTATGTTGGACTGTGCGAAGGATGATAAAGCTATGAGTCAGTGAAGAGAGACAAGAGATAACTTTTTGTAGCTACTGTATAATCGAAATCACAAACGACCAATCTGTTATAAATACTCTCTTTACTACTTCATTTTCAACTATTTCGATCTGATGCATTTTATGAGCTAAAATCCCGGTGATACCGAAAGATATCGTAAAGTGAAAACGACGAAAGTATTGAAGTTAATCACCCTCAAACGAAAGCAAGCAAAAAAAAAAAAAAAAAAAAAAAAAAAAAAAAAAAAAAAAATATCAAACAAGAATTCATAAGAATAATCTTTCTATTTTAACTTATATGTGAAAAATACAAGAAACTCTGAATCAAGCAATACCTTTCAACTTATTACCCAACAATAAAAAACTCTCATAACTTGTTTCTTCACCTGTATAATTTACACTAAACCTCTGTACACCCGCATACTTCTTAATCGCTTTTCTCCAATAACAAGCTGCACTTGCAGGAGAAACATATCTTTCTCTAAAGAAACTCCATTGATTATCTGCAATTTTTTTAGCTTTTTCATCATCTTTTAATAATTCTTCCATAACTTCTGGAAGTCTCATCCAAGTTGTATCTCGAATTGTATTTCCACTTTCATCTTGAACTTCAGTTCCTAATTCTTCACCTTTATATTCTGGAACGAAAACAATGTTTTGATCGGGTGAAGAAGTGTCAGGATTATATAGGTGTGTCCAATGTTGAATCCATCGAGGTTCGTGAGTGACGATTACGGAACGACAATTTTGTAAATATCGAAGTCGTCCAGAGTAAGTCATACCTTCAGGGAAAGCATGGAATTTCCATTTACAATGATCTTCCATGGTTACGAAGCCTTGTTTGTTGCCCCAATCTAAAGGTTTGACGTCATTCCAAGGATGGTTTTCTGCTGCAGCAAGTAAAGCTTTACGATCAGCAGTTCCGACTCCCATGGCACCACGCCAGAACAATTTTGGAATCTTCTTTTCCCAAGGATACTGTTTTTCAACTTGAAGTACTTTTTCGCGATGTTCGGTATAGGATCCAATGCCCGGTTCAGGCCAGGAGTAAAAGCCGTAATCTGGCATCAACCAGACATCTTCAAGATAGGGTGCTCGATCGAGAGAGAATTTGCCCATAGAACCCCAATCGTTGGCGGAAAGACAGAATTCAGCATCCGGAAGCTTTTCACGAGATCCAACTACGGATTGGAATAGAAGTGCTAATGCAGAATTGACTCGTGTGAAGGCGGATTGCTGGAAGTACTTGAGGTAGACTCGATTGTTGTGGATAAGAACACGAGCGTGAGACCAAATACCATCATCGCATACCTTGTCCAAATACTCGGCGGTCAAAGGGTGTTCGGTGAAATAGTCCACGCTACGATCGATTTCCTTCCAAAGCCCAGGAAAGAATGTATCGCATTCATCTTCTGTCAGTGTCAAATCTTCGGGATTGAACGGAGAGTCGTAGTGTAGATCGGCTCTACCAGAACCATTGACCCAGCGACCAAACTCGTTCCCATCGACATCAGTAACGGAAGAGAACCCAGACTTTTTGGAAGATTTACGCCATGACCAAGATTCGGAAGTGAGTCTGCCGGCATATTCGCCTGCTTTGGCTTTCCAGGTTGCAGAAGTTTCAGAGTTGGAGGAGAAGAAGCCGAAGAAGAGGAGAAGGGAGAAGAGGGCAGCGGCGATGAGTGCCCATCGTGTTCTTGCTCGACCGAAGCCAGAGGTGGATTTGGAAGTGCGGGTATCTGATACGGATGTTGGGAGTGGTGTATTGGTTGGCACACGAACGTACTTGTTCATGAAGCCGGACATGGTTGAGGCGCAGCAGCAGCAGCAGCAACAACTAATTGAGACCGAGTCCAGTTAACTGGTGGTGGAAGTGGTGGTGTGAATGAGTATGCTGCGATCGATGTGGTAGTTGAGAAGAGAGCGGAAGTCTCCGTAGCGATCAAGGATACATCTCTTCCTGTCTGCTGTGGACTATGAGATCCTTAATGAGGCAGCTCGAGTGGCTGTGCTTATTATCGTAGTGGGAGAAAGCGGTCAGACCGAATGCTGAGTCGGCAGAATCGGAAGCAGATCGGAAACAGCAATGAAAAAAGAAGGCGTTGTGCTGTGATGCCTGGGCCAAGTCGGGAGGAGCGACGAGAGGGTATCGGATGAAGCGCCAGGGGCGTAGAATAGGAAGGTATGTGAGTATGTGGTGAGAAGAAAGAAAGTAAGATGAAGTAAAACGTGTGCCGAGTCTGTACCAAAATGATTGCCACGATGCCTTACTTTGCGAGTGTGTGTCTGTTTGCGAGTGTGCCGTGCCTGAGCAGGTTTTTGGCGTTGCGTAGTGGTCACAGTGCAGCCGTCGTCCAGCGGAGAGCGGCAAAAACGAAATAATGAAACACACAAAAATTCCACGCTACATTCGCACTGTCACGGAGAGAGAGGGCAGAGTGGCGTTAAAATTGAGTTGAGTTGAGTTGAGCTGTCGGTCGGTGCGAGTCTGTGACATCCGATGATGCACAGTGCGTCTGATTGAGCGTGTGTGTGTCTGCGTTCCTGTGCCGGTGTACTGTAGCACAAACCAGAGTTTAGGTGAGTAAGACGAGCTCTAAAAGTATACTTGACCGACGCCAAGAGAAAACTTGACGCGTTTTCGGCCAAGTTTGCTTCAATCTAACATTTTTTAGAATTCTGTACGCTCGGATCACGGCGACTTACTTTTGTGTTCTTGTCCTTCTTCTCACGTGTCGGAGAAATTCACGATTCACTTGACATTATTGTCAAAGCCTCCACTCCAACACAACTCACACACTCTCATCCTCACCATTGCCTTGCCTCCATCCTTGGAATCTCAACTTACAGTCTTGTCCTAAGAGACGGACAACATTGTCACCATGTCGACGCCAAGCATTGTCAAAGATGGTCCTGATGCCTCACCCATTCGTTCCATCCTTGATACAGATCTGTACAAGCTTACAATGCAACAAGCTGTCCTCCGTCACTATCCTACCACTCGTGTCGCATACAAATTCACTAATCGTTCTGCTTCAACCATGAAGTTCACTCAAACTTCCATTGATCTTATTCGTAACCATATTTCCAGTCTTGTTCATCTTCGCCTTACTGCATCTGAACGAGCCTGGTTAGAACAAACATGTCCTTACCTTCGCAAAGACTATCTTGATTATCTTGAAGCGTTCCGTTTCAACCCTTCCGACCAAGTTCAAGTCGATTTCATCCACACTCACATCGATTCAGAAGGTACTGAATGGGGTGATCTCAGCATAAAAGTGAAAGGAATTTGGACAGATGTTATCTTCTACGAAGTTCCACTCATGGCTATTGTTTCTGAAGTTTACTTCTCCACTGTTGATACCCAATGGTCGCTTCAAGGTCAATTCGAACAAGCAAAGTCCAAAGCTGAACGGTTGACTAGCAATGGTATTCGTTATTCCGAATTTGGCACTCGAAGAAGAAGATCTTATCAAACACATAAAATCGTTATTGAAGGTTTGATAGCTGGTGATTCATCCTCTTCCTCTTCTTCCTCCTCCCAAAATGGAAAATTACTTGGAACATCCAATGTCCATTTCGCACATTTATACTCTTTAGTTCCAATAGGAACAGTAGCACATGAATGGACAATGGCTATAGCAGCTTTAGAAGGTTATACACATTCTAATTTAAAAGCTTTACAATTATGGGATTCAGTTTATTCTCCACCAGATTTCATACCTAATTCTCCAACTCATGATTTGACAATAGCTCTCACCGATACTTTTTCAACCAATGTTTTCTGGTCAGATTTATTAACAAATTCTCAAGGAGTTGAAATTGCAAAAAGATGGCGGGGTTTAAGACAAGATAGTGGTGATAGCAAAGCTTTTGCTCAAAAAGCACTTGAAGCTTATCAATCTATTGGTGTAGATCCAAAAACGAAAGTTGTCATTTATTCAGATGGTTTAGATGTAGAAAGATGTATTGAATTAGCTGAATATAGTAAAACAATTGGTATTGGTGCTGGTTTTGGTATTGGTACAAGTTTCACCAATGATTTCAAAAAATTAGGTGAAACAAATGAAAAGAGTAAAGCATTGAACATTGTTATCAAATTAGATTCAGTAGAGGGTAGAGCAGTTGTTAAGATTAGTGATGATTTGACAAAGAATACAGGTGATCCAAATGAAGTGATTGCTGTGAAACGTAGATTTGGTATTCCTACTTCTTCAAAAGTACCAGCTAGTGGTGGGATCAGTGTTGTTAAAGATGTTGAGCTGGAAAGTGGAGCGGAGATCGAAGTTGAAGATGCTTAGTTGCACACCTCATTGAAGTATGAATGGGTTAATAGATGCATTGCAAAGAATCCTGTGTATAAGAGTGATGTCTATCTGAAAGGTGCAGGTGTAGATGCAACACCAACATTCCCAAGCCCACCGCCAAGAGAGTTTCGTAAAGACTTGAGTGCACGATCAACTTCGAAACTTTCATCTCCCAAGAAAGTTCCTTCTCCATCTTCACCTTCTCCTCCTTCCACACTCAAATCCACCTCCGAACCATTCAGTCCACTCCCACTCATTGAAGGAGTAATTGATCTAGCTCTAATCGAAGAAGGACTCGGACTACCCCCTCTACCACTTGCATGTCTCGCTCTAAATGCAGCTAAAGGAGAACTCTGGTTGCCACCAACTCCAATTCCAATTCCTACTCCGTTACTGCTAATAGGTGTACCCATTCTACTACCGCTGTTGTTCCCAAAACCATTGCTGTGAGTAGGAGAGGAATTAGTGATAGGACTGCTTGCACGTCGCAAAGAAGGTGAGAATTGCGAGTAATCTATACTGTTCGAAGCTGGGGTTGCTGTATTTGCTGAGGGAGAACTTCGATTTTGCTGTTGAAGTGGCGAAGAATGAGAGATGGGAGAACCGGCACCAATGTTGCTCGTCCTGGTTTTGGGCGAACCTTTGAGTCGACTTGCTGCGACAAAGTTGATTGATTTTGCTACTTGAGGAGAGTGCATTCCCAATACTGCACCTGTACTCGCTTTGTTCACCCCCTGTGCTGCTGATACTCCTTGCTGCAGCGTCGCTACTGATGGTGGAGGAAGAGAAGAAGATCGTCTCATGATAACCGCAGCTTCAACCGCATTGAACAATAGCACTACACTAATTGCCCACAAAGTCCAGCCTACAACACCATCAACAACTTCATCCGTGTTGCCTCCTACGCGCATGTAGATCTGGTCCAATACAGCCCAGTAAGCATCTCTTGGACGTGAGGTTAGTGCGGGTAGTATCCAGAGGAGGCCGAGTGCTCCAATGTTCCATTTGATCCGACGAGAGAGTGCGATGCTGGATGGAGCGTTGACGTTGGCTGTCCCCACGACCGCTGCTGCTGGAGCGATATTGGATCGAGTGCCAGTCATACTGGAGGGTGTGGATGGTTTGGCCGTTAGGGCATTTTGGTGCGGTGATTGTGTTTGAGTCTGCAAAGCGGAGTCAGATGCAGAAGCGGGAGCGGGAGCAGGGGCGGAAGGGGCAGTGTAGTAAGGAGATCGGTTTGGTGTCGCAGTCAGTGCTGATGAAGAGGCAGCTTGTTGTTGCTGGTGTTGCTGTAATTGCTGCGGCTGCTGTTGGGTCTGTGGTGGCAGAGGTTGACTCTGGAAGCGGACTGCTCTGGAGGATGCGTCTGTTGGCGTCAATGCTTGGGAGTACGAAGGGTGGTACGAAGTTGAGGGTGTGCGAACGGGTGTAGCGAAGCCCGCATAAGCGGATTTAGAGGCGTACATCTTGTTATTTTGCGGTCGTTGGCTGAGTCCAAGGTTGGAAGAAAAGGAAACAATGGAGAATGAAGGCCTGAGCGTAACCTTGATGTGGGAGTTGAGAAGGAAAGCAACGCGCCGCGCTTAGGTTTGTTCAGAGTTTCGCCTTTGGTCGTTGGTTGCTTGAAAGTGTCGAATTTGATGACTGCCAGCCGTCAAGCGCGCTGTAGAGTCCGAGAGTCTTCAGGAAGGTCTTGAGGAGGATGAAAAGGTAAGTAAGGTCGGAAGGTGTGTGTGTGTGTGTATCATCATCAGTTGCGAAGAGTCGCTCATCCAAAAAATCTCTTGTGTGCATCCGTGCCCATTTTTCGCTTCTGTGAGATTGACAACACTGACACGATCAAGCCACGCGCTCTGGAGCGTTGACTGCACGTGAGCGAGGCGCCCCTGTGTGTGTTGTCGATAAGTTACGGCATTTCGCCTCCACAGCGAAGACACAAGCGAAGTGCGCTCAGAAGCAAGTGTGAGAACAGCCCCTGAGCGTGGTGTGTGTCTTTTATGACTTGCGTGTGTCTCTCTTCTGAAAAAGTTGCCGAGAACAACCACGAAGAGACCAACACTTTTGCTGCACGCTTGCTTGCCCTGCAGCATCAAAGCTCTAGCGTAACTTACTCTCCGCAATCGTCGCTTCTTCTTTCTCTTGCACTCGTTCTTCTATCAATCACCATCTCAGTGCTGGCACTTCTCATCATCATCAATCATTCGCAATCATGGCATCACGAAGCACAACCACCTCTTCAGCAGCAGCCTTCCTCAACGGCTCTTCCTCCTCTACCAACACCGCCTCACCTCGCAAGATGGGCAATCATCCTCGTCAATCTTCTTCCGCTCTCTACACCGCCTTCTCTCCAAAACAAATCCAAGGTTTCAAAGAGGCATTCAACATGATCGATACCGACTCAGACGGTCTCATCACTCAATCCGATATCTCCACTATGCTCAACAATCTCGGCGTCAACTCTTCTCCTTCCTCCCTTCAAGCTTACTTCAAGTCAACCGGCAACGCTACCAACGGTGTCAACTTCACTCAATTTCTCACTATGTTCGGCGAACATCTTGCAGAGTTAGATGATCAAACAGTTCTAATGGAAGCTTTTGAATGCTTTGATGAAAAGGATGTTGGAAAGATCGATGCAAATGAGTTGAGGTTTTGGTTAAGTCAAGTCGGTGATAAGATGACAGATGCTGAGATTGACAGGCTGTTGTCAGGACCATTCATGGACAAGTCGGGCAAAATGTTTGATTATAAGGCATTCGTTGAGGCAGTAAAGATGTCGGAACCAGCCGAGATCGAGTAAGCACATGCACAAGAAATACATGAACTACAACATCTTGTGAAGCATGATGCATTGCAATTCTCTTTTACACATACTTAAGCTCCCGTCCGCACTTCGAGCAGCTACATCGCCTCTTACGACCTTGCGGTATCACTTAGATTCTCCCTCGCAGTTGATAACCACGTCACTCCTCGCTTCTAATTGCTTTTTCGTCCCTTACCATTTGTATTCTAGCGTGCTCTCTGTTCTGCTTTTCGTTCGTCTACATTCCTCTTCCGATTCTTCTCTAAGAAGCATATCCAACTTTAGTCGCTCTTTCCTCTCTATTCTTTCGTACTTGCAATCGACGCTCTTTTGTCCACCATCAATTCTGCTGTTTTGCGTGCTAAACGATATGAGACCCTCCTTCGCTCAAGGACGCGAGATACTTCTCGACAGCCCATGTCTTTCTCCCAGCTGGTTCTTTTTCACCGGCGACACTTCCGGCATCTCCTCTAGCATAACTTTTCCTTCCTTTCCCTCTGATAGTGCATTTCGTATATCGGATTCGCTGGCATTAGCCCATCTAGCCGCTGCACATAAGAACTGATGATAGGCGTTCATCCTTTGCCCGGCACCCGACGTGGTCATGTTCAGGCGGGCCAATCCCCTCGAGACAAGGTCGTATCTTTGCAAAGCCTGGTAAAAGTGGTCTTTGCTCTTGTCTAAATGGACCTTCATCTCGTGTATATCCTGCAGCACTGCTTGCTGCTCGGTGGTTTTGATGGCTTGGGCTTGATTATTTGTGCTCGGGGGCGTCGGAAGCGGCAGGGGCGATGCAAGGTGCTCGGACCGTAGCGGAGAAGGAAGCCGAAGAGTAAGACGTGAGACCACAGGAGATGCTGGATTAGAAGCGACTCTGCCGGAAGGAGGGGGCATACGGTCGTCTTGAGCAGGAGCACGCGTGGCGTCGCTCTGCGTGGCGTGGGAAGGTACGTCCACCGAGAACATGTGAGTCCTCGTTGTCTCTGTCCTGGGCTCGGCCCTCGTCATCACGACGGGTTGCCGGGTGAAGGATCTATCAGCTCCATGATCATGATCACGTACACGTCCACTTCCACGTACACGTCCACTTCCACGTACACGTCCACTTCCACGTACACGTCCACTTCCACTTTCACGTCCACTTCCTCGTCCTCGTCCTCGTCCACGTCCACGCCCACGACCACGGCCGCGGCCACGATCACGATGACGCCTGTTCGACTCTGTTACGCTTGGCGACAAGGTGGTTCGATTCCCCGGTATCCGTGCCTCCGATTCCGTATAGGTGTCGTCACCGTCCGTATCGTCTGGCGCATTGACAACAAAGGAGTCCTCGGAGTCCTCGTCGCTGTTCTCACCAGCTGAAGCCCTCTCCAATAGATCATCGTTCCTTCTTCTGGTCCGACCTCCTGCTTGACCTGTCTGCTCGGCGACGCGCTTCCGAGATCTTGCTTGTCGTGAATTGGAGGCGACGCTGATCTGTCTGACAGCGTCGATAGCATCCACGTCGATCACTTCCCTTTCAGCGTCTTCGTTTGGCTCGTTGTATTCGAGAAGCTCGGTAGGGAAATCGTAGTAGACTACAGCTTGATCTCGTGCTAACGAAGGGGGACTGATTTCGACACCGTCGCCAGAGGAACTTCTGGTCAACGGAGGCTCGACTGATGTGAGCGAGCTGGCAGGCGTCGTGGTCTTCCTGCGTCTCCCGAACGGGTCTTGAGTCATCCGGGTGATATTTTGCGCCGCTCTGACGGAAGACTGACGCTTCCGGGATGGACTGCCGTCAGGTTGGACTGAAGAGTGAGTAGAAGGTGGGACTGGAGGGCGAGGGCTGAGTGACTCCGAACAAGGAGCCGGAGGGTGAGTAGAACATTGCTTTTGAGTTGGACTAGGAGCTTGCTCTGAAGAAGGAGTACGAGGTTGCTCTATAGATCGAATTGGTGCTGGTCCTGGAGAAGCAACAGGAGATGGAACCGGAGGACTGGGGTGAGCTGGGTCCAGAGAACGAGTAGGAGGTGCAGCCGAAGCTGCTGCATTCTGTGGCGAAGGAGCGGGAGATGTTGTAAGTAATGGTAGGTCTTCGACAGCAGTAGGCTCGGGAGTATGATATTCCTCGACGCTCAGAGCTGCAGACGTTGCTGGAGACGGCGTGTTCCGTCTAGGTGGAACAGCAGGCGTCTCAAGGGTTGGTGGCACCTCGACGGCAGAAGGTCCGGGTGTAGCGTCTCTCTCGACCTTCACTTTAATTCTCGAGTTGGTAATAACGAAGTCGTCACACCATTTCGGGGGCTGACGACGGCGAGTGGATCGCTGGAGGAGCTGAACTTCTTCTGGTTCGAGCGTCATCTGAGCTGATTCAATGGAAGCTGAAAGAGAGAATGTTGGATTTTCGTTGCTCGAGTTGGTAGCTGATGTCACTGACAAGGACAGAGATGAGAGGGCTGCGGGAAGAAAGGGATTCAGAAAGGGATGGCCTATCTAATCCATCTGTATTGTACTGTATTTGGTCTCTCGTTGAGCTGTGTCCCGCGGGAAGGATCCGTGGAAGCAAGATAGGATTGATCAAGGCACAGGCACCAGGGAAGTACATCGCTCGGAATCTGCAGAGCTTGAGCCTGACTTCATTTCGGAGGAGATGACGCAGCTCAAGACAAAGGGGGAGAAATCGGAAGGACGGACGCAGGAGGCAGAGCAGAAAGAGAAGGCAAAGTTTGCGGAGAGCAGAGAGAACGGAAGGCAATTCATTTCACAACCGATCGACAATGGTGATTGTTCTAGTGACCACTGAAGAAGATGAACCTACGCGGTGACCTTGCAGAACGATGGTAGGACAAAGTGATTATAGCGCGCGTGCAGATTGGTCATTGCGCAGAACGAGTAGCTATGGGTCCGAGCCAGAGGATCTCAGCTGTGTGTGGTTTGTTCCAGGAAAGAACGGCCCGTACTCAGTCATGTTCCTGCCCAACATCATCATCGATGTCCTAAAGCGTACAACTTGGTTGCTTCAAGTATGCCAGACACTCCAAGCAAGCCAGACACTCCAAATCAGCCGAATCCTTAGGGAATGCGGGAATAACTTTCTCCAACTACTTTCGCAAGGCTCGATCATAGGCCCGACCCTATCAATAGCTTCTGCTGGAAATTCCCAGTCGCAGCGTCTACTTCTTTTCTTCGACTAAATTTTCAAGGTAAAGCCCACCTCTGGGGTGAAGCCATTTCGCCACATGCGATTCCAAGCGTCACCCACGACTTCATTCCAGTTGCATGTTTCCGCTTTTCCGCTCGTCCCGCACGGTCAGAGTGACGCTGATCCTTTGTTATAGTCCCTTTCCAGCTCCGCTTGATGGTTGCCACACGTGTTACGTCTGGAAAGCAGCATGTTAGACGGCATTGTGAAGATGAGTCTCCACGCACGACACGTGGGCGATGCTTAGCGACGCGTCAAATCATTGCGCAGATCAGGGCGTGAAGCACAGCTTGAAAGCATGAATGAAGCGGATTCCTGCGCAGCTTTCCTCTCTTTGTCTGCATTCAGGTGACAGAAAGCTGGCATACTCTTTGTATCCGTCAAAAATGTCTCGCCGCCTCTTTGCTTCTCATAGTTATCCATCCGGAAGCCATTCTGCTCCGTCCGACAACCATCTATCGAAGACGCTCTCAGAATACATATTTTGCTTCGACTCGAGCCCTAGCAAGAAGAGAGAAGATGTCTTTAATCCCAGAACCATCGTTCCCGCACCAACCTTCCTCAATCTCTTCATCATCACTCTCCTGCTCATCAACATCTTCACCTCAGCGCATTCTAGTATTCGACATCTCATCCTCTCATCTGACTCATTCTCAATCATCTTCAGATTGGTATCCTTCCTTCATACGTCGAGCCAAACTTTTCTACTCCGAAGATATTTCCACTACACCATCAAAGCTCAATATTGAGTTCGAAGAAGTTCTTGCACCGAACGCGACTCTTTTCGAAGAGCTCAAAGTCTATGCTAAATCCATCTCACCTCAAGACCAGGAGATGAAATTCGTCATCATCCACTCACATAGTGCGGAATTCGATGCAGCTGAAACGAGCAATAAAGGTTGGTGCGGAGCTCGATTTCTACTTTCATGGATGCTGAAAACGAATGAAGGAATAGAAGTGAAGAAGGTAGAGGAGAAGGAGAAGGAGAAGGAGGAGGAGGGAGATTGTTTAAGCCCTTCAACGCGCACAGAGTTCAGCTTTGACGATGACGAACCAGTAGAGCAAGATGAGGGAGTGGTAAGGGATGAACATGGAATAGCAAGACGATTTATAAACGAGGAAGAGGTAAGAGCTCATAGGTTGCTCGATTGGATACCGCAACGAAAGAAGTGGTCGCAGGGAAAGGAAACGGAGGATGATGGTATTGGGGTTTGTGGTTGTTCTTGGCATGCAAATTTCGATCTTTCGACCTGAATCTCTTCTCATTATAAATCGTCATCTTGTAATACTAAGACAGCCGTTCAAGCAACAGACATCATCTTTTGGGTGAGAACGTGTGCTGATCAACAGGATAAGCACTAAAAAGGTCTTCTATTCTACGACGAAGTAGACTGTGCGCTAAATCTATGCAGCCATCTCCTCCTTCTTTACCTGAGGACCCGTGTCAGTCTCCTGACCACCATTCATCTCCTCCTTCATCGCCTCATTACCAGCTGAACCAGGAATGATTGTTTCCATCTCTTCATCCTTCACCGCAAACGCTGACAGTCTGCCTGCTGTTCCTCCTGTTGCATCTGCAGCCCTAATTCCTGGTGGGTGAGAGTAATAACAATCTGGTCGAGTGCATCCCAGCCCAAATCTGCATGGCGTAGCACATCCAACACTGCTACTGCCTGAAACATTTCTACCTGGTGGATGAGAGAAGAAACAATCAGCTCTCGTGCATGCAACACCGAACTTGCAAGGTCTTGAACCGGTCTGATTTGGTAATGCTGTGTCCATTGAGAGTAGTCCTGCTGATGCTGGTGCTGATGTTGGTTGTGCGGTCGGGGCGAAAGCTGGCGGAGGAGCGGTGCTGCGAGAGGTGAGTTTTGCGACAGCTGGGGAAACATGACTCCTTGTGCATTCTTTGTTTGTGCATTTCGCCCCGAAACGACAGGTCTGCTGAGAGAGAACAAGCGCGTTGGGATCGCCTGCTGGACCGGCATTGGCGGGTGTTGCGTGCGAATAAGCGCACATTGGGTTAGTGCAAGCGAGGTTCCAGCGGCAGATAGCAGATTCGGTGGGTGTGGATGGGAAGTCGGATGAGTGTGTTGGTGGAGCTGAGGTGGCGGAACTCGGGATTGGTGCGTTGTTGGGTAGCATCGGATCGATGCGTGACAGAATTGAGGAACCGTTCGTAGCAGGCTCATGTTGTGTAGCATTGGAAGGAACGAAAGCAGGTGCACGAGGATCCGGGATCCCAGCACGACCGAAAATGCTGACTCCCATTCCGGTTCCTGTTGAAGTGTCTACTTCGCCATCCTCGTCGAACTCTGGCATCAGCTCCACATTTGTCTCTAACGAGTCTGGAATGAGCTCCCTTTCTCTGTTCTGGGCTCCATTGCTAGAGCTTGCGTTGCGAAGTGCTTTATCATAAGCAGCATTGAAGAGCTGCCTACCTCCATCTCTCTGAACCGGTGGGGGCGGATTCCTCCGTCTCTCCTCTGCCTTTTGACGCCAGTAGCTTGCTCCGTCGAATTCCGCCTCACCATCTCTTCTCGGCATAGTCGACTTCCTGAACGATTCGTCGCTGGTATAATCGCGTGGTCGGGCTTCAAATCTGCGTGTGTAAGTTGGAGGTGGTGATTTGCTTCTATCTCGCCTGTTGTCCTTGTTGTTTTGAGCCATGGGTGATCTGCTCCTTCTCATATCCCTTGCCCTACCATTACCTCTGGTAGTAGCCGGTGACTTGCTCCGTCTACCCTGTTGCCTTGCGTTCCTTATCCTTGCCGCGCCTTCAGAAGTTGATCCTGACGCCTCATCCTGTTGTGAAGTCAGAGCGTTCTCCTCCAAAGCGCTCTGCGTCTTTCCCCAGACCCATTCTGTGAATAATGAATCGTATTCATCTCCGATCAGATCTTTCAACTCTGCTGTGACCTGCTCTGGCGTCTTTTGGTTCGCCAACATCACCACTATGTATTCTGCCATGACTGGATCATCTTCGGAAGAGTATCCTCGTTGGGCTAGTTCAAGTTGAATAGACTGCTGAAGCGCTTGTATTGGCGCTGACTTCACGTCAATGTTGCGGAAGGTTGACATTGTGACCGCAGAGCACCTATTTTGGTAGTCAAGGTAGATGGGGATAACCGTGGTGGTGGATGAAGGGATGTGATGGTTGGAAGAAAGCGACAGAAAGTGGAGTTGTGAGTGTCATGCGACTTAGCCGGCGAAAAATTGATCGGCGATTAAACTGAATCGGGAAGCCAGATCGGAGTGGAGTTGTTTCGGCGCAAGAAGCACAAACCACAATCGCATTTCGACGTTGCTTGCAATACTTCTCGTCACAATCATCTGGACCACTCATCATCACGGCTAGGACGCAGAGCGCAAGAAGCCATACGCACGGCTTCAGATTCCCGAGCCGAACGTCACGCTCAATTCAAGTTTCGCAAGACGAGCTTGATCGCAACGCAACTTACCTAAACATCCACACAGCACGAATCTGTTTCTAGCAGGGTCAGGCAAAGAATAGTACCTCAAGATGGTAAGCTTCGACTCGAAATGACCAACTGAGCACTGGTGGAATGCTAGCATGGAGCCTTCTCGTCAATGTCCGCATGCTTTCAACAATCGTGTCTGACCTGTCATTCTTTTCGTCTTTCTGCCGACAGTTGCCCTTGTCGCTCCTCAATGCGGCCCAGAACAAGCCTATGGTATGTTTCTCAACAACAGCTTTTGACTCAGTCTCACCCATTCCGCTTACTGATCTTCTATTTGCCTCGACCTTCTCTACTGCATCCTCCGCGCTGCCTTAGCTTGTCGAACTCAAAAATGGGTCAACATTCAACGGTCATCTTGTAGCCTGCGACAACTTCATGAACTTGACTTTGCGAGAAGTCTACGAGACCAGCGCAGTACGTATCCCGTCCCCTTTTCAAAAGACTATCTGCATTCACACATAAACTAACAGTCCATTCATGCTTTTGATATGGTCCTATCAGAGTGGAGAGCAATTCTGGAAACAAAAAGAATGTTATATTCGAGGAAGCACCATTAAATATTGCAGAGTAGCAGATAGCGTAATCGATCAAGTGAAAGAACAGGAAGAACAAGCAAGAAAACAGAGACAAGGTGGTGCCGGTGGTCTTTCAGGAGGTGTAAGCTTGGGTCAGAATCGAGGCGGTGGTGGGCCAGGCGGAAGAGGAGGAAGAGGTGGAGGAAGAGGTGGTCATGGTGGGGAGAGGGGCGGAAGAGGTGGTGGTTATGCTGGAAGAGGGAGAGGGAGAGGTCAATAGACAAATGACTCCCCAGTACGCAACTCAGCATTCAAGTCAAACAGCCTGTCCCTTTTGTATCAGTATCATCATCATTCGCGACTCCTTGGCTGAGTCGACGAATGTCTTTACATAAAAATCTCAAAAGCCAAGTCTACGATGAGTGTGAGAGGAGAGAGGGCAAGATGAACCGACAGGCGATCGGAAGTCCAGACCTGTCCACAGACTGCTGTATACTTCATCAACATATAAGGCAGATTTGAGTTCCGTTCCACAAGCTGAAAGATACAATGAGCAATTGTTGAATGCTGTACAGGAAGATTGACATCGTCACGACGCTGTCTTCGCTACTCAGTCTTTCCCGAATCCCTAATAGCACTAGGTCCAACGTCCTTGTCTTTACTCCAGAATCCATCCTCGCCTCCTTTCTCTCCTTCGTCAACTTCAACTTCAACTTCACCCTGCACATGACTCTTCAATGTCTCGACTCTCAACACCCACTCTCTTCTCCTGACTACCATTTCCTCCCCGCTTCCTCTCCAAACCAGTCTCTCAAGAATATGTCTGACTCCACTCCTGACCAGTCCATACACGTGCTCGGCTAGCAACGCCACCAAGATCGCTGCAACGATAGCCCCAGCTGGTCCTGAGGTGGGAATATTTCTCGGCAGCAACCTTGAAAAGCTAAGCATCGACTGTACATCCACCTTCTCTCCCAGTGTAGCATTTGCGCTCGGGTGAACGTGACTCCTCATCGTCGTTTCATACCTACTATGTCCGTCCAAGTGCGCGCTTTCACTCTGTTGGAACAGATACACCAACGCAGCATTGTTGAGCGCACCCAACCAAGCGATGAATCCAAAAGTCTCCAGCCAAGGCCCGATGGTTTCAGCTCTTACAGGGATGGGTCTACGAGTGTTAACGCTGATCTTTGCAGCATCGGATCGAAGTTCGAAGAAGTTGTTGACGAAACCCATGACGGGAGAGAGAGGCCAGACTACGGACCAGAGTGTGATATATCCGAATTGGGTAGCCATCTCTGCATAGTCTCCAAAAAGGTCGTAGGGGGGTAGGAGAAGCTCCTTGCGAACTCGCGAGACGAATCGACGTTCAGACTCCTCCCTTGGCTCGCCCCCAGTGGGAGTGGAAACGCCGGAAGAAGATGCGGAGGAGTCGGTGGAACCTTGTCGTTGAGGGGCAGACTTCTTTTCAGATCGCTCCTCTCTCCATTCGTTGAACTTTCGCATGAGAACAGGGAGTGCTAGTTCGGTGAAGGCATTGACGAACTGACTTGTGACGCTGACTGCGAACAGTTGGGTGTGCATTCGATCAGGGTTGATATGGAAGTCAATACCGCTTTTGGGAACTTTACCTTCGCGAATGGCTGCATCGATCGAGTCGCGGAAGAATCCACGTTGAACCATAGTCTCCATGATCATTTCGCCGAATGGAATGTATACATATGCACTCAGCGTGAGGGCTCCATATGCGGTGATTGCTTGCATGGCAAACCGTTTGAGAGTCAGAGAGTAGTCGTAGGATTTCGAGCTGTAGTGATTCTCCCATTTGGTAATGGCCACTGCGGTTGCTTGCCAAGCAGCCATGATTTGCGGTACAGCCACAACCAAAAGCGCCGTTGGAATGAACGGCACCGCAAACTTCAATGAACCGTGATAGAGTTGTGTCACGAAGATCTCCACTACGAACATCAAAGTCATGGTAGCTGCCAACACCGAAGCAAAGAAGGCTACTATCGGCAATGACAGAATTACTCTCAACTCCCTTCTCCACCATTCGAAAACTTCTTCTGGCTCCTCTGTTGCTGGATCGATGCGGGTGAGGCGAGGCACGAAGTCGTGTCGCCTCCTGTCCACACCCGCGACACCCAACGTTCCCCACCGAACAGCAAGCTTGCGCTCCTTCATCCTCCATACCTCGACGAACAGGCAGCTCCAAACCACCAAGCCGAGACTGTAGACCCAAGAGAAAGGTTTGCCTGCCAACCAAAATGTCACACCTAGCACCGCAGCAGGTGCTAAAGCTTGGAAGTAGTAGTTGAGGAATCCAAAGTAAAGAGCGACATCCTCGCCGAAGTGTTCGCGGATTGAATCGAGGTCTTCGAGTGTGATACCGGAGAGAATTTTTGCGGGGGAGATGTGAGACCATCGCTTCATCCAGGAGGAGTTGTAGGCTGGATCGTGGATGGGGGAGAGGTCCATAAGGTGTGGGAAGTCGGGATGGTTCAAACGGAGACCTGCGCCAGATGGGACTGAGGATTTGGAGGAGGATGAAGAGGAAGCGGCAGATTGAACGGCATGAGATGCGAGATTGGGAAGCGTGAGGAGTGAATCTACCAACCTCAATCTCGAAGCGGGTGTGAGATGAAGTGCAGATGCACCTGCACCGCCTTGTGAAGAGGAATGCGAGAGACTGGACGAGCGGGGAGGAGGAGGTTGAACACTCAGAACACCATGCAGATAGTCGGAAAGCGCTTCTTGACGAGCTAAGCCTTGAAGCAACTTTGCGCCTGCCCTAACAAAGATGAGGATTTGACCGGATCCTTTGGCTCCATCACGACTGGTCACTTGCAGACCAGTGGATCGGATTCGTGAGATGAGATTGTCATATTCGGCAGCAATCTTGACACGTTCCGAAGCTGGCACTTTGGCAGAAGCACGAAGGAATTTCCTGGGAATGTGCTGGAAGACGAGCACGTAATCTGCCACTTGCGAGTCTGGATGAGACTGAGGGACCGGGTATTCAGGAGATGCCGATGATGCTGACGTGGAAGTGGCTTGGTGACGAGCAGACTGAGTTAGATCTTGAGCGCTTTGCTTGACTGAAGAGAGCGCACCTTGAATAGGAGGAAGCGCTTTCTCAGCGGCTGCTCCGACTGAAGACGGCAAAGAGGAGGAAGTCTGCTTTGGTGGTACGTTCGGAGCACCACCCGATGGTGGGACGTCGTGTTTGATGCCATTCATCTTCGGAACCTTTCCGCCTTCGGATTAGATGAGATGATGAGAGGCGCTCAGATGATGAAGGCGTTAGGAGAAGTTCTTATCTGCAGCGACCTCGAGATGAAGCTTCTGAGAGCTCGCTAAGCAATGCTCCTCCCGACAGCAGAGCACAAGGCATAGATAGTGACTGATGTCAAGCGTCTTCTCAGTCTCTCACGTCAGAGCGAGCAAGCGTGGAGGCATGCAAGCGCACATGCACGGACGCTCTAAAAAAATCAGCTGCACAGCGGCGGCAGCATTTCGTCACAAATTCCTAATTTGCTCTTTCGGCAGTCATGCACGTCAGCGAGCGAGAACCATTTCAAGGCAACGCCGGCATTCTACTTCTGTCATCTGAATGCTGGTTGCCGGGCGATAAGATCTCACTCACACCCAGATCAGAGCTCCCCCTTGTAGCTACACCACTCATAGAATGTTTGCATGTGAACTTGATATTGTACACAAGGTTAGCAGAAAACGGAAATGTGATGCACGTTGGCTCAAGAACCAAGTGCTGCCTTGCGATTGCGAGCTGCCAGATACAGCATTACAAAGAGCGTCTCGATTCGTGCTTTCACCATCTGTAAGGAGAAGAGGAGCAAAAGACAACGTCAGCACAGCATGCTCTCCACACTAGTATGCTGTTGTTCTCGAAAAGTGACTGTGATACTTACCATAGTTGTACCGAAACTGAACAAGCCCTTGATCAACTGCGAGTCCAAACCCTGATACAAGCCTTTCAATCCACCTCTCTTGATCGTCTTTCTCAGCACATCCAGCAAATTCCTGTACATCTTTCTACCCGTGGGACTTCTCCACTGCAGCCTGGTCTTGCACAGGATCAGAGGGAAGACGATGATCGTCGAAATACTGTTTCCAATCGCCGATGTGAGGAAGGTCTGCAGTGACGAAGGCTTTTCCCTCTTCTCTTTTGGAATCAGCAACGTCGATACTGCGTTGGTGCTGTAAAAAGTGAGTGCAGGCGAAATGCTCAGCATCGCAGCTGTTTCGAAGCCAGACCACAGACCGAGCCATCCTTTTTCAGCAATGATCTGCCGTAGAACGTCCAAGATGCCAGCAGATTCTGAATATCCCTCTTCGTCATCCGATTCGCTATCCGAGCTGGGTTGTGTGGTGGTGCTGTTAGCCTCTTTTCGTTTCTGTAGCGCCTCCTCCTGCTCCTTTGACTTCTGTTTCGGGTTCGCTGAAGTCTGCATTCGTACAGTCACGTTGGAGAGAGGAGTGGTGAAGAAGCGCGAAACAATACCTGCAAGTGCACCAATTGCAAGATCCTCAGCTGCAGTGATGACGATGGACTTGCCCTTCCCTTTCCCCTTAGCCCCTGCAGGAGGCGGTGGTAGCTTATCTTTCTTGCGCTCGATCACTGCTTCCATGAAGAAGGAGCGGAAGTAAAAGAACAAGAAGTTGGAGAGTGTGTTGGATAGTGTGTCTGAGCCAAGCCCCTGGTATAGACCACGGACGCCGTTTTGATCCACAATCTCTTTCAGAGCAGCACCGATCGACTGGTAGCCGCCTTTGCCGTCTCGACCTCGAGATTGGGTCTGACATCGTGTCGAAAGCAGATCGAGTGGATATACGAGTGTGTTGGATGTGATTGAGCCCAGGGCGCCTGCCGTAGCCTGGGCGAAGGGAGGGAGTTGACTTTGCGCCATGATGGTCGATGGTCAAGGCTGGTGTGGCTGTGGATGCGAGTAGTGCTCGAAGTCGCTTTCTTGGATATCAGCGTTGCGCAGCAGCGTTATGCGAGGAATGGTACTTAAGGACAACCTGTTGAGGAGCGAGTCTGAGTCCAAGTCCTTCACAGCTTGTTTCGTGTTCGGGTTGGCGAGGGCAGAGCTGGTGTATGGAGATACGCGCTTGTGTAAGCTTGTGGTCCGTTGATGGCTGATGGATGGAGAGCAGGAAGCAAGGTAGCTTGAAGAGTCGGTGGAGTCGAAAGGGAAGGAAGGAAGAGGAGGCAGATGTCGGCTTCTCGTATCCGAGCTCTTCGCACCAAGGGCGGCTTCGTTCTTGATTGCAGGAATCAAGCGAAAGGAAGGTCGAGACCTGTGAACAGCCAAGGGCAAGCGAAAGGGTCTCTCTCTCTCTTGACTGTTTCTTCTCCGCCTTTCCCGCAATTTTCGATTTCGACCTTTTCACAAAGAAGCTGACACACGCACACCCTCACCTACCCCAATCAAGCCTTCTCCTATCACCCATCTCCTTGGAAGCTCGTCAAGATGCTAGGCTTTACTCTGAGCTCAACTCGTGAAGGATTCAGCGAGCTCATTGAGAAGCTTGTCACAGATCAAAAGGCAGAGCAAGACGAATTGAATGCGATGAGCTGAGCGTCAGAGCCATCCGGCATGAACAGAAACCGAGACGCCGGATGGCAGCTTCTTTTTTTTCACAACGCCATCTGCTGCCTTATTTTTCCCCATCCCTCCACAACGGCTGAATGCGGGGCCTCTCACAGCTTCGCACGCGAGAATTCTCGAAAATTGCCCTTTTTGGCTTTTGGTGCGTTGAGGCGTGATGACGTCGCTGGCTGCTGCTAGTCTCAGGCTCGCCTTTTCAGTCCGAGCTTAGATTTCTCGCAACCATGATAAGGCATTCATTCGCCCGAAATCATCGTGGTGACTAGGAACCATCGTCTCAATCAAGTAGCACAAACTCAGCTGGCTTCAACGATCACGATCGCAAACTGAGGGGATGCTTTGTATATTGTTATATTGCTGTTGTGATTAAAATTCTCGTATCAGATCCAATCCGCAGCCTTGGCTTCCGTCTTCCAAGCATCCGAATCACGGATCATCTCTCTTGACTCCTTTGCTGGCCTTGAGATGGCCGAACCTTGACTGATCCAGCTCATCACAGCCTTGACCAGCTCATCTGCGAATCCAAGCCCGTGTAGCGCCACCGCATCCTTCTCCAAACAAGCCCTGACACTTTGAGACTGCAGTGCAACATCACCCGATCCGCCACCAACAACGTGCTTCTGCAACACGCTTGCAGCCATGCTAGCATCGAGCTTGACGAGCGATCCCACTACCTCAGCTATGCCCTGTCGGAATGCATCCTTGATGGCAATCGGTGCATCGAAGGTAGAATCGATGAGCGAGACCACTTGATCGCGACTGGCTTGGCCCACATTCTTGGCTGGAGCGTTTGAGAGAACGTGCGAAAGAGCAAGAGCAAACGAGTCGGCCAGATCAGCCGGATCGGTGGCAGCTCCACCCGCAGCTGCTCCGGCCAAGCCTGCACCAGCACCTGCACCACTGCTCTCGCCAAGACCTGCTCGTGCACCCTGTACCAGTTCGACAATCACTGGATCAACGCGCGTCTGCAGAGCCATCAGGTTACCAAGTGCCACACCGGCTTTGGTGCGGACTGTGGCGCTTGATGCATCCGACACCGCCTTCTGATATGATCGCTGCAGCTGTGGGTAGAAAGGTCGTACCAGGGCAGGGATGCGTCGCACCATCGTGTCCAAACTTGTAAGGATAGCAGCCTTGACAGGTGGCGGGTGACGATCACCACATAGACGAATGAGGGGACCAATCATCGAAGTGACGAACGGCTTGATGGCGTCTGCCGAGGTGCGCTCCACGATGTCCGACAGACCAAGAGCACCATTCTGCCTCTGATCAGGAGTACCGTTCATGAGACCAGCAAGGAAGACGGGAACCAAGGGTGAGGCTCCTTTGGGTCGGCACAAGCCGGCAAGCTCGCGTCCTGGTGCGCCTGTGTTCTCCAAGCTGCGGCGGAGCGGAACGACCAAGCCTTCGAGCTCGTCCTTGCCGACAGTCTTGAGGCAAGCATCCAAAGCTTCCCATGCTGCGTCCACAACCTCGGGCACAGGGTCGTCGAGAAGCGAGACGAGCTTACGCAGCCAGTCGACAAGGTAGTCGGACACATCGACCGACGGCTTTTTGACTTGGCAGAACACCTTGAAGAAGCCACATCCGGCGACGCGTTGTTGTGGCGACGTGTTCGAGCCAGCCCATCCGAGCAAGAGGAGCATGGTCTGGTGCAGACCGTCGACGTCCGAGACAGATCCGAGCAACGCCTCCACAGCGGCTCGCAGATCGGCAAGGATCGTCTCGTCCTTCTCTGTATCCAGCGCCTTTGAGAGCGCGGTGAGGATGCTCGACAATCGTCGATTGAGCGCAGATCCAGCCACACGCACCAGCACTGCGAGCGCACGAGCGTTGAACGACGTGATGGGCTGAGCAATGAGCGTTGGCACCAACACAGGAAACACCACATCCGAGCGGGCACGCATGACCTCGCGCAGCGCGGCAAGCGCTGTCTCCGAAGTGCCACCACTGGTGTCCGACAATGCTTCGAGCAGCGTCGGGATCGTCTCGTCGATGGCACGAGGTCCGATATACGTCTGCGTGGCATCGAATGCCTGTGCGGCTGCATGTCGTACGGACTGCGACTCGTCCACAAGTGCATGACGGACCACAGCGATAATAGCGTCCTCGTGGTCTTCCAATTGCGTCTTGGTCGAGTTGGCCAACACCTCGGTGACGGCATAGCATACACCGGATCGAGTCTTTGGATCCTCTGAGGTGGCACCACGCATACGCAGAATCGGGATGGTCTCGCGCAAAATCTTCTCGCCGAGCTTTTTGACCAGCTCTCCAAGCGTGCGTGCAGCCATCTCGCGGTTCTCGTCGCCGTTGGAAGCGAGCGACTTGATGAGGATGTCGAGCATCATCGGCAGCACCTCTCGAGCGGTTCGTGGTGTGTTGTGTACGAGCGCCTTCCATGTGTGGATAGCAGCTTGGCGGACGGGGATGTTGGGATCCTGTCGGACAATGTAGATAGATGCAAGGATGCGATCGCGTCTCTCCTGGCCAAGTGCTTCGACAAGCGCGCGCTGCACAGAGTTGTTGGCAACAGACTGCTCCATGTCCTCCTCGATGCCTTCGTCCTCCACCTCGTTCTTGCCGGAGATACCCGAAAGACGGAAGAGCAGATCGGCAGTGAGCTGCAACGACGACATTCGGATACGCCATGCCTCGTCGAACAAGCCTGTCTCGAGGTGCGGCAAGAGCAGATCGACGGCCTTCGACGAGTAGTTGGCAATGATCATGCGACCAGCACGCATCGACGCCTCGCGCACCGTCTCAGCCTCGTCCGCGATTCCGCTGAGAATAGGAGGAATGATGCGGCCAAGGTGAGGGGCAAATCGGTGACCGAAAGTAGCTGGCAAGTAAATGAGAAGAGAGATGTGACCTTCTCGCACGTACGGCTTGGGATCGGAAGCGCTGTTGATGATCTCGGGCAAGAGATTCTCCATACGCTCCATACCAAGACCAGCCAACACTTCGGCAAGACCCTGAGCGGCACCCTGGCGATCGACACCGGTGGCATCCGAACGCAGAACCCCAAGCAAAGAGGGCACGAGATCGACGAAGTGCACCTCTCCAAGACGCTCGACCAAAGTACCCAGCGCCTTTGCTGCCACAGCTCGTGCCTCTGGCACAGGAGAAATGAGGACCAAACGGACCATGGGAATAAGCTTGCCCAAGTACGGCACGAAGTCCTTCGAGTCGGTAAGACCAGCCAAGTTGCCGACAATACGAGCAGCGTCCTTCTGAATAGTCGCACTGCGCTCCTTGAGACCACGGTCGATGATCGGAATGACCAGCGCAAGGGAAGGTGAATCGATGTAGTGGACGAAGCTTGTCTCGAGCACGCCCTTCAGAGCAGCACCAGTCTTGGTGTTGGGATCGATGAGCGCCTTGAGCAGCACAGGCACGAGCTGCTTGATCTCGGGGTTGTTGATGACTTCACCGAACTGCTTCAAGCTCTTGTTGGCGGCAGTGCGAACTTGAGTGTGAGAGTCGGTGAGCACCTCGCTCAGACGAGGAATGACGGTGGGCAGCGAGAGCGAAAGCTGTTTGGGAGCACAGTAGGCCATGGCACCGAGAAGCTCGATGGCGCCCTTCTTGGTCCTCCATTGCTTTTCGTCGAGACCAGAAAGCAGAGTGGGCAAGATGATCTTGACGCAGTGACCAGAGACAGTTTGCATGATCGCTTTTGCAGCATCCTGTGTCGCCTCACGGACGTCGCTTGACACATCACCGAAGCCAGCAAGCATGTGTGGCAAGATCTGGATGATGTAAGGCTCGAAGAGGCGCTTGAGCGTCAATGTCAAGGTCTCGTATGCAAACATGACACCTTGTCGGCGAGTGGGATTCTTTGCATCCTCGAAAGCCTCGGCGAGCTTCGCCATCACATCGAACTCCTTGATACTGCCGATACCTCGTCCCATGACGAGACCGGCTAATCCGTAGGCGGCACCACGGCGACCAGCATACTTGGCACCGTCAAAGAGCTCTCGGAAGAGCGAGTCGAAGAGGCGAGGCACATCTTTGCTGATGGCACGCACAAGCGGTGGCAGACAGTCGGCAACAGCAGATTGGACCAGCTCGGAAGGGGTCTTGAGAGCATCGATGAGGCGGTCAACCACCTTGCTGACACGAGGATCCTTGGGATCAAGATGGCGGGCTTCGCGACCAAGTAGAATGACAACAGCCTCTGTGATGCCGTCGTCGGCAGTTGAGCCGCTAGGGTTGCTGAAGAAAGCTTCGAACATGGCAATGAGCTTCGAGAGATGCTCCTTACCATGGAGGTCGATCACGGCAGTGGCAGCCTCGAGCATCTTAGGTCGCACATCCTCGTTGCGATCTCCCAACGCTTGACCATCGATGAGGAACTCGAAGAAGGGCGGAACGTCTGACCCTTGCAGGAGGGGTGCGAGGTGACGAAGGGCAACAGCCACAGCAGCACGGGTCTGCCATGGGTCTTGTCGGTTCTTGGTCGACTCGATGACCATACCGAAGCGGTCGTATTCGGGAGCGAGTACCTTGTTCCTCTCCTTGTAAAGACTGCAGAGCTTAGCGACTACAGATGAGACTTGCTCCGGATGCTGCTCTGTAGCAGCAGCAAGGGCTCGGGCGCAGCTGTCACGAACGTAGACGTTCTTGTGTTCGAGCAGCACAATGAGTGGGTCAGCGAATGCTTCTGGCACGTCGAGACCGTTCTCCTCCCAAGCCTTCTCAGCAAGTCGAGCGTTCTCCTCGTCCTCGTCGTGACAAGCGAGCCAGAGCTCGACTGGGAAGTCGAGGTCGGTAAGATCGAGCGGCTGAATGGCCTGGAGACAACCGTTACGGACGTAGACTTCATCGACCATGGTGTTGGAGAGCAGCTTTTGGATCTCGCTTGGCAGCGCGGTCGTTCGGAGCGCCTCGCCCATGTCACGAAGCGCCGAGACAGCGTCCTTGGAGATTTGAGTGTGCTTGGCGACGATGGTGACAAGACTGTCGATAAACGACGAGCGCGGGTAGCGCATGTCCTCGCAAGCAGAGCCGTGGAAGTCGATGAAGTCAAGAGAGAGCTGGATCTGCTCGAGGACCGAATCAGTATCTTCCGCATCGACACCAAAGCCACCTGCGCGGACGATGCGCACGATGAGGGGATCGATGAAAGCGACAGTACCCGGGTCAAGAGGCGACTGCTCTGAAAGCGAGCGAAGTCGGTACAAGATACGGAGCACGAGCTCGTTGATGGGCTCGGCGCGGAAGTCTTCTTGAACCAGCTGCTCATCGATCGAGCGTAGCAGTGCGATTCCGACGAACATCGGGTAAGCCTCGAGGCGGATCGAACAGCAGCTTGAGAGAGCCCAAAAAGCCTCCTTGGATTCCTTTTCGAACAAGAAGCGAGCTTGAGACACCTCGAAGGTGCGCAGGACAAAGTTGACGAGCGTCTGCATATAGCCCTCAATCTCCTCCGTACGGGCGCCCACTATCGAGGAAACGGTACGAAGAGAGCGCACATATCGGCTCCGGATCTCCTCAACCTTGGCACGAGCCTGTGCTTCGATCTTGGACTGAGCGTCCACTGCAGCCTTTTGCTCCTTGGTCAAGGTCTTGTTCTGGGCCGCCTTCTTCTTGGCAATGTCGGCACGAAGCTGGGCTTCCCACTGCTCCATCTTGGCATTCTTGTTGTTCTTGTCGATGGACTCCTCCTTTGTGTTAGAGAGCACGTCAATGTAGAGTGTGCCTGGCTCTGTGCGCCACATGCCCAGCTCGTCTTGTGTCAGAACATTGAGGTCGTCAAACGGCGCGTCTGCTTCAATTTGTGAGACAAGTTCAGCCATAACCGAGTCTGGTGCCAGACGCACGAGCGTGGTCAAGGCGGCGAAGCCGGCCTCGCGCATGTGTGCATCGTCAATAGCGGTGCGAACCACCGAGATGAGGTCCTGCTGCTTAGAGGTGATCAGGTCGATGGGAAGGATCTTTGCCTTGAAGGTGAGGTCCATGAAGCACGAAGTGTCGCGGTCGAGGAGGTCAGCGTGGTGAGCAAGGACGAGCGTGTCGATCAGGGCCGTCTTCCTTGCTTCGGAATCGAGCTCTTCGGAGAAGGTGCTAGCTGCGGATAAGAGACGGCGAAGATCGCGTGCTCGGGTCTCAGCAGAGGGTTTGGCATCTTCAGCTTCGGCAGCGGCAGCGGACGCTGCTGATGCAGACGCGGATGCCGCCGACGGCGTTCCATTGGGCTTGGCGGTAGAGGATGCTGATGCTGCTGCTGGTGGCTGCTGAAGGAAAGCCGAGATACCGGACGTGATGATGTCGTGGGTCAAGACTGGTTCAGTTTGTGCCAGATCTTGCACCAACTCTAGCACAGAACGCTTCGAGTTGGGTCCCGTGGCGTGGAAGAGGACATGTATCAATGCGAGGGCAACCTGCACTTGCACAGCTTTGTCCGCAGCCAGCACCTTGGCTCGGCGAGCAATGATTGCTTGCAAAGCGCGCGAAAGCCAAATCTCTTCTTCAGGTGTGTTGATTTTGCGGAAGACCTTGTCGGCAAGGAGGAAGGACGGCTTGGGGTCGACGACGAGGATGCCTTCGAGGGCTGCACTCTTGCGAACAACATTGTCAATCTTGTCAGAGCCAAGGCGAGCGAGACGACCTTCCAAGACAGCAGCTGCAATGTAGCCTTCCAATGGCCCACCTGGAGCAGTGAGTGGGTTGGTAGAACTGTTCTTGAGGTTGGCCTCAAAGCCTGACAGGAGCGATTCGGCAAAGGTGCGAGCAGCAGCTGTAGCGTTTTGCAGCTCATCAGCCATGGACCAGAAGAGCTCGCCGATAGCAAGGCACACCGCTTTCCTGATGGGTACCTTTGCATTCTGCATCTCCTTTGCAAGTGCGGTCGAGACAGCTGCAGGCGGTACGGTGTCAGCCTGGGTCAGAAGCCAGCGCAGATGATGAGTGATGCAGGAGACAGCTGCGTGCATAGAGGCTTCTTGAGCCTCCTTGGCGAGCAGCGACGAGACGACTTCAACAACGTTGGAGCTCTTTGCGGCCTGGCCCGGAGCTACGGAAGAGAGCATTACATATACGGAGGTTCTAGCTTCAGGCGTTGCGGCCTTGCCTCCCTTGAGGATTGCGATGAGCTCGTCAACAACGGTTGCTGTGGCAGAGTCGTCATCGCGAATACGGGTGGAGAGAGACGAGAAGAAGTCTGATGCCTTGGTTCTGGTTGCGGCGTTTGTGGATCGAGAAGCGGAAAAGACGGGGTTGAGCAGCGGCTTGACGTGTGGACCGACGTCGACATTGACTTTGGAGAAGAGACTTGTTGCGACTGGCAGTGCAACTTCGGGCGATCGGAGAAGCATTTTTTCGAGCTGTGGTCTCAGCGTGGATGCGAGGTCCTGTTCCGTGACGTAGTTTGCGATAAAGTCATCAAAGGCGTGAAGAGCGTGCTGAGGGACGACGGTCTTGGAAGCGACGAGCTGGGTGCTGTAGAAGGAGAGGATTTCATTCTTGGCATCTTTGACGTAGCCTCGACCAATACCATCGGGAGCGCCCTTGACCTGCTCAGAGCCAGCTCGAAGCCGGACACAGCATCCGACGGCCTCTCCAATCAGGCTAGCAGAACGAAGTGCGGCAGCTGGCGTGGAGATGGAGCAAAGAGTGTGGAATAGAGCGGGGATGCAAGAGTGTGCGTTTCGCAGTGTTCGTCGAGTCAATGTGACGGCATTCCGTCTAACACTCTCTCGTCCATTTGTGTCGGTCAGAATTGCATCATAGGTGGTAGCCAGTAGCTGAACGAGAGGTTCCCAGGTCGGCAAGGTCGATGGCTTCGGAGCCTTGTCGGCATCTGATGTGAGACGAGCGCAGAGTGTTGAATAGAGCGCGCAGACGTAAGCGTGAAGTGCTGTGAGGGTGGGAAGGGTGGTAGTGGAAGAGCCGGTGGGAGAAGTCTTGCATACGCGCTCGGCTTCTCTTTTGAGCCATGCAAGTGCGTGCTTAGCAACGGGTCCGTTTGAATCTGCTGGGGCGGCTGCTTCGTCTACCTGAATGAGTTTGGAGAAGACATGAAGCGATGCCAGTCGAGATTCCCGGTCGACGTATTTTGCGTAGGTGCGGAGGATGATGGTGAGCAATTCTGCCCTCTGAACTGGTTGGAGCTCTGAGAGTTCGGCAGCTTTGGCAGCATCTCGTTGGAGAAACTCGATACGCTGACGTGTGCTGGTGCTATTCAGATGAAGCTGAGCGGCTTCGGAGAAGGCAGACCATTTCTCGATAGGGTCGATGAGATCTCGCTCATCACCTGAGACGCTCATCTTTGCGGGAGCGAGATCGTCGTCCGAGTCGTATGGTTCTTGCTGTGGCTCGGCGGACGCCCGCTGTATCCAGTTTTTGAGGTCGCGCTTCTTTGCTAGCATACGACGTGAATCAAGTCGCAGTGGCTAAGAGAAGAGCCGATGAGATGGTTCTCTAGCTAAGTTATGTACAGATGAGGTGGGAGGTGAATCGTGAAGAAGTCAGGGTTGCTACAGCAAGCGAGTCTCTCTCCTTTGGAAGAAAGTGTTTCTGATCTTGTGATCTCGAAAAAGGATTATTTTGTTCCACTGCCCGATCTGTCACAGCTCAGCACAGAACACACAACGCTCGGTCCAATTTTGCTCCATGGACGTGACGGTCCAGCTAGCTTTGCTACCATGACTCGTCTGTCGGTACTGTACGCTCTGATGACATGTCTACGAGTCATTTGATCAGTGCTCATGGTTGCGGTGAGGCTTCTGAAAGCCATGGGCTGGAATGCGAATTGGTTCATGACAAGATCAGAGCATCGGCGCCTTCTCGACATTCCTTTTTGTTAGACTTATAGAATGTACATTCACAAATTGTGCGAAAATGGAAGCTGCCGCAGAAGCTTTGAAATCTGAATCGAGAAAACAGCGTGTTTCGCATCGGGTCGAGGAGAGAGACACACGCAGCGCAAAGCGGAAAGGCTCGAGTCAAGAACTGGAAGAACCGAGTCACTTGAGACAGCGGAATTCCTCAGACCAACACTTGGAAAAGAGCTTTTTGACGCCCAGACCTCCCGCTTTGAGAAATACAGAAGTGTTCACCGCAAGCGTCTGCGCTACAGGTCTTCCGCTCGGTCCTTTTCTGCAATTCCTTATCCCGCTACCACATCCTCGAAATACATCCCCCTTTCATCCCAACACACACCATCTCGAGGTCATCGCACGCATCACTCCAATAGGACCACAACACCACACACACCTTCATCGAAAGCACAACAAGACTAGACTTTCTAGATCATCCTCGAAACACTGATACACACAAAATGTCCGCAATCAAGGACGCACTGGCTTCGGCCGCAGAAGCCCTTCACATCTCCGGAGACAAGGACAAGAAGGCAATTGGCGGTGGCGCTCCCGTCTACGTCGATGAGAAGGCCGGCAACGATGAAACAGCAGATGGCTCTAAAAGCTCTCCTTTCGCTTCACCACTAGCTGCACTCCTTGCAAAGGGTCAAGACGCCTCCGTTTTTGTCAAGAAGGCAGATGCGACACCCGGCCAGGATGGCGTCGACGCTGATGGCTATGCTCCCATCTCTGCTTCCGCTGCCAAGAAGGTCAGCAAGCTTTACGCCACTGCTTTGAAGAAGAAGGAAAAGGCTAGCGAGCAGGCTGCCAAGGACCAGGACAGGGCCGCTAACGACGAGAAGCGTCTCGAAGAGAGCAAAAAGGTCGTCCTTGAAGAGCCATCTTCCTCTGCCAAGAAGATCAAGATCAGCCAGGGTGCCAACTTCCGTGACCAGCGAGTCAAGATCTGCGGTTGGGTTCACCGACTACGATCCCAGAAAGACTTGACTTTTATCGTTCTTCGTGACGGTACCGGCTACCTCCAGGTCGTTCTCTCCGGCAAACTTACCACCACCTACGACGCTCTCACTCTTACCACCGAGTCGACCGTCGAGATTCAGGGTCAACTCAAGGCAGTGCCCGAGGGCAAGACTGCTCCAGGCGGTCACGAGCTCGTTGCCGACTACTGGAAGTGTCTCGGCAAGGCTCCCGGTGGAGACGAGGCATACACCAACGTTGTCGCAGAGACTGCCGACCCCAACAGCTTGGCTGACCGTCGTCACCTTGTCATTCGTGGTGAGACCGCTTCTGCCGTTCTCAAGGTCCGTTCCGAGGTCCTCAAGGCCTTCCGTGCCGAGTATGATGCTCAAGGTATGACGGAGGTCACCCCACCTTGCATGGTTCAGACTCAGGTCGAGGGTGGTTCCACCCTCTTCAGCTTCGACTACTACGGTCAGCCCGCTTACCTCACTCAAAGCTCGCAGCTCTACCTCGAGACCTGTCTTCCATCCCTCGGTGACGTCTTCTGTATTCAGGAGTCGTTCCGTGCCGAAAAGTCGCACACCCGTCGACACTTGTCCGAGTATACCCACTTGGAAGGTGAGCTTGCTTTCATCAGCTTTGACGATCTGCTCGAGCATCTCGAGGAACTTATCTGCGGTACTCTCTCCCGCGTTCTCGGTGACCCTAAGACCAAGGCATTGCTCGATCAGCTCAACCCCAACTTCCAGATGCCTTCGCGTCCTTTCCGTCGCATGGACTACAAGGACGCCATCAAGTGGCTCAACGAGCATGACATCCCCAACGAGGATGGCCAGCCTCACAAGATCGGTGATGATATCGCTGAAGCCGCTGAGCGTAAGATGACTGACGAGCTCAACGTCCCCATCTTCCTCTGCCGCTTCCCACGCGAGATCAAGTCTTTCTACATGAAGAGGACTGAAGGTGATGAGGAGTTCACTGACTCAGTCGATGTTCTCATGCCTGGTGTCGGTGAGATCGTGGGTGGCTCCATGAGAATGGCTGACCAGCACGAACTCTTGGAGGCATACAAGGCTGAGGGTATTGATGCTGCTCCTTACTTCTGGTACACTGACCAGCGTAAGTACGGTACTTGCGAGCACGGTGGTTACGGTTTGGGTGTCGAGAGGTTCCTCGCATGGCTCACCAACCGATGGACTGTTAGGGAGGCTTCGCTTTACCCAAGATGGACTGGTAGATGCACACCCTAGAGACACACCATTTCATTGTTAGTTTCCTTTGGCAATTTCATGCGTCACATTGTTCTGTCACTCATGTGTGATTCAATTGCAAGTGTGTTCGTGCAAAGTTGAGAATTGAGACAGAGATGTCATTCCTTTCTCTAAGCCAGAAATGACTGATACAAAGCACGTCCTTCTTGTGACTTAGACGAAGGGGTGGCAAGATCGGATCGTCTACATCAAACGGGCGATCAAGAAGACTTGATAGCCTTCTCAGCCTTACGAATAGCCCTCTTACGAGTAGCTGCCTGCTGATCGTAGGTGTAGCTCAAAAGCCATCCTCTGGGCAAAATGAAAGTTGTGGCCCAATCCACAATGGCGTGCATAGGCCAAGGAGTTGAAGTGTATGGCCTGCCCACAGCTCCACCGTTCCTTCCCAAGGTCTTGAGCACCTGTCCAACATACTGCTTGGGCGTAGGGACCATAGCACTTGACTTGCGAACCTTGGACATGCTGGAAACGACAAAGTAAGTGTTGAGCAGGCTGACAGTGATGTTGCTCCTTCTCAACTCCTCGCCCAGAGCCTGAGACCAACCAGCCAAGAAAGCTTTCGATCCAGCGTAAGTAGCCAACATAGGTGTGGTGACCTGTCCAGCGAATGAACCCAAGTTGAGGACGAGACCACGCTTGCGCTGAACCATTCCGGGGATAATCATCCTCGACACGCGAAGGATAGAGAGAACATTGATCTCGATGATATCCTCCATCTCATCCTCAGCCGTCTCAGCGAAGTTGACAGGCATGTTGTGCGACTTTCCGACATTGTTGACAAGAACGCCGATGTTGAGGTCTTTGACAGATTTCTCAAGGGACTCATATTGACCTTCGTCACCGAGAGCAAAGTCGATAGCTTGAGTCTTGGCTTTGACGCCAGGGTTGGCTACTTCTATTTCAGCTGCAACAGCACCGAGCTTTTCGGGGCTACGAGAGACAAGAAGGATGTTGAAGCCTTTCTTGGCGAGTTGAAGTGCGAATTCGCGACCAATACCGTCGGTGGCACCGGTAACAACAGCCCACGAAGCCTTGGTGTAGTCTTTCTTGTTGGCGCCGTACTTGGAGACGGACTTGCCAGGAAGGACATAGACGTCAGCGAAGAGTTGACCGAGACGGAGCAGGAAGGTTCCGACGCTGAGAGCACCGATACCGGCAAGAAGGACGAGCGAGGCTGAAACTGGGGTCAAACCGTGGTCTGTATTGTGTTTTCGTATAGATGAGATGCAAAGTAAGTTCCGATTCTTTCACTGTAGCTAAAGCAGCATTCGATGTCGTGCACTTACCAACACGAAGGCCGACGTGGCGCAAGAGGTTGTCGAGATGTTGTTCAACCGTCATCCTTGCGTGTTCGGTCTGTATAGGAATGACTTGATGGTGGAGAAGGATTAAGTTGGAACGCACTAGCGAAGACGATCTTCTCGTTGCGTCAAAATTCCCGATCGCGTTCGGAAGGTCAGTGCGTAACGCGACGGAAAGAAAGGGTCTTGAGGCTTGGAATGTTGCTTCAGCACCGGACAGTTGTGCGTCTTTGCTGCCGCTTTCTTTCGCAATGAGGTTTGCGATACACCTCTATCCGCCAGTCTGCGGAGGTATATTTGACCAGAAGCTGTTTGATCCACAAAGAAGGCCGACTCAAGCGTATCGCTCCTTGCAGATCGGCATACAACTTGAACAGCAAGGCTCTCTGAAAATTGTTGGGAGCAGCCGGCAATATCAGCCGGACTATCGCGTCGCAGTCAATGAAAGGGATGAAAATCGGGCGATCTAACGCTTGTCATCCGACACACCTCACGCTAGAACTTTCCTCCAAGGTGTTTGACGGTTCATTGGCATGTGAGCTCCCTGCTTCAGTGCTTCAATAGGGATTGATGAGGATGAGTCTCGCAGAGAAAACGTTGCCCAAAGGATCCTGAGAAATACCTATCAAAATTCAGACCAAAAAGGAACAAAAAAATGAAAAAAGAACTGCAGCACCTAGGATTCCCGCGTGGTCCCCCACCGCGGTACTGACTAGGCGATACCTTGCTTAACTTCGCAGATCGGACGGGATGCGGTGCTTTCAAGGTTCTATGGCCGCAGATGTTCGGGTTGACGCTTGACACAGTTATATACCGGTAACTCATTTGTTATCACCACCTTGAGCGTCAACAGCCAACCCAACATCCTGAGGACTACGTAGCTTTCGTCCAGGACGTCGCTACGACGGCATCAGTCCAGCGCTGCGAATAGCTCGGAAGCGAACAGCTATATTGAATGGGGCCCTGAACGCTTGCGACGACGCGCTGTCGAGTGGCGTTTAGACCTTGCCTGTGCGACAGTCATCAAGCAATGTCAATAGGTCGGACCTGTCGGTAGCACAAAGAATGACGCTCAAGGCCGGCCTGAGAGTCTGAAATATCGTTCTGTCATACTGCTGTGCGTCATGACTCGACCCTCAGGACCTGTGTGCACCAGAACAGATTGTCGAAATGAAGGCGGGGTAATAGCGTGGGCAAAAGCAAGGTCTGTGCCAGCTAATGTTCTCACGAGGCTCGAGCGGCTTTCCCACACTATCGCTCTTTCTGGATCTCATTGTCATTCTCAGGAACCGGAATATCCAGAGTCGTCGAGGCTCGATGCAGTCTATTCTCGAGCCACTCGGGGTCCATACGAGATCTGTAGAAGAAGAAAGATCAGCTGTGTCTGAATGCGTTGGCGGTATTGGCGGTTGCATCGGACGATCATTGTGTCTGTCATCGGCATCGAGCTTGGGCCCTCACAGATGCAAGACCTTGTCACTTGCCGAGCGTTTGAGACATTGTCTTGAGATGGCGCTGAACTTGAATCGGCAATGTGAAGCCTTCCCTTTGTCTCCATCAGGCAGTACCGAAGATTGGCATTGTGTATTGTGCAACAAAAAGTGAAGATTGTTCGGAGATTGAATGCTGTGTTGAGAGCGTTACTGTATGAGCCCGACTTGTTTTCAAGTCCCTCTGTCATCACGCGTTGTTTCCCTTGTTTCGCTTCGCTACTCCGGACAATGCTGCGGCGCACTTGATTCTTACCCCTTTTCTTTTGTGGTCGTAACACCGACAATGGTGAGTGTTGCCCAGCGCCACTGTTGTTCGCTGCTTCATTTTTTATGTGGTAGGAACCCACTTGTTTCTGCGTGTCCCGAACGATGAGATGAAAGAACAAATGGCATTAGATCGCTCGAATCAACGTTCGGGCCCACTGACCAAACCTTCCGGCTGTCAGCAATGGCCTTCCGGGTGCTGCTATTGGCGAAGCATGTCAGAGCCGCGAATCTTTGAAGCCAGATGAGACCTGACGACCTCTTTTCCACGCTAAGTTATAGAAGTTTGCCAACCCCACCACATCCATTGTCGTGATTTTCCCGCATCTTCAAAGCTGCCAAATGCCAACACTGAAGCTACACTAGCTCCGTTGTACGGTGATACGCTGTCGGTCCATGATCTTCGTCAGAAGCGCTAGTCGATAGCGTGTGAGTTACGTTGTCGGACCTGTTGCCACTGATCTTGAGAGCTACGCCCCTGCACTATCTGTGACACATAGGACTGACGGTTGTCCCAGATGCTGCATGGAGACGAGCTTGTGAGGCTGCTCCTCCGATCGTTCAAACTCTTTCGAATTGTCAAGTAGTGAAGTCTCGACACGTGATGTCAAGTCTGCATCTTCAGCAACGCTCGGTCCCTTCATCGAGGCAGCAAATCGTGCGCTCTGATCACCTGAACTCGACCAGCTGGATCCGGATGATGTCAGCTGTCGATCTTTGTTGTCAGATCAACGATGACACTGCTGATCGACGACAGTGTATCGCACGACAGCCCTTTGCTTGCGTCCTCGCCAGCTCCATCAGTCTCTATGCCTACCGCAGCATACTAAACTCATCAGCTTGGCTGACACATGCGCTCCTCTCGGCAAAGCTCGACGTAAGAACCCTTCCACACGTCAGGCGGATCGGAGAACTGCAAAGCGTGGGATTGTAGTGTTCTCGTCAGTGCAGACAGACATGTCTTCCCCAGCCAGATTGCAAGCAGCTTACAAGTACTGCAGTCGGATAGAGTGAGGGTCGACGACAGCACTACGACGATGCATTCCTGGATGACAGAGAGGTTGAAGCGTGAGTTTGCGAGCAGCTTCTCTGCCAAGCGTCAGAACGTCGGTTCGGGTGTTCTACAGCAATGAAAGCAAAGAAGACATCACCATTCTGCCAACATGGCAAGTTTATCAGGACGCCGGCAGGACGCAGGTACGACGACTCCGACTGGATAAGGTACGGTTTTGGAAACCACCAGGGAGCGCTATTAGTTCCAGACCCGATGCGGATCGAGCTCTATTTGTTCACCGATGCCAGAAGACAGCGTGTCGTCCAGGAATAAGCTCTCTTTGAAGCTCAGCTGCCGCGCGGATTCACCGCTGTGAAGAGGTCGTGCTTCCGTCGGCGTTGTAAGGTCAGCTTTACTTTAAGGTCAGACAACGAGAGCGGAGAACGTGGTCAAACAAGACCCATCTTGGCACTGCGAACGTCGGATGAACGGATGCCGAATGACTCCAAATGATTCTGAGAAGTCGACAGCAGAAATAGCGTCTGTGATTAAATCGAGAGCGCACTTTCAGCAAAGAATCTTCGAGAGGCAAAAATGGCATCCTGTTCGGAACGGAGTGAATGTCGCCGATGTGATTTTCGAGCGGAGCTGATTGGTGGAAGACGACCGAATTCTATCTTCACATGGCTCAGCAATGTCCGACTGAGAGAACAATCTTCTTCTTTGAGCCACCGACGGCTTCAAGCAGTCCTCTTCAGCTTGTCTTGCACTCATCGTTCGGGAGAGCAAACCAACTGTTTTTCGCTTGAGACTGCAATGCAGATCATGCTGGCCTGAAGCAAACATTGATGTGTTTCAGCAGCAGTTTACGAATTGGAACACGATCAACGAGAGAACCAATCAGGAGCAGCTGTAGAGCTTGAGACACCGTACAAACACAACATCGCAGCGGACACATTGATGAGACACCGCAACCGAGCTGCGCTCACTGGCACGCCACTTCTTCGACGGCGAACCCCAACGTTAGGTCATGCTGTCCTGCACATCGTCTTTGCAAAGTCACATATGCAAACACCCGATTCAACATGAGAAAGATTTGCCCAGTTGCCGATGCAGTGTGTGCCGGTGAACGTCATTGTATGCTCCTTTTATGCGTCACAGGAAGACAGTGTGACAGCTGAGAAGGAGCGTGTGATTTCAGGAAGCAAACTTCGAGCACAGCGTTATTTTGGGATTTTCCAACTCCGACAGGCACCCTCGTTCTACTGTACCTATAGTACGCACAGCATACACCGTACCTTCCCGTACGGGGTACGAACCGTTCAGATCCTTTTCCAGCCCATTGCAGCGCATCATGTTCATAGTCGTTGGCTGCAGAGACCTGACCGCTGTGTTTGCTGCTCCATTGAATTGATTCACGGGGAAGGAGAGCATGCTTAACACGGTGACTGCAAGGGGTGACATACTGGACCCCAGGGCTTAAAGATCCCAGGGCTCGAGTGACCCTTACAACAGGCTTTCGAATGCAAAAGCCTCAATCCGCGGAACCAGAACGGGATCATTCCGCAAACGTTGGGCTGTCAATGTGTGGTGGTGGCTGCGTGAGGCTCGTTAACCAGTGCCAACTTACTGTGGGAATCCCGAGCCATACGACATCCGGATGACACCCCAGGGTCTGTGTTCTGCATGTTGCATCGGGAAGAGCCACGTATGACCCTGGTGCTCTATCCAGGATCGAGATGGTGGCAGTGCGTTGCTGTTCTAATCAGAGCGAACGCGGGGGCGGGACGCAGCCACAGTATGTCACCTCACGGTATTGCTTCCATTGCCTGCGATGCCCGAGGCGTTCGCTGCGAGGTACTTGCTGGATTCGCTGGTTATGCTCATGACTTGCACCGCTTCGAAGCCCGTGTCTATCACTTAGCTTACCATAATACGGTGGTCAAGGCTGTTGAGGCTGTCCAACACGGAACGTTTGCTTTCCCGGCTCCCGCAAATTCTCACCTTACGCTTGTAGTGGTCTGCTTTGCTGCCGTAGAATGACCGAAGATCCTCGCGCAACCGACTTCCGCGGGCAAAAAGAGTCAGCTCAATCGCAGGCGCGCAGGCAAGATCAGTGAGCCATCATAGCATGACAAAGGCTGCTTCGTGTATGAAAAAGTAGAACAGGCAGAAAACAATCTTATTTTGCAGTGAAGCGTGCCGATCCTCGGCCGTCATTGCTGAACAATGGCCACACTACACATTAAATGAGACGAAAAGAATGAGCTTCCTCGTACTTCCGGCGCCTGGTCGATCTTTGACGTGGGAAAGGATCGACAGATAGCGGCAGAAGGTGTGGCAACCTAGATTATGGGGTGCTCACGATGCGTGAGAACCGGATTCCGGGAGAGACGCTCCGACGGGCATCAACTTGACTCTCGCACGTATGGAGGGCTGATGGCACCCCAGAAGGCGTTGGGATAGGATCTTCATCCGCTATACCACGAGCGGTAGCTAAGCCGCAAGCGAAAGCTTCCACCAGACAACAGCATGACCTCCTGCTCATATCAACATGGGTAGTCCCCTGTTCCATCCAGCATGATCTCGTTCAAGAGCCTCGAAGGGGACGACATCGAAGCCGAAGCTGGACCGACGTAGCTGACGGACCGGATTGACGATCGGAACGATACCACACTCTCTCCGTCTTAAAAAGTTGACCGACAAACCTATGCCGGCGATCCTTATTAGCACCTTGATACCGGCTTACAGAGCTTTCTAAGCGCAAGCGCGCAATAAGACTTTCCGCTTGTCGATCCTCGAACACGACCCTGCATGACAACCAGACCCCTGAGTTGACCCTGCCTCCCGTTCTTTTGAGAAGACGATGCTTGACAACATCTTTGCGCGCGTCAAGGTGTTATTCTGGTTAGGATCAGGCGACGACAGCAAACACCGTCAAATTGGACGATCATGACCACCGGCGACTGAGATGTAGACCGTCTGACACATCAGAGAGACGGTCTCGCTTTCGTCCGGCTGAGTCAACAAACAGACCTGTGAGACAGCATGAAGGAGAGTCGAGATGCTGCTCTCAAAGCTAAAGGGTGTTTGCTTCCTTCAGGAATGAGGCAAGGCGAAAGGCGGAGTTTGACGCGTTATCTTGCCCTCTGCAGACACGTCGAGGTCAGAATTCGAAATTTTTACCCCGCCAAGTTGGACAGCGCGGAAAGGCCGTGAGGCTGAAGGACGTGTTTGTTTGATCTGCGCCCTCATGCTTTTTAGAACTCTCTTTGGGTGGTATTGGGCGTATGTGAGTGAAGAGGCGAATCACCGGCTGGGCTTGAAATGTTTGCTTCTCATGCAGCTGAACCTCCTTCTCCCTCAAACCGAAGCGCAAGGGACGGCAAAGAGCTCAAAACACAGCGTTGCATCAAGCTCCGCTCATTGACCACATTGCTAGGTCTAGAGATGGTTTCAGTGAGTGAGCTGTAGGATAATTATTTGGTTTCATGTCAGCGTGTGACAGGACGAGACGAGACGTTCAAACAGAAGCGTCTCAGCCCGTCATGGTTGTCTCCGCCGTCGCCAACCTCGCTTGCTGGTGTGGCCGCCTGGAAAATATTTCCAGACTCTTGGCCTATGATAGGAATCTTGTCCTCCGATGTTCAAGCAGGGATTCTCCCACAGACTTCGGCCATGACGGTGAATATGTCGTGCTCGCATGTGGGATTGGATCGCCATCTGACCTCTGACAAAGCAAGTCACAGCTTGCAGACAATCATGCTGACGCCAGCTTAATTCGTATCGCACGCAAGACGAGCGGATCGATGGGCTGGACTTTGAGTCTATAGCACGCCGTGACGCTAATCCGTCCCATTGCATCGAGCCTGGGAAGATCGGTCCCCTGAGCTCCTCGTCTTTGTGATTATTGTTTGCAGCCATCGACAAGGGCGTGCGATCGCACCGTCATGCAGACAAGCCTGAGGGCTCCACGCTAGGGACGGCAGAGTCGATCATTCCTCGGAATAGGCTTGGTGGATCCTTCGATTCCTCCGGATGTCCAATTCGGACGCTACTGCAATGCAATTCACCCGGCCACATGAATACAGTTGATCAACGTCACGATACTGATGACGATGATGATGCTGCCGCCGCCTCTTCTTGTTTGCGGGAGCCGCACTTGCATACGATCATGCTTTCGTCAATACCAGGTGTTGGTCTCGGCAAGAAGAAAAGGAAGTTCTTGCCGATGTTTGTGAAATGTGATGTTAGAGGAGAAAGCCAGGAAGCGACGCGATGCCATGCGATGCACTGATATGCAGCCAGACGGCAAATACTGTGATTGCAAACAGATGTCATACGCCGCTTGCAGTCAGCACGATGATCGAGAACGAAGCCGCTATAAGCAGTTCGATCGTCTAGACGAGCTGCAAGTGTCTTCTTACAAACAACAATTCGTAGAACGATTCGCTTAAGCTCCCCGCCGCTTCTTCATGCTGCTTCTCGGTTTGATGATTACAAGCGCACGCATCGCCAAGAGCACAAACGTCCGGCGATGTGAGCTGTGCTCTATCGACGTGAAAGGCTGCGACTCTGCTAGATTTAGGGTTCATGCGGCAGAAAGTACCGTATGTCATAGGGTAGTTGCTCAAGTATTAGCGTCCCACAAGCAATGCCAATGATGGTCCCGAGCAGCGAGAAGGTAGACGTATGTTAGGTCGAAGGGCGTCTCGCGCGAGAAGCTCGGGAACTTCGGTCGCACCGAGGCCGATGAGAAAATCGGTCGCCCCTCGGTCGTCTTTTCGATTTTTCGTCTGCTTTTCTGGTCCCTTTTTTCTGTTTTTGATTTTGTAGACTCCTTCTCGTGTTCAGATGTTCTCGTTGCTCATCGAGCGTAAAAGGAGCTAAAAGGTCGCATCTGAAACAGTTCTAACGCGGCCAGTTGAAAGTCCGCGTTGCATGGGAAGCACGCTGCCATCCCACGAGGCGACCATCCACCACCTTTCCGAGCCTGTAAGTGCTCGGAGCCCGAAAGCGATGCAGTGTCGGACGAGTAACGTTGCAAAGAAAAAATGGCGCAGATTCGGCCTCGCTTGAAGATGGTGGTGCGACCACGATGGGTCGAGGGCAAAATGAACATGCTTGGACATGCAAGAGCAGCGTGGCATGTAAGTCGCACGAGAGGGTGATACTTCAGACCGAGTGAAGGGTATATGCAACTTCGAGAGAGAGAGAGAGCACAATAAGAAGGCACTTCAGACCTTGGGATTGCACGAGGCGGTGGACGCGACGAGACTCACGCGCTTTGCCTGACTCCAGATGTTGACATGCTGATTGGCTGGGGCTTTCGCCGTGGTAATGATGCTATAATATGCTGCTGCTGCTGTCGACACGAGGATATCGACAATAAGGTCGAAACACAGTGGGCATACAGATGCAAGATGCAACTTGACATGCAAACTACAGAGGCAAGCGAGTCGAGTCGGGACGTGGAAGAAAACGGAAGGTGAAGCACTTCGAGCTGCAACCCCTATTTCTCTTGCTTGCACGAGCGCATGAGAGCGAAGAGCCAGCCCAAACTGACGGGACCGGAGAGTTGAGAGCCGAAGTCGACCAATACACAACAGGCGAGACACACAGCAAGAGAAGAAGATCTGATTGTGAGAAGAGGGAGCAAGAGCTCGGCTCCCGAAATTCGAACTCGCGTGTTGTACAAGCGAGAGTTCGCAGTTCGCTTATCGAATGCATCACTTACGATTCTTTTTACTTGACCTCGCGGCACCATGCCAAGAAACTGGCTTTCTTGAATCGTCTTCAGGGCCGGCGACGATGGGAAGCTGCAAGGCCTCGCAATCAGAGCGTCATTTTGGCCGCTTCATGACCTCTAAGCGACCTGCAACCGTCCTCCCCACTAGAGGCGACAACACACCAGTCCCTCCCACTTGAACTCCCACTCGGCCTCGCTTCGAGCAATAGTATACAGTACAGCTGTGCTGCCTGCAAGAAAGATCATGACCCGATGCTTTCCTTTTTGGGTCGACATTGTCGGTTTTCTCGGTTGCTTGTTCATCATGCACCTAGATGCTGCACCTAGAAGCCTTCTAAACATGAAGATTTGGTAGCTTAAATGTGATCTCAGTACTCGAACAATGGGAAGTGCACTTTCTCTTCGCATCGACTTGGACACTAGCGCCGACGCCAGCGCTTGACTAGATTGTCACGCAGACCGAGAAGCGGCTAGATGGCCTGTCAGCGACAAGACCAATCTTGAGATCAACTCGAAATCCAGATCGGATCTACCGCATTCTCGGAAGCGATCCCGTCTTCGCTTCACATCGATTTTCTAGTCATCGTCATCGCCTATTGTCTATCTGGCCTCCGAACGCCACAACTTTGAAAGGACGCTAAGCCAGAGTCTAAAGTCTGAACTATCTGGATGAGTCCTGTCAGATGTCGATGTCATACTTAGCGACGGACCGCTTTGACGTCGTTGCTTCCTTCGGTAGGGCACCAAAATTCCGAATTCCGGTGTGACGCTCCAGTGTATGAGAGAGCATGAGTGAATAATTGCCGAAGTCGATCGGACTTTGAAAACTCTCAGCTGCCTCTCCGCTGCTTATCGTTTTGCTATGCCAGCAGCGGCTTGTCGGCTTGATCCGAGCTCGCTGACCGGCGAGATCGGAACGATTGGGGGTCCCATGTTGACTTCGAGCTGCGAAAGATGATGCTGCTTTGCTGTAACAGAGACATGCTTTTGACTCGCCAAAATATTAAGCGAACCTGCTCTTCACGAAAAGGAACACAGCATGACACTGCCAACTGCGACCTGGATGTCTTTTGTTCCTCTACCAAAGACATGATATGATAGGATTGGCGTGATCCGATGTGATTAACATCAGAACATGCTACTGTCTGCATCTTCTTCATACGTCAGATCAAGTCAAGTCTTTGGAAGACTTGTACTCATGGCTGTAGCGCCGGTTCACGTCGAGGCAAGCCACAAACTTGTTTTAGGCTGCACTTCTGCACCCCGCGTCTGTATGAAGCGGCTCCACACACAAAAGCCCATCTGAAAGCTGTACAGCGACTCCATATGGTCTCCGCTTTGAAAAGATGAAAGGGCGCAAATATCAATTGTCTGGCTCAACAAAGGGCATGGAGAATGAACTAGCGTGATCGTTGATGATCCTTTTGTGTTCCCGAATGGTAAAGCGACCTATTCGTCACCATCGTCGCCAGACTCCGACGTCAATCGATTCTGAAGGGTAAAAGAAGGCCGATTTTTTCCTACGCCCACACGTCATTTTCCCTTTGACTGGTGGTCCAACTGACTGGAACCAAAAAACAAGACCAAAAAAAAGAAGGCGGCCTGACCTAGTGGCAGGGGCGCAGAAAGGGTTCCACAAGCTGCACTGCAATTTCGTCTCAAAATTCCCCTTTCTGTCCCGTTGAATTTCATTTTACGGGGACAATTTCCGGGCCATCTCTCGATACCGGGCCGCCACTAGCGTCACTCTCCGATACAATGAAGTCGACAGAGCTCATCTCTGCCAACGAGCATACGAGCCATACGGTCGTGCGAAGAGCTACAATGTCAAGAGCCAATCACAGAACGAAGATATCTATGTAGAGCTGCAGCCAACTCGCTTCTGGCTGTTGTGCGGGTGCGCGCTAACAATCGGGAAGGCGGCTTGCTGCTCGGCCGTGCGTAGGGTGCATCTCTTGAGAGTCGATAACCTAGGCAGAGTCCATCTTTCGGAAGCCGACTCTGGTGTCACGGACACACGATGTTGTGGCAGCAGGCCACGGTGACCGGCGACAGCGGCGAGTGCTATTCCCCCTTCTGTACCCCGCTTTGTGATATCGCACCACTATGTGCACATACACGCTAGACATGGTCTAGCGAAAAGCCACTCTGGAAACACGGTCCATTGCCAACTTTGACGCCGCAGGATTGGACCACGGCTGGTTCGACTACAGTATGTTCTTCGATAGATTCATGAGCTGCAAGCTACACACATTCGCTGAACGTCCGAAGCGAAGAAAAAGGTTTGGTGCGGCTACTACAATAGACTACAAGGAACGTCAGCTCGACGATTTAGCTGTGGTCCTGCTGGAGGCAATAAGCAATCTTCGCTTGAAACCAATGTACAGTAACTGCTCCCGCGACAAGGTCTGCATTGCAGTGCAGCATGTCGACTGCAAGCAAAGCACCGCAAGCGAAGGCGCTACAAAGATGCTGCTGAAGCGATTTGCGCTTTTGCTCGTCGCTGTGCTCGTGCTTGAACCGCCGCTCACGCAGGTCGCCTAAGCGCGCCGAAAGCTCGAAGCGTTCTATTCTTCGCAAGGAGCTATCCAGATGCGGAGCGAAGAACGAAGATATGGGCTAGAAATAGCACACGCACACTCATATCCACCAGAACAGAAGACAATGGTTGAGTTTGGCACGCCCCTAAGCTCTAATAGCCGAGAAGAACAAAGATCTACCTACGTCTTAGATCTGATCAAACTCGGTCGAACTCGGCATCTCTCCCCGCTCTCGAATTGACAATGGGAGGGTAACACGGATCAGTGACAGTGCAATAAGTGCAATCGTCTACATTTCGCTCTGACTGACTTTGCTAGCACCAGTTCGTGCTTGCTGTCAAAACTCACATGATCGACGCATTGAAAGACATCACGGGCTTTGAGACGCTGATCACTTTTGATGCGGTTGTCACTCGTTGCTGTCATTGCTAAGTTTCTGTGTACTGTAGTCAAACGCCTCGGCAACTCCGCGCAGAACTTCTCGACGATGGTCGGATCGTGTGGCAATGTTGTTACACAGGCAACCTCCGTCTCTCACTGTCTGCAACAACGATGCATGGTGCACACCCCTGCGTGGCTTAGTCTCTCTCTCGCGCAGTTTGACTTGTCTTTTTCTTTTTCTATTTCTTTTTCCTTTTCTTTTCTTTTCCCCTTTCAAGCTCCGCTGTTCCCCTTTCTCTCTAGGCTTTGGGTGCAATCTATCGGTGAAGTGGCTTGGAGGCGAGGGAGGCTTGTTCATGGCCCGTCGTCGTTCTCCGCCGTGAGGTGTGGAACAACATAGAAGACCCAAGGTTGTGGTTGAAATGGCTGAATAGATCCTCTCTTTTTCCTTCTTCCTTCCTTTGCTTTAGCCCAGCAGCAGCCCAAAGCGCAATAGAAAAGAGCCTGCTTCAGTGTCCCGCTTGTCTCCAACAGAGCCCGTCACCGTGTCTCTCATTGCTCCGAATGTAGCCCGTCGCTTCGTTTGACTTGGTTCGCAGTGCTTTAGCCTCTTTTCCTTTCTTCTCCGCTCTTGGTTTTGAGCCACATCTGCTCAAAGACCCCTTGCGCATACTGCGTCGATTCCGCTCGTTCCGCTGTTCCGCCTTCACCTCCGTGTCGACATCGAGCTGTTCGAGCCATGAACCAGTCAAAACATCAGATCTGCTCTTCTCTTCACTGACACGCGTGCACGCGCGTCTCTCACTTCTCACGCCGCCGTTCGCCGTAGTCTCTTCGCTGCTAACCTGAGTTGGTGGCCTCGTTGTCTCCTTGCGCACACAAACGCCGAACCTGTCAACAACGCACGCCGCAGCTAATTTCTCAGAGGACTACAGTAGATGGTGAAAGGCGCTCGTTGGCGGTACCGCCAGAAGCAACACGACCTCCGCCTCGGCGGTTGCCTTGCCTCTGTACAGTGTACAGTGCGCCTCACCTTCCTTTCCTGGCGTTGTTGTCAGAACTCAATCAAGAATGAATGCTGATCCTGACTTGCTGTCATTTATGCCTGGGCGTAGATCCAACTCCTCGCATCTGGCCCCATTCTTTCCCATGATGGTGGCTTCCTTTCTCTTGGTTTTCCACACCAACCTTCGGACTTGTTGTTCCCTTTTTGGAGCTATACCTCGTGGAAGCTACAGCATACTAGTTAGCGCCGCAGAACGCGAGCTGAGGAGGGGTTTCCCCTTGACCTTTCAGACGCGCTCCATCTGATTCGGATGGTGAGAGCAAGGCTCTTCGACCTCAGAGTCGGAGCCGCTCAGCATTGGTCGCATCTTCCTTTGTTGTTCTTTGATGACGACGTGTGCTTGTGCTCTTGCAAGCTGTATAGCAAGTAGCAAAGACGCTAAAGAGGCGAAGCGGTTGCGACGGTCAAGTCGGACCTGACCTGTTGACAGGACACCAGAGACACTTGACCGACGAGAGCCTCATTCAGCTTGTCCACGCGTGTTTGGCTGTCTCTTACACACACGAGGCGTGGACCGAAGCTCGAAGCCGAATTGCGCTCACTGCAACAAGCTTAGATCTCCTGTCTCTCGCTTGTAGGGTTAAGACCTTTCGCTCTCAAGATCTCCGAACAGACTCTTTTCGGTCCTCCAATCCAATTCGAGTGTTGGCTGGTGACATCCGATCGACACTTTCCGTGCGTCATCGACAAGAAACATACGATGCCGTTGGGTTGCGTCTGTGTTCGAGATGGGATCGAGGCTCGTCTCATCTCATCTCAGTTTTCACGGTTCACGATTGGCAATCGACAGGGCGAGTCGAGTCGGTGGAGTGACTGACTTGCAGACGCCGACCTGTCACAGAACGGAACTTCATCAGCCAAGGGATGGACGAGTAACGAGTGTTTCGGTGAACACGGTGAATCGCAAAAAGGCGAGAGCGATGAAAAGGCTGCGTCAGACCTGTCTCTGGTCTCTTTCCAGAACCCTGAACGGCGAGGTCTCGCACTCTCACTCATAGACCGCGGGCAATAAATTTTAATTGTTTTCATGATAAAATCGAAATCCTTGTGCGGTGAAGCTGTGCTGTGGGATCTCTTTTGTGATGATTCGAAGCGAAGTGCAGTTTGCAGAGGCAGCAGCAGCGTGCCCTGTGCGCCGCGCTAGATTTGGCAGGTCACTCCGCTTGTCATCTGGCAATTTAGGGCGTTTGGGCGCTGTGTGCACGCGTGTGTGTGTGTGTGTGTGTATGCGTGATGCGAGAGCCGCTGTGCCTCTCTTTTTCACCATTTTATCATTTTGTTTTTTGTTAAAAATCGAATTTCCAACTCTGCTGCACCCCTTTCTGCTGCTGCTGCAGCAATTGTTGTTGCTGCTCCTGCCCATTCAGCCTAAGAGATTTGAAACTCCTCTCACGTTGAACCCTTCCGAACGGTCCGCAGCCGCACAGTGAGAAAAGAAAAACAGGCATATCGGCAGCGGTCAATTTGTCTCCGCTCTTTGCGTTGCTTGCCACACACTCGGAAGCCAATAGTGATGATGGCGAGAATGCCCAGGTTCCCTGTGTTCTCATGCATCCAAGTTTTTGCTCAAATTTGCAAGAACAGCACCCTGGTTCCTGCTCCATCTCTGCTCTTCAGCTTGTGTCCCCTGTCTTGTCTCTCTTCGGTCGGGCCCTTTGCCGGTCCTCTCTGATGTTCGGTCCTCGCTGTCTGTTCTGCTCTGTGTGTCCCCGCGCTTCGCCACCACAGACCTTCGAATCCTCGCTCCGTTTGCTTTTGCTTCCCTCACTCGAATCTGGATACTTTCCCGTCGGTGCCCACTCTTCACACAGGCCGCCTCCGTTCAGATGCCCTCTGGATCCCGTCACAAAAGAGTGCAAAGAGCTCCTGCTCGAAGACCCCTTGCTTGCCGCTAGGCTCTCTCCCATCTTGCTGGGTCCCTTTCTCTTTTGGCTTTTGGCTGCTATTCCGCTGTTCCTCGTCCTGTCGAGAAGGAGGACAAGCCACTCTCGACTGCCGATGTTCTCTTCATTGTTGTGCCTGCTCTGTCTCTTGCCCTTTCAAGCTGTGTGAGCGTGTTGCAAAACCTTAAGCCTGTTCCTCAGTATGCCAGGAGGGATAGCGTTGACTGCTGCTGCTGCTGCTGCTGCTGCTGCTGTTCCGCGTTTCTCGTGTGCCACTCAGAGGCACTGTTGAACAGGTCCGCCTTCGTTACTGCCATTTCCTGCCCACTCTACTGCACTCTCCGCTCACCGTCTGTCTGGGACCTTCTCACCTAGAAGCCGATTTCCAATATATCCTTCCACCCTTCCCTCACCTCGACCCCATCTCCATCCTCCGCTTACTTCTCCACCCGACCCTTTCTGTATCATCTCCATCAACGAGGTGACAACTTCTCCATCTTTATCTTCCCTTCACAGTAGACCATTAACGCTTTGTTCGGATTTCATCTCCCTGCATTCCGCTCTCAGCATCCCGGCATCCTTCTACACAGCAACCCTCATATACAAAAACGAGCCACTTCTTTCGCTCGACTACCTGTGAACACTCTTCACCTACATCTCATTCCGGCATTACCATCGTTCCGTCAATAGAACCCAACCTTCGCCACTCCTGTCAACCTCGCACTTCCGCCTTCTAGATTCACTTCATAAAGAAAAGCATAACGCATCTCCCTTCTTTTATCTTGCCGCCGTCTGTTTCATTTCCAACCGGCGACTCTTCAAAAGCATCTTTACACATCATCAAGCATAGCAACACCCCACTTGACGCCTTTCGCACACATTCTGTCTGTCAGGCCTTCATCAGTCAGCAACTTCGTCCACAGCGTACCTCTGACACATCGCACAATACACTCAGCTCCGCCACCGTAGATGTGCACATCACTCCTTGTTGCCCACGTTCATCTTTGATTGTCCAGGCGATCTCCACACAGCTCTTCGCCCAATACAAAAAGCCAGTTCCGTCTCTCTACACCCTTATACATAGTCATCATGGCCGCCACCGTAGCTTCCAACTACAACGTCGCCGCCTCGCACGGCTACCAGTCCAACATGACCGTCGAGTCATCGTCGGCTGCCACCGCCAAGGCTTCCTCTTCTTCCACCAAGGCTTCATCGTCTCGGTCTACATCACGTTCTGATCAGCAGGACCGATTCTACGGCTACAGAGGTATGTTGCTTCTATCTTCGAGCTTGACATCTACAAAAGAGCTGCTCAACTGACCCGTCCCATATACCTTGCCGAACGTCACAATCACAGAAACCTCGGAGCTCTGCGAAAGATTCATCCTCTACCTCTTCGCTTGCCCTTTGGACTCGACTTCGGCTTCTGCATCCTTGCCCACCTCCAACGGCAACCCTGCTCCTCGCCTCTCCGAGTTCATTGCTTATGCCCTCTACAGGACTCGTCTTCCTGAGGCCGTCACCTACCAGGCTCTTTACCTCTTGTTGCGGCTTAAGATCCGTTTCCCTGCCGCTCGCGGTTCCTCCGGTCACCGTCTCTTCATCTCGGCTCTCATGATCGCCAGCAAGAGCAGCTGCGACGACACCTACTCCAACAAGTCGTGGGCCATCGTCGGTCAGGGCCTCTTCAGCTTGCGCGAGATCAACCAGATGGAGCGTGAGCTCTTTGGCTATCTTGGCTACAAGGTCAACGTCTCGCCCGAAGATCTCGAGATGTTCACCTACCAGCTCGAGCAGGATTGCGATGGCGGTCGCATCGACCTCGTTGTTCGCAAGATCTTCGAGCACATGTCTCATCGCAGCAGCGTCGACATGAGCGCTTCCGATGCTCCCCGTGAGCGATCCGAGAGCGTTTCGAGCACCAAGTCATCGGCTCCTCCCACACCCGCTCTCGAGTCGTCGGGCTTCTCGTCGCCATCGCTCGACTCCCATGCTGGTCCTCATCGCATCGCTTCGGGTCGACACTCAAGACAGTCGAGCATCTCGCACTCCTTCGGCTCGCGTGCAAGCATCTCCGGCTACGCACCTACCGTTGTCGCTGCTTCCGCCTCGACCGGTCACCTTGCCAGCAGCACCAGCACTTCCATTCCCGCCGCCACCCCAATGGTCAAGAGCGCCAGCCACCGTCAGGAGCGAAGTGCCACCGCACCCAGCTTCATCCACCCCTTCATCAACAATGCTCGCGAGCGATGCCGTCCTTACACGACACCCGTTCACAGCCTGCCTCTCTCTTCGTCGGTCTCCAGCGTCGACCGTTCGTACTACTCGAACTCCCCCGCCGCCTCGATCTCTTCTTCATCAATGTGCTCGTCCATGTCGTATGCGCCTTCCAACGCTACCTCAGCTACACCTTCGCCGTACGCCTCGAGATCGACCATCAGCGGTCGCACCACTCCGGATACTCCACCTTCGGACATCGACTCGACTCAGTGGGAAGAGGCTCGCTACTACGGTGTCGACCCCAAGCACGCCGACCTTAGCCCCACGAGCACCGTGGCGTATAAGCTGCCCGCAGCACCCGCCTATCACCACCAGCATGTTTCCGCTGGTGACTCGTATCTTCACCCTTACAACACTTGGAGATCCTGATCTCTTTCTCATCTTTCTCCAACCGCATAGTACCTTCGCAGCATCGCATGTTTTCATTACAAAAAGTCATTGAGGTGTCGGTCGGCCTCGAGTAGCAGTACACATCGTAGTTGCTCGAGATGATCCGGACAGGCGCCTCTACCTACACACACTCTCTCTTCTAGCATCATCGCATCTCCTTCTCTTTCTTCTTCCAATCTTTTCTTTAGGTCATTTCTTTGGTCCCAACATGTGAAACTAGATACCCATACAGACTCCCAGTTCTCATTTTCTCAGAGCATCGTACACAATAGTCAATATACTTCAGACATTCCTATCATTCATTTCTTCCTGTTTGTGTTGTCTGTGTAGAGCTAGACGTAGACGTACTCGGGAAGATTTGGACAAAGTTGGTTGGTTTCAGATCGGAGTGAAGCGGTCCTTGAACTGGTCGTTTGGGTCGACTGAGACATTCTCATGCAAAGCATCTTTCTTAGCGCGTGTGTGTGTGGGAAGAAAGCCTTTATGCGTGGTTTTATTTCAAAGCCCGCTTGGCTCTGCGTTTGTGCCGAACTTTTGGTTTGAGGGTCTTTCCTTTTGTTCATGCCATAAAGACGCTATCGTAGATCAGAGTTTGCTGTCGCTTTCACATTGGACGAAGACAAAGAATAAAGGCTTGTAGGTCTTCGTACTAGCATTAGCATGTGTAACAAGAGGCTGATTGCGTTCGCGGCTCTCAGCGACGTCGCGCGCAAATGTGACTGCACCTTCTTGGAAACCCCTTGCATACCGCAGTCGCCAAAAATAAACCTCTCTCATTCGCTACTCCTTTCGTTGGTTCGTAACATAAGGTATATCCAGCGCACGAATCAAAGGCGGGGTAATAGAGCTCGCACTATCTTGCCACGCTACGGTGTTTCTCGTTGTCCAGCGAAGCGCGCTAACGCGGCTTTTGAACCTCTTTCTTTCGCGAGTCTTCCAATTCTGGAGCTCCATACGTTGCTGGCAGTCATCGTTTGGTCGTGGGAAGGCTGTTGGCGTCTCACAATGATATGTCGTGCGCAAGGCACACTCGCTTCCAACCCTGAGCTTGGCCTGCGAACAAGAGAAACATCGCTGCTATCAAATACGTCGGCAGGTTCGCAGTAGCAGGTCAGATGCAACCAACAACCCGACCCCTCGCTCGGCGAAGGTGCGAAACCTTTCGGAAGGTAGCAACATCTACCGACTTAGGATCCCTTGCAGTGTGAAGGCCGGTTAGAATTGTTGTGCCTCTTAGCAATCCTTAGGTCATCCTTCGCACTCGGTTCAATGCCTTCCCAAGCCACAATCGGCGGCTATTGGAGCTAGCTCCATGGCGTAGTCTTCGTTTAGAGTCATCCGAATCTCGGAACGGACCTCGGTAAACCTTCTTTTTCTCCTTCATGTGAACGAGAACAATGGTGTCTGTTCCTGATGTAGCTGTCCTTCGGCGCAGACCTCCCCGCCGCACAACGCTAACCTCAAATTAGAGATACCTTGCATGGTTGACATTTTCTTCCGAACTCAAGACCCAGAACAGTGGGAGGGATGGAAGCATGAAATCTTCCCAGAAACACTAGTTTGGGCGTCCATCATGGGCGTAAGGAGCAAAACTATAGCCACTACTCATGCTTGGTTGACAATCTTGAACCAATAGAATGGTGCAAAGATGCAAGCCTCTTCCGAATAAGACAATTGGTTGGATGGTTCGGCGTGGTTAGCATGGATACCTTCTACCTTACATTGCATTGCTTGAGAGATGCGGGGATTCGCAGTGGTAGCAAGGACCAAATTGATGATTCGGTCTCCGAGCTGCAGGGTACGCCTCACCACGTTGCCCAGACTGCTGGTTGATCCTCTATCTGTGGCGTGTTGCTGCCAAAACCCTCATCAACACTCACGCCACCCCGCTGCTTTGGCCTTTGGACTCATCGCCACTACAACAGCCAATCCTGCTCGTGCTGAAGCTTGGCTTGCCCCAAAGATGTAGATCTCAACGCCAAAGACACTCGGAGATTGATACAGATCTTTTCGACAACCATTTCCCTTTTCAGCAAAACGAATTCATGCACTTCGGAGCAAAAAACGCAAGGGGCTGCCTCTTCCTTGCCTATAGGGTCTCACACGCCAAATTCTCTCCTTGCCTCTTTCCTTTCCCTTTGACAGTATACGCCGAAGCCTCCTCACCGCTCACACTTCATCATGTCCGACCGGGCTGCGTACAGCCGGGTGGCGCTTAGCTCGCTTTCGGTAGTTGCAGCTTCCCTGATAGGGACAACAGAAACATCGCTCTAACAGGTTCACTTGCAATTCCCGATTACATGATCAAGATCGGGAGCTTGTCGAATCGAGATCGACTTTAGCTTTCCACGCGCCGCGTTGTTTGACAGACAAAGGGAACTTCGGCTCGTGGCTATTCATTCACAACCCTTTGTGTTCAGCGTGGGGAAGTCGAAATTTTGGAATGACTTCCCTTTGTTCCATCATCCCATATTCACACGTCCTCATCCGACAACCACAAAGGGGATCACAAATGGTTGCAATTGTCGCTGATTGTCTAGCTCACCTCGGTTGATTGACTGGGACGTGCATGTGGTTCAGAGCAGAATGTGAATCAGGCTCGGAAAGCCTTGTCCGGCCTCCCTGGCGGCTGGAGTAATTTGTGAGAGCGTCGGTAACAGTGTATGGCTCTATCAGCTCTCAATGAAGTAGTCGAATGTGGAGAAGCTATCGCAAAGCTCTTTCTGGCATGTGGCGAGATCGTCTTTCCTTTCTGTCAGATACCATCATCTCCTCAGTCACAGCTACTTACCCCAAACGTATGCGAATCTGGTGAAGGACATTCCTATTCTGGAAGCAACACCTTTCCATAGTCGTGATCCGGTCTATCTCCTCCGGGATTTCAGCTGATCACCTCCGCTTCCTCAGCGGAACAGCAGGCCATCAGCACGATGTCAGTCGAGGAGGCGAGCTCATTGAAGCAGCAAGGCAAGGCCGCCACCGCCGCCAGATCTTCCTCGCCACCGCAAACCAAGCCAGCTATTCGACTTCTCTTCACCTTCCTCTCCACTCGTGATGTCTTACTGCTCCTTATACCCGCTATTCTCTGCTCCATCGCAGTGGGCATCATCCCAACGGCGATGTCGAAGGTCATCGGCAAAGCCTTTGACGCATTCACAGAATACAATCCTACCGCACAACCGAGCTCCTCTATCCCACACGCCGTCGATCAGCACTTCCTCCACAAGGTTCTCGGAACTGTCTATGCTCTCCTTGGCCTCGCAGCGGCGACGTTCATCATCAGCACTATCTCTATCTCTGCATGGATCTGTCTAGCCGAGCGAACAGCAGCCAGGATTCGAGTCTCACTTTTTGCCTCTGTCATTGGGAAGAAGATGGCTTGGTACGATACAGGCATGGGTCTCAAACAGGCAGCATCCGAAGAGGAAGGCGATGAAGAGCACATCGAGATTTCACCAGCAGGTCTAATGACCAAAGTCGCTCGAGAGAGTGACGACGTACGCATCGCTATCTCCCGCGAACTCGGCGGCATTGTCCAGCACATCACCACTGCCATTGCGAGTCTTGTCCTTGCACTCTACACAAGCTGGTCACTCACCCTGATCATCTTGGCATCCATTCCGGTTGTCCTCGTCCTGACCATTGTCACGGAGATTGGTGCCGCACCATGGATGCAGCGCGAACGTACTTCAACCTCCCGCGCTACTTCCATGGTTGAGCGAGTCGTTGAAGCTATCAATACCGTCAAAGCTTTCAACGCCCAGGCCAAAGAGACAACACGTTTTCAAAGCGAGCTCAAGAATGGTTGCAAGAGTTATAGGAAGATGCTGACGTGGTGGGCAGTCAGATTCGGCGTAACAGCCTTTCTGGTGTTTGCAACATTCGTGCAAGGACTCTGGTTCGGAAGCCATCTGGTGGGCAAAGGCAAATTGACGCCAGGCCAGGTTATGACGGTATTCATGTCGAGTCTGTTGGTGTCAGGAACGCTCAACGAGATCGTGCAGTCGCTGGCATACATCGACAAAGGCAAGGTTGGAGCTGCTAATTTGGTCAACTTGATCAACTCTTCCGATAACGTCAGACATACTGACGCGAGTAGACAAGACCGCACAGGATCGCTTGTGACGGGCTCGATCCGATCATCAGACTATAGCGATGATAAGGCACCCATCAGCAGCGTCGCTTCACCGACAAGCGAAAGCGGTTTCGCGGCCAGCTCCATGGTCGACATCCTCGAGTATGACATTCGACGAGCAAAAGCTGTGCCTATGTCCATCGAGCACATCCCAACCACTCCTTCGCCTGGCATCCGCAGCCCTGACAAGTTTACCTACCGCGCGCGGCCTCTCGGTCCGATACAGAGGGGCGCTAAGCGCGCGGTTCACGGCCTGCGTCGTATAGCTCCAACGACCTGCCAAGGCGAAGTGCACCTCCGCGGTGTCAGCTTCAGCTATCCTTCTCGGCCAGACACCTATGTGTTGAAAGATGTCGACCTCTACTTCCCACCCGCAGAGATGACCTACGTCGTCGGCGGAAGTGGAAGCGGCAAAAGCACCATTGCTCATCTCCTTCTCCGCCTGTACGAGCCAACAGCAGGCACAATACAGATCGATGATCAGACCATTGAGTACCTAGACCCGCACTGGTGCAAACAGCACGTTGGAGCAGTAAGCCAGGATCCGATCATCTTCGACATGAATGTTCATGACAACGTTGCGCTTGGTCTTGTCTGCAAAGCTGATTACAGTGTCAGCGTTGCGCCGAACACAGGTGTGCCGGAGGTGTCAAGAGAAGAAATCGAGTCCGCATGTCGCCTAGCGTTGCTGAACGAGTTCGTCAGAGATCTTCCTGATGGGTATAAAACCATGCTGGGCGCGAAAGGAACAGCCTTATCAGGAGGCCAGAGGCAAAGACTTGCCATTGCAAGAGCAAGACTAAGAGATCCTTCGATCCTCATTCTTGACGAAGCGACGTCCGCTCTCGACCCAACGACAAGACACCTCGTTCACGAGGCTATCAAGACGTGGCGACGCGGCAAGACCACGATCATTATCACCCACGACCTATCGCAGATCGACAAAGAAGATTTCCTCTACCTTCTCGAGAACGGATCTGTTGTCCAGCAAGGATACCGAACTGACTTGGAAGCAAAAGAAGGCCCGTTCAGCAGGATGTCGATGAAGCAGCGTCAAGGTCACAGTACTGGAGGCGAGCCAATAGAGCAGCAGGAGGAAATTCTCGACCCGGAACCAAGTAAGTTGGAGCTCGCCCACGATGAGCCATACAGCCGCAGAAGAAGGATGAAGTACAGGTCGATGTTTGGATGGGAGCGCGATGCCGGCGTCTTGTCGGAGCATCTATCCTTAATCATCTCGCAGAAGGCGGATAGTAGGTCTTCACATCTCAAGCCGCTGAGGCTAGCGGAAAGGCAGGCGATGCATAACTACTTTGAGGATGCTGAGGCTCTCAGAGCTACTGGTTCCACTGCTAGCGATCGTCGTGCTCGTAACGGTACACTCGAAAGGAAGCGTTGGGACGCCATTCCACAGCTTTTCGACGCAGGCACTGGTCCCGTCTCGAAGCCGCAACACACGATTATCGACGAAGCGTTTGAAACCGAGCGCAGCAAAATTCCTACCGTTCGCGAAGTATGGGCCATTCTATGGCGGACTATCCCCAGCCGAGCGCTGCTCATCACTGGACTCCTCCTCTGCGTGATGACAGGAACCTTAACACCAATCTTCTCATTCTTCCTCGCCCAGCTGCTCGCTACGATGGGACGACCAGACCAAAATGCAGTCGTACTCAAGTGGAGCCTTCTGGTTCTTCTTATCGCCCTCTTGGAAGGCGTGTTTTCCTTCACTCGTTTCATCCTGATGGAAGTCCTTGCCGACGAATGGCTTCTGCGTCTTCGTACCTCTTCCTACCGCAACGTCGTTTCTCAAGACCGAACTTACTTTGACAAACCGAACAATTCCGCGGCCCGCATCTGTCAAAGCATTGTCAAAGACGGTGACGACGCACGCAACCTTGTTGGTCAAATCATCGGTCAACTTGCTCTCATTACGACCATGATCACCCTCGGTATCGTTTGGGCTATGGCTGTTGGCTGGAAGCTGACTCTGGCTGGTGTTGCGTTCGGACCAGTCTTCCTCGCCGCGACGTTCCTTCAATCACGAGTGATCAGCTTTTACGAAGCGAGAAACAAGATCAAGCGTGAGAATGTCTCGGAGAGATTTCACAGTATGGTCACTCATATTCGCAGCATTCGATCGATGGGTCTCGAGACGGTCTTCGACAGGATGTATCAGCTGGCAGTGGCAGATGCGCAGAGGTGCGGGATGAGAAGTTCAGTCTTCTCAGGCTTTGGGCATGGCACGAGCGAAGCACTCACGTACATTGCCGAAGCTTTGATCTTCTTCGTTGGTGCAAAGCTAATGATTACGGGCGAGTACGACTTTAAGAGGATGATGCAGGTGTTCAATCTGATCATCTTTGCAGTAACGTTTGCTGCGCAAGGGCTGACGGCATTGCCAGGGCTGTCGAAGAGTATGAAGGCACTGGCTGATCTCGATCGACTTCTTCAGCTGTCGCAACCGAGCGTGGTTCGCACAGAAGCCATCGGAGAGTTGACGACGGACATCAGTGGTGGCATCGAGTTCCGCAACGTCGGCTTCGCTTATGATGGCCGATCAAGCGTCAAGGTACTCAACGATGTAGCGTTCAACGTCCGCCCAGGTGAATGCGTCGCTATCGTCGGCGCATCCGGTTGCGGTAAGAGCACCGTCGCTGCTCTTCTTCAAAGGCTGTACGAGCCCAGCTCAGGTCAGATTCTTGTCGACGGAACACCCACTTCCACGCTCTCAACCAACTGGCTACGAGAACACATCAGCGTCGTCGGCCAATCGCCTAGCCTTTTCGACCTGTCCATCGCCGAGAACATCGCTTATGGCGCCAATGCAAAGATCTACGATCCAGCCCCAAATCTCTCTCGCCCCACACTCGACGAGAAAGAGCTAGAGATGGTTCAACACTCGGCACAAGCAGCCAACGCTCATGATTTTATTTCTGCTCTCCCTACCGGCTACAGTACCAGCGTTGGCGGTGGTGCAGGATGCAAGCTGTCCGGCGGTCAAGCTCAACGTGTTGCAATTGCAAGAGCACTCATGCGGGTCAGAGCACCCATCTTGATCCTGGATGAATGCACATCGGCACTAGATGTGCAGAATCAGCAGTTGATCGTGGAAACATTGTTGTCGAAGGATGCAGAAGTGAGAAGAAGAGGGATGACGACGTTGGTAATCACACATAACGTGGATATGATGAGGAGGTGCGATAGGATCCTCGTACTCAAGGAAGGCAAGATTGCGGAACAGGGAAGTTATGACGCGCTGGTGGCGACGCCAGGTGGATACTTTGCCTCGTTGACGAGAGGTGGTGAGTGGACTGGATGATTAGCTGTGGTTTCGGATTCTTTTGCATTCATTATACTTTCTTTACTCAATGTCAAATTTGAAATGGAACCCTATGTCACAACCGCTCTTGTTTGATACCTGTCTGCTGAGCGAGTCCAGTCTAAGAGAAAGACGAATAAAGATAATATATTGGTATGATTACATATGAGTGAAGTTGTCTGTGATTAAGCATCCTCCTCCTCAGGATCGCGCACCGTGCTAGCAGAAGCACTCCTCGATCGAGGGTCGAAGTTGGCGCCTTCAATCCTCCTCTGAAGAGTTCTGTTGACCTTGCGCTCGATCTTGTCAGCTTCATCAAGCTTCTTCGCCCTGACTCTCAAACCCTCTTCTCCTGCTTTGGAAAGAACACCGATGATAAGTTCGACGCTGCGGATCGAGTCGTCGTTGGCGGGAATGGGGTATGTGACGGATCGAGGGTCAACGTCCGAGTCGGTGATAGCGATGGTAGGAATGTTGGCCTGTGTAGCTTCGCGGATCGCGAACGAGTTCTCGACAGGGTTGAGAACAACAACAAGATCAGGTTGAAGGGTCTGAGAAGCGAGACGGTTGGTGTTGGCTGCGCCGGATGCATCAAGGTCGTCCATGGACTTCAAGATAGCTGATGCCAAAAGCTTGGGAGCGTTGGTGATGACACCAGGCATCCATCGCTCAGCAGTGACGTGGAAACCGTTGCCTGCAAGACGCTTTGTCGCGGCCAAGACTGCAGCCTGCTGTCCTGGTCGAGTTCCCACGAACAGAATTACACCATCGCGCTCTGCTACCGCCTTGACAACAGCTGCTGCCCTCCGCAAAGCTGGTAATGTCGCTCGCTCCAAGTCGAAGATGGCGACACCATGTCGCTGACCGTAAATGTAGGGCTGGTTGGCTGCTTTCAGTGAGGAAAGAGAGTGGCCTACCTGGGCAGTGGCAGCGACGAGGTGGTTGAGAGTGAGCTTGTGTGCGTCAATAGGGTTGAGACGCATCTTGTGTGGTCGGAACGAGTTTGCACGTGTCTGTGTGCTGCCGAGGTCGGAGAATTGGTTCATGACGGTGCGTCTGAGTCGACGCTTCTCCTGAGCATCATCTTTAGTGCTAGTGTTGGTATTGGTCTCGACAGAGGCGGGTGTGGACGCGGCGACTGCTTCAGCGGCTGCAGCAGCAGCATCGGAGGAGAAGGAGGACTGGGCGTCGCTCGTGATGCCGCGTGCAAGAGCCGATGCTCGCGTTGCGATGTTAGTCGAGGGGGAGGTCGTAGAGCTCCTCAAGAGACTGCCAAGGGTAGTCCTTGATGTACTCGCGATAGGGCTGGCCATGGTATTATCTGCCGCTGCTAGTGAGCGTTGTCGCCTGTGTGGTGGATTGGAAGGGGTCGTGTGATGTGCCTTCTGTCAAGGCTGGTGTCGATGGTATCGAAGCTAAAGTGGAGAAGAACAAGGGTCGCACAGATGAAGTGATCAGCAAAGCCAAATGTGAAGTTGCGGTCTCGGCACTTTTTTTTGACACTTTCTTCTGACGTCTCGGAACCGGAATATGAGAGTCTAACACTCTTTTTCGCACGAAACATGTCGCGTCTTCGTCTGAGATTTGAAGTCAGAGCCAGTGCCGCAGCACTTCGTTTTGAATTGAGCTGCCAAGCTGAAGAATACAAAACTTCGGTAATGGGTCTACAAATTTTAACAGAGAAGAGACCACTGCGAGCTGCTGCCTTGAAAGTTTACCTGGACGTTCCTGAGGCTTTTAACCTGTCTGTCAACTCAGACCTCGGAAAGTGAAGGCGTGTTTCTTCCAAATTTTTTCTTCCAGCTGCAGCCGCATCAACAAAATTCAGAAGAAGTTGGTTGGTTGGCTGTCCGCTTTCAGGTCGCCGCCGCCAACCAGCGATTCCAAATTGGCCACAGGAAGAAGACAAAAGGAAAGAGCAGAAAAACTTCCCTGTCTGGCCCGTTCGAATTCTCTCAAGGCGAGAACCCAGCCTGTGCACCCGCCAAAGCCACACACCCTTCGCACAAATTTGCTTTTGAGCAGCCACAGAGACAGACAACGCTACAACAGTGTCTGTGTGTAGAGTGTGCGAGACTGAGAAGCTTTTCCTCTTTGTCGCGATCCTTTCATCCTACCTTTCTCCATCACCCCATCCCCCCTCATCACCCCCCAAAACAACTTCGTCATCATGTCCAGCGAGGTTCCCGCTACCCCCGTCGACGAGACCGTCTACCAGGGCGCCATCGGTATTGACCTTGGTACCACCTACTCTTGTGTTGGTTGGTGGGTCAACGAGCGTGTCGAGATCATCGCCAACGACCAGGGTAACCGCACCACCCCCTCTTACGTCGCTTTCACCGAGAGCGAGCGTCTCATCGGTGATGCCGCCAAGAACCAGGCCGCCATGAACCCCAAGCAGACCGTCTTCGACGCCAAGCGTCTCATCGGTCGCCGATACGATGACCCTGACGTCAAGAAGGACATGCAGCACTGGCCCTTCACCGTCATCGACAAGGATGGCTCCCCCTTCATTGAGGTCAACTACCTCGGTGAGACCAAGCAGTTCTCTCCCCAGGAGATCTCTTCCATGGTTCTCACCAAGATGAAGGAGATCGCTGAGGCTAAGATCGGCAAGGAGGTCAAGAAGGCCGTCATCACCGTTCCCGCTTACTTCAACGACTCGCAGCGTCTCGCCACCAAGGATGCTGGTACGTATACATTCCGATCAACTTTTGACAATCTTCGACTCTTGCTGCTATCACTGGTTCGCATTTGTACGGTATTGAGGACGAAGGAGGTATCCAAAAAGACACGATTGCGCAGCGATGATACAAATTTATTCCATGCTAATTCCGAGGCTCTCCAGCGTTGCGGAAGCAAAAATATTTTACTAAGAACGGCTAGCTGAGCGCATCCTCGTCGTCGATCAAGTATCGCGGCAACATCAACTCGAAAGAATTGGAGGCAGGAGGCAAAATTGCGGCAGTGATAGCAGCAAAGGCGAAGAAAATGTAGCCACCTCAGCTTGGCATTTGCAACCTTGATTCACTGACTCGTTTTGTTATTTTCTCTCCCCTCCCTTGCTTCATATAGGTTCCATCGCTGGTCTCGATGTTCTCCGTATCATCAACGAGCCCACCGCTGCTGCCATCGCCTACGGTCTCGACTCCAAGTCCTCCACTGAGAAGAACGTCCTCATCTACGATCTCGGAGGAGGAACCTTCGATGTTTCGCTCCTTAACATCACTGGTGGTGTTTTCGCCGTCAAGGCCACCGCTGGTGACACCCACCTTGGTGGTGAGGACTTCGACAACGCCCTCCTTGACCACTTCAAGAAGGAGTTCGAGCGCAAGAACAAGCTTGACATCTCTGGTGATGCCCGTGCCGTTCGTCGTCTCCGTTCCGCCTGTGAGCGTGCTAAGCGCACTCTCTCGTCGGTCACCCAGACCACCGTCGAGGTCGACTCGCTCTTCCAGGGTGTCGACTTCCAGGCCAACATCACCCGTGCTCGTTTCGAGGAGATCAACGCCGCCGCCTTCAAGGGTACCATCGAGCCCGTCGCCAAGGTCCTCAAGGACTCCAAGATCCCCGCCGACAAGGTCGACGACATCGTCCTCGTTGGTGGTTCCACCCGTATCCCCAAGATCCAGTCGCTGATCTCCGAGTTCTTCGGTGGCCGTCAGCTCAACAAGTCGATCAACCCCGACGAGGCTGTTGCCTACGGTGCCGCTGTCCAGGCCGCTGTCCTCACCAACCAGACCAGCGACAAGACCGCCGACCTCCTCCTCCTCGATGTTGCCCCTCTCTCGCTCGGTGTTGCCATGCAGGGTGACGTCTTCGGTGTTGTCGTTCCCCGTAACACCCCCATTCCTTGCAACAAGACCCGTGTCTTCACCACCGTCGAGGACAACCAGACCCAGGTCACCTTCCCCGTTTACGAGGGTGAGCGAACTCAGTGCAAGGACAACCGTCTCCTTGGTGAGTTCGAGTTGACTGGTATCCCCCCTCAGCCCCGTGGTCAGGCCGAGCTCCTCACCACCTTCGAGATTGACGCCAACGGTCTCCTCAAGGTTTCCGCTCAGGAGAAGATCACTGGCCGCAAGGCTAACATCACCATCACCAACTCTGTCGGCCGTCTCAGCTCGAACGAGATTGAGCAGATGATCAAGGATGCCGAGACCTTCTCCAAGGCCGACAAGGACTTCACTGCCAAGCACGATGCCAAGAACGACCTCGAGGCTTACGTCCACTCGGTCGAGGAGACCATCTCGAGCCCCGCTGCCAACCTCAAGCGCCCCGCCAAGATCCAGATCGAGCAGGAGCTTACCAAGGCTCTCGAGCTCCTCGAGGTCCAGGATGCTTCCGCCGACGAGTACCGTCGTGCATCGCTCCGCCTCAAGCGCTCCATGCAGAAGGCTTTCGGTGGCCGCTAAACGGCTCACTCTCCGCAGTTGTTAGGAGAGGTTGAGGCGGTTACGGGTCCAAGTTGCGAAGATGTTATTTGCTCTAGATTTCACACTATTCCCTCTTCGTGATTAGGCCTCGCTATCGCTTTACCGTCCCCATCTCGCACCTCTGCTCCCGATCGCTCGATCCCGCATAGGGTCAATGCGGTTCTCGAGTAGAGTGCGGATTCAAAAGGAACTCGAGGGTCATCGGGTTCTGTCAGGTTGAGTCCAGCGACGCATCTGGCAGGTACTGATGATCTGTGCTCAGACAGATTCCCCCATCATCCGACTAATGTACGCATATTCCACTTTCCATGCATCTTCCCGTTCGCTACATCTTGTTTGCGTGATTCGCTGTGTGTGTATCCTCATCGCCCTTGCCGATATGGTGGCGTGAGATTCTTTGGCGTGCGGCAATGAGAGAGGCTTTCGCAAATGGCGGGGAGAGTGTACTGTCTCACTTGATCCGGAGAAATGAAATTGCAAGGGCCAAATTCGGCAACCTCTCTCCCGTTTCGTCAAGAAAAGTTGTCAAGGATGGCCTGAATGTCGACAGGACCAGCGATGGCTGATAAGCGAGAGACGATGTGTCTCACCGTGGTCAGTGTGGTAGCTTTCCGCGGACGTCCCGGTTCAGTTCAAGGGGGATACCGACGCGACCGGTATTGGCACGATGAGGCCCGGATCATTTGCGTGCCTTTCTCATTGTCAAGATTCGGAAACGTGGACACGACCCTGCTCTTCCGCGACACGGAAGACAGAGGTTACTTGAAACGGTTTGCCATGCGCCGAATGTGGGAAGACAATGGCGGCTGAGACTGTCTAAGAGCGAAAAGGCGGGAAAGACCCGAGTGACGCGTGCCAGCCTCGTCTCACACTTGAGAGAGAACAAAGCTAACTGGGAGCGGGCCTGGACGAGCTTCTCTTTGCGCACAAGGATTTCACAATGGCTAGAGCGCGAGTCGGAGCACAGATTGCATACGGAACAGCCGAAGAGGTGAGGAAGGATCGACCCAAGCCGTACTCATTTCTGTGACCGCAATTATCCATGACGGGTAAAAGTCAACGACAAAAAGATGCCACAAAAAGGGACCAAAGAAGGGCAGTGCCAAGCCTCTCTCGTCAATCACATGACCGCGATGAAGCATCGAAAGGCTACCAACAGAGGTGAGCATGCCCGAAATGGCGCTGCTGAATCACGCGAACGCCTTCCGATGCTTCTGCTTCATCCGAAGGTGGTTTTAGTGAAGAAAGTGGCGCAAAACTTTGCGACGATGACCGGCAACTCCGAACAATCTTAGACGCTTCCGTCGAACATTGTTGCTATGGTAAGAATCGAACCCACGAACCTTAATTCGAGCTACTGTACTCGTCGGAAGACCTTCCGAGATGAAAAAACCCATCCGCATAGGGCACGACCTTGGAGAAGGGGACGAGAGAATGAGTGGATCTCAACATTCCTGAGCCTGCAATCACCTACGATGATCATGGAAGGAATCAGGAAATAAAGTACTGTAGAACGTTGCTGCATGAAGGTCTTCCCGTTCAGCTGTGTTCTGTCGTCAACGTTCACTTGATGCGTTCGAGGTGAAGGTGGCTGAAGTAATGCGACTCACGAATCGGGAACGATGCAACCCAATTGGTCAAAGGACTAGGACTTGTCTCTTCCGTGATCCGATAGCATACAATGTTGTAGGAAAGTATGGGGATCTTCTTACCACAGCTCGTGAGCCGCCATCTTTGACGTTTCCGAAATATCAAGTCAGTCGATTTAAAGCAGCCTCTGCATTCCACATTCCGACATCAGTTCGCGACATAGACACGGGTACAGCGCCACCATTCAGCACCATTCACCGCCAAGCCAGCCAATCAGTCATTTCAGGCAGTCGCATTTAGGCTTCTCCTGGCCGCCTCTGGGCTGCGCCGTACACATACGAGTTGCGAACATGTCGGTCAAGCCCATAGTAGTTTTATTATCCGAACCTGAGGTAGCATCTGCTTTGTTGCGGGGCAATCATGCAGATGGCACGTCAAAACATTCGAGTCCGACTCTCCGCCGGTCCAAGTTGAATATCCTACACCAGAGATATCTGACCTTCGCTATTATTGCAACAACCGTCCTTTACGATTCAGTTTGAACTAGGGTCTAGGAAAGGGCGATCATTTGATCACCAAGAATAGACTTGGCGAGTCCATAGCTTGTATACTCATGAAGTCACAAAACGGGTCCAAAGATCGACCGTCTCATCTCTGTGTCTTTGTGAGAGGTCTGAGACCGTACACTGTTCTCGCGCTTGTCAGTGTCGGATGGAGTCGAGCTTGGAGACGAGCTGCCAACTCTGAGACAGATCGGCGGATTTTGACGTGCAGCGTCCAATGGGTCACTGTAGTCGCGAGAAGGCAATTCAGGAGAGGGGTCCCTTCTGAGGAATTGAGCTTGCATTCCACAATTGCAGCCCGTGTCTCTGTCAAAACACATCAAAGCAGCTCACCTTACAACTTTTGAAATGCGAGCTGTCAAACGTCAACCGAATCCGAATACAAAATTGCACATTCCGAACCATGCACACTCTCAACTGCTTTCCTTGCCTCGAACAGCTGTTGACCCGTCTCTGTCTCCTTGCCTTACACAATAAACAGCCCAGCTCAGCGCGAAAACGAGCTCCTGTCTCCTTTGCTTCCGCCATGTCGAACTGCTAACACCTGTCAAGCTTGGCATGCTTGCTTCGCTCCTCGTTGCTTCCTCTTCTCTTGGATGATCGCAATCAACCGAATGAGGCACAGACCCCGATGCCTTGCCCCTCTTCCTCAACTCGTCATTACCGATGCATTCGAACGATCCGAAAAGCATAGCGTCCTCTATTCAACTTGTTCGATTGCGTGAGTCGACTTCCTTGCCGTCAACTCTTGTGTTTGTGCTGCAGCCCCTGCCTCTAGGTCTGCACAAACCACATGCAGCCAGAGCTAAAACTATTCCTCCGACATGCTGGGCGCCGTGTTTGGAATCTTGCCTGCTAGGTAACGATCAGCATATTCCTCTCGGTATCTCCTGACTCTGAAGCGCAGCCTAATGTCTTTCTTTCTGTCGATGCCTCTTCCGGTCGTAAAGACGTCATACTTCTTGAAACGTTGCATGCCTTTTCATGTTCTTGCTGCTATTAGCTGACAGATGCGGTTCCTAATTTATCGCATACTTTGGTTCAATGTGTCGCCAGCATGGCGTGACAGACGGCATGCAGACGTCGCAGCAGATCAACCACATGCAGCGATCAGATCATATTTCAAAGGTGATAGCCTGGACTTGTATGCAGTCACAAGCTTTCAAAGCCATGATGATGTTCTTGGCTGCTTTGATCGCATCATCGAACTTTCGATGCTATATCCCAAACGCCGTTATGCAGAGAAAGGGACGGGCAGGCGATGTGAGGGTTTGGCTGTAATGATGCGGGGACAAGAATAGCACAGTAATATGCTCGTTGCCGAGGAACAAAGCCTTCTGCGGACCTGGCTCACGAGACGTACCCCAATGGATCATTCCACCCTCCAAACTTATGGTCGCCGTCGATGCTCCCAACCTGCATGATACTTCCGTCCCTTGTCCTTGCTGTCTCTTTCTGCCTGAGTGACCTGTTTCGTGGCTCTTTTCCGCAATGCACCCGCCTGCTACCTCGGAATCTTCTGCACGTCCCAGTAACGCAGATGACAGCATCCTTCTTCCCACAGCCGCTTTGCCCTTCCCGTGCCTCCCTGCTCACGACCTTGCTTTGCTTCCATCCCGACTGCAAACATGCCTGAGGGAGAACTCATTCAACGTCGGCTCTCTAAGCGAATGCGGCGAGCGCCTCAAATTTGTCGCCATTCCCTCTCATGCTCATCCTCGCTCGCATCCAAAACAAGCTTCACTGTTGTCATCCGCTGTTGTCATCCGCTTTCGCCGTCAACATCATGCCGCTTGGGCTTGAAGTCCGTGCCTGCAATGTTTTGATTCATCCAGCTTTTCTTTGTTCGACGGCATCCCTTACACAGAGAGCCACGACTTTCTCCTGTGACGGTCCAAGCGTTTGTGCTCCATTCCAGTCATCTCGCGTGTCGATCCTTTCTCTCAGAGATATATAAACCTCCTCCTGTCGCCCTCCTTCACCTTCTTTCCCCCAAGCTAGTTTTCCCCTCCTCCTTATCCTTTGTTCCTGCTGCTGCTCCCCCTTCCCTTTTCTTTCCCTACCAAAACCGACACGTTCGCCAGCCGGCTCCAACGCTCCTCCACACTCTTTCTTATACCAACCTTCCCTCTAATCTCATTCTAATCGGAATCTCTCTTCTACAACAATGAAGTACCTTCAGTTCCTCGCTGCCGTCGCAGCTGTCTCTGCCTTCTCTGGCCCCGTCCTTGCCGGCTCTGTCGTCGACAACTCCAACCAGGTCGTACCTATCCAGGCCACTGGTGCTCTTCTCTCCCAGGTCGTCAACGGCCAGCACACCGAGCGCTCCGTCTCGGTTGACAACTCTGCCCAGTTCGTTCCCATTCAGGCCACTGCCGCCGCTCTCTCGTCTGTTTTGAACAGTCAGAAGGCCGAGCGATCCGTCGATGTCGACAACTCTTCGCAGTTCGTCCCTATCCAGGGTACCATCGCTGCCCTCTCCCAGGTCCTCAACGACCAGAAGGCTGCTAAGCGTGCCAACATCGTCGAGAACGACAACCAGATCCTCCCTATTGAGGCTACCCTTGCCGCCCTCTCTTCGGTTGCCAACGGCCAGAACTCGGCCGCCCGCCGCGGTGTCAGCGTCAAGAACAGCGCTCAATTCGTTCCCATCCAGGCTACCGCTGCTCTCCTCTCGCAGGTCCTCAACGAGCAGAAGGCCGGCAAGCGTTGGGTCCAGGACGGTGACAACATCGTCAAGAACACCAACCAGGTCCTCCCCATCCAGGCCACCCTTGCTGCTCTCTCGCAGGTTCTGAACACCCAAAAGGCTGAACGCCGCTCTGTTGACGTCGACAACGACGCCCAGTTCATCCCTATCGAGGCTACCCTCGCCGCTCTCTCCGCCGTCGCCAACGGCCAGTCCGCCACTAAGCGCAAGGCACCCGAGTTCGACAACGTTGTCGAGAACACCAACCAGGTTCTCCCCATCCAGGCCACTGCTGCTCTCCTCTCTCAGGTTGCCAACCTCCAGACCGCTGGCTCCAAGCGTCACTGGGATGAGCCCTCCAACGTTGTCGAGAACACCAACCAGGTTCTCCCCATCCAGCTTACCGCTGCTCTCCTCTCCGAGGTTGCCAACATCCAGTCTGCTGGCTCCAAGCGCCACAATGACGAGAAGTGGGGTAAGGGTGACCATGTTGTCAAGAACACCAACCAAGTCCTCCCCATCCAGGCCACCGCTGCCGCTTTCTCCCAAGTCATCAACAGCCAGACTGCCGAGAAGCGCAAGGCCCCCGAGTTTGACTCGGTCGTCAAGAACACCAACCAGGTTCTTCCTATCCAGGCCACCGCTGCTCTCCTCTCGCAGGTGACCAACGGCCAGATCGCCTCTCGCAAGGCTCCCGAGTTCGACAGCGTTGTCGACAACAGCAACCAGGTCCTTCCCATCCAGGCCACCGCTGCCGCTCTCTCGCAGGTTCTCAACAGCCAGACCGTCGAGAAGCGTCACGATGACGAGGACTGGGTTAAGGGCGACAACATCGTCAAGAACACTAACCAAGTTATTCCCATCCAGGCTACCCTTGCTGCTCTCTCCAGCGTCCTCAACTCGCAGAAGGCTGAGCGTTCGCTCGCTCTTGACAACGACAACCAGGTTGCCCCTATCCAGGCTACCCTTGCCGCCCTTTCCCAGGTCGCCAACGGTCAGACCACCAGCAAGCGTGGTACTGCCGTCGACAACGACAACCAGGTGGTCCCTGTGCAGGCTGTCGCAGCTGCCCTTTCTCAGGTGGTTAGCGGACAGAAGACTCGACGAGGTGAGACCAAAGAGACAGATAACGTCAACCAAGTTCTGCCTGCTCAAGCGACCCTTTCCGCCCTTTCCGATATTGTCAACAGCGCGAACACCCGCCGAGCGATGGATGTAGAGCAATACAAGGCTCTGCAGTACGCGATTGACGCTTTGCAACAGGAACTAGCCAAGACAAACACCGGTGACGCCACCCACCACGTCGATGCCCTTACCGGTACCGCCGAACACCTCCCCAAGCGCGACAGCTCGCTCGACCCCGCTTCCTTCATTGACCAGGCTATGAGCGGCATCTCTGTTCCCGTCGGAAACAAGGACCTGCTCAAGAGTCTTGCCAAGCGATGGGCTGAGGAGGCCGATGCTGAGATGGCCAAGCGTACCCCTTCGGTTGACGGCCGTGGTCAACGACCTCGTCCTCGCACTGCTACGGAGCACAACAACAACGGACAATGCTCGGTTGGCGCAGCTCAATGCTGTAGTCAAATCATCCACGACGAGAACAAGAAGAAGACCCTCGCTGGTCTTCTCGGCTTCAACTCGATCGCAGGTGACATCGGTATCAACTGCCAGCAAATCCCCGTTCTTGGTATCTCGCTTCAAAGCATCTGCAAGGCGTCGCCAGTCTGCTGTACCAACGTTGTCCAGGATGGTCTTGTCAACATTGGATGCACATCGATCCCAATCAACTAAGTCTTTTCTCGTTTAGAGCGTCTTCTTAGAGGGTTTTTGGTTTCGGTTGTGTATCACATTCAATCTTGGCATTTTCATTCGCATTGGCATCATTGGTTCTCCAGTATCTCTGTCGACGACACCGGATGTCGCGCTTCACACTCACGCCCTTACGGCGCTATCACACTCTTTTTGTCTTGATCATCGTCTCTTGTTTCAAACCACGCTCTCGCGTACCCCACTCTTCTCTCCTAACACTAGCAGCAGCAGCATTCTCACCGTTTCCCCCCGGTTGTCAGGCACCGTGCAACTGGTTAGCGGTTCTAGCATCTCACTACCCCTCACGGTCCATCTCTCACTCTAGCTTCTCCTCCCCTGTGTCCCTTAGTCTCGATCGCTTCCCCTTAGCTTCCGTGCTCCGTGTCTTATGGCTTCGATCGGGCTCCACCTCCTGTCCTTTGCTATACTAGCGGCATTGGTCAGTTGAGGTTGTCGCTTTATCTTGCTCGCTTCCTTTAATACACCGGTCGTTACGCTACTTTTCGATGTTTGTGACTGACTGTTCCTCGTCTGATGTCCACAAGCTCAATTATGACAGAGATTCGCATCAGGAGATTCACCATTACAGACTCGTCGAGGTTGCAATATGTTCATCGAGATCTTTCAAAGACAGAGCTGTAGCTGTTGCTCGTCTGCTCGTCTAAAGTCGAGCGCGGCTGCAGTCGCTATAGCTTCTCGAAGCTCGATGAATTGGCAGTTCAGCGTTTTCCCTTTCTTGAAGCTGTGGACGTACCAGGCATCTTGCTGCCATGAAGTAGAGAGCCTACAGGGAGCTTTCGTAGGCCGTGAGACTTGGACTCTTTGCCCTACATTACGATTCCTTGGCTGTTGATGGTGGTTTGCCTGGACAGGTATGACTTTTGCACAGTCCAGCTGTTGATGCTATTTTCAACGGCAATGTTTCTGGCACCCACTCGAACATCCGTGCAATTGAGAGAGTGGACAACGGAGCAAATAGCATGTATGTCCAACAGCGCCTGCTGCACTTGCTGCCTTGCGCATAGCAAAGCTGGCCTCATCGGTTGACCATGGCTTGTCAGGAGAGACGCAGTGCAGCAAGCTGAACGTGCTCTTGAGGACATCTCAGGACAAAATATTTGCCATAGATGCCATCTTGCATAAAGCTGGCCACATTGTTGAACATGGCAATCCAGCTTGGGTCTATTATAATGGGCACCATTGCTCTCAATGAGACCAGTGCATCCCAACACAACTTCCTGGTCAACCACAACCCCTGTCTGTTGCTTGTAAACCAAACATATGACCAAAAAGTCCAGGAGAGAGGTATAGTTACCATGCTTTGTTTGACTGGTAATGAGGAAATAATGGAGTTGAACTGTGACAAACATAGCAAGCATTCTTGTTAGGCTCCAGGGGTCTTGAGACCTTGTGGTATTTAGGCCTGGAGCAAGGGGAATGACTGGATTGTGATGGTCCCAGGTGCTACCAGGGGAGAGGAGGCATGGCACACAAGGCATATCTGGTATTGCATGCAAAGGTATGGTATTTGGGCCTGTGGGGCATGAAGAACAGAATACAATTGATGGAAGAAGTCTAGAATGAAAGGAGCAAGTGCCTGGTGCCCCTGGTGTGGGTGCACAGTGGCCACAACAACACCACAGCAGTTGGTCTTGTGGCTGGGTTGGTCTTGGCTGGCAGGGGCCTGGCACAGCTGTGTCACCAGGGCTGGCTCCCTCTTGTAACACAGACCATTTGATTCCCAGCTCATACTCATCAAGAAGCTTGATGCCCAAATTGTGTGTGTATTTGAAAGCCGGGAGTTGGTTTTGTGTGCATGTGCCAATGTTAAGTAGCCAAATGATGGCCCCTGAACGGTACTTTGAGGTGAGACCGCCATCATAATAAAGATCGGATCCTTTGAAAACCTTAAGCACTACCCTTCTGTAAATGCCAATATCAATATAAATGATTCTATACTCCAAAGTTCCTGTTTTCAAGGTCAGGTGATTATCCTGAATCTTGCCAACAATGTTAAGGGGAAAGGGTACATTCTCGGTGTTGGCAACAGCTAAAAACTGTGACGGACCGCAGACATGGCTACTCCAAATGTCCGAAGATCCGAGTCTCATTCCCAGCTCGTCGTCTTCCTCCCAAGCTTCGACATCATCGTCGTCCGTTTCCTCCGTTTCCTCCGTTTCCTCCGTTTCCTCCGTTTTGTCTACAACTGATGCCGGTCTTGGTGGGGCTGAAGCCTCTTGAAGGCTTAAAGGTGGCAGATTTCGGCTCGTTTGAGCCTCGTTTGTCGAGGCTAGCGCAGTTTGTAGCTGAGCTACGAGCTTCTTATGTGTTGTGTATTGTTTTAATACACCTACATTGCCACTATCGATAATGTTGATGAGCAGATCTCGGGTTGCCTGGTCGAGATCTGCGATCATGGTATGGATGTTAGGAGTCATGGTGTACTGTTTAACGTATGTGGAAGCGGAACAAAATGGGAAAGTGGCATTGTCAGCAATGTTCAGAATGCAAGTGCTTTTGGACATTGGCACAACAGAGAGAGAGTGCGTGTGCTACTTACTGTTGTACAACGACAAAGGTTGAGAGAATTGGGCAAGATAGAGAGGGGGGAGTAGCTGCAGTTGATCTTTGAGAAGGGGAAGGGAGGGAGGGATGTTGTGTGTGTTATGGACCGCCTTTCTGTCGAGGGAATATCGGGTCAGTGGTTAGGCAATACGCCCCAATAGATATCAAATGGGCCCTCCGGGCCCCGCGTGGCTGCGGCACTGGCTACCGGGCAAGTACATAGTCCAGGGCGTGCCCGCCTTCTTCCTGTATTACCTTGTCGATTGTATTTTATTCTACACACCCTGTAGGTGGGATCCAGACCTTGCTACCGACTTCAGTCTCTCCCGCCAGACCCGGTGACGCACCGGACACACTACACTCTGGTACCAACGTGCTTGGCCTTCCCGGAGGTTCTCAGATCCCAGGCGCTTAACAGTGTGTTGCTGCGATGAGGGAGAGGGAGTGGAGGTAAAGTGGGCAATTGGCTGAACAAGAGGGGGAAGGTGCAAGTGCCTGGGGTCTGGGAACCTCCAGGAAGGCCAAGCACATTGGTACCAGGGTGTATTGCATCTGGTGCATCACCAGGTCTGTCAGGGGAGACTGAGGTCAGTAGCAAGGTCCAAATTCCACCTGCAATGTGTGTAGAGAATAAAATACAATTGATAAAGTGATACAAGAGGGAGGCAGGCACTCTCTGGACTAGAGGCATTGCCTGGTAGCCAGTGCTGCAGTCTGTTGAGCCTGGAGATCAGGCCTGTTATTCATCAGGACAATTGATCAGTGACTGACCCAATAGCACCCAGGCAAACGCATTTGTAACACCATGATCTTGGTAACAAAAGTATGACAGACAGGACTGTGGTAAGCAAGGGCCAGCATTTTCAGCTGAAGGGATTGGCAGAAGGCATAGCTCCAATAGCTGCTTGATCCAAGCTGGAGTCCATCAGCCATGTTTCTCTATTTCAATCTGAATGACTAAGTGCTTCATTTCGAGCTTGATCTCCTCCTCCTTGGTCTATGCCTGCTGCTGGTTGTTGTCAGAAGAGGCACCTGCCTTATCGTGATTGGGTGTGTGGCTGGGGGGAGATAGACCCCTAGATAGATAGCAGGGCTTTGCCAGGACTCATCAGAGAAGGAATGGCTGCAAGACCGGCAAACGGTCACCTCCATCAGTGGTCCCTCTTGGGTCCACCAAGCGATCACCATGTTCATAGCCCGTTCCAGCATGAACAGGGCTGTTGAGGACGTCTGCCTTGCCTGAAGTATTCCCGTCCTGTGCCTCATCATCCACATCTACATTGTTTGGACGTTGTGCCAAGCGAGGGCCTTCTGCAATAGTAGTTTGAGCATCCTTGCCCATACCTTGGCCACCACGTGCTGCCGACAGTTGGGCTTTTGGGTTCCTGAGCCTGGATAGAAGCGGAAGACGTCCATCTCGAATCGGTACCGAAGGTGATGAAGACATCGTGCTGCTGGTCTGGTAGCTTGGGACTTCTTGACGAGCAGAACATCTTCGAAGCAAAAAGAGGGTAGCGCGCGACGAAAGGGCACGAAACCCCTTTCTGATGACGCTGCCACTCCAACTGTTCTCATGCTCGCCACAGCCCATTTGTTCTCAATGTTGCCGCAGCAATCACTACTCGGAACAAAGACAGGGACGACTGGTACACAAGGAGAATGCGCTTCAAAGGAGAATGCGCTTCAACGGGTCTCGTTCTGCCTGTATGGATGCGCAGGGAGTGGAAATAACACCACCTTAGGTCATGGTTGCGATTGCAGTATCAGAAAGCCTGTCCGAGAGAAATGTGGCTTCGCACTGTTCTGCCGAGATGAAGCAACACTGACCCACATGGCTTGCTGTGCTGCTCCCATCCTGTTGAAACGAAGTCCTTGAACCCATAACTTCCGCGTGAGGGCATGAGTGGGTGTGTCAATTCATTCGAAGAAGAGAACAATACGATCGTGGACATTGTTGTACAATAGCAGCCATGTGGGCTTCAACACGAGTGGTGCTGCTTCGTTTCTTCTGTATCAGGTATCCTTCGCTTTCTTCTCACATCATCTCCGACTCTCTCGCTCGTGTTTGCTGCACAAGATCACTCTAACTGTTGTCGTTGTCGCGGCAACAACTTGGAAGTCTGCAGTGACTTCTCCGATGTCAGACCACGGCCAGATTGCAGACTGGCTAGCACAGCTGTGCAACGGCACCGCCAACGCCGCCTCTGCTCACACCAGCGATGACCTGATAGCAGCTGGAATCCTGCTTCCGCCATATTTTACTCACGATGTGAGTAGCCGCAATGCTGACATCGATTGTCGACAATTACACAAGGTGCTGATCAATGTTCTCACTCCTTTTGACAGGCTTTCACGAACAGCATCGCCATCGTCGCGGCAACGCTGTACTGTTGGGAATACTTAATGTGAGTCTCTCATCCTCATCGTACTTCTCACCAGGAAGTCAGTCAGTTCGGGCGAACCAATAGTGCTTCACATTCAATGATGATAGGCGACACTAACGACTCTCACAGCTTGCACACGATTACTTGCTGCATCTCAGGACTCTTCCCTCAGAGATACGCATCTACTTTGCCATTCCTTGGACTGCACCTCATCTCATCGTCTTCGTCCTCATGCGATACTCGACGCTGATTGCGATTACGCTTGGCCTGTATGCCACATGGCATCGGCAACGCGGCAACTGCGTTGCGTACACTGAAGTCGCTACTCTGCTGGTGCAGTTGTCGGTTTCGGCTGCACTGGGATGGCGCACAATTGCTATTTGGCAAAAAGACGCACGAATGATTGTCATCATCGCCCTGCTCCTGATCACGCTCATGGTCTTCTCTTCGCTCTTGGTGCTCAGCATGAAGGCAGAAAAGCTGCGCAACGGCACTTGCGTGCTGGTGGAAAACGGCAACTACGAGTTCTTTCCTCTTGCATGGTTCTACGCGGGCACGGTACTGTACGACACTGTTGTGATTGTGCTGAGCACGTATCGTCTCTGGCAGCACCATAGCGATGTCGGCTTCTTTCCTGGAGCCAACCTCGATGACACAAGTAAGGGGGACATCGGCTGGGCGCGATGGGTCCATTCGCAATGGAACAGCATCACGCCACTTCTATTTCGACTAACGTCAAACGGCGTGCTGTACCTTGCGTTTTCCACAGGCTTCAACGTGGTATGCTTTCTGCTAGGCCACTGGAACGAAGATCATGCGCAGGATCTGATGCTACTGTGGTCGGCTGTAATGTGGGTGGTCTGCCAGCATCTGGTTCTGCTCGAGATCAAAGCAACTTGGGGAGATACGTCCGCAACTGCAGGTCTCCAGAATTTTGCCAACAACGATACGGATCGGCTGCTCGCTCAGATTCTCCAAGCTTCATGGGGAGGCAAAGCTCCTCAAACGAGCGGCAAAGCAGACGAAACAGCAAAGTCAAAGGAAGAGCCAGAACTGGTCCTGAGCTTTTCCGTCGACAGCTGTCTAAGGAGCGTGACAAAACCTTGTTGCGGAAGATTGTGTCCAGGAACTCAGAAATGCTCAACGCAAAGGCTCAATGCTGGCCTGACCAGTCGATCGCCTGCCGATAAACCGAACACAAGCAATGAAGACCTCTACGAATCTAGCGTCCAACAGATCCATGACTTTAGGCCTTCCATACCTGGCGAAAGCTACGATGGCTTCGGATCACGATCGAATCTCACTTCGGAGCGTATGGACACCACCGATGGCAATGCATCAACCAGAGTTTTGATCAAGCAGCGTAGCGAGGGAACGATCAATGAGAGGCGGAGCAGTGGTATACGAAGTAAGCTCAGTGCGCTCTACAGCACGAACAGCTCAAACAACAGCGTCCTTGCGAACCTGACTAGAACGTCCTCGCGTGGAGACGCTGCCGCTACGACAGCCACAGACAGCCCAAAGCTGGTTCCAGATTCGGGCGTCATTGAGCATCCGCTCATGGACACGCCGCAACCCACCTCTGCTACTCCTCGAACGAACCGGGACTCAACATCTTCTCGATTTGGTCGCATCTCACAAGCCCTTGAGCGACTTCCCAAGATTAACGCTCCAGTGCCTGCTGCTACTCCCTCATCCAGAACTTCCCTTTGTCCTTGCTGCTGCGGATTTGAGAGCTCTAGTTCTGGTAAAGAAAAGCTGGCGGAAAGTTCAAGTCAGTTGCGCAAGTCAGTTAGCGCAGGAGACCTGATGTCGAGTTATGAAGTGGCAGACTTATTGGCCAACATGTCCGATGATGCAAAGTCACGAGCTCTCGCACTGGCAGGGATGGAAGGTGGTGAGCCCGTACCAGCAGCTTCTTCCTTAACGCCAACCCGGGTTCAGGACGACAGACCGAATTGGATTATACATCCTCCTCTCATGTAACAAGATCTCAAAGGTTTCGATCACAAAGAATTGCGAATCATTTCGGCTGACAACGAGAGAGACCTTCAGACTAAAAGTTGAGAACGTGCTTTGTAGTGAGTAGCTGTGCTGTTCACATGGCTTACATGTCGCGTAGAGCTGCCAAGTCTGCCATGAGCTCTCTCGGTGAACAAAGTGATCGACAGCGATCGCTGTGAGTTGTGAAGCTGGTGGAAGCACCCAGACAAACTGACGCACCCAAGCGAACAAGCTTCCGAAGCGGCCATGTCGACGATTGACATGGACACGGATCAGCTTGAATCTCGGCGGCACGCTCCTGTGCACTGATTGGACGCTACGAAAAGGGAGAGATGTCAAAGTGTCCTACGTGTTGGGCCGGACATTATTGCCCATGGTGTGTTCTATCGCTTTCAGAAGCTCAAGCAAGCTTCTAGTTAGTACAACGGTCAGTTGTTTCGCGCCAATTTCTTTCTGCCCTTAAATTTCAGATAATTTGTTTTTGACATGAGGCACGCCGTAATCCCTGTTAGTATAACGGTCAGTATATTTCGGCGCGAATTTTTTTTCTTTGTTCGGCGCCAATTTGATCGAGGAACATGACTGTGCTGCTTATAGTGTGCAGTCCCTCGAGAAATGTCACAAGCGCCTATCCTAGTTAGTACAACGGTCAGTATACGGCTTTTTCAAGGGCGATAATCTAACATTCAACGAATTAATTATCGCGCACAGCTGAGATCGGGGTTCGATTCCCCGGCTGGGAACAACTTTTTTCTCTCCGTGATTTTTTGTTTACTTCCACTAGAGCCTGTCCGATGTAAATCGATTCGACTTGAACTTCGACTTCGCTCCTGTCACCCTTACAAGCCCGAACGTCCGAAGCATCCCTTTCCGTAAGACAAATCTTCTTTTCTTTGGGTACCAACACGCATGTTTGCTTCCCTGTTGGTGGAGGAAAGAGCACAATGGTGAGAGGTTTGATCTCTAACACAGGTTGATCGGCTGTTTAGTGCTTGTGGAACATAAAGACTGTTCCATCACTCTGTGAGAGGCTATCATTGAGTTGTGAAACAGCACAGTACAACAGACAAGGTGTGACAAGCTTGTCGAACCGTGCTGGAACAGTCTGAACTGTTTCAGAGGCTGTCAAACACCACTGGAACAGCATTTGTGTGAGCACCTTGTTCCTATCGGCAAGCAACACAGGCCCTGGGGCGTCACACTCTTCAATTAAATATGTGTTTGCTTTGGCGTTCTTTCCTTGCGTGAGCGCGCGCGCCTGAGTTGAGCAACGGTATTGAGTGAAGTCTGTCTTGTCTGTGTGTCTGTGTGTCTGTGTGCCTGTATGCCTGGCTGCCTGTATGTCTGTGTGTGTAGGTTCAAACCCGGAGGGAGTCTTCACCAGGCTGCTCAAACAGTGTTCCAGCAGTGTTTGAGAGCCCGTCCAACACTGTGTGACATAAAATCCTCGTCTCAATTTTAGTTGCTCAAATGGCCTTGACTGACAGGGTCTCAAACAGCTTGTCGAACAGTGTTTAATTCCTGTCGTTTGCTCGTTTTTAAGAAAAGCAAGTCTTGGAGTTAGACGAGGTCTAACAGCTTTCGTCTGATTTCGCGTTCGATATCGAGAATTCCTGCCGATCGTGTCGGGCTCATACCGGACAGCCACTCTGAGAAATGCGGGAAATGTGTGGATCAAGGATGCAAGCAGGACCGACGACGATACAATCAACATCGATGGCCATGATCATGGACCACGTAGTTCCGCTTGTAGACGCTCTTGCACACTTTGCTCATCTCGCCTGTTCAACAACTGTGTTGTACAAATGTTGAACAATGTCGGGACACGGTATGCAAGCCGTTCAGAGGTTGTGGGATGCTCTTTTTCAGGGTCAACGCGAAGCTTTGATGCTTCCCAATTAGAAGGAGTTGTATTGAGAAGCTGAAAATTTGTATTTGAGCTTTGTAATTAAAATTTTGTTTCACTCGTGTTCTCTCAGCAAGATTTTTCAGCTCCTCGCCCCTTTCTTCCGCAAAATCTCGGCAGAAGGCACTGCAAAGCGGAATGAGAGACAGCTTCCTTGCAAGACAACAATGAGGGGAAGAGAATTGAGTAACACTTACAAGCCCACAAGCCTGACACATGCAACCACAAACGCAAGCAAGCATTGCAAATCTGTTGCAAGCGTTGTAGACCTGATTTGGGAAGATGCGAGAGACTGAGCTTCGACTGACTAAACGTGAGCGCGCGGTGCATTCATCTGTTAAAAGGCGGTGACGCTTCGCTGCTTCCTGTTTGAGTTTTTGCTTGCAATTTTTGGAATTCGGTTGACCTCGCCTGCTGCTGCTGCTGCTGTTGCTGCTGCGCTCTTCTGCTACGCTCGCTCTGTGTCTCAACCCGCCGTGTGTAGCGGTGAGCTGAGTGGCCTCTGATTCACTTGTGTGCTTTTTTCGGTCTTGCTCCTCTTCTCTTCTTCACCTAACCGACCTCATACCCTCCTCTTTCCGACAAAGTTGAGGTCTTCTTTTTTCCTTTCTCTTCCTTCCTCTTCGTAGCTCGTTGTCTTTCGTTACATCCCGAAAGACACCAGTTCAAAGACGAAAGTCAGAAGAGTCTTTCTTCCCCCTTTTTCCCTTTTCGACATCCCGGCTTCGTTCTCACCTCGCTCTTAGCAGGCTCAGAAGAACGTTGGACGCTCGTTCGTTACTCAGGGATCTCTCATTCGACTCAGCTTCTAGTCTGAATCGAACTCTTTTCCGACTCGGCTCGTTTCTCGACTCGGTATCCGGGTTGCTTCCGACGTGGACGTTTGGTCTTGATCGATTGAAATAGGTCTCCTCTCTTTGACCTCGATTTTCAATCTTTGGTTTCCGGATCGCATCTCAGGCTTCTTTACGACCAACAAAAGCGTTCTCCATTCGAAGCAGCTCTCGATCTGCTGCTTTGCATCTCGACATCCTTCTCTGCCCATGTCGAGTGAATCCAACCCAGCGGGCAACTCTAACCACGTCGCCGCCGCTGGCCAAAACGGTGATGCCAATTCTCGCCGCCAGTCTGCAGTAAGCCTTCCCAAAGGTGCTGCCAACACCAGACCCGGCGCCGCCATCAACTTCGGCTCGGTTCACGACCAGAACGCAATGCTCTCTTCGTCTCCCGCTGCTCAGCCTAGCTCGGGTCAGCACCTTCACGGCGAGAAGCCCACTGTCTTTGGTTCCGTAGCTGCTCAAGATCCGCAGTCCAAGAAGACCACCATCGGTTTTGCTGGTGGCAAGGCCGACGCTTCCAACTCGTCCTCTGGTAACGCCACCCCAGCCAAGTCCATGGACTTCCAGAAGCTCTTCCAGGGATCCGGCTCGCCCGCGCCTTCTCAGGCTACTGCCTCCAACGCATCCGGCTCGCCCTCTCAGTCCACCGCAGCTCCCGCTTCAACTGCTCCGTCCACCCCACAACCTAACGCTGGTGCACAGAACCAGGCTGGCTCTCGTCATGCTTCGTCCAACTTGAGGCCTCCATCCGGCACCCCTCACCACCCTGGCGCTAGGCCCTTTGAGCCTCAGCGTTCGCCATCCGCACACCAGGCTCAGGGTTCAAGGATCGGTTCGCAGGCTCCACCACATCAGCAATTCCACGGTCACCCACAGGGCGGTCCTCAGCAGCCTCGCTCTCCTCACATGGCCAACGCTGTGCCCATGCAGCCTATGCAGCCTATGGGCGGCCCATGGCAGCACCAGCAACCCATGGGTTACCCACCGCAGTACGGCTACCACCCTGGATACGGTTATCAGCCTGTGCCACAGCACTGGCAGCAGCAACCCGGATACGAGATGCCTGGTACTCCCCGTTCGCCTCGTCACGCCAACCTCGGATCGTCACCCATGGGTCCCAATGGTCTTCCCGGCACCCCCAACATGGCACCTTCCACACCATTGCCTGCTCGAGGCGCCAACGTGCCACCTTCGCCCTCTGCCGGTCACAGCGGTGTCACATCGCCTGCTCACCAGCCCATGTCGCTCGGCCAGGGTGGTCGTCCACCAAGCTTCAGCCCTGCAGCCAGCTATGCTCACCACTCGCCATCGCACTCGTTCAGCAACCCCATGAGTCCCGCCGCCCGTCAATTCGAGCCTCAGCAGAAGAGGCAGAGCGCTGCCATCCGTATCGTCAACCCTGAGACTCAGGCTGCCGTGGATATTCAGAGCATCCAGAGGACGCCTTCCACATCACAAAAGTCGACTGCGCCCACCTCTGCCACCAGCTCGCCCAGCATCTCTAGAGCTTCTCCCGCCATCGTTCAGCCTGCTCAGAGCAAGCCCGTTCGCATGGAGACCCCCGAGGCTTTCATGGCCCGCATTCACGCTGGCAAGGAAGAAGCTGCCAGGAAGAAGGCTGAGCAGGAGGGCGGTAACAAGGACGCCGACGCCGACAAGAAGGATGATGACAAGGCTGCCAAGGACGCCGCCGATGCCAAGAAGAAGGCCGACGAGGAGGCTGCCGCCAAAGAAGCTGCCGCCAAGAAGGAGGCCGAAGAGAAGGCCGCTGCTGAGCGTGAGGCTGCTGAGGAGGCCGCTGCGAAGGCCGAGGCCGAGAAGAAGGAGCGCGAGGACAAGGAGAAGGCCGAAGCTGAGGCCAAGGCTAAGGCTGAAGCCGAGAAGAAGGCCGAGGAGGCCAAGAAGGCTGAGGAAGAGGCCAAGGCTAAGGCTGACGCTGCTGCCGCCGCAACTGCTGCTGAAACCAAGTCGTCTGCCGAAGAGGGCAAGCCCAAGCCTGCACCCATCGACACGGAGAAGGCCTCACAACACCAGGATGGCGACAGCAAGGATGCCGCTGGCATGCGCAGCTCTGTCGCTGATGTTGAGCGCATGGCTCGCGAAGCCTCCTCGGTCCCTCCTTCTAGTCAGGATGCTCCCAAGACTCCTGGTCTCCCTCAAACTCCTCGCACTCCCGGCACACCCGGTTTCGCCGGTCTTCCCGCCAAGCCACTCAGCACCATCGGCAACGCTTCCAACGGCATCAAGCTCGACAGCGAAGCGCTCGAGAAGAAGAAGAAGAACCCTACCGAGCCCACCGGGGCTGCTGCGTCGCAGCACGCTCCTGGTAACAAAGCCGAAAGCTCTGCCTCGGGTGCCTCTTCTTCATTGACTTCGGCCAAGTTCATCGACAACTTCAGCAAAGTCAACTACCCCAACAACATCAACTCGCCAAAGTCCGAGCTCAACGAGTCCGCCGAACCAGGCAAATTCCGTTACGACCGAGACTTCTTATTGCAATTTATGAACGTTTACACTGAGAAGCCCGCCGACTTGCCACCACTCGCTTCGATCGGTATGGAGAGTGGCGGCATGGGCGCCAGCTCGCGTCTCAACCGACGTTCTTCGGCAATGGGCCCTCCTGCTGCTCCTGGTCGGGCTCAGGGTCTTGGCATCAGTGCCTCGTCCAGTTTCGGCGGCAAGGGCGGCATGGGCTCCTTCGGCCACCCTGGAAAGACCAGCGAGGAGCGTTTCGCTGCTGCTTCTGGTTCTCGCGGCGGAGCTATGGGCGCATTCGGTGTTATGGGTTCTTTCAATGCTGGTGCACGATCGCAACCATTGTCGCGAACCGGCAGCGGCAGCACTGCTCTGCCATCTCGTGACATGATGGGTACCGGTATCCCCGCCGGTGGCCGCACCAAGAGCAACCGTGGTCGTCAACGTGATCCCAACTCGAGTCGCGGTCCTCAGGTCAACCCTCCCGAAAAGGGTGGTCCTACCATCCCTCTCGACCAGGTCGTGCCCCTTGCCAACTCCGAGAACCGATGGAGCCGTGGCGCCTCAGTCAAGGCCGACTCGCCCGAGATGGTGCAGCGAAAGGTCAAGGCGTTGCTCAACAAGCTCACACTCGAGAAGTTCGACTCGATTTCGGACCAGATTCTCGAATGGGCCAACAAGTCGGTCTCCGAAGACGATGGCCGTACATTGCGACAGGTCATTCAGCTCATCTTCGAAAAGGCTACCGACGAGGCCGCCTGGTCCGAGATGTATGCACGTCTCTGTCGCAAGCTCATGGAGCAGGTCAGTCCCGAGGTCAAGGACGAGAGCCTTCGTACTGCCGATGGCAAGCCCGTTGTTGGTGGTAACTTATTCCGAAAGTACTTGCTCAACCGTTGTCAGGAGGACTTCGAGCGTGGTTGGGCTCAGCGCGACACTGCCGTTGCTGCCGCCAAGTCCAAGGAGGCCGAGGACAAGGCTAAAAAGGACAGCAACGAGAAGGCTGAGGCTGAGGCCAAGGCTGCAGAGGAGCGTGGCGAGAAGCCATCGGAAGAGCCCAAGGAGGCTGAATTGCTTTCAGATGAATACTACGAGGCTCAGAAGGCCAAGCGACGTGGTCTTGGTCTCGTTCGATTCATTGGTGAGCTCTTCAAGCTCAACATGTTGACCGAGCGTATCATGCATCTCTGTATAAAGAAGTTGCTTGCCAACGCCACCGACCCTGAGGAGGAGGAAATCGAGTCGCTCTGCAAGCTCATGACCACCGTGGGTAAGCTTCTCGACACCGAGAAGGCACGGGGCCACATGGACGTCTACTTCCAGCGCATGAAGGAGATGTCCAAGAACGAGGCTGCTATCAACTCGCGTATGCGATTCATGCTCATCGATGTTATCGAGCTGCGTGAGTCCAAGTGGGTTCCCCGACACGACAACACTGCCCCCAAGACCATCGCACAGATTCACGCCGAGGCTGCCAAGCAGAAGCAGCAGCAGGACGCCGAGAACGCCATGCGTGCACGAGGTGGTCCCATTTCTCGTGGTGGCTCTAAGCGTGGCCAGGCCCGCGGCGATGGCCCTGATGGTTGGAGCACTGTCGGTGGTGTTGCACCCCCTCCCCGTCCCAGCAAGGCTGGTGATCTCTCGCACTTCGGCAAGATCGAGCGCGGTACCTCTGGACGACCATTGTCGTTCGGTCCCTCGACAATGCTTGGCAGGAAGAACCAGGGCGGCAAGGGCTCCGAGGACGGCAGTCAGCCACCCACACGTACCAGCTCGCAGACCAACATGTTCTCGTTGCTCAACCAGGCCGGCGAGGGTGAGTCTGCTCCCACCGAAGAGCCTCAGCGACCCAAGCTCAACCTCCAACCCCGAACCAAGCCTTTGCCCGGCGACGATAAGGATGGAGAAGGACAAGGCGAGGCCGAGGACGAGAGCTCCAAGCCCACCGAGATGTCGGACGAGGAGGCCAAGCGCAAGATCAACAACGACATCAAAGAGTTCCTCGAGATCAAGGATGTCAACGAGGGTGTCGAGGCCTTCACTGCATTGCCATCATCCCGACGATCACAATTCGTTGAGGCGATTGTCGGCTCTGCCATTGAGAAGAAGAAGGACGACGTCACCAACGTTGCTGCCTTGTTCGCCAAGCTTAGCGAGGACGGCCATCTCGACGAGGAGACTGCCGTTAAGGGTTTCGAGCCCCACATGGAGTTCTTGGACGACGCTGCCATCGATATCCCTGCAATCTACTCGTTTGTTGCAGACTTGATGGTAGGCGCCAAGGTATCTCAGGAGAAGATCGAAGAGTTGGCCGGTAAGATTGAGGGCGACGGCCTCAAAACACCCAAGGACAAGCTCCTTGAAAAGGTTGCTGCTGCTCGAGGCTAGATGCTTTGAGCTGCAACTGACCACCCACGCGTCGCTTTGATCCCGGCTGCGTGCGTGAGTCAGTCTTGTCTTCCTTTTCTGCAGGCTGGTCTTTGGTCGTGCGATGGCCTTTGTGTTCCGTGTATTCCTCTTTCTTATCCATCGCCAGACCAGCTCTTTGCAGGGTTGACGTGGCTCGCTCATGCCGTCTTCGTCGAGTTTTCAAGCTTCAGCGGATTCCCCTCACACACTCTGTTCGGCTTATAGATCTCGGCAGGTTCTCTTGACTCTCTTCTTCGCCTCGACTCCATTTCGGGAATCGCTCGTCTGCTCGTCCTCATCTCCACTCAAGACCGCATGCATGTCCATCGCTCGCTCGCTGGTGATGCCGGCTGAAGGTATGCTATCTGTTCTCCCTATTTATGCTTCGGCCGGCTTCGTCGTCGGCCATTATGGCTTCACTACCAAACACACAGATCAAGAAAAAGAATAAAAAACCAAACATTCAGATGCCAGCTAGCCAGCTCACCGAGAGACGGCCATGCTGCGCGGTTTATTTCAGAAGAAAGATAGTCGTGTCGATTCAGCGTTAACCCGATTTGGTGTTGATTACCCTCTCAAAGGGCCTGTATATATCTTTCAAGTCGAAGAGTCTTACCTTGCTATCACACCTCCGGACTGTGTTGCGTTTTGTGAATCGATGCGAGCAAACTTCCCGATGATGTTGGTGGCGCCATTGCGGGAGGGCATCGCCCCTGGTTTCAACTTGTCACGAAGAGAATGCTTTCTTAGGTTGGTTCATTGCGACGTGAGGCTCTGCTGCGATGAATGACTCATTCTTGCGTGTCTCAATGATCACACATGTTGGTCACAGACGAAGGAAGCATGGACCAACAGTTGTATGTTGTATTGTCATCTGTATCTTCCCGACGGCGACTCCTTTATCCTTGTGACGTGTTCGCATTACGGCTCCTCCTCACTTGTTCAAGAACTTAGCATGGTATTGAATGTGATCTTCTGCGAAGGTTGAGATGAAGTAGTAACTGTGATCGTATCCATCCTGCAGTCTCACCTGAACATCCTTGAAACCTTTCTCTTCTGCTGCCTTCTGGAAGTTTTCTGGAAGCAGTTGGCCTTGCTTGTAAAAGTCATCTGCTGTACCTGAGTCGATGAGAATGTTTGGTTGCTCGCTTGTCTCCTTCAACAAGAGAGTTGCATCGTACTGCTCTCCTTCCTTGAGGCCATTCTGCAGGTAGCCCTCGAAAGCCTTCTTGCCCCAAGGACAAGCGGTTGGGTTGCAAATAGGCGAGAATGCCGAAGCGGAAAGGTACTGGGATCGGTTCTTCAGGTAAAGTGTGAGTGCACCATGGCCGCCCATTGAATGGCCAAAGATGGAAGCTCGAGAAATGTCGATGGGGAGCTTGTTTTTTTCAAGCTTCTTCGGCAGCTCCTTCACCACATAGTCGTACATGTTGTAAGCTTTGCTCCAAGGGTCTTTTGTTGCGTTGAGGTAGAAGCCAGCGCCAGATCCAAAGTCGTAGCTTTCATCCTCGCCTTCTACGTTTGCACCACGAGGGGAGGTGTCAGGGAAGACGAGTGCAACTTGAGCCTTTTCAGCTGCATTGAAAAAGCCACCTTTTTGAGCGGCATTGTCTTCGGTGCAAGTCAGGCCGGACAGATAGTACAAGACAGGAACTTTCTTGGCAGAATCGGAAGCTGAGGAGGGAAGGAAGACATTGATGTTCGTCTCGAGTGATCCAAGAGAGGTCGAGGTGAAGGCGTATTTGGTAAGGGTGCCTCCTGAGACCTTGTTGCTGGATTTTTTGCTAAACGACATGTTGGTAAGTTGAGTGAGAAGTTATGGGGACGGAGCTGTTGGAAGTGAGTGAAGGAGGTTGGGTGAATGTCACAAAAAGGTGAGTGATATTCATGATGGTGAGGTCAGTGCGCGCGTACTCTCAGGTGGAGGAAAATCGCCGACATTTCCACTTCCCCGCCATCACGACCCGCGCTCATCTCGTGCGGCTGAGGTTTCCGCACCTTCAGGCTCTTCTCCGCACTTCGACTTTCGTTAACATGACTACACGCTGTTCATACGAAAAGGATCGCGGGTCAGATCAAGACCGAGGCACTCATGTTGCAACGCTCCTCGAGCGAGGTCCGGTGTGCGGTAATGATGCTGTATTGCAAATGTTATGATGCTGAGATGTCTTCTGAGATCAGTTCTTGAGTCCACCCTCAAGCAAGCCTCTCATCAACTCAATGCATCTCTTGTTCTCTGCCTCTGTTCCTACTGTAATCCTCAAGCAGCCGGCACAGCCCAGATCCTTAGCCCTATTACGGACGACCAAGCCCATCTCCTCAGCCATGCGCTTGTACACCATCTGAGCAACTTCGTTGTCCGGCTTGGATCTTGTCTCGAGATCGAGCATCTGCACGAGAACGAAATTGGCCTCGTTGGCACCCAGGATAGCACCAGCACCTGGAAGAGTCTTGAGGTCAGAAATCAGCTGTTCGCGGTTGCGGATGAGGGTTTGAACGTTGGTGCGCATTTGTGCGATACCCGTGGAGGAGAGTGCGAGGGAGGCGAGGTGAGCGGTGGGCGAGGAAATGTTGTAAGGAGCTTTGGTGTTGTTCATGATCTGAACAAGTGGTGGCTGGGCGAAAGCAATGCCGAGTCTGATAGCAGCAAGACCGAATGCCTTGGACAGCGTCTGTGTGACCATGACATTCTCGTATTCGTGGACCAAGCTTACTGCGCTAACCACCTCATCCGCTGGACGTTTGCCCATTCTCTTCTCTTCCTCTGCAAAGTCAATATATGCCTCATCAACGACAACGAGACCCTTGTAATTCGCATTGTCCAATACCTTCTTGACCTCACTTGGTGGGATCAATGTACCGGTGGGGTTGCCTGGCGAGCAGATAAAGGTGATCTTGATGGCCGGGTCCTCGCTAAGTTTCTTGTTCACTGCCTCCACGTCCAATGCAAACTTCCCCCCTTCTGTGATCAATGGCACCTTGACGACTTCCAAATCATTGACTGCTGCGCAAACGCTGTACATGCCGTAAGTTGGGGGGCAGATCAGGATCTTGTCCTTACCAGGACGGCAGCATACCCTCTGGACTAGGTCGAGAACCTCATCACTGCCGACGCCGAGGAAGACGAACTTGTCGTTGGGAACACCACGAAGCTCGGCTAGCGAGTCTTTGATGCCAAAGAGACCAGGATCGGGATAGCGGTTGAGTGAGAGTGGATCATCTGCTTCGGAGGATTGGACTGGTGTAGCACCATTTGAGGTGCCGGGGTTGTGAGGGATGACAGACTTAGGTGGAAGCGAGTGACCTAGACTGTTCTCGTTGGCGTCGAGCAGGATACCTGACTGGTAGTCATCTCGAGCACATCGATATGGTTCGAGTGAGAGGATGTTGGGTCGGATGAGGTTTTCCAACTTGAAGTGGGCGGGTTTGTGAGCTGCGGCAGCTGAGTTGGCTGCTCCATCGAGGCCTTTGATTGTCATGGTGTGAATGCAGTGCTGTCAGTGGTGGAGACAGCTTGATATAATCGCTGTACCGGAATGTCCGTGTGGTAGAAAGACGGATAGCGATTGTCTTGCCTGAGAGAATGAAGTTAGGAAGCGCTATCAAATGAGGTGAGTGTGACTCGTGAGGGTGAAGGGCGTGTAAGTAGCCGATAAGCAACACCAATTCTTCATTCCAACTCTGCGTGGCGGAACCAAAATTTAGGTTGCCGAGCGCGAGTCACTACTTCTTCTAATCGGCCGGGAAATTTTTCCCTCCCTCCACAAGTGATTTAGAGCTCGCTCCCGATTCACAGATCCGTCATCTGGCCGTGCTTCTGAAGCATCTTTCACACCATCTCCCCTTGAACAATCGGTACCACCAATCTTGCTGCGTATGGAAGCTATCCGCTTTGCTTAGCTCAATCGAGATGACAATCCCTATGATGCTGCGAACGACGACCCAGCGCGGGCTCTTCCAGACGGCTGCGATCCGATCGATTCCAGCACGCTCTTTCGGCGTTGCGGCCGCTTCCCGAGCCAAGCGCTCGTTGATCGTCCATAGCCAAGACAGGCTATTGCTTCGCTCCTCGTCACGCCTCACGGCACCTCTGACTCGGTCATTCAGCGGCTCACGGCTCGTAGCGCAACCCACAGCGAAATACACCGCATCGCCCTTGACGGATGGCGAATATCACAAGCTCTCGAACAATGTTCTCGACTCCCTGACCGAGACCTTCGAGACGCTGCTTGAGGACGCAGATATCGAGACGCTGGAACAAGAGGCTCGAGCCAAGAGTCAAGGCGCTACCAGAGGCTCTCCAGCTGCTGAATGGGACATCGAGTGTGCTGTAAGTTCCCACAATGATGCCTTCCAAGTCGGCACTTCCGATGCGGTTGCTCTTCTTTTGCGTCTTCACAACATCACGCACTGACGCCGCAATCCTCCCACGCCTAAATCCATGATCTCTGTCGAATGTATTACAGTCTGGCGTGATGAATCTACGATGTGGAGTGCACGGCACTTGGGTCATCAATAAGCAGCCTCCTAACAAACAGATTTGGCTTTCAAGCCCAAAGAGGTACGTACCAACCATCCAGCACTGCTTAGACAGTCACAGCTATCGCTGCAGAGGCCACGCCTCTGTCAGTTTCCCGATACTGTTGCGCCCATTAGACTGACGTTTTCCGTCCATTCTGCCTTTACACGAATCACGTCACAGCGGGCCCAAGCGATTCGACTACGACGCGGACAGCAAAACTTGGTTCTGTCTTAAGGAAGGTGAGACTTCGACGCTCCACGAGCTCCTTCAGAACGAGTTGTCGCAAGTCTTCGCGACAGATGTTGAGGTCTTCTTGGAAGACGAGTGAATGAGGAAACAATACATATCAAATCATCAGGAATATAAGCTGATTGAATTTCGACTGTGCTTGTTAGAGCAACGGAAAGCGAGCGCGTAAAGTTGCGGAGCGCGACTTCAGTGAGTGTTGGACTCTGCCCTTTCAGCAACGGAGCGGCTACGCCTGCATAGAAAGCTGCCACGCCTCCACTCACGCTAAAGCCAAAAAAAATCGGATGGACCGAAGACCCTTACTCACCCTCAACTGAGCTGAGCATCCGAGGTGTGAATGTCTCGACAGACAAGAGCCTGGCGAGTCTTTGCTTCAGCACCACCATCGCCCGCTTGAGTTCTCCATTAATACCAGCTCTGTTGCGAACTCAGCTTTCCCTGCCGCCAACGACACGCCTCTCGCTCTCCTTCTCCTCCTCATCCCATCGGCATCTCATCCACTTTGAAGTAGCGCCTCGCGAAGCTAAACAGTCCCTTCCGCAATCGCGCCGATATCATCGCGCTCACAGTGGCCTGCTATGGCGAGCCTTCGCTCCTCAAGCCGCCTGCAGAGTCGCAGTGGCCGCTTCAAAGCACCACGGGCTGGCGAAAATCAACGTGGCGCAAGCCGCGATGAGAATGCTACGGGCATACAAGCTTCTTCGTCCTCAGCCAAAGGCGCCGTTCAAACTCAATCCGACGAGAATGCATCGCAGGGGAGACGTGCACTTGGCGACATAAAGAATGTTTTGATCGATCGCACCCCGCGCACACAAGCTAGTGACTCGTCCAGGAAGCCTTTCAGCGATCGAAACGCCCCTATCCAAACCTCTGAAGCCAACTCGAAGAAGAAGGCAATTGAGTCTTATTCCAATCCGAAACCTCCTAAGACCTCAAAATCCAGAGGCGCCCGAGAAAGAGGTGGGCCAGAGACTCAAGATATTGATACCAAGCGAGCCGGCTCTTCCCGAGCACAGACCTCGACATCGTGGAAGACACGTCAGACCAAGTCTCACATCGCCAAAGAAGTCTCGCACATCGAAATTCCTTCTCCGCCCAGCGAAGTCGGACTCACTCACGTGGACGACTTGTCCGCCCAGATTGAGGCTGCAGCCCACTGCGCCGAAGAACCTGGTCCATCGCATGACAATCTAACTCGCCTTTCCCCAAGCCTCGACAGCAACGACCTTGAATATTTCGATGTCAACCAAGCCGCATTGGAGCAGATCCAGGCTACAGAGCCTGCGTCAAAGTCGTCCAACCGCGGACAACAACCCAGCTCCACGGACAAAGATTCAGATGTAGGCGGCTCCGTTTCCCATGGCTCTTCAGACAAGGAGAATGTGCCTCCCCCGGCGTCTCAGCATATGTCAAGAGCTAGCATGAGGAAATCTGCGAGAACACGATCCGGAGCTCTTCGCGTTATCGAGGGCGAGCAGCCAACGCATTCGACACCAATCTCACAAAAACGCAGACCTCTTCGCAAAGATGATGGTGATGACACGCAAAGCTCGGGACCCTATCTGGACGATTTGTTCCCCGCTGACTCGGATCGATCCAGTCAACCCGACTCACCTGGGATGGCGCGTCGAGCCGCACCCATGACGGAGTCCACTCAGCGATTGAAAGAATACCAGGACAAAGGTGTATCCAAAGTCATGGCCTGGAAGGCTGCAGGGCATGATCGCTCCAACGATAAAGCTCGCAAAGAGCCACACGACGACGTGAGCGTTGCTGAGTCTTGGCCCACTGAAGACGACGACTTTGTATCCGAAGAGGATTCAAAGCCTCAGTTCGAAAGTCTCGAGGATGATGACGAGTTCGGCTTTCTTCGCACTGAACGTAAGATACGTGATCGAAGCACGCAGGCAGTCGCTGATCCGTTTTCCTTTGACGAACATGGAAGTCCGGCTCGCTCTCATCAAGACGGCGATGATGTATACGTGAATCTTCCTACAGATCCTTTCAACACGAGCGATGACCGACGTCTAGCTGAGCAAGCTTTCGCACACATGTCTTCCTCTCCGCTCCACCACGACGATTCGTCCTCAACTGCGGCTCTCGACGATGTCATAGCTCTCGGAGAGCATACTTTGCAGGCAGCACCACAGGAGGTTGGCGACTCGGACAATGAAGATGCGGCCGGCGCAGTGGAAGGTCCGGCTCCTTCCAGGCAACAGAAGAAAGCTGCACACGTTGACACTTCAGAGCGGAGGGTGACGCGATCTAGCACGAAGCGCAAGAGTGAATCAGCTCCAATTGTGATTGAGGACGATGATTCATCTTCCATCGCCACACCACCTCTCAGAACGCGAGGAAAGGCCGCTCAGGATCAGAGGAGAGTGCCCGGCCTTCCGCTCAAAAGGAACGAGAAGAAGGAGCTGGGGGTACTTGACAAGCTCGCTGCAGACACCTCGTCATCTCCTGCGAGCTCGTCACCTCCACCTTCACCTCGAGCCAGTCGAGCGAGCAAGAAGGCCGATGGCTCCTCTTCGTCCAAGAAGCTTCGTATGGACGACATTCTCGGTTTCTTGCCTTCTCGCAAACGCAGCACCGCCACACCCTATGCAAGCAGAGGAAAGAAGGCAGCCGGCGCCTCAGCCCGAAAGAGTCAGCCTTCCAAAGCATCGAGAAGGGAGACAGCCAGTTCAACATCAAAAGGCAAGGCCGGCAGCAGAACCACAGCTCGCAAGAGGAAAAGTGGCACGCCTGACAATACTATCGAGCTTGAAGACGAGTCAGATGAGGCGCCCAAGACCAAGGTGACAAGGAAGAGCACGCGGTCGAAGACGCAGAAGGGCAAGGGTCGTGTCGTCTCAGACGACGAGGAGGAAGATGAGAACGAAGAGAGATGGAGAAACGAGATCGGTTCGTCACCTATTCACTCGGATGACTCGGACCGCACCAAGAGGCTCAAGGAGTTTCGAGCCGCAGAAAAGTATACCATGGAGGTCGAACTCGTTCTTTAAGCATGAGTCGCACAGGCTTCAATTCTATGGCAAGAGTCTAATGTTATTTCTGGTCGTTATGGGTTCTGTTCCGGTTCTCAATATTGTATGCATATTGTACGTCCACTTTCTTGTTTTTTGTACGTCTAATGTCTCAGTAGCACAATTCAATCAGCACGCAATCTGACACGCAGCATTGGCAGAAAGAAGGACGAAAGATCGTGGCATTGCAAGGGCGCGAACTTTGAGACTCGTCTAAAATCGGATGAAGAACCGGAGTGGTTGAAGAAAGGGAACGCCCTGACGTTGATTTCCCGCTTCACTTTGTCTTTTTCACTTCTCCCTCCTCAAATCTCTCGGTTGTAATCTCAAACTGGGCATACTTTACTAGTCTCTCAGCCAGCCTCTCTGCTCCAACCAAAGATGGCGTCAACACGCCTCCCTCCACCTGGGCCTTTTCGAATGGGTTGACCTTCTTGCTCTTGTCGTCAATGATGGTCAGAGCAGTCTCAACAATCATCCTCGCAGTCAAGAGGTATCCTGCGTGACCCTTAGCTTTCATCCTGCAGATTGCTTTCGTTCCATCGTTTGCAGTTGCGACTGTCTCCACCCTCAACTTCGAGTTGACGAGGCTCTTCTCTGACGGACCTGAGTTGGCAGGCATGCTTTTCGAGACCAAAGTGCGGACAATGCCGAAATTCATCAAGACCCAAATGGCGACAGCGCCAATGTAGGAGAACACGATACCGACGATTTTGTTTGGGACGATGTTGCCCTCTTTATAGACGAAGGCTTGACCGTAAGCTTGTGGGCTATGGTGGTGTTGCAGCAAACCCCAGCTTCTGTTCACCATTCTCGTGTTGTGAAGCGAGAAAGTGTTCTGTGCTCCCCACTTCTTTCTCTGAGGGAAGTATCGCACTGTATCGAACTTGAGACTTCCTGGCTTAGCAATCGGAGACAACCAATCGCCTCGTACGGCAAACATCTGTTCCTTCTCGCTAGCCATACTAATCGCACTTGCTAGTGTGCCCGCGCTGAGAGAGTCTGGCATATCATAAGCGCACTCTGCGAGCTTGACGTCACTCTTACCACCGGTCAATTCCTTTGCTTTTTGCACTGCGAGGTAAGTGGTGAGATCGAATGGGAGCGAATCGAAACCGACACTGCTCGAGATGGTAACGCCCTTTGCTTGGGCTGCGAGGTGGTACTGTTCGATAATGTCCGAGTTGAAACCTGTCTCGCCGGACAGATCGACGTAGTGGGTCGAGGTTTCGACGCAAGCTTTGACCACCTGGTCAGCTTTGAAAGGTCGGTAAGGACCGACGATGTTGACCACGACCCGGCCTTGGGCGGTCATAGAGGTGAGGGAGGAGTAGTTGGATGTTTCTGCTTCAATGATTCCGACGCTGGAGGGAAGCGAAAGGTTGTTCTTGAGCGAAGACAGACGAGATGCTGAGCGTCCTGCAACAGCCCAAGAAGGGGAGCCTGGGTGAGAGAGGAGATAACGGCAAACGAGCTGGCCGGTATAACCGGTGGCACCGAAGATGATGAGGTCGTACTTTTTCGACATTTTGACGACGATGGAGGAGGACGAAGAAAAAGTGACGGGGAGGAAACAAGTTTCAGGTGTACGAGATGATGATGGTCTTATAGAGGCTGCGTGCGTAGACGGACGGAAGGATGGACACACTCAGCATTCACATTCCATGCAGTGTTGCGTTTCACGCCTCCACTGCAAGCCGCTGAAATTGACGTCAGCTTCTGAAAAGCAGCCACGAGCGTCGTGTCAGACGAAATTTCAGTTCTTCCAAATTCCGGTTACCGCAAGGAACAGAGCCGGTGGACACCTTTGGCTAGGGAGCGGTAACTCAATCAGAAGAACAAGACTCTTCCGCACCGACAGGTCGGAACGGCAATACCATCTTACAACCGAACAAGTTCGAATTGACAGCCTTCGTCCGCGGACATGCCTGCCAAATGTCTTCTCCAGCTGTCTCAGGAACGAGCATCACACTTTGACAGCCGAAGCAAAAGAGCAACACAGTCTGCTAGCCTCCCACGAGCGAGACCGACCACACAGCTTCACTTTGACGATGACAAGTTGAGCTTGAAGAGATGCAATGTGAATTGAAATGACTGTAAAGGAGCGACATACTCTATGAATGGTTGCGCAATGCTGGAAGAACGATGATAGATTGACAAAAAAATCTTAGATGAAGCTCCTTACACACCGCCTGCTCCAGCTGCCCCCTTCGCCGCTTCCACGATCTTTCCTGCAGCCTCTATCCCTCCGGGCTCAGCATATGCCTCCCAAGCGTACACTACTGCAAATATCAAGAACAATGTTGCGCCACCCAATGTTACATGCTTAACACTGATCCTACTTGCCAGCCAACTTCCCGCCAACACAGCCATACTTGTGCAACAAGCGTGTCCTACGATCGTACCTATACACACCAGCGTCACATTGTGTGCTGCTGCCAGTGCGATGGTTGCAATTTGACTTCTGTCTCCCCATTCTCCAAGGAATGTCAAGATGAATGCTTGTGCGAAGACTGGGCTGAAGCAAAGCCCACAAAGATTTTTTGTTCCTTCCTTTATGCTCTCTCCCATTCCTCCCTTTTTGTGTGCTGTTGAAGAAGGAAGGGAATGAGATTGTGTAGGATGACCTTGTTCGAGAGAATCAAGTTCGTGGGTGTTGGAATCTTCCTCTGCAATCTCTCGCTCTGCTTCTTCCCATTCTTCCTTGATTTCGTCTCCTGACACCTGGAGTCCGTCGCGGACCATCTTGAGACCGAACACGAGAAACAATGCTGCGGCCATAAGATTGGTGAGTGATTTCGGCAGTAGTGACGGGAACATGACACCAAGAAGAGCCGAGAGCACCGACATGACGGCAAGAGAAAAGAACGCTCCGGAGAAAACGACAAGTTTGGATTGTCGCATGGCGAGGATGGCTGCTATAAGGAATGTCTTGTCGCCTATCTCGGATACCTGAGGCGGGCGAGTGAGTGAAAAGTCATCATGAGAGGATCAGAATCAAATCACAATCGGTGAAAATTTAAAGCGGTGGGATAGAGCTTACAATGATCATGGCGAAACTGGACCACAAAGCTCTTGGATCGTTCTTTAGTGCTTCGTCTAGCCCTAGCGCTGCTGTATAAGATGAAAAGGAGCCAATTGGGATGGAACTGCCTTCTGAATTGCCCATGAGCATGCTGAGGTCCATATTGGTCGCTGTGTTGATGGCAGCATCTGCTGCACCTTTTAGTGCTTCCATCTTGAGAGAGCCTTGTTCGCAACGTTGTTGCGTTTTGGTAGGTGCTGGGTCGTGTGCCTAACGTTGGTTCACCGCAACAGCATGCCGAGTTAAGAGATTTAGGGTTGCGCCGACAAGGAGCAATCAGCAAGATTCTTGACGTTGATGACGGTATCCTGGCAAACAGATGCTGGGATGGTGGGTCGCCAAGATAGGAGGATAGGGCTTGGCGAATGGAAAGGGAGGAAGGAGTGTTGGGTTTGGGCTGTGTTGGTCCTTGCGCGTGTCACGTCAAAGGTGGAATGCCGAGCGAGACCCTTTCTTCCATGCCGATACACCTTCACTTGTCACGCTTACAAATCCAACTTTTTGTCCAACTTTTTGTTTGCGGAAGTCGGATACTGCAGAACACTAATTCGAGAATTTTGCCTCTGCAGCCTCAGAATTCTGAACCCTCGTTGTTCGACCTCCCCGCAGACATCATCCTACCCGCTCACCACCTTTTGTCCCCGCTGAACGACGCAATCAGCTTCGCTTCTCCTTCTAAACATTTTGCTCACAGACAGCAGGTTGAGCTAGTCAATCGACTTAACGATTATGGAGCCAGCACTTCCCCTTCCACTCCGACTGGATCTCACCCACGCACCAGTACCAACTTCACACTCAGATGTCTCCGCATCCATCTCACACTTTCTGTCCTCCTACGCTGCTCGCACAGGAACACAGAATGCCGCATCGTCGGACGAGGCTTCCGGCTCCGGATCAACTGGTGGTGTAGTTGCAGCTCAACTCACACGTCTGATGAACGGGCTCTCGGGAAAGATTGACACCGATATCTTCTCTTCTATCTTCAACCCTCCTAACAACCTCACCACAAACACTATCGAAGAAGACGAAGAGGAGGCAGACGACCTAGCAACACCAGCAGAGGTTCTCGAAGGTGGCGATGGAGAGGGTAAGGAAAGCTTTTCAAAAGCAGATGAGCTCGTTCACGCAAAGACACCAAACGTCGACGACAGCTTGAGAGACGACCCAATGGAATCGATCGAGGAGGGATCACCAAGTAAGAAGAGTAAGAAGGAAAAGAAAGAGAAAAAGGAGAAGAAGGAGAAAAAGCGGAAGGATAAGGTCAAGGACGAATCTTCTTGATTGTCCCTTCCGCATCGGTTCTTCTGCAACTTCTCGGTGGCAGGCCAATTCGAGGTCAGCACGCTTAAACATCACTGGCCGCCTCTCTGCATTCTCACGGCTCACTTGTAACATCTTGTACTTTTATACCACACTACCTCGAATTGCATACAATCATACACATTGCGGAGTCAATTCGGCTCTCATATCCACGGACGTTGAAATTGGTTCTTCAAGATCATTGCTATTCCGGATTGAAAAACATATAAACGGCAAGAGATCATGACGCTCCGGTCACAGGATCGTGCTGACCCCCCGGAGTCGAGCAGCCTGCATCATGCGCGACTTCTCTCTCCTTTCGACGTCTTGTCTCTTCGGACTCTAACGCCTTCTCCTTGCCCTTCACACTTCCGCTACTGCTCCCGCTGCTTGCATTAGTGTGAAAACTAGGAGGCTGATCACTGCCATTTCCGTTACCCGGAGGAGAAGCTGCTGGCGACGCGGACCGGCTTTCGCTCATTGGGGTCATACTGATCCCACTTGGCATCTCGTCGATCGCAGTCAGCTGGCCTGGCGAGGAGACCATCATAGGTCCTAGAGTGCCGGTGCTGGTTGCGCCGTGCGTCGATCCGCCGTGATGAAGTGGAAGACTGCTCGGTGGGAGTGTTAGGGTGAAGCTTCGACGTGGTTCGTGCGATGCGAATTCTGCCTGTGTCTTTGGTGAGAGGGGCTCCATTGCTGCAGGAGGCATGCTGCTTCGTCTGGCAGACTTAGATGTAGGACTGAGAGCAAATGAGACACCCGATGGAGTGCGTTTGACTGCCGACATGCCGTCTTTGTCCCCAGCGCCGCTACTGCCATTACTGTTGCTGCGCTGACGGTCAACCACATTGAACGAGGAACGTGGCGCCATAGTAGGCTCAGCAACGAACGTGCTATCCCTCTCCCACGCTTCGTCGACATGCGACAGATCATCATCCATCATGTCTTCTGCCTCCAATTCTGTTGGCAAGAGAATAGCTCTGTCAATGGCGACAGGCAAACCTCTGTGTCGGCCTCGAATCATGACTGCACAAACTACCAGCTTCGACAGTGTGTGGAATCGACCTGACAGACTGAAGTTGTCGTATGGTGTACCGAGACTTAAGCCGACGGTACCGTAAGCCGACGTGAGCTCGAAAAGGCAGCTGAAGATCGTGAACCATCCATTCGAGCTTGGATCCTGAATGTCGTTGCGCTCGATGATACAAATGAGCCAGAGCGCAAAGCCGAGCCACCAGATATCGAACGCAAGCTGTCGACGTGCGTGAGATGCGAGAAAAGAGCCCCAAACCTTGGCGTTGTTGGACTCTTCGGGATTCATGCGCGGGTCGACAGGAGCTTCGTCGACGTAAACACCGAGAGACTTTTCTTCGTAAACGTTGGTGCTGCGCACCGAGAGCGCAAGTGGGAAGGCGGAGAGATACATCATAACGACGTAGAGGAACTGCACGGCAGGTGCTAGAGCCAACAGGCTGACGACAGTGAAACCAGCAGCACGCACTGCGATCGACTGGAAGAGACCGTCAAACACTCGAATGCTGAGCTTGATCTGCTCGATCACCGGATTGCCAATATCCAAAATTAGGAAGGCAAGCCAATCGACCGAGTTGAAAAGAACCAGCACGAAGAAGAGGAACCATGTCTGACTCGATGGGAAGAGATAGACGAAGCAACGACGCGGATGATCCAGCAGGAAGCGCAATGTTTCGTAGATCCTTGAGCTCGAAGGCACGCAAATCGAGATGCACCAGATGAAGAAGCGCAACAGGATCGGGAATCCGGTATTGCCCGCCAAGATCAAGAAGCCCATCGGGATGAGCAAGAAGTAAGCGTCTTGCATCTGGGTCATACTCGTATCTATCAACGACATGCCTGTATTCGAGTAGGCCGAGATGACTTGGAAGAACCAGAACCACGTGTAGTCTGGCTTGTTGGGACCTTGCTCATCGAAGACAGGTCGATACTTCTTGAACGCGCCACTGCTGATATACGGTGCGACCAAGGTGACCATGAAGAGATTGACAAGTAACCAGTATGCTGGCACAAGCTTGGCTAGTAAGTCAAGCGCACGATATTCGACACCACCCAACTCATCACGCTGAGCTTCGGTGAGCGAGTGGAAACGAGAGTTGCCTGTCACGGTGGCATCGAATGTGAGATAGGGTGCAGGCTTGGTGCCGCTTTCGGTGAGGCCGCCGCCGGATCGCACCGAGGTGAAAGTTGCTGTGCGAGGCATGGTCATAGTTCTCTGGAAACGCTCCTGTACACCGGGCACGACTTTCTTGATGGCCATGCCAGCAATTTCGATGGGAGTTGGGAAACCACCAAAGCCGCGCTGCTTGGAAGAGGTCTGTGTGCGTGCAAGTGGAATACCGGTGCGGGCATTGCTAAGACGCCCGGACGCATAGGATCGACCAGTAACAGTGCGATTGAAGGTAGTATTTCGATGACGCAAGCCGTTGGTGTTGTTGATCCCGGTAGTGTAGCCCGATTCGCGATATTGCGGTTCTGGAGGAGAGCGATAGTCGCTGGGCACGGCGAACTCCACAGTCTGAGCACGAGGGAACATGTCAAGCTTCTCGTGCGTCTTGTAGGTGTGCATCAGACCTGTATCGGAGCCGCGACGGAAATGAGAATGAGGCGGATCAGAAAGACGTCGACCGCGGCCAGGAATAGGATTTTCTGGAAAGCGTGCGCGTAGCGGTGGAGAGCGAGGAGTTTCTTGCGGAATCGCTTCGTCCTCTTGATCTGTTATCGCCTCTTCGTCAGAGTCGGCGTCGGGGTCATGACGTCCACTGAAACGGGGGATAGAAAGTCTACGGCGTGGAGGCGAGCCTTGTCGATCTGTTGTATCCTGCGTGTTTTGAGAGTCGTGAGGCAGCGAAATACGGATGCTTGGCTGCTGTTGGCTCTGGTGGTCGTCAGACGTGACGGACGGCTGCCTGTCTCGATCAGTGTTGAGGATGCCAGAACTAGGCTGTGCAGAGTCTATTTGGGCGGTATCGATCTGCTCGGGCTCGCGTGTAAGCGATGGCGCTTGGTCGGTTTGTTCTAAGACAGAATGAGGGTCTGGTACGTGGTTGGAGGCTTCGCCAGCCGAGTTGATGAGAAAGGCGGGACCGTCAATGCGACGAATCATGTCGGCACGAATAGGACCACGCCTACCTTTGCTCTTCTGTTTATTTTTATCGAGGCGGCGAAGCTCGATGTTGTGGCCACTGGAGCTGCTATCGGTGCGATCGGGATCTTCGTTGTCGCTGAGCGTGGTTGCGCTGTCGGAAGACTTAAGACCAACCATACGTTGAATCTTGGCAATGTTGTGTCGACGCTCTCTACGCTCCTGTTCCTCCACATCGTGCATACGCTTACGCACCTTTGCGCTACGTTGAAGGACGTGATCGAACTTTTTGCGGAAAAAGCTTCGACGGATCCAAATCATGGTGACACTGACGGCCGAGATGTTGCCAAAGACCATGAGGATGAAGAGGATAGCTTGCTGACCTCCGTTGGCAGTGCTGATGTTGATAGTGACAAGGCCCGTGACGGTCATGGCGGAGACGCAGACGAAGAGACAATCAATAAACTTGATGTGAGTCTCGCCGTTGCAGGCATAAAAGATACCAGCAGCGATTAGGGGCGTGAAGGTGAACACGAGAACATGAACTCGGAAGAAGTTGAGGTTCTTTCCGCACCATCGGCCCACAGCACGAAGCTTGTCGCGGGCGGCGATGGCCTGCGGGCTGTCTTTGATGCTGTCGAGCATGTTGTTTACGGTATATATGCTCTTGGTGATGATTCAAGGTGCAATCCACGTGTACAAGTAATGCTTCTAGAGGTGGTTAGGGGATCAGTTGCTGCCTGTTCAGACAGCTTCAAGGGTCATCGAACACGGTACATGTTGCGTATGTCTGAAATCAATGCTGAAGAGGAACAAGGTAGATATGCTGTCTGCCAGCAGAATCGACAGTGAGAAAGGTTCGAAAAAATGCTAAGCTGGCCAGTATCGCAAGATCGGTTCCGTGCCTGGTCGCTCGGCAGTGAGGAGACTGCGAGAATCGGTCGAAGCGATGGTGGTGGAGACGAACGCTGGTGGCCCGACCGGCTAAGCTCGAACGTGCTTGGGGGTGTTATGAAGAGAAGGACGAAGGACACGGGAGCACCGAAGAATCGTGACTGATGATCAATCGTACAAGTATCGACCAACGTGTGTGATTGTGTCGGTCATCTCTGCTGTCGAGCTGTGACGAAATGCATGAGTCGAGAGCGCGGAAGAGACAGAGAGTGGAGAAGCGAGCCTGTTTTTCCAAATTCATCGCAGGCCCTCGCTTTGCCATGTTTTTTTGGCGGCAGCTCACAAGCGCTTGAGCAGCAGCGCAGCTTGAATTCGGGGACTTGGCATTTTGGCCTCAACTTTAGTTCGTCACCGGCGGGCCGTGTCAAGACTTTCCAGCCACAAAAGACCCTTTCCTCCTGGCACAGTTGACTCACAGAGAGACAGAAGAGAGCTACCAAAACTCGAGATTTTCTCCCTCTCAAAATTGCCTCCCACCACACCGGAAATGCATGAAAATCTTCAAGAAAAATCATCCTCTCTCCTCTCTCTTTGCTGCAGGCACGGGCTCTTTTTTTGAATGCTGATACAGAAATCCCCTTTGCCCACCTGCTTGTCTTGGCATCTTCCGGTCAATTCTTGCTCTCGCAAAAAGCGGCTCGACGCAAAGTCTTGGTATGCATGTCATCTTGTCTGCTCTTTCAACAGTTTCCAAGATATACAGGACGAGAGGAGGAGTCTTCGGTGTCATCATGATCCAGGAAGAAGAAATCATCGGATGGTTCGATCGCAGGTTTGCTGTTTCGTGCGGCCCCTGCAACTGCTCGAGAATGGCGAAAACCAAGCGGAGAATTCGAGAGCTAAAGCTGGTCAAACGAGCGCTACAGCGTCTCGCAGCTCGCGTGCGACACGCGGTATTTGTTAGACCGACCTTGCCTGCAAAGTTTTAAAAATTGCAGAGGTCTCGTTTCTCAGCTGTCAACCGCTCAAGCCTCGACTGTCGTTTTGCGCTCTCACTTCGTCGAAGTCCACTTTTCACCAACAAGATATCGCTGTTCATCGCTCACAATTATCAACATATCCTCATCCTGTCCATGCTGGTCCAATCTCGACACCAGAAATCGTGGGAGCAACGGCACATAAAGATGATAAACCATTCAGCATGCAGTTCAATGAATAGCTTTGTGCGCCGCCTACTCGCTTAGAGACTCTCGACGTATAGCGACATCCTTAACGTTATTTTCTGTCTCGTCCTTATCCTGTGTCTGCTGTCGGATAGCGAAGCCCCTGTCCTTGCTCACGAAGGGTGCATCACCTCTATCGATCATCATAGAAAGATGTCTGTTCCGCAGGAAGCGACGTCGATAAGCTACAACGTGCGTCATCCCACCATTGCCCCTGAGCAACCTGCAATTAAGGTATCACAGCGACCATAGGTAGCTGTGACTTGACTTTGGAGCAACTTGATTGAGTTGCTGGCTTTCACCTGTCCACTCAGCGCGCTCCCACCAATACAGACCAGTGCGACACAACAGGTACCATCGTGCGGCATTCGGCGTCTTAGACATCTCTGTACCTCGCATAAGACTCGGTCCTTGCTTTCGATCATAAGCATAAGGAAAACGTCTGGGAACGCTTGGCTCATCTTCGTAATCAGTGCCTGAGGCGTGCAGCGTCCTTGCTTTGAGAGTCGTTGGCGGACAATTGCATTTCACCCAGCCAATCTCATGACAACTTGTCTTGAACCCCTGACTTCATATCCCGCACTTCATCAACAATGCTACGCGCCAGCCACTGTCACTCGTCCAGCTACGAAAGTACAGTGCTTTGGTGACTCGCTGGCTAATCGGTGCTGCTGCCCCACCTCTTCATCAGTGTCCACCTCGTTCGGTATGCACAATCGCACCACTTCCACGACAACTCGCCATCGACTTGTAATGCGCGACTGTGCTGTATTGTGCCACATAGCGGCTCGTGCTTTCGCCCGCCGTGAGGCGCTCTCATCGTGGCGGTGGGTTTGCTACGTTGGCAGCCTCTCAACGCCAACTTGATGAAATGTCTCACCCGCACGCCCCTCTACATTATCCCACCACGTTGTTATCAAGCTAGGCAACAGGACCACTTTCGTACCTGTCATTGCTGTGGCTCCGGTACGACCATGCACCGCGAGGACTTTTGCTTCTTGATCAACAGACGGATTGTTGCTGATCCTGCAGCACCCTGGCATACCTTCTGCTATCGCCCACGCTAATGCAGCTCAAGGCTAGCTGGGACGTGGCTGGTGTAGCCACCGCAACTATAGATACAGGATATATAGGATCCAACCCCCGGACGTCCTCCCCCCTCTCATCGTTCCTCATCCTATCGTTCCTCATCCTATCGTTCCTCTCCTCTCAAAGACTGTACTTTCGGTCTCCGACTCTCCTCACTCCCATCCTATACTTCTCTTCTTGGTTTACCCTTTTCAAACTTCTCAAGATGGTGAGCTCGAAGCTCGCCCTTGTGCTCATGCTCACCGCTGGCGGTGCCATGGGCCGTTCTTCCGACAATGTCAGACGGCTGGACCGTCTTGCTCGACGTGACTTCGGTGCTGGTGGCACTGATCCGCTCACTCATCCTGCTGCTGGAGGTGCTGGTGGCGCCGGTGCTGGAGCTGGTGCAGGTGGTGCAGGTGGTGCAGGTGGCTTTGGTAACGGAGGCGCCGACCCTGTTATGCACCCTGCCTCCGCCGGTGTCGGCGCATCGGCTGCCCCATCCTCCAAGGGCGGTCAGATGCACTGGGCCACCGATGCTTCTGGTATGACCGGTGCCGAGCTGGCAAAGGTTGTCCCTTCGGGCTTCTTCCTTGGCTCATCGATCGACAACCCCGATCTCAAGGACCCTCTCGCTGCTCCTCTTAGCAAGTATTTCCCTTACGTGACCCCAGGAAATTCGCTCAAGATGCAGTCCATCTACGAAAACGAGAACTCGTGGCAAGAGCTCCTCACCGCCACCGAGAAGGCCGTTGGTGGCAAGGACGTCGTCAAGTGGAAGTGGCACACCGTCATCTGGGGCGCTGAAACCAGCAAGACCATGATGCAAAAGTCGTTCAGCAAGGAGGCCATGATGAAGACCATCACCGAATTTGTCTCCACCAAGATGTGCCCCAAGATCATCAAGGAGGCCGACTTCTGGGGTATCGATGTTCTCAACGAGGTTTTCTCTGACGACGGAAAGGGTTTCAAGAAGAACGGCTACTTCGAGGTGATCGGTGAAGAAGGTTACAAGCAGGTTCTCAAGCTCGTCAAGAAGGAGTGCCCCGGCTACAAGCTCATCGTCAACGAATACGGTATGGAGGCCAAGAACGCCAAGTCCGACTTTGCCTTCAAGACCATCAAGTCCTGGCTCGCTGAGGGGGTTCCTGTCGACGTTGTCGGTCTTCAGTTCCACATTGGTCTCGAGAACAAGTACGAGGACATGCTCGCAGCTATCAAGCGCTGGACTTCGGAGTCTATTCCCGTCGTTCTTTCTGAGATCGACATTCCCATCAACCTCCCTCCTTCCAAGGCTGATCTCGAGAAGCAAGCTCAGCAGTACGGTAACATGATGCAGGCTGCTCTCGAGGGCGGTGCTTTCGGTGCTACTTTCTGGGGTTTGATGGACTCTCACACTTGGTTCGGTACTCAGCAGAACCCTGGTGTTGGTCATGGCAAGACTGGTGCTCCTTTGCTCTTCGATGCTCAGGGTAAGGCTAAGCCTGCTGTTGCTGCTTTGGTCGATGTCTTCAAGAAGTGGGGCAACAAGCCTGTCGGTATTGAGGGTGGTCGCGCCACTGATCTTGGCAAGAACGGTGGTGGCTCAACCGGCAGTGTCATTGGAGGTGACGCTGGTACCGGCACTGATGCCGGCGCTGGCGGTCCTGAGGGCTACAGCAACGGTGCTGGTGACCCTGAAGGATACAACGCCAACGGTGGCTCTGGCTCTCCTGACGCCAACGGTGCTGGTGACCCTGAAGGATACAACGCCAATGGTGGTTCTAGCTCTCCAGACGCAAACGGTGCTGGCTCTGCTGAGGCCGACGGTCATGGCCACCACACCAAGAACCACGTTAAGGGTCACCACGGCCACCGAGGCAAGGGTGCAGGTTCGGACGCCGCTGGCAACCCCGACGGATACGGCTCTGGCTCTGGCTCTGATGCTAACGGTGCTGCTGGTGCTAACGGTGCTGCTGGTGCTAACTATGCTGATGCTAACGGTGCTGGTGCTAACGGTGCTAGTGCTAACGGTGCTGGTGCTAACGGTGCTGGTGCTAACGGTGCTGGTGCTAACGGTGCTGGTGCTAACGGTGCTGGTGCTAACGGTGCCGGTGCTAGCGGTGCTGGCACTGACGCTGGCCCTCGTGACACTGGACTTGGTGGCGCTGCTGGCGCCAAGGATGCTGGTGCTGGTGCCAAGGATGCTGGCGCGAACGGTGCTGGTGCTAACGGCGCTGGCAACCCCGAAGGCTATGGTGCTGGCAGCCCTGGCATGCCTCCCAAGGGAGTTGGCTTCGGTAAGGAAGGAACTTCGCAGAAGCACCGCCGTGCCATGGCTCAACGTCGTCGTCGCTAGGCTCTCAGCTCATTGCTCCTTTCATCATCAAATCTCTCCCTCCCCTTTTCTCTGTCTTCGACGCACAATTTTTTGTCCAATCGAACCACTCTTTCCATATCTTGTGGTCTGCTCATTCGTTGTGAATCATTGCTTCTATTGCTACTTTAAGATGGCTCTATCGTGTGTGACAGTCTATCATTTTGTTTTCTTGCCATTCGCCCTGGCTTTCGGTGCTGGCTTGACTCTCTTCACGACGGGCATCCACTTCCCAACCAGCTCGAATCCTTCGACACCCTCCTTCTCACCTGCAGCCAGTGCTGTTCCAGCGGTGATGATACAGTACGCACCCCAGCCAGTCAAGATATGCCACCAGCCGTGGCCCTCCAACAAGACCGCCCAAGGATATCCTACCTTATCTCTTGCCTGGTGAAGGTTGTAACAAAAGATGTTATCCACGTTCCAGATCGCGAACCCTAACAGAAAGATGGTCGTTCCGAAAGCGTAGAGTTTTTGGATTTCTTTCTTCTTCTGTTTGCCAATTGAGCTCTGGTTGAGTCTTGATTTGGCCGAGGTAAGAAGGTATACCACGCGAGCAGTCGAGATGATCTGAATAGTTGCGTACGCAACCTGATGGAATACTGGATTACCATTTGCGACATATGCCACGGTGATGAAGACGACTGCAAGGAAGAGTGTGAGTGGGAGCAGGATTCTGAATCGTGGCTTAATTCCCTTCTTGCTAGTCTCGCAGACACTATATGTAACCAAAGCGCTCGTGTAGATCATCGGTAACTCATCCAGTAGTTGCATTGAGTAGAGCAAAGTCCCATGAAACAGCGCTGATCCAATTCCTACTAGGGTAACTCCTAGATGACATAGAGCGTAGCGGAAGGGTAGCCTCTGCGAGCGAGTGGTTTGATATCCGTAGAGCGATAACGCGATGAAAAAGAGATTGGTGAATGTGTTGACTGGTTCAGCGACGTATCGTGACCATTGGTATTTGGATTCACACCAAAGAAGTGTACTCGTAATTGGACCCCAATAGCCTGCTGGAGGCGGAGTTGAGGGTTGATACCACGACATGACGTAACGATGGCGGAATGCCTGAACGAGGTGGGATGATGGTTGAGGGAAAGTCAAAAGATGAAGATAGGAAGGATAAGATTACGGGCAAGTGGTGTTGTTGATGTCGTCTTTCACGCGTTTCTGGAAGCATTTCAGCTCGGCTGTCATCCTTAGAGAAAGCGAGCAAGAAAGACCCTTAACTTTGATTTCCGGAAATCGGAACTCCAATCCGAACGCATGTCCCGGTTCTTCGCGTTGCGGGGACACCCTTACAATCAACTCCACAGACAGATCCCACCATCCTCGGTCAACTCGGCCTCCTTCTACCGTCTGTTCGACCCTATCCTTCGGAAAAGGCCGTCAACACTCGCAGTATCGACCACTATGCCATCGTCAAAACAAGCTGCTGCCTCGGCGTCGCCCTCGTCCTCAACCTCACAACCAAAAGCGAAACGCAAACGAGTCTCGCGAGCATGCGACCAATGTTTTCTCAAGAAAGACCGATGCGACGGTCTACAGCCCGTCTGTACCTTCTGCACACAGCTCAACCGCACTTGCACGTATGACAGACCGGAACGCAAACGTGGTCCAACGCAAGGGCTGAGACCGAGATTGGAGCAGCGAATCGTCGCATTGGAGAGCGTATTGGGATTTGTATTGTCTCAGGAGCCTCGGATTGACTTTAGTGGATTCAAGAGTTCAAATCGGGACTACAGAAGGGTCTGGACTGACAGCAAAGTGAGGGACGAGCTAGGTCTCGGAGAGGATCTTGTTTCGGAACCAGTGAAGAAGGAGAAGAGAGAAGAACAGGACGAGCAGGAGGGGAGCGAATCCGATTATTCAGAAGTAGATCTCTCACTCCCACCCACACATCATCCTCCACCACAAGCGCGAGAAGCAGAAGACAGGAACGAAGATAGAGGCGATGGGCTCCAGTCGTCGGGCAGAGGAGGAAGCAGGTCAAATCGAGGTCTGGTACCAAGAGGAGCAGATCCAAATGCAGCACTGGGAGGATTCGAGATTCAATTTGGTGGGAATGATGAGGATGAAGATTGGGTGAGAAGCTTCGGCATGGGCAGAGAGAAGAGCAGGAATTGATTTTATGATAAAATGTATGTATTTTATTGCGTTGAGATTTGAATGTATTGCGGCTCTACTTGGTAAGCTCAAGATACGCCTTCCATTCAGCAGAGTTCATCTTGTAGGCTTCTGTGTTGTCGTCTGGGAAAGAACCATCCCGCACTGCCTTGGTGTAGGCTCGAACGGCTGCTATGCGAAGGGCGCCAATCGAGGTGGTAGAAGGTTGGCTGAAGTTGCGGACAAACTTGGGAGGTGAAGGTGTGAGTGGACTTGTCACTGGCATGCCTGCTTCTACCCGCTTGGCTTCCAAGCCGGACTGGTCTTGAGAGGAAGCTTGAGCAAGAGCAGCCAGCACATGCCCTGCACCAGTAAGGTCGCCGATCATATCGTTCATCACCAGAATCTGACCATTTGTCTTGCTGCCAGCTCCGATTCCAATAGTAGGAATGTCGATTCGCTCGCTGATCTGTTCACCAACCCGAGTAGGAATGCATTCGAGAACAACGGAAAAGCAGCCAGCTTGCTGGAGTGCAATTGAGGCATCCAAGATCTCTTTGGCGTGAGCAGCTGTTCTGCCTTGTACTCGGAATCCAGAGGTTGAGCCGGCGCGTTGAGGCTGAAGACCGAGATGACCCATGACTGGAATGCCATGGTCGGTGAGTCGGCGGATGAGAGGGATAACTTCATAGGAGCCTTCGATTTTGACCCCGTCAACGCCCGTTTCTTGGATGAGGCGAACAACTGCAGCGACAGCTGAGTCAAGCGAGCCGAATGTTGCGCCGAATGGCATGTCTGCGATGACGAGTGGAGACTGTGGCAGATCGACACCTTCAAGAAGGCCTGCTGTGGAGAAAAGAGGCGCATCGAGGCCACGTTTGACCGCCTGACAGTGATGGATCATAGCGTCGAGGGAGAGAGATTGAGTGGAAGAGAAGCCGAGCGCGACATTGGCGAGAGAGTCGCCGACGAGGCAAAGATCGATGTCGGCAGAGCGAATAGACAGGGCGGAAGGAAAGTCGTGGGCTGTGATACAGGCGATAGGAGTTCCTTTGGCTTTGAGAGCTTGGATATCGGCGATGGTCTTGCTGCGTGGAGGAGAGGGAAGAGAGGTGAGCGCCTTGCCCTTGCCCTTTCGGTCACTGGAGGGAGTCTCGTCCACATCTGCCTCGTTTTGCACCGCTCCAGCAGGCCATGCGCTTGAGGTAGAGGCTGAGATGCTGAATTGCCTGGCAGATCTGGGAGCAGCAACGAGCGCACGAGGAACGCACTGCTTGCGAGGGGCTGAGAGAGCTCGTGTGGTGACAGCAACGGTTGAGTAGGAGCATGAAGGCGTCGAGATGATACCACTCTTAGGCACGAATTGACGAAGCTGCAAACGGGCCAGCCCTCCGGCGGTGGAAGCCATGGCGATGGATGGGAAGCCGTGGACCGAGGTTGAGGCAGTCTTTCCCAGATCTAGGGGGCAGAGAACAGGGATTAGACAGGGTTGGTGGTGGTCGGTGATGGTGGTCGGAAAGGAGTTGTCGTTTTATAGACTGCCAGTGACTTCAAAGGGTCCAATCCTTCTGCTGCGCCGTGAATCGTGAAATGTGACGTCCACCAAGAAAATGTATTGCTCGGCTATACGATGTCCGAAAGAAGAAAGTGATGATGATTTTCTTTGCTTGCAGACAGCGCTCACATGGTTGGCTGGCTGTCACCATCTTTTTTTTCCTCTAAATTTCTCCACATGCCGAGAGAGAAGACTCGCCGTCTGTGCAGTGCCGGCTGTGTTGGACTCCGGAAAAGCCGAAGCCAGACACAGCGCCAGACAGGAACAAAATAACACATCTTCGGCTGTGCTTCCGTGGAAAGAAAAAGCTGCGCCGACTGAGCTCAAGCAAGTCCATGGGACGAGTCATTCATCGCCATTGTTCTTGAGCGAGAGCTCTGTACGACACCTGTGCAAGGACACATGTGAGCTGATCAATGAACACGACAAGCTTCTTGCGCAGACGGACAGGAGCATAACTTAACGCCATGTGCGTCTGTGCGCCGAGGACTCGCCGAAATCACAACCCATGTGTTCCGAGAATCGACCTGATTATACTTCGCTGCGCAGAAAGCCACAATGAAGGCATTGACAGCGTTCCATTGCATCGGTACAGCACAGTAGGCAATGAAATTGACCGGTGTGAGCGTGATGCCAAGGAGGAGCAAGACAAGGTTTGCACAGCCTACAGGCCATTGACTCCATGCAGCTGCATTGCAGCAGGTGACAGCTGGCTCATGAAGCCGCTCTCTTCCAACCATCTGAAATGATTCTCAAGCTTGACTATGCAAGGCCGAGGGAATTGTGTCAAGAGGAAGAAATCAAGGACAAGCCCTCGCTTAGACGGTTGGCGTAAATTGGACTGTCTCCCGGATGTGTGTCCTGTCTCAGTCTGACTTGCCAGCCTTAGGCTACGGTTGGAGAAGGTTGTGCCGCCAGAAAGAGAGCGCGAATTTACGATTTTGGACAGGAAGGTGTTGTCCCGCGGGGAAGCGGCAGTGGTCGCAGACTTGGCTGCTGTACCTTGTTCTGTCTGAGGATAGCGTGGAATTCCACAGCAGCGCGAGCTTGAGCTAAAAGCTGTTCACAGCTCACTCACCACCACTTGCCACAACCCTATTCGTCCTCATCTCATCACCTTCTTCTTCTTGTCCTTCACCATCGATACCCATTGCACATCCGCTGCTCCTTCATCGCTGTACCCTGCGCATACTCGACTTGCACGATTTAGGGTGCTTCCTCGGCTCAGCCGTCATTCTTGACGCTTTTTTATTCGATACCATTGTGCAGTCACAACCTTTCTCATTCGCGCTTGGAGAGCATCCCACTCATCTGACGCTGCAGCAGCTTTCCCACGATCTTTCCGTCTTTCTCATTGGACGGGTATATCTTCCGACACACTTCTGACACAATGGTCGACTCGACTGCCGTGGACTACCTCCATTCACCAGGTTACCGAGGTAATCTCACGCCATCGCAAACACTGGCACTCTTCAAGCTTTGGCGTCGCTTCCTTCGTCTTTGTGAAATCACATCGCACTCTTCGGACTCTATCGGCATAGACTCACAACCACAAGCAACACGCAGTTCATCCGACTCACTTAGGCGCAGCCTCGGTCGCAGAGGTCGTGCAGCTGCGTCAGAGCCGACATCTCATCAGTCTTCCGCTTCCACTTCCAACGAAAACTTGCAGCAGTCCGACCGACTTGACCCGAATAGCATCCCCAAGGATGACAAACTCAAGGAGCATCTTCGTCATTTGGAGGAGAGCAAAGAGATGCAAGCTTTCTTGCTCAAGCATGGCGGTGCTGCATTACGGCGTGAATTCTGGGCCATCGTCAAAGGGGAGCATCCCGACGCCTACATGTTGAGATGTTTGCGTGCTCGCAAATGGGATGTAGACCGGGCGCTCGCCATCATCGGATCCACTTGCGCATTCCGCGTCCAATACAACATCTCGAGGATCATGAAGGAGGCAGAGCTCGGTCTCACAAAGACAAGAGGTGGATTCAACATCATGAACAATGGTATCTCTTACGTTCAAGGCGCAACTTCGGCTGGAGAGCCTGTCTACTACATCGAGGTGGGGTCTCACTACTCGTCCAATCAGACTGCCGAGGAGCTCAAACGTGGTGTCATTCTGCTGCAAGAGAGTCTGCAGATTCTCATGCCGCCGCCTGTTGAGCGCAAAGTGGTCATCTTCAACCTCAACAATTTCGGTATTCGCAACATGGATTGGAGCATTGTGCTCTTTATGGCAAAAACAATGGAATCCTTCTATCCTGAAACTTTGGCTCGCGTTTATGTGCATGGCGCACCATGGATCTTTAAGCCTATTTGGAGCATCCTCCGTCCATTGTTGGATCCCGTCGTCCGAGACAAGGTTCATTTGACGTGGAATGTTGAGGAGCTAGGGGACCACGTCCCTGCTGAGCACTTGCCAAAAGGTTCAATGCACGGAAAACTCGATTGGGCCTTCTCCTATCCTTTACCACAGGAAGACGAGAACGACATTCAGAATGACACCGAAACTGCCGAGGAGCTTGGTACGCTCTACCGTAACGCATGCATGGAGTTTGAGTATGCCACACGTGCCCTTGCGCGGGCATATGGCGACGCTGCGCTTTCGGATGCAAAGGGCGCAGGGATCCGGCCCAAGTTCGGTCGCACACAAAACAAGGACGGATCAATAGCCGGGGACGGTGGCATGGCAGACGACGATGATTGGGAACCAGAAGGCGTTGCCAGCTTGCGTGCGAACCGTGACATCTTGGCGACCAAAGTGCGCGTTGCTTGGCTCAAGCTCAAGCCATACGTCATTGGTACACTCAAGTACGATCGATGGGGTGTGATTGATAGGGAAGGTGTCATCCGCTGGAAGTACGATACTGTCGATGGCAAGCATGAGGAGCAAGTGCTTGGCGAAGGCACTTCTCTCTCTGTGTTGGAGCGCAACCTTGCCGAGCTTGACGCTTTGGCGTCTTACAGCAGCAACAGCAATGGCAGCAAGGCAACCAAGACACACGCTTCTCGCTCAAGGCTCAAGGATGGTGGCACAAGGTCGGCCCGTCAGAATGGATCGGATACGCATGTCATCAGCAACGCCGATGCTTTCACATCTTCGCAGCCAAGACCATCGCAAACAGCCGTCCGATCCAAACCCGCGACAGCAGAATCGACTACACTTAGCAACGACCAGGAAGCGGAAGGTCGGCCTAGCACTGTAGCCCACTCAGCACTCTCTAAGCTTGACAGCACAACAGACAGCGCGTTTGAAGAAGCCATTCCTATTCATCCCAGTCAAATGGAAAAGATGGGTAAGGCGAGAGATGGTGACGTTGAAGCTGTCGAGATTGATAAGCAGTTGTAGCAACGTTGCTGTAGGATTTGTCTCAAGTCATGGAAGTTGTAATCGCATGTAATCTAGTCACATTCAACCTTTTTTCACTCTGGAAAAGCCTATTTTGGGATGCCTGTGTTGAACGTTGTCGCAGCGGGGGACAGTGCTTTGTTGGTCTTGAGACTTTTGTGAGAGTTACTCGAGAAGGAAGCGCTAGCTGCGGTCCAGAGTGTTGCGGTTGGACCCTGCATGTTGCGCTTTTCTCAGCAACATTTTTTCCTCAACCTCCAATCCTTCTTGCTTCGTTCTCACTTCATCACAACCTTAGCGTCATCCACCATCGTCTCTGTCACACTCTTCTAACTTGGCAGCGCTGTGAGGGAGCTGCCCTCCTTCCATTCAACATCACTCTCACTCGCCTGCTTGCTGTGCCTGCGATTCGTCGCACCCCCTTCCTCTCCACCTCTCCTTACCGTGCCTTCCATACGACGTCTTCTCCTTTCTTCTGGTCTCGCCTCATCTCCTTATTCAAGATGTCGGATGGCACCAAAGCCCTATCTCCAATTCCTCCACCACCAGCCACTACAAAGCTGTCGCCAGATCAAGGTCCATTGGTTTGGATAGACTGCGAGATGACAGGTCTCGATATCGAAAATGGAGACAGGTTGCTTGAAATTGCTTGTATCATTACCGATGGTGAATTGAAAGAGGTTGACGATGGTGTCAGCTATGTCTTCTCAACCAAGAAGGATGTTTTGGATTCTATGAATGATTGGTATGTTCTCTGTTCGAGCTCTACGTCTTAGCTGAGGAACGAAGTTTTACTAATGTCTCCGATTTTCCCGCTTTGTGTTGCGTCTCGTCTTTCGGCCTCTGATGTTTTCAATCGTCTTGTTATGATCACGTCGCTGTGCTCAACAGGTGTAAGACACACCATGGATCTTCAGGCCTTACAGCTGAATGCCTCTCTCCGACCCAATCTCACCCACACGCAAACATCCGAGCCGCTATCCTCGCATATATTCGCGATCGAGTCCCAATCCCCAACTCCGCCTGTTTGGCAGGAAACACTGTTCACGCAGACAAAGTCTTCTTGGTCAAAGAGATGCCTGAGATCATTACTCACTTGCATTACAGAATCGTGGATGTAAGCTCGATCAAAGAGTTAGTCAAACGTTGGTACGGTCAAGAAGGCGCATGGCAGGGTCAAGGGGGAGGTGCGGGTAAAGGAAATCATAGAGCGTTGAACGATATCAGAGCTTCAATTGCTGAGTTGAGATGGTATAGGGAAACGCACTTCAAGAAGTCTACTTCTAATCAAGCATGAGGAAACTCACTTCGCTCGTACACGGGCATACATTTCACAGACCGCACTGCTTTGCTCGTATCAAATCATTGTCGTTCTGCAACGATCTACTTCTACACGTAAATGGGCTGCTGGTCAAAGCGAGTTGAGCAACGCCTCTCTAGCCTTCTTCTGATTAGTCTTGAGAGTTTCGTTCTCTTGTTCAAGATGTCGGATTTTGGTGTCTCGTTCTTCGACTGCTGTGCGGAGTTTTTCGATTTGTGATCTGAGATCCTCCAACTCCTTTGAGTTGGTGCTGCTGGCGGAAGTTCCGTTCGAGGTAGATGTGGTAGTAGCGGTGGGAGTTGGAGTGGGAGTAGAGTCTTTAAGAGAAGCAAAGGTAGATTGCTTGCTAGTTGGTTCTGAGAAGTCTCGTTGCGAAGTCTGAGGTTCTGGTGCGGGCGAGGGCTTGGTAGGTGAGGCGGAGCGGGGAGTTGCGGCTGCAGCAGGTGCGGGTGTCGGTACAGCTGCGGGCGTGGCAGCAGCAGCTGGCTTGGCTGCAGGTGCACTGGTGGTTGCACTTGCAGTCGGAATACTTCCGCTACTCGAAGCACCTTTGCCAGTTTCCAAGCTGATCATGTTCCTAGGCTTCCTCTTTCCTTCGAAGAACTCCTTGCTCGTCAACGCAGGCACAGCACTAGGTGCATCTGGGAAGATATCGCTTTGGAATCCCTCGGCTTTCCTGGGCACACAGAAGCTGACTGGCTGGATGGTTGTTCCTGTAATCTTGTATGCCTTTGCGATCTCGTTCTCCTCGGTATTGAGGAATCTCCTTGCGACAAAAGTCAATCCTCTCTGGGGTTCGCTGGATTTGCTTTCGGTCAAGTAGTGCAGCTCATCGTTCTCCAACTCGTAGTAACGGATGTTACCATCACCTTTTCCTGCGAGGAAAACGATGTTGTTGTCGCTCCAGAAGGGCATGATGATACCACTGGACGTGTCGAGAGTGATCTGCTTGAGTGGACCAGCGGAGAGGTTGTTGGTATCCCAGAGGAACATCTGGCGATCCGACATTTTGGAGAAACCGGTGGAGATGGCTCGGTCTTGGTTTCCGCACCACACCACACGGGCACCTTTGATACCGCCGTGAGAGTCGGCAACTTGGACAGGATTCTCACCCTGACGAGGGTCGAAAGTGCGGATCTTGCGGTCACGAGAGGTGGCGATCAAAGTAGTACCGGTCCAATCCCAATCAAGGGACTGAATGGTGTCGGTGAATCCGCGAAGACTGATGCTGGGGGAAGAAGCAGCAGTGGAAGCTTGCGAGACGTCGAAAAGCTTGATCACATGGTCACCAGTGGCAGCAGCAAGGACGTTGGATGCAGTTGGATGCCACACCACTTGACCAATCTTCCTTCCGCCGCCGGAAATGCGAGCGATAGGCTCGAAATCTTTGACACCACCGTTACGCTCCCTCTCCTTGTCGCTCCACTCAAGTTGCTCGTAGTTGGCATCATCGATCTTCCAAAGCCCGATGGTACCGTCGTCGGAACCGGAGGCGACAAAGTTGTCCTCGAATGGGCTGAAAGCAGTATCGAGGACAGTGGCAGTGTGACCGCGGCAGAGAGGGTAGATGTCGGGAAGCTTTCCAGGACGATTGATAGGGAGAACGGCAAAGGCACCACCTCCAGAAGCGTTCCAGTTAATAGAGATGTATTTGCCGTTGGCTGCGATCAGGTTCGTATCCCACGCATTGTTAGAGACCTTGACGTTTTCGTAGCAGGCTTCCTTCTTGGCGACGTTGGGGTAGACGTGACGATATTTGGAGGGTCGTACGAAGCGACTCATCTTGGGCGAGCGAGTGAGGGGATGAAGGTTCTAGGAATGCGGACGAATGGTGAAGTGGAGAGAGGTATGAATGGGTGGACAGAGGGAGAAGGAGGAAGATATAAGAAAGTGGGGGGAATTGAGAGGAGAAGAAAGGGCCCTGGTGATCTCGGCTGTGCCTGTCTCTGTCTGTGGTGTTCGCTCGTGGCTGTTCCAGCAGGATGGATGGATGGCTGAATCCGCGGGATCAACTCAAGAGTGTGTGACAGTGCCGAATGCATTTGCTGTGCAGCGTACGGTCATGATTGCGCCCTTCTTACTCCGACACTGTCACACTTTTCCTGCTGATCCGTGCGGCGAACCGAATGATAATTCAATTCAGCACTGTTCATATTGAGGCTGTAACATTCAAGCAAAAGTGCGGAACTCGGTCTCAAACGTTGCGGACGCGCGAAGGTCGATCAAGAAACAAAGAGTGTCAACGCACAGGCGCTGTGTGAGAAAGTCTGCCTAACTTGACTGTTGGTCTTCTCGTGTCGCGTTGAGAGAAGAACATTCACAATGCCAAATGTGGAAATGCGCAGCAATACAACATCCCAAAGTACACTTCCGCTTTTTCGACTTGCCACCACCACATCTCGAGCATCTCCTCCTCCTCTCAGGAGCAACGACCGCAACGATGTCCGGCACAACACAATGGGAGAACATCTACCATGGTCTCGATACAACTCCCGGCAAGCTGAGAATGTCTCAAGGCGGTCTTGGTTGGAAACCTTCGGTCGGTGAAGGTGGTACCATTACTATCCCTGCTGACCAGATGGCTTCCTTCCAGTGGATTCGTGTCGCAAGAAATTATCAGCTTTCCATTCACCTCAGCAAGGATCGTGAACAGCCATCATCAGCACAGGTCAACCCCCGTCGTACAAACTTTGATGGCTTCCTCCGCGATGATTTTGATCGCCTCTCTTCTCATATCCGCCAATACTTCAACAAACCACTCGAAACAAAAGAAGTCTCAACAAGGGGCTGGAACTGGGGTCAGGCAAAGATTAGCAATCATGACGTTCAATTCTTGGTGCGGGACAAGCTCGCCTTTGAGCTTCCTCTCTCCCATCTTGCTAACAGCAACATTGCAAAGACAGAGGTTTCCATGGAGTTCTTGAATCCAGAACAGCAGCAACCTGGCGCTTCTTCTGACGCAGCAAATGGAAAATCAAAGCGCAACAAGGGTGATCAGCTTGTCGAGATGAGGCTTTACGTGCCTGGTCAAGCTGGCAAGGAAGACGGTAGTGACGCAGGCAGTGCTGCAGACGCTGATGACAACAACGAGGAGACAGCGGCGGAAGCATTCCACGAAGCACTCAAGTCGAAAGCCGACATTGGTCAAGTCGCAGGCGATTCGATTGTTGTCTTCAAAGAGGTCCTTGTTCTTACACCTCGTGGTCGATACGATATCGATGTCTTCAACACCTTCATCCGTCTTCGCGGAAAGACCTACGACTACAAGATTCTCTACAGCTCAATGAACAAGCTCTTCCTCTTACCCAAATCGGACGAAATTCACGTAATGCTCGTCATTGGTCTCGACCCACCCATTCGCCAAGGTCAGACCCGTTATCCTTATCTCGTCCTTCAGTTCCCACGCGAAGAAGAGATGGATGCTGAGCTCAACCTCGACGAGCAGACCATCCAAGAGAAGTATGATGGCAAACTCAAGAAGCGCTACGAAGAACCCACTTTCCGCATCGTTACCAACATCTTCAAGGTCTTGTCAGGTCAGAAAGTGGCTACACCGACCGACTTTGAGTCGTCATCAGGTCAAACCAGCATCAAGTGTAATGTCAAGGCAGCAGACGGCAACCTCTACCCACTCGAAAAGTCTTTGCTCTGGGTTTCGAAGCAGCCCGTCTACGTACCATACTCAGAGATTCACCAGGCCATTCTCTCCCGTGTCGGTGGTGCCGTTGCGTCCTCCAAAACATTTGACTTGCGTGTCGCAACGAAGAGCGGCACCGACCACACTTTCCAGTCCATCTCGCGAGAAGAACTCGACCGACTTAAAGCGTGGCTTGCTGACCGCAAGGTGCGCATCAAGAACGAAATGGCCGAAGAGACAGGTGGTCTTGCAGCGGCTGCAGCCGCCGGCTTGTTAAGCGACGATGATGAAGAGATGGGTGATGCACGTGGGGCTGATGAAGACGAGGACAGTGAAGAGGACGCCGACTTCGCTGCCGATTCCGACTCGGATGGTGGATCACCATCCGAAGCAAGCTCAGATGAGGACGAGGATGGCGGATACGATGAGGGCGATGAGAGGCCGAAGAAGAAGAGGAAAGATTGAGGCGTGGCTACTATCACACACTGTCAATCTCAATCACATTGATATCATGCACTCAAGATTGTTGAGATGTTTGCTCTGAGTGTTTGTCTATCGTACCTTTTGAGCTTCACTCGCCGAAAGCCACCGATTTCTTGCATTCTCGACCCACTCTTTGTCCCGTAACAATGCTTCCACTCGCTGTGTCAACCAATCGACATTCCCCCAGAAGCCGCCACTCCAACCAGCCAGAAATCGAACCCAGCTCACCAGAGCTAGCTCCCAATCTTGCATGAGATCCTTCCACTCATATATTGCGCCCTTTGGCAGGCATTTGAGAAGAAATGCATGATATGTCTGAAGCAGCTTTTGTTCTCCGTCGTGTGAATTAAGATGTCTTGAGGGTATTGAAGTAGTCAAGAATTTGGCTAAATCCTGGACACCGAGTCCAATCCCGACGTACTGAAAATCGTACATGGCCATCTTGCTTCCATCACGAGAGAAGGCCATGTTCGCAGCTTTCACGTCGCCGTGAATCAAGCTCAATCTTGTGCGGTCTTCTGGGTTATTCAAACACCAGTCGATGCATGTCGGAAGATCGGAGTTGGAGTGAAGACCGAGCTGTCCCCATTGGTCGTGCATAGGGTCGATGGAGTCAAGTTCGGACATGCGAGTGGCAAGATAGTGATATCCACCTTGTTGCCATAGTCCTTTGCCTTTCCACTGAGACACGGCACGAGAGGGTGGTGGACAGAACTGCGAAGTTGGTGTGGCGGAGAAAGAAGAGGAGTCGATGTTCCAAGATTGCGCGTGGAATGAAGCTAGCCATTCTAATGCTTTGGTCACTTGTTGATCACTCAGGGTACCTCTTCTCTCCGTCAATATTGGATACCTGATAGCCAAATCTTCCAGAACGAGGGTCTGCACTTCTCCCAGATCCGCAGAGGAAGAAGCGAACAGATGAGGGACATGGCAGCCATTCGACCTGGAGGCTAAGTTGTTGCCAAAGTCCCGGTAGAAGTTGGCTTCGACCTGGTAGGACAGCATCTTTCGCGCATGACCTTCATCATACTGTTCGGCTTTTGACGATTGGGTAGGCGGGCGAATCGTCTTGACGATGTACGTTCTGTCTTGATCGCCGCTAACATTGTCTTTTTCAACATGGATGCGATAGATATGGCCATAACCGGCCCAAAGTTCCGAGAGGCGAGTGGTTCTGGATATGTGCCAGTCAGCTGGTAATATGGGAGCAAGCAGTCTCTCCAGCTCGTCTTGCTTCATCTTGGGCCGCTCGCAGTAGCATTTGCGGATATGCTTCTTCGAGGTCTGACGGAGAGTAAGAAGAATACTGAATTACCATGCATGGCTCGTTCACCTCCACGCCTCCACAGCAGATCGCGTAAAGTGACAGACCGAAAATCACTTTGAGAAAACTTTGGGACGATGTAACAGACTGAATGAGTTCGAAACTCCACGTGATGCAAAACATTGCGGGCGCGACTCTCTTGCAACTGCAGAGTGTGACATGTGTTTTTCTGGAAGAACAGGTTAGGAGCTTCGCTTCCACCAGAATCAACATCATCTACATCTGGCCTACCGTCATATTTTCAGAAGGCATCATGATGCCCATGACGAGTCTCATGAAGAGACAAAGGCCCCAATTGAAGGAGACAAAGCAGAGGATGATCTTGATGAATCGTGCGAGAGGGACGAGCGGAGAACTGTGCTTCAAATGGAAAGACGCTCGGACAAATGGATGAGAAGGTAGAATGTTGATCAACCAGCATCCTTGACGAATGAAAATTCGAGGCAGCACACAGCTCAATCGTCCGTGCTCTGTCTGTGCTGAACTCCTAATGCAAATCCTTGCATGACATCACTCAACTCAGCTCTAATGCGTCCAGAGCCTATTGTGTGACGGTGACTGTAGCGCTGCGTGTAGCCAAGCTTGCCTCTTTGGGGTTTCATTTCGAATGTTCAGGGTCCATCTCTTTCTCTCGTCCGCACACTTCGCCGCTGGTTGAGGCCGCAAAGACAGAAGGTCAAGGATAGATTCTACTTGCCCTCTGTTAGAAACTTGTGTTAGAATAAAAGAGCCCTTCCTGTCTTCAATCTTGACTCGTCTTTCTTCAACATCATCACCATCGACCTCAAGATCCAGTAGCCACCAATCTCGACCGCTCTCCATCTCAACCAGCCACGAGGATTACCACAACGACAGCATTATCGTTAATCACATCTCTTCGTCAACACCACCACACTCACAACCACAAGTATGTTCCACGGATCCAACACGCGACTCAACGCCGCCGGACTTGCCCCCGAGCACTCGAAGCTGCTCCCTGAGCGTCAGCCCAAGGACGATGAAGCTAACCTCCTCCAGTCTCTTCACGAAGTAAGTCGAACTCACCATCTCAGCATCGACTACACAAGATGAGAGAGCAGGACACTGACTCAAACTTGCTTCTCCTTTACCTTTCCGCGTTGCAACAGCTCTACACATCGGACTCTCCCAGCGATGCTTGCTACTCCATCTTCGCCAACGAGGCCATCCTCACCCTCCCAACTGGCGACGTAGTTGTCGGACCCAACGGCATCAAGTCCAAGTTTGCCGAGCTTCTCGCACCCTACACTCAGCGCACCCTTCGCCAGCGCCTTCTTGTCACACCCGAGTCGCTCCCACACCGCACCATTGTGCTCGACCACATGCTCAGTCTTTCTTCTTCCGATTCGGATGCAGTCAAGACAGTTCATTCTCTCGTCGTGATCAAACGCAAGGTCCAGGATGGTAAAATCTCATCTCTCACTGAGGAAGAGGGGCACCGCAAGGCCACTGCACCATTAGCGGCCCGTGCCGCTGCAGCCAACAGCTTCTATTCTCCCACCGATGCACAGCTCAGCCCAGTCACATCAAAGCTCAACTTGGCCAAGAGGAAGCACCACATGAAGGCCAAACCCACAGCACTATTCGCAAACAGGTCCGGATTGAGGCAAGCCATCATCCCAGGCTCTCCAGCACAAAGCACTGGCACAAATGCTGATATGGAACTCTGATGAGTTTCCCATATTGATATGTTGCTTTAGTGTTTTGTGTTGTCTCTTAGCCTCCTTTGTTGTCCACTCGCATTCCAGTCCTGTCTCGTCATTGTCTTGTGTATATAAATCCATCTCGGCGAATATCGCTGCCACATAGCACCTCCTCACATGTTCAATCTCATGTTGCTGTTGAGGCCCTCTCTTTCAATTGTATCCTGTTACAAACAACTGTTTTACGCCGTCTGTCTGCGAGATTGAGAAGAAGCCAGAAAGCTTGATGGATCGGGTGTGGCTGTCGGATCGGCGATTGAGAACCCGATTTTAATTGACGTGGAAATGCAGAGACGCACGCGCCTTCTCCGAGTTTCGGGACGTTGCAGCCAATTCCAAAGTGACAGCAACCAAACCAACCTTCTTGCTGCCTACTCTATCACTTCAACATAGCCTCAGACTCACAGCGCACACCACCATCATCCTCGTCTTCGACACACCGTTCTTTCACTCGACGTGCACATCGTTCGTAACGCGCTTGCTGTAGCCAACATACTCACGCTCCTGAAAGGGCCGCATCTCTGTCACAATGCTGCACGGCTTCAACATCCTCCGGCAGCAATACTCAAATCTCTCCAAGCCAGGCGGAGGCAACCAATCCGCAGTCAACACAATCCAGACCCTTGCGGACCGACTTGTCAAAGCAGATGAAAACCAGCTTTCTATCGAGGATCGTAGAGCTGCCGTCCTCGCCTTGAAGGGTCTAAGCAGAGATCACAACCGCGCTGTTGGCCAACATGCGCTTCCCGCGTTGCTCAAGTCATTGCAAAGAGATGCCAAGGATGAGGACATCGCAAGGGCATTGATCGAATGCTGCATCACCCTCTGCGAGGTGCAATCGCCAGAAGCAGCTGCTGCTGCGGCTCAAGCCTCCGGGTCCAACGCTCAAGTGCAGAACAGGAGAAAACAGCAAGAACAAGGACCACCTTCCGGGCTTCAACATACTGATGTATTCCTAGAGGAGCCTGGGCCTCTGCATTGCTTGCTTCCACTTCTTGCACCCGACCGTGCATTCTATACTCGCTTTGCGTCCCTCCAACTCCTCGGGTCATTGCTACGAAACCGTCCACACAGGGTCCAAGATCACGTCCTTGTAGCCCCTGGGGGTTGCGGCGCTATCCTCGAATGTCTCGCTGAAGGCGCCGGCTCATCTGCAGAGATTGTCCGCAACGAGGCACTTTTACTTTTGCCCCACCTTGTCTATGGCAACGCTGATATTCAGAAGCTTGTCGCTTTCGAGGGCGCCTTCGAGAAACTCCTCGATGTCTGCGCTGCCGAAGGCAGGATTGAAGGTGGCGTCATCGTCCAGGATGCACTCGAAGGCCTAGAAGCCTTGTTAAGGTACAACGTCTCCAACCAGAACTACTTTCGAGAGACTCTATCCGTTCCCATGCTCGCGCCCTTGCTTTTCTATCCGCCCGGTCCGCCAAACAACGAGTTCCCCTCCAAGCATGCCGAGCACGAGTACGCACGCCAGCTTGAGGCCTTTTGCTTCCAAGATTGGGATCACCAGAAAGTCATCAATGCCAAGATCGTGCTCGATATTGCGGGTCTGCTCATCGGTGGGCAGGGTGAAGGTCGTCGCGCCAACCAGGGTGCTTTACTGCAGTGCGGTATGACAAAGTGTCTCCTCGATTTGGCACTCGGATCAACTGCTCCCGCAAGTCTCAAAGCGCAGGCACTGCATGTCTCAGCTTCCCTGATGCAGGCTTCTCGAGCCAATCAAGATCTGCTCTCCACGTTGCTCGTCCAGCCGGTTCAGCTTCTTCAGCCTCCAAAGCCCGAGGCTGCAACCGAAGGCCAAGAGGGACAGCAGCAGCAATACGCGCAAGACCCTACCTTCGCGGCTCAAGAACCTTCTTTCACTCGCTTGGAGCCTCGACCCGCCGTCGTCTGTCTAGTAGAAGCCGCCATTGGCACTTCTGGTGCCAAGGGTGGACTTGGCCTGAGAGGTGCTGCTCTTGCCTGCTTCCGAAGCTACGTCGCTGACAACATGGACGCTCGTCTCGCCATCATCAACGGTATGATTCCCGGATCGACCGACGAAAAGTCAGCCGAGAAGCAAGCGGCTGCCGCGGCTTCTCCCGCTGGCAAGGTCCTCTTGGAAGGCATCACTCAGAATCCCTCGACGCAAGCCACCTCCGACCATGCTGACGCATACAAACATCTCGTCTCGGCTATGCTCTTCTCTTACCTCCTCCGAGGCAGTGAGACTGCGAAAGCTGCTGCTCGCTCCGTTGCCATCAACCCAGATGGCACTATCATCAAGCACGTCCGCGCTGAGAAGGAAGGCGATGATGACGACGACGACGACGATGACGATGATGCGCCGTCTTCGCTAATCCAGGTCGTGGTAGGGAATCTCACCTTGTCGGAACGCGAGCTCGCTGATGCTGTCCGCAAAGAGCGTGCATCAGCAATGGGCGCCACCGTTTCCTCTTCCTCCTTCTCGGCTGCAGATTGGACACGCATCATGGTTGGCTATCTCGTCTTACTCTCTGTCTGGCTTTACGAGTCACCTCTCAGTGTCCGTGATTTCTTGTCAGAGTCAGCGACGCTGCAAGCTGTGATTCAGCCAGTTGCGCAATCATCAGGTGTGGATCCGCTCATTCAAGGTCTTGCTGCATTCCTGCTCGGAGTTGCTTACGAATTCGACACGGACCCAGGCAAGGTCGCCGTCACTCGAGCAACCATGCATCCTATCCTGCATTCTCGGATTGGCGCCGATCAGTTCGCTGTTCGCATCTCCCGTATCTCGGACGATGTGCGGTTCCGCGAGGTTACACCTGACGTTCTCGAGAAGCTAATCGTGGTCGAAGAACAGACCGAAGCCGACGAACTCCGGGCAAAACAGCAAGCCGAAGCTAAAGCCGCTGCTGCTGCTGCTGCTGCTCAAGCTGCTGCTCAGGCTGCTGCTCAGGCTGCAGCCGCTCAATCATCTGATCCCAATTCTACGTCCACCGCTACCGCCGACTCAGCCAAGCCAGAAGACAAAGAAAAAGCAGACGAAGAAGCCGCAGACAAAGATCTCGAAGTCAACGGTCTCGGTCATCTTTCCAAACGTCGTCGCGCCGGTTTGTGGTTCGATTGGAGCTTTGTTGAATTTTGGCGAGCAAATTCCACTCTCATTGCTAAGAGCATAACAGTCGATCCAGCTTCTAGCTCTGCTGCGCAGGCAGCCTTGCCAGCCGAGCTATTGGACGCACAGCGACAGGCAGAGGCGTTGAGAGACACAGTTGCTAAACAGGCTCGAGAGATTGAGGTGCTCGAGAAGCGAGTCGAGGAGCTCACAGAATCGCATTCCAAGCAGCTCGCTGAGTTGCAGACGCAGCTAGCTGCTGCGCAAGAAGCGGCCGCTAATCATGCACCGCAGCTACAAGCAGCTCAAACCGAGTTGGAGCAATTGAAGAGCAGCCACGCGACTTCGTTAGGTGACGTTCAGGCCAAGCATGACGAACTGTTGCGGTTGCTGGAGGAGGCGAGGGCTAGGGAGGAAGAGAGCAACGGAAAAGTTTTGCAACTTACTTCAGAAATGGCACGCATCTCTGCAGGCAAACCATCTCAGAAAGAATTTGCTGCGCTGCAAAAGGCGAATGAAGAACTCAAGAAGAAGTGCGATGATCTCCTTGCCTCCGCGTCATCTTCTGCTTCCGGTGGGGGCGAGAAGGGGGGTGTGGCAGTGAAGGACCTCATGGAAGCAAGAGAGCTTGCCGATGCCAGGGGTAAGCAGATCGCTGAGCTCGAAGCCAAGATTGCATCCCTTCCCGAGGCTTCCGACGGCACTGGAAACAGGGAGACGGTATTTGCTGCTGACGACGAGGTTCAAGCCAAGCTCGATGCTGCACTGGGTGAGAAGGCTCAGCTCGAAAAGAAGCTTTCGAGCCTGTCTTCTGTCTCTTCGGATCTGGAAGAAGCTCAATCCAAGATCAAAGAATTACAAAGTGCTGCGGAGGAGAAGTCGACATTGGAGGAGAGGGTAGCCGAGCTCGAGAAGGAGATCTCAAGCTCAAAAGCTGACGGTGACTCTGCTAGCGCTGAACAAAACAAGCAGTTGGAGGCAGTGACTCAGCAGAAGAAGGACCTCGAGAACAAACTTGAAGCGCTCAGTAAAGTCGAAGGGGAGAAGAAGGACCTTGAGGCCAAGCTCGAAGATCTAGAGAAAATCTCGAGCGAGAATAAGGAACTCGAAACGAAAGTCAAAGACCTCGATAAGATGTCGAAGGAGAAAGCCGAGTTGGAGAAGAAGCTCAAAGACACCGAGAAGCTCACCAAAGACAAGGCTGAGCTAGAGAAGAAAGTGAAAGAAGCCGAGAAGCTAAGCAAGGAGAAGGCGGATCTCGAGAAGAAAGTCAAGGATTTCGACAAGGTCACAAAGGAGAAGGCAGAGCTTGAAAAGAAGCTCAAAGAATCGGACAAAATGTCCAAAGAGAAGGTCGAACTTGAAAAGAAGGTCAAAGACCTCGACAAGCTCACCAAAGAGAAAGCCGAGTTGGAGAAGAAGGCAAAGGAAGCTGAAAAGCTCAAGAAGGACAACAACGAGTTAGAAAAGAAAGTCAAGTCGCTTGAGAAGCTCGAGAAGGAAAAGTCTGAGTTGGAGAAGAAGGTCAAAGACCTTGAAAATTCCTCGTCTTCCTCAGGTGGTGATGATCTAGACAAGGTCAAGAAAGAAAAGGAAGAAATCAGTAAAGAAAACGAAGACCTCCTCGTCCTTCTTGAAGAGCTGACGCAAAAGAGGAAGAAAGATAAGGCGAAGCTCAGAGAAAAGGGGGAGGAAGTTAGTGATGACGATGATGACGACGACGATGATGACGATGACGTCGAATGATGGCTTCAGTCCAAGCTCGAGAATGGAATGCATTTCGTTCAAAGCAACAAATTGTAACCTCTGTGCGTCCTTGCGTGTTTGTGTGAACCCGTGCTCATGAGTAGAACATGTCTGTTTCAAGGAGACAAGCAGTCGTGCACACAGACTGCAAAAAGGAAAGAGAAAACACGCTTTCGATTGTATGCCAAGATGTACAAAAAAGTGTAAAACAGGATAGAATGGGAAGCCTTCCCGGTCGAATATCTTATGATGCGATATGAGGGATAGGTCGTAGAAGTGGAAGTAAAAAGTGAAGGTGAGAAGGTTGCCCTTCTATGGATACGCGATCAGGCGACATTGGAGAGACCAGCTCCCAAATGCATCTGATCGCGACCGTGGAGAAGCGAAGATGCTCGTGCGTGTATGCATAGGACAGAAGGATGGAGGCTAGCCGAAGCAGGGAAGCAACAAGAATACAGTTTCCGAAACCAATGCGGGGCGCAGAGATAAGAGTGAGCCGAGAATGGGGATGCAAGGTCATGATGAGGATACACAGGATCTTGGTCGTGAGTCTCTGAGACGACGCAAGAGACTTTGGGCGTTAAGAAGCGGGTCGAAAGACAGATGCGACGCCGGCTTTGTCGTTACAGAATGCTGGAGAGAAGGACGCGGGATCTATGCGCAGGAGATGGTGCTTGCCGTTGTCATCTGCATGTTTGATGCTGCATGCGAGTTAGGCTTGATGTCGGCATCGTCGTCGTCGCCTGCTTCCGAGAGCGAAGCAGAGTCGAGCCCCATCTCCATGAGCAAGTCATCGTCCGAAAGATGGGACGAAGGCTGACCTGCAGTGTCGCGAGCAACGGCAGGGGCCGAGGCGCGAGCGAGTGCTCGGCTCTTGGCGTTCATCCTTCGGCTAGCGCGCAAATCCTTTCGGGGAGCAGTTGTGGGCTTCTCATCAGCGGGCAACTCATGAGCGGCCGGACCGACGCCCATCAAAGACATGCCAGCAAGTAGCAATACCGTCGCAAGAGTGCTAGGTGCTTTGGCAGTTCCGTTGTTGGACATGATCAAGTTTTGGGGTCGAGACTGGCTGCTGTCCATCGAAGAAGAAGATGCAGTTGAGGGTGAAGAAGGAGCAGAGGCGCAAGGGAACCGATAGTCAAGACCGAGACCCATGCCTGCACCCGAAGTCTTATCGCCGCCAAACTGCTGCTGCTGCTGAACCGATCGGTTACGCAAAGCATTCTCGGAGAACATGGCCAAAGTCGGTGTCTTGGACAAGTCGAATCCAGCGTGTGAGGCGTCAAGCATCATGCCAGTGCTGGAAGCATCACCCAAGGTGAATTTAGACAAAGGTGACTCGGGCATGAAGAGGGGAAGCTCGGCACCTTGAACGCCCTTGAAAGGCATTGAAGGGACACCCATGTTAGATACGTCCATCGCGGAGTGCGAGTCTGCAAAAGGTGCGACGGGCACAGCAGTCTGAGCCGTGGCAGCAGCGCTGGCGCGTAGGGCATCGAGCTGAGCAAGGAGGTCCTTCTCGCGCTGCAAGGAAGCAGCGAGATCAGATCGGATACGCTCAAGTTCAGCAGACGTGTCGTTGCCGGCCTTCTGCACAGCTGAAACAGGTGCAGTGAAAGTTCGCGTCATAGTCTGAGACTCCGGAGCAGGGGTGCCTTCAGACTCATCGGCTGTAGGTGCGATTGAAGCGCCCTTCTTCGAGATGACCTCTTCAAGGCAGAGACGAGCCATGGGATCTTCATTGGCTAGCACGGAAGAGAGCTGCGTTGAGTCAATGAGCTCGGAACCGGCGTCGGGACCAGCAATAGCTTCCCACATACGCCAAACAAGCATCGAAATACCCTTGCACTTGATCTCCATCTCCTCAAACTGTTCGCGCTTCCGCTGTCGGGATAGGAAAGCGGCAGCACGGTTCTTGACGAGACGAGCCTCACGTTTAGTGAGACCGGAGGTGTCAGGAGGAACAAAGAGGCTCGAGTGCTTGGCAGAGGTGTCGATGACTGGGAAAGGCTTGCCAGATTCGGTGATGTGGGAAGCCGAGGGAGGAGGTCGTCGCTGGCCAGACTGTCTGGAGGACTTCTTGCTGGCCTTGTCGGAAACGTCGGGCGTACCGTCAGCCGAGGCAGGGTCGAGTGAGGCATCAGCAGGTGTTTTTCTCTTGGCGCCCCGTTTGGCAGAAGCTGGCCGGGAGGATGCGTCGGAGGTGGAGCTCGGCGAAGGGACAGAGCAGAGAGATTCGGCGTCGGACAATGTGAAACGCCTGTCAAGAGCATGAGTAGCGTAATTTGGCAGGCTCATGCTGGAAATCATAGGCTGAGAAGTAGGATAGGAAAACTCGGATGGCATACTGGGCGCAAAAAGGTCAGTGCCAGGCTCCATTTTGATCATGTGGCCAGATGGACTTGGCTTCCAGAAGGTGTTGAGATCCTGGGCACCGTACATGCCAGGCTGAACATGCATAGGAACCGTGGTGGATCCATTAGCAAGAGCAGACATGGGTGCGCTAGGCTGAAACGTGGCTGGGAATGCACCAGTGAACATGGGCTGGAAGGCAGCAGCGTGATTGTGCTCTGCCGAGAAGTTGGGGTCGATGAGCTGGTTGGACATGCTAAGGTGATGAGATGCGTCTGTAGGAGTCCAGGATGGTGCATGAGGGGATGAGGAAGGAGCAGAAAAGGACTGAGCGCTGGGAGGCGACGAGAAGGAGGGTGGAGTGTTGATCATCGTGTCGGTTAGGGAGGATATTGGAAGACGGTGAAGAGAGATGGAGGTTTCGGAGATGCAAGTAAGGAAAAGGAGATGCTTGCTTTGACTACCAGAGTACAAAGCTTGTTGTGTGCTATGATTCGCTCCAGAGCGAGATAAGCAAAGTGAATGCGTCGAAGGAGAGGCCGGGAGGCTGATGGAACCAGTCGATCAGCTTCGGTAAGCGGATGAACGCAACTGCGTTGTTGAAATGACGTCGAAGCCAAAGCGGGGAATGGTAAAGTGGCTATGCAACAACAATCGGAACGAAACGAGGTTCAATGATTGGATGCAATGGGTTCGAGTGACGTCGAGTGGAGATTGAATTGATCTCAGATGCGTACTGTTTGCGGGAGTGCCAGCTTCAAGCCAGGCTTCGTGTTGAGATGAGATGAGACGAGACGAGATGAGATTGTGTGAAATGAAGAGATCGCGAACCGAGCGCGATGAACTGCAAATCAGAGGATGCAATAGGCCGCAAAGACTGAGGACTGAATGGAAGAAGTCGAGATGTTGCAAAGAGATGAAGGTGATGGTGGGAGACAAAGAAGAAAGAGAAGAAGAAAGGTGGATTCAAGAGAGCAACGAAGTGGGAAGAGGGGGAGAGATGATCGAGATGATGGTGATGGTGAAAAGAGGATAGCTTAGCATCGACAAAGGGTGCAAAGGTCTCACACACACACGCTTGCCGCGAGGCTCGATCTCAGCAGCAGCAGCACAAGGAAGGAGGAAAGAGATGCTTTCTCGCAGGCACGCGCACGCTGAGCTTTACCGGCAGGAGCGTGCAGAGAATAAGCTCTGCTCTGCTCTGCTCTGCTCTGCTCATCGAATTCCGAACTCAGTCCCTTTGTACACCGCCTCTATCCTCGTTGCCCTCTTCTTCCTTGGTGCGAGACACTAATTATGCCTTCCTCGCCTGCGTGCCATCATCGCCACAGTAGATAGAGAGAAAAAGAGGCATAGCGAGGCGATAAGCGTAGGATCAAGAGGAGCAAGGAGGAGTCTCCCTCATCCATCTCAGTCTCGCACCTTTTTTCTTTTTCATTGGTGCACTGCACTGTGACTGTGTCAGAGTCGTATTTCGGTTTCACTCCGACGTGCACCTTGCATTCACCCCTCCCTGAGTGTGATTGTGATTGATTGGGCGAAGTGCCGTAGCAAAAAAGGGAAGAGCGAGAGAACAAAAGAGGAGCAGGCAGAATTACCCACAGTGTGCAGTGGGACCGAATTCCAGGGGGCTTGTATTGGCCATTGAAATCACGAGTCCAGTGTTGTAATCGATTTCAAGGGTTCGCTTTAAACCCCTTTCAAGTGGCTTTGTGATTTCCGAGGTGTCAGTTTCAGAGTTGCTCTCTCTTTTCTTTCATCTCGGTCAACTCCCTCGCGCTTCTTTGGTGCTGTGTTGCAGTGGAAGCCAAAATGCGCGCGCGCAACCCTCTCGCCCCCGCTTTGCCCCCTTCCTCTTCTTCCGCTCCGCAGCCTTCTCTCTCTCTGCCTTTGCGGACATGGAATTCTGGACGCTTCTGTCTGCTTCAAACGCCTTCTGAGTGGCCGATATCATGGCGGAGAAGCCGTTCCCGTTCGTTACTTTCAGCACCTCATTTCCCACGCCGGGACCCTTCCGTGACCAGACGACGAGGCGGTGTGGCGCTTCTGACGGCTTCTCCGGATCGTGAACAATACTTCTCACCTTCAACACAATCCTTCTTGTACCGTGAGGATCGCGACGTCTCCTCGAAGATCGAGTTGCGCCGTACGGTAGTCGAGATAGGCAGATCAGCTCCCGAAAATTGATTAGCGCCTTCGCTTAGCAGAACCTTTGACTGGCGCCTATACAGTTCATTCGTAAGCATGCGCTAAGACTGTGCGAAAGCTAGCATTCCTCTTGCTGCATTGTGCAAGGCGAATGCTTCAAATCGATGCTCGAGTGTGCTTTTTGAAACCTCGTCTAGTGACCTCGCTTTCTTCGCTTCTGCCTTTTCGAGGGTCAACCCTCGTGCATGTATGTGTGACACGGCGCGTATCAAAGGCGAAGAAGACGCCAAAAGCAGGCAACCGAGCCAGTTCAAACCATCGGTTCCATTTGACACCTCTCAAGAAGTCAAGAAGTCGCTTAATCCGCTCTCGCTTCGGCCCCTTCCGTGCCGACATCGACTTGCTCTGATACGATTTGATTCTTTCGCGCGAGTCAGACTTGACCGAAAATCAGGGTCATCGACATGAACCCTCTCACAATGACCTCGATTCCCTGGTTGACGAGATACACCGCCTTCTTCATGCTGACCGGCGAGATCAGCCAAGTCACTGGAGTGAGACACAGCTTGAGCAATCGAGGACAAAAGATAGGGTCGATGTATCTTCAGCATTTGGAACCGATCTAAGATCTGAGAAGGTCAGCTACGCGATCTGGACACACAGCAAATTGTCAGCATTATGTAATACAGATTTTTTGTTATCATCTGTACGTGTTGCTTGAACTGCAGCCACGAGCTCAGCGGTTCTCCACCTCCTCGGTTTCAACCACATTGGCCTGCCACAGCATCATTCACTAAGATACGCCCTGGGCATCTCAGCACCACTTGCTCACTCCATATCTGACAAGCCAGCCTCCTTAGAGGTCAGGCCAGAGACCAGGGACGTCTGCAATACCCTAAATTTCGATCACTTTGCGAAACATATCCTCGACACGACGACCGCATCGAAGCCATCATTCTCAATATGGTCCGCGTCATCATTAAAGGTGGTGTTTGGAAGAACACCGAGGACGAGATTCTCAAAGCTGCCATCTCCAAGTATGGCAAGAATCAATGGGCACGTATCTCCTCCCTTTTGGTGCGCAAGACCCCCAAGCAGTGCAAAGCAAGGTGGTACGAATGGCTCGATCCATCCATCAAAAAGACCGAATGGTCAAGGGAGGAAGATGAGAAGCTGCTTCATCTTGCCAAGCTCATGCCTACTCAGTGGCGCACAATAGCTCCTCTCGTCGGTAGGACCGCCAATCAATGTCTCGAGCGTTACCAACGGCTTCTCGATGAGGCCGAGGCACAAGACAACCAAGCCGGGAGCAGCTCTCTTGGCCTCACTGGAACAGGCGAGGCCGTTCCCAGCGCCGACGATGTTCGTCGTCTGCGTCCTGGAGAAATCGATCCCGATCCAGAGACGAAGCCTGCACGACCCGACCCCATCGACATGGATGAAGACGAGAAGGAGATGCTGTCTGAAGCGCGTGCACGTCTCGCCAACACACAAGGAAAGAAGGCCAAGCGAAAAGCGAGAGAGCGTGCCTTGGAGGAAGCGCGTCGTCTTGCCATGCTGCAGAAGCGAAGAGAACTCAAAGCAGCTGGCATTACGATCAAGCAGAAACCAAAGAAGGGCACGATTGACTACAATGCCGATATCCCTTACGAGAAGAAGCCCGTCCCTGGCTTCTACGACACGAGCGCAGAGGCCTCTAAATCATACAAAGCGCCAGTTGGAAAGACATTGCAAGAGCTCAACAGCAGGCATTCTGGGCCCGAAGATTCGACCAAAAACAAGCGACAGAGGGAAGCGGAAGAGAAGAATAAGCAGGCCAAGCAGGCGATGGCCGGTCGCAACGAAGAGCAGATCCGAAAGCTCAAGGAGGCCGAGCAGATCACCAAACGACGTAAATTGAACCTTCCAGCTGCCCAAGTAGGCGAAGACGAGCTAGAGGCAATCGTCAAGATTGGACAAGCAGGCGAGCGTGCCCGTTCTTTGGTCGAAGAAGGATCCAGTGACGCCACGGATGGTCTGCTCGAAAAGTACTCGGCGCTCGACGCAGCTCAGACCGCGCGTACACCTCAAGTGGCAGCTGAGGACGATCCGGTCATGAGACAGGCGAGAGATCTTCGTTTGATGTCTTCCACGCAGACACCTCTGCTGGGCGATGCCAACGTAGATTTGCAATCATCGCAATCGTCCATTGACCAGACTCCAGGATCCTTCGTAGCTCAAACACCAAATCCGCTGCTCACCCCAGGCCTTCGTAATGGACGCAGTGCAGAGATCCAGGGCAAAACTCAATCGATGACAGGCAGCAGCACTCCTCAAAGAACTCCGTTGCGAGACAATCTGGGACTCAATGTCGAAGAGAGAGGTCACGCAGGCTACGAGACACCGCGGGATCTTCGACGTGCGCGTCAAATGGCTCAGACACATCTCAGGCAGGGACTCTCATCTCTTCCGGCGCCAAAGAATGACTTCGACATTGTGGTGGATGATGAGGAGCCTGAAGCCGAAGCTAGCACGAGCAGATTGGAGGACGAAGTAATCATGACTGAGGAAGATGCGGCCGAGCGTGACGCGCGAATCGCGCGGCAAGCAGCGGAGGAAGAGGCAAAGGCAGAGGCAAGGCGCAGCCAAGCGGTTCGTCGAAATCTTCCTCGACCGGCAGAGGTCGATTTGCCACGCATCAGCAAGCATATCGAGTCGCGCTACAGGGATCGCGTCGAGATGCTCGTGGCAGGCGAGACTGCAAGGCTGTTGCATCACGATGCTAACATGCACCCTATCCCAGGCGGCAAGCATCCTGAACCAGAGTCTGTGCAGCTTGATCTGCTGTCGGATGCGTCGCTCGCTGCAGCGAGGGAGCTAATGCGTGCAGAGCTGGCCCAGCAAGTTGGATACCTAGGAGCAAATGTGGAGGCATTGCGACGATTAGTGGGAGCTTCGCTTGACGATGACGACGAGACATTGAATCAGCTGGAAGCTGCGCTGAAGCAGCGTTGGACAGATAGCAGGGTTGACAAGTCGAAGTTGGTGGAGGAACTGACACTCGCGCGAACAAAGATGGCCGAAGCAGCGTCTCAAGCATCGAAAGGCGAGAAGCTGCTGACCAAAGTGCTGGGTGGCTACAAAGCTAGAAGCGAGGCACTGTGTGCGTCAGCCAAAGAGCAGTTCAAGGCGTTGGAAGAGGCATGTATGTCCCGCGAGACGTTTGAGCGATTGCGTCGGGAAGAACAGGGAGGCAAGTCGGAACGATTAGACTCGCTGCGCAAAGAGGTGGATCGGCTGTCAAGCAAAGAGGCGCTAGCACAAAGGGCATACAAAGCTCTCGAAGACCAACGGAATGCTCTACACGAAGAGTGCGAGACACTTGAGACCGAGATCAACATGCGAGAGGCCGAAGCCCTCAATGAGGCTGCACTAGCGCAGTAGTTTCAGTCAAACATTCACGCAGTCGCAAACCGCAATCGCAATTGCAATCGAATTCCAGCTGTGTTTCTTCATGCAACCCTGCGCCGAACCTGCCGAAAGGAGGTCTTGAGTTCTGCTTGTCTATGGCTGCTCGAGGGACAGCCAGATTGTTTTTGGTCCCCGTCTGTACGCTTGGCGGTCTCGAAGCAAACGTTTCAGCAGGTTTCCCATGCTAAAGAGAGAGAGCCGCGTTGAGATTTCACAATAGATGGCTAGCGGTCATTGGCCGCCACCGCCAATCATCAATAGGGTCGGTCGCCACTCTGTGCTCTCAGACCTTCGACACGTCGAGCTACTGGGAGTCATCAAGTTAGGTCGTGACGCTCGTGACTCGCAGTACACAGCATGAGTCGGGCAGGCGTGATGTAGCGCTCCGGGCCATGATGGACTTTCGCCAAGTTACTGCAAGTGTGCGCAGAAAAGCTTTTTTACGAGGGCAAGGGTCAACAAGCTCAATTTCAAGCTCATTCTCCGACATAACGTTAGTGGGACCGATGCTGAATCGGTCTTGGCGGCACATCCGACACCAGCTCAATTACTGTAGCTCGAAGGAGAGCGATGCGATTGGTCGGTGCTCAGAACATCCGCTGAGAAGAACAGAACAATCCACTGCCGGAAAAGCCGAACAAAAACCCGCAGAGTGAGCATGATTGTGCTAGTTAACTCGACCGTGTGTGTTCAAGAGGCGACCAAGGGCGGTTTCAGCCAGGAGCTGCCTTCAGAATACGCAGCCTCTCGATTGCGCTACGAGGAATCATACACATGCAAAGACCATGCGTTTTTGATCCAATCCAGCTTTGAGCCGGCAGACACTCTTCTCAGTCGGTCGTGGTGTGGTATCGCAGTGGCACGATACGAGTCTCGATTAACATGGCACGCGTAGTCACGGAACAATGGCAACGCACAGACGCGGTTTCCGGGCAGAAAATTTTTATCTGATACTGGACGAAGCTCGCTGCAGATTTTTCAAGTCGCGAAAAGGCTTGGCAAATTCGTTCACGGCGCGACTTCTTCCGTTTGATTCAAAGCGACAGGAAAACGGCTAAAATTGAAAGTGGAAAATATTCAACTCCTGCCGTGCTGAGACTGAAAATCTCTTCTTCTCTTTCCTTATCTGATCCGGTTGAAAAAACACGGCGTGGGCAGACTAGCTCTCGAACCGAACACAGAGCTCGCTCGCTTGTATGTCTATGATCGCATCTTTTGACAAAGCTTTGCTCGCCTAGTCTTTTCATTCCTCTTCCCGAGCGTCACAAGCTCGCATTTTGTCTAATGAATCGCATCCACACATGTCATTGGCTCGCGCTACCTTCCCGTATAACTCTCTCCGCCACAAAGACAATGCGAGAAGGTGGTGTCGAACTTCTGCAAGCCATCGTTTTCTTAGAGCGTCTCGTTATCTGATTTGATGTCCAAGGTCGGAGAATTCACTCGTTCCATCCGCATGAAGTTCAATCGCTTCTTGGCTTCAATCTTCGGCTCTTTCTTGCATGTGCATCCTGCATCCTGCACTCTACTCCTCTGTGCCTGAGTCTCTAGCGACAGAAAAAGTTTTCACCCGAACTCCTCCGTTGTGTCTCCCTACAGTCACCACCACTCTCTGCGTGCTTTCTGTGGTCATGTCCACTGTGATTGTCCTGTGTTTTCACCTTGGCTCGTTCGCAATCACTTGTCACACCTGATTCTCGCTTGCGGATCATTCTTCCCGGGTCCCTGAGCAGAGGCGTACCAAGTCTGCTCAGGTTCTCAAGCAGTCCTCTCCTTCGGCTACAGTGGCATCTCCACGAGGTCAGCTCATTTTCCTCGGTTCGCATCCCTGGCACGATCCTCCCGCCTCCCGCCACAAGCATCTAATTCCCGGATCTTCTCGATTCTCTTGCCCTATTTATTTCGCTGGATCTGATAAGGATTTTTCCCTCTTTCCTATCTTGTGTCCATCCCCTACCAAACTTCCCGTCTGTCCTTCTCTTCACCTGTGACCTCTTCGTCACCTCGGACCCCTCCTTTCCCTGTCCAACATACCCTTCGCCCACAACATGTCGCAACCCACCGACGTCGAGCACGTCGACCGCGACCAGCATTTCGATGTTATCCACGACAAGCACACCAGCGGTGAAAAGCAAATCGGTGTCTTGGCTGCTGAAGCCGGCCGGAGTGTAGCCGACTGGACGCTCTGGGTCGGTATCTTGGGTATTGCCCTTGTTGCCTACCTTGCTGGTCTCGACAACAACACTATGTATGCTTGGCAGACTGCTGCAACATCACAGTTCAATGACTACCCTGCATACACCTCCATTGGTATCGTGCAGGCTGTCCTCATCGCTGTTGGCAAGTTCCCCATCGCTAAGCTCGCCGACGTCTTTGGTCGAGCCCAAGCATACTCCATTTCTGTCTTTTATTGGGTCCTTGGCTTCATCATCATTGCTGTCGCTAGGAACACTGCTTATGTTGCTGGCGGCACTGTCCTTTACGCAATCGGTAATACTGGTGTCCAGATCATGCAGCAAATCGTCCTTGCCGACTACATCTCCACCAAGTGGCGAGGTCTTTCCATCGGTCTCGTCAGCTTGCCCTACGTCATCAACTTCGCCGTCGCTCCACGTATCGTGACCAAGCTTGCTTACGAAGGCAACTGGCGATGGGGCCCCGGATTCTTCACCATTTGCGCGCCCGTTGCTGCCATCCCGATCATCCTCGCCCTTGCCGTCAACCAAAGGAGGGCTAAGGCCAAGGGTCTCATTCCCGTTCACCCCTACAGGTCCATGCGTTTTGGCGCGGCCATCTGGTCTTTCTTGGTCGACATTGATGCTTTGGGTCTCTTCCTCATCTGCGGCGGTTTCCTCATGTTCCTCCTCCCCCTCAACCTCGCCAAGCTTCAGACCGATGGCTGGCAGACCGGCTGGATCATCGCAATGCTCGTTATCGGCGGCGTCATGCTTATCGCATTCTGCATCTGGGAGGTCTTCGCCCCCAAGCCCATCCTGAACAGGCGATGGAGGCTCAACAAGGAAGTTCACTTCGCTACCGCTATTGGCTTCTTCGACTTTTTCAGCTTCTACGCCTCGTGGGTTCCTGCCTACTACTGGGGCATGATCGTAATGAACTTCCAGGGCGACGACGCTACGTACTTCTCAAACACACAATCTTTGGCCTTGACCGTCTTCGGCATCATGGCCGGATTCATCTCTTTGGGCACAAAGAACTATAAATGGATTCTTGTATCCGGTGCTTGTATCCGAATGCTCGGTATTGGACTCATGATCAAGTATCGCGAAGCTGGCTCGACTACCTTCCAGGCCGTCATGCCTCAGGTCCTCCAAGGTCTTGGCGGTGGATTCCTCGGCATCACTCTCCAGGTTGCTGCTCAGGTCAGCGTCCGACACCAGGATGTCGCTACTGTCACCGCCTACTTCCTCCTCCTCACCGAGATTGGAGGTGCTTGCGGTAATGCCCTCGTCGGTGCCGTTCAAACCAACGTCCTTCCGGGCTACTACGAGAAGTACCTCCCTATGCTTGACGCTTCCGCTCGTTCTGCGATCTTCGCCAACCCATTCGCTGCTCTGTCGTCCTACCCGGTTGGAACTCCCGCCAGAGATGGAATCATCCGTGCTTACAATGATTATGTGCACATCCTCCTCATTGTTGCCATCGTTCTCTCCGTCCCTCCCATCCTCCTTGGTCTCCTTATCAAGGACCGCAAGCTCAACGATAAGCAGAATTGCGTCAGCGACGAGCTTGCTGGCATGAGGCGCCTGTCCAACGAGACCGACGAGCAGTCCGAGGGCTCAGTTGACAAGCACTAAGAGGTTCCTGCTCCGTCATGGATCCATATATAATCCCCATCCCTTCTTCCTCTAATACCGCGCTCCGTTGCGCCCCTACTATCATCGCTTGGTTCTTATTGCCGGCTGCCGCAGTCGCGCCTAGCCTGCTTTGTTCAAAATGCTCTCTTCATGGGTTCTGTCTGTATCATGGTAATACCAACTTCTTCGGTCACGTACCCCGCTGTCTGTCTGTGTGTGATGAGAAGAATAGATAGATGAGCCGAAGCCTATACCGTTGAACCGCTATTCTCGAGTCTTGTTTGGTTGAAGGATGCCGGTGATGCTTACAATCATTGCTAGGCCCCAGAGAGCTGGATGCCACCTGCCTAAGCACGCCGAAAAACACCTGTGTCCACACTCCATACGTCTCATCCCTACCCAACTTGCCTTCTGCCCTGTTGGAACGTCCGGGCCAAGCAGGAGCACACTGCGGCACAGGCTTCCGAGCTGGCCTTCGCTTGGACCCTTGCTTCGGCATCGTCGGTTCAAGATACGATTGAGTGGTGAACGTCCAAGCACCCTCGCAAGACTGCCGTACAGCTTGGGTCCCAATCAATTGCGTCCTTGAGTGTCGTTCCAATGAGGTGCAGGTTTCGACTTGCCCCTGCCGGATCGGGCATCCTGTCTCGTCGTTCCTACGCTTCTTCGGCAAAGTCGAACAGCTCTGTAGCTGACCGATGGTCGACCTCGCCTAGACTCGAGCACATAAGAAACTGAGCTTGACTGTTCTCGGATGTTGAAAGCGATGCTTTGCTCGACATCGGAAGTTACAAGGTGAGGCCTATTGTAGAACCGAGCGTAAGTTAAGTTGTAAAATCTCATGGGTGAACACACGAAGCTTGCGTACCAGGCTAACTTATTTGTCACATGAGAAAGGGTGCTTGTCGCACAAAACTCAGACCGTTTCTGCAAAGTTTATCGTTAGCGCTTAGTTGTCATTAAGGTGATTTTGCGTGATTTTGAGCGCTTGATAACACTGGAGCCCTCTTTTGCGTCAACAATAGACCAATTACTTATGAGCAAATTTTTGTCACCGATTTGCGGGTCCTAAATGTCATAGAATTCACACAACGCTCGACTTGCGTCTCAAGAATTCTCTAACTTGCGATCAGATGTCATAAAATACGGTCACAATCATTACCTTACAGAAAGAATAGACGATTCTAGACTGACCCAAACTCATATAATTATTTGTGGAAAAGAAACCACTTGTCAATTCAATCGACGTCTGACGATTGACATGCGCAGAGTCGTAAACACCAGAAAAGCTGTATGAGACGCGATGCACAGATAATGGGGCATTGAAAAGATTGTGCAGATCTCGCTGTGCTCGGTGAAAATCATCCCTTCAACCGACAAGAAACGGTGTTGATGCTGCATAGATACATGGTTTGACCAGGCTGGTGTCGTCCCGAGATCGTGATCTTCCTTGGTCGTTCAGGACACATGCTTTGGGCGCTCTTCGCTGCCTGTAGAGAACAGCAAGGGGCATGAGACGCCGCGTGCGACGACGAGATGTCTATCTACAACAGCATACTGGTCAAAAGAAAGTTGCTTTGAGAAGAGACGATAGGCAGCTGGCCTTCCGTCGATGGTGCCTTGCTGCAGTTGAACATTAACTTATAGGCAAGGGTCATGCACTGGTTGTGACCGTCCGAGAGCCTATCAAGAACGCCGACGAGGGTGTTATTCAGAAATTGTTCATGTTGCAAGAGGAGAAGCGTTCCGGCAGTACAGGTGCGAAACACCTTGGACTCTAACCCCTGGTCACCTTGAAGCAAGAGGCCAATCATGTTCAACCTCCAACGACGAACAGAGCATCACCGCTCACAAGGCCAGGCCTGCGCAGTGACCGAACTGTTTCTCTACCATGTGGTGGTCCTCACGAGGAGAAACCCGCACTCATGCTCTTCAGATTTATGAGAGTTGAGCAACGAGAGTTCTCGTTTCGGAAGACGGAGATGAATTTTGACAGGGTCACGCTGCTGTCCGCCGGCTGAGGCAGTTGACAAGTGTAAGTCGGCTAACACCTCCACGTCAGGCGAAGAGCATTGCCAATACCTTCCCTTCTCGCCACTGCTACCACGCTTCTCACCTCACCAGCAGCAACAACACCTACCAGCAGGCCCGATCGAGCCGTTATGGCTGCGACAGATCAAATGCATACATAAGCTCGAGTCAAACGTCTTGCTTGAAGCCATGCGCCTCTACTTCTCCTGGTCCGCGGCATTGGTTGCAACGGCTCAGCTCATCGTCCCAACCCGTGCACTCTCGCTCCTAGATTCGGGTGCCTCATTCGAGCAAGATCACTACGGTGACTCGAGTGTCAGCATACGACAAGGCAGCAGCCGCGATCCTGTCGTCACCGCTGGCGTCACCAACCAGGATGCGCATGTAGGATCCGTGGTATTGTCGGACAGGACGCAACCAAGCATCAGCCATGGCTGCAGGAGGACTACCGACTTCTTCCAACAGGTCTGTAACAACCCTTCGACGTCATCAGGAGCGTCAGGGGACTCGTCTCAGATCGACTCTCGCGCACCTTCTGTTACCGCTGATCTACTGGTCTGCGACGTTCCGGAGGTCGAACCTCTGCTTCGATCCGATACCGACTCACCGACATCTCACAAAGCTCCAAGTGCTACATACGCTGTATCTGGCACTATCGTTGTCCATGGGTCAGATACTAAAGGGGAAGGCCGTGCGAATGAATTGCCGGAGTTAGGCAGCGCCGGACTCGCGCTCAATGAAGACCGGGCTTCCCAGGCTCATTCTTCTCCGGGCGCAGCGTATCCGGGGCCCAACGATGAAGGCTTCTGGAGGCAAAGAGACGGAAAGCACGAATGGTTTCCTGCATCCAGCGTTGTTACAGAACCTCAGGGACCTGACAGCGACACAAAAACAGACGATAGTCGAGGTGGTTTGCAGACCAGACCCGCGGTAGAAAGTCCCCAAGAACCCTCGTATGCCAGCGAGTATGACGCCTGGTCAGCCGAACAAGAGCGAGGAGCCTTTTTAAGCTTCAATGAGTGGAAGGAGCGCCATGCCCAAGATTTGTCCGGGAGTCGTGCGTCCACCAAACAAAAAGCAACACAGGATACTACAACACAAATCCAGTCGCCCTCGCCCAATGCAACTCCACAGCGCACCGAAGCCGATTCGCAAAGCATTTCCGGGCGAGAGGGCTCAGAACCAAGTCACAGCTCTATTTCACAGACAGCGACTCATCAAGGCGGCAACACTGAACAAACTGGACCCTCTGCATCTCCAATCGTGCCTGCGCAGTCTGGTGCATTGCAGGCTGATGCCATCGGCGGACAAGAACCAACCCGTGATGCAGCAGACACGCCTGACGCACCGAGGCGAAAGCAGAATAGTGCGGGGCAGGTTGGTTTCAGTGTAGCTGCAGGCGATACAGGTGCTCAACTCTCCAAACTGAAGCATCGCTGGAACTTCGCATCCTTGGATTGTGCTGCTGTGGTACACCGAACCAACCCAGACGCCAAGTTCGCCAGCTCAATTCTGAGTGAAAAGAAGGACCGCTACATGTTGTCACCCTGTCCACATCGCAGCGGCAACACGAAAAGTGGCAGCCAATTCGTCATTGTAGAGCTTTGCGAGGAGATCAAGATTGACACCATCGTGCTCGCCAACTACGAGTTCTTCAGCAACATGTTCAAGAAATTCACGGTAACGGCTGCTCGCCAACTCACTGGCCGGGAAAACGACTGGACGCAACTTGGAGTCTTTCGCGCCCGAAACGTTCGAGGTCAGCAAGTGTTCCGCATTCCCTCCGCGCCCAGATCCGAAGCATTCTTCCGCTACGTACGCATCGATTTCCTCGAACACTTTGGGAGCGAATTTTATTGCCCTGTCAGCTTGCTTCGAGTCTATGGTATCACCGAGATGGAAGAGTACAAGAGAGAGTTTGAGACACCCGATGCCGACTCAGAGTCGGTTCAGGAGCTAGATGCGTCTGTCGAGGCGCCCGTCAACATTGCTGAGGTGCCGGCACTCGATCCTCCCGTGACGATGCCCCAGCTAGAGCCCGTCCTGCGCGAATCCCACCAAAGCTTAGATGCAATCAACCTGACGGCTCGGGATGAAGACATTTGGCGGAAGCACGAGCAAGCGTTCCAACGGAAATTGCAGAACCAAAGCGTCACTCAAGATGCAGCGGAGCCAGACTTAGCCGACATCGCAACGCCACAAACAGAGAACATAACGCAACATGCTGGGTCACACTTCGAAAAGGCCTCACATCCTCAAGACACGCCATCACGCCACTTGAAGTATGGCGATGCAACGGAGAGCATCAGCGAGGCCGATATCGCACAATGTCCAATTGAAGAAGACCCCAAGACACAAGCCATGGCGGCCGACAAGTGTCTTCGTCCACGATCTCAACTCAAACCTTTTTTCCATCTTGTTTCCGGAACGCCGCACGCCAAACAACCCAGGCGAATGCCGCCAGCACCGACTTCCTCTTCAACGGCGAAAGCTGGTGGAGGCACCGTGTCTACATCCGCTGGATCACGTCCGACTGTTGGATCCACCGATACGGATGCGGACATCGATCGGGCGCGCAGGGCATCAGCACAGCGGGTCTATGCGGCACCTTCAACACAGAGCAACCACGGCAGCGAGTCAGTCTATCGAGCTATTCACAGGCGTCTCAGCGCGCTGGAATCCAACGCCACTCTGAGTCACAGCTACATCGAACACAGCGGCCAGATGCTGCGCGAAGTTTTCGCAAGGATGGAGAAGCGGCAGGAATTGCGGATGTCAGATATGCTACGCGCTTTGAACGCGAGCAATTGGCAGCAGATCGAATCTCTCAAGAGGAGGCAGCATGTTGACCTTCAACGTGCCATTTTCGAGTTCGACGTCCATCGACAACAAGCCGACAACGAGCGCCGAGCATTGCTTCGCGAAGTACATATCTTGGCCGAAGAGGTTTTGCTTGAGAAAAGGCTGTCCATCGCTCAACTCATCATGCTGCTCATCGTGTTCGTTTTCGTCGGCATGACGAGGGGCTCCAGGACGATGCCTTTGCTGCATTCAGGCTTTGCTAAGATTGGTCGTGGAGCTAAGCGCCGAGACATCAAGCCAGATAGCAAGCTCACCCTGCCAGCTTCGCCAAGGAGGGATGTTGCCCATATGGAGCCAGACATCGAATCCAAGCATCTGCATTCCTCGCCATTGCGAGGAGAGGCTTTGAGTCAGATATCGAAAGACTCTCAACAGGATCTCGGTGTTGGCCCCAGATCGTTAGCTGAACGCGCACAGCTGGTTGCTCAGGCCGCAACTCCCGCAAGAAAGCATCACCCTTCGTCCCTCAACACCGAGATGGCAAACAAGCTCGCTAGTCCGAAAACGCTGACGTATCATCGGCTCAAGACTCCGGCGAAGGTTGCCATTAACGGCACGGCACTCCGTAGTCGGCCACGCGGAGAGACGTTGGTCGGCATGCTATCTCACCCGCGAACGAGAGGCCGGCTGGTCCTTCTGCTCGAGGCTCTCGATGCCCTTGATAGTGCAGCACAACGTCGACGCATGCCTCCACCGACGGCAACTCGTCCTGTGACTCAACGAAGCCGGCCGCGTGAGATAGCTGCAAACTCAACGTCAGCTGTTCAAGTCGATCATGTCTTCCCATCGTCGCCAGCATCTCGCGTTTCGCGTCGCACCTCACGATCTCACAGACCCTCGTCAGCTACAGCTCATCAACACGAGGCGACAAGCAACCGTCGTCTGGTCGCAAGTGGGCGAGACCGGACGGCAGTAGTGTCCGGTTTTGACGATTTGGCAGGAATGTCATCGGACTGGACGGAGAGATCGGAAAATGGCGAGGCATCTGAAAATGCAGCTTACATCTCCGAAGATGACGAGAAAAGCGTGTCGACATCAGGAGCAGGTCTTTTCAGCGTCGAACCTACGTCTGGCTTCGAGACGGGGCTAGTGCGTGACCACCATGGCATCGCTCGAATCCCATCATCTCCAACGAAGGCCCGTCCCATCCAGGCGACGCCAAGCGACTCACTCGATGGTCGGGTTCGGCCATCGCCATCACACGACAGCGTCAGCAACACCCCGCAGCTGAAAAGTCAAGACACACATACCGTCACTACATTGCCAAGAATCGCACAGGCCGACGGACGAATATCAAGCTCTGATTCGGAATCAGAAGGCGGAGCTTGGCATAGAGTGTTGCCGCGTCGCGTTGGTAATGGCTCGAGCATTCGTCGAGCCAGACAAGGCACAATTGATGGCAAATCTCACAAGGTGGACGGAATGCCAAATGCAGGCGTCAAAGCTGAAACCTCAGATCGTCGAGGAAGTCCTCGGCCATCATCCTCTCAGGGCAGCGGATTTAAATCGCAACAGAAAGCGGGTTTGTCCAGGCTCTTCCGAACGGGTACGCCCGACTTCGCATCGTCAGAATCGCCTCGTAATGGCCGTAGCGGAACGCCGGACACGATCAGAGATTTTTCTGTGAAGTAATAGTCGCAATGTCAAGGCTCGTCGAATCCCTGTTTCAGACCTCTCACTGATCGCAATCGTTTGTTGTGGTCTTTACAGACTCTCTTTAACCCGTGAGAAATGTGAGCATGATAAAATTACAAGCGGGCGAGCATGTGTTGCCGCGACGCATATTGGTGAAATTTTGAGCAGAACTTAGCGTGAAAAACAATCCACTTATTCCTTGCAGCCATAGACGTCTTGCGCTACTTGAAGGAACTTGCTCCCTGGGCAAGCATAGCTTGCAGCATAATCGCGCTCAAGAGGATGAAGGCGCTTGCCCACAATGACGAGACTGTGCAAAGGCTCGCCAAACACCTTCTTAGCCCGAGCTTCGGCTCTGGCAGCACGACGTTTGTCGAGCTCAGCTTCGCTCGCAAGCTCGTCTGCGTCGTCTTCGGCTTCCTCCGCACGGGCTTCTTCTGCGGTCGGGTTGGCCATGTCCAAGAGTTCCTGCAAGGTTCCAGAGACGATGCGTTCTTGCTCAGAGCCCATTCTGCAAAGGGCAATGGCGAGGGTGCGATCCGGATGAAGATAGTCGGCCTTGTGGGATTTTGCTGCGGATATGATTTGCGAGATGAGTTGAGGTATGAGCATGTAGCGAGGATCCTGGTAGCGAAGGATGCCTCTACTCATATCCTCTGCGCTCTGCTCACGGACCTTGATGTCGGAAAGGGCGAGAGTGTGAAGACCAATGTTGAGGTTTTCGCCAATACGTTCGAGCCAGCTGTCGGGCTTCCAATCTTCGCTCCAGAAAGGGACACTGACTGTTTGCCCAAAGTTGTATCCTGCAAGACCACTCGATCCGATTGCGGTCATGATGCTGGCATTGTGAATGATCTTGACAGGGATTGGAGGCGATGACTGCCTTGCTCGTAGAATGAGGTCGGTGTGTGTGGTGGCGGAGAGTGGGTCACCAACCACAAGGAAGGCTACATTTGAGGTTGCTGCACCTTCGAGGATAGACTCAGCTTCGAGCTCCACTGTCTCGCGATGCGCAAGAATAACCGGCTTCTGATATAGCTTTTCGAGGCGTTCCTTGAATCCTGGTACCATAAGAATACTAGTATAGCTCTCGAGGTAGATGCGCTCCGAGGTCTTTACCGCCTCGAATCCTTTGAGGGTGATGTCGTTCTCGTCGGCGAGACCAAGACCGATGACGAAGAGAACCATCGTGATATGCTGATTGTGCCTTCTGCCGGAGAGATGGATGTATTGCCGTATTGAAAGGTCCTGCTAGATCTGGGAAGTGCGCAAAGATAGAATATCTCAATGAAGAAGGTGACGATAGGTGCCAGTAGTCACACTGGTGCAAAGAAGGGTCTGTCTTGCTACTGTATTGCAGTGGAGGAAAATCAAAAGAAAAGTTCCCCGCTTGACTTTTTCTTCCAGTTTTCTGACCGATTCCGAAAGTGTAGCCTCCATGCCCAAATCGTGCGAGAACTGGCCTCGTGTCTGGAAGCACGGACCTGCCAACCTTGGATTGCCCAACACCATTTCTGGAAGGTCGAGTGCAACACTTCTTCTTGTCCACATCATTCAGCACCAGCACATATTGTCTGCGTCGCCTCATTGCGTACGTGCGTCACAATCATGGTCAAGAGTCGCTGGACAAGCACTCTGCTGTGCGCGTGTCTCTTGGTCGTCGGCGCGCTCTTGGGCGAACAAGCTCATGCCGTTCGAGAACACGATTTCAAGAAGTGCCGCGATTCTTCTTTTTGTCGAAGAATCCGAAGGCAGTCGGACTACGTCGAACAATGGCAACAGGATAATCAGACTCCTTTCACCTCGCCTTACTTTATCCCCAGCCAGACTCCCAACCTTGTCCACAGCAACGCCAGCATCAACCTGCCGCTGTCATCTGCCCTTCATCCCGACATCGAATTCGAGCTCTCGCTCACCTTCTTCAAGGACGGGACAGCACGAGTGCGAGCTGACCAGGTAGGGCAGCGCTACGGAGGCTGGAAACGTTACGACGAAGCATCGAAGTGGGCCATCGAACAGCTTCCCGATTTAGCCTCGGACCCGTCGGATACAAAGCTGGAGACAAACAAGGATGGCTTCCAGGTTCACTTTGGTCCACAGCTCTCACGCTCAGTGAGACTTAATTTTCGGCCCCTCAAGATCGAGATCTTACGGGATGGCGAGGTTCAGGTAGTCCTCAACGATCGTGGCCTTATGCATCTGGAACACTATCGAAAGAAACCAGAGCCTTTTCCAACAGTAAAGCAGGAGGAGCAAGACGTGCCCCAACTTGTTTTTCAGCGCAATAAGCGATCCATTCTCAGCTCTGATTCTGCTGCCCAGTACAGCGAGTCCCTCGTCTCTCAATGGGCAGGTTTTGAGCAGGAAGATCAGGGCGAATGGGAAGAGACATGGGCCAATCGTCGCGACAGTAAGCCAAAAGGTCCTGAAGCCCTGGCTTTGGATATGACCTTCCCAGGGTACTCTCACCTCTTCGGGCTGCCGGAACATGCCTCTCCTCTCTCCTTACGATCTACGAGAGCTCCTGTTGGCCTGGCCTCCGGCGAAGACGAGAAAGACCGTTTCAATGAGCCCTACCGACTCATGAATACCGACGTCTTTGAGTACGACTACAACTCACCCATGAGTCTTTATGGCAGTGTTCCCGTCTTGCACGCGCAGAGCAAAGACCGTGCCGTCAGTGTCTTCTGGCTCAACGGCGCCGAGACTTGGATCGATCTGCACAAATCCAAGCCTCCCAAGTCCTCCAATATTGACTCTCATTCTCACTTCTTCTCCGAGTCAGGCATCCTCGACCTGTTCATTTTCACATCGGCAGATGCTCAGACTAACATGGCCCACTTCACCAAGCTTGTCGGTCGCACCGTTCTTCCGCAATACTTCGCTATCGGCTACCACCAATGCCGATGGAACTACCTTACCGACACGGATGTGAAAGATGTCAGCCAACGATTCGATGATGAGGATATCCCCATGGACGTCATGTGGCTCGACATCGAGTACAGCAAAGATCACATGTACGGCGTCTGGGACGAGAAGGCTTTCAAGGACCCTGAAGGCATGGTCAAGGCTCTCGATGACAAGGGTCGCAAGCTGGTTATAATCATCGATCCTCATCTCAAACGCACTCGCGACTACTGGCTCTATTCGGAAGCTCAAGACAAGAAATTGCTTGTGAAGGACTCGAACGGCAAAGGCGAATACGAGGGATGGTGCTGGAGTGGAAGCGCCAGCTGGCTTGACATGTTTGAGCCCGCAAGCTGGAAGTGGTGGGCTGATCAGTTCTCATTGGCAGGCAGCAAGCTCACTGGCAAGATCCGAGCCAACGCACGTAACGTGTTCGTTTGGAACGACATGAATGAGCCGGCCATCTTCAACGGTCCTGAGGTCACTTCGCCCAAGGATGTCATCCATGCTGGTGGCTGGGAACACCGAGACCTTCACAACATCAACGGCATCCTCTTCCACAATCAAACGGCTCGAGGCCTGCGCGATCGCGAGCTTTCGGTGCCCGCATCGCTTGGTGGTGGCAAGCCGCGCAGACCATTTGTGCTTTCGCGCGCCTGGTGGGTTGGGACACAAAAATATGGTGCTATCTGGACCGGCGATAATCTCGGCACTTGGGAGCATCTCGCTGTCAGCGTTCCCATGATCCTTGCCAACAACTTGGGAGGCATGAGCTTCTGTGGAGCAGATATCGGTGGCTTCTTTGGCAATCCTCCCTCCGACATGCTTGTTCGATGGTATCAGGCAGGTATCTTCGAGCCTTTCTTCCGCGCACATGCTCACATTGACACCAAGAGGCGAGAGCCTTACCTTCTGGAAGAACCTCTGCGAAGCGCTGTGAGGGACCTCATCAAACTTCGATATCAAATGCTGCCCATGTGGTACACTGCATTCAAGGACAACGCTGTGACGGGTATGCCGGTGCTGCGACCTCAATTCTTCATGTTCCCAAACGACCCTGCGGGTTTTGAGATCGATACGCAGTACTACGTTGGTGACTCGGGTCTCCTCGTGCGTCCGGCAGTGGACAAGGACGTTGACTCTGTCGAAGTATACCTGGGTGAGGACCGACCCTACTATAACTATTTCACGCACGAGATCTACCAGGGCGCAGAGAGCGGTCGCAAAGTCACTGTACCTGCGCCGTTGACGAAGCAGTTGCCGCTTCTCCACCGTGGAGGATCAATCCTTCCACTTCGCGAGCGAGCTAGGCGAGCGGCGGAGCTCGGACGCTCTGACCCTTTCACCCTTGTCGTTGCGTTAGACAAGCAGGAGCGCACTGGCAAGACCGGGGCCACGAACGTTTTGGCTGAGGGAAGCCTATACCTGGACGATGGCCAAACGTATGACTTCGAAGACGGGCACTTCGTCTGGCGTCGCTTCGAATGGTCGCGAGATGCCTCTGCTGGAACACACTCTCTCCGCAGCGTGGATGAGGCAGATGTCAAGCTGGCTGACGGACAATTGATTCTTGGAGACAGCAAGCAGCTGCGTCCGTATCACGAAAACAATGACTTCGCGCAGTCGATCAAGAACGTTCGCATTTCCAAGGTGGTGGTGCTTGGCCTCGAAAAAGAGCCGAAAGCAATTCACATTCGAGGAGAGCGAGTCAACGGTCTAGACGACAAGTCAACCATCGAGTGGACATGGAAGAGCGGTGCTAGCTCATCGAGCAAAGGCACGGCCTTCAAGCTGGGCTCCAACACCGCATCCGAGCTCGTTATCAAAGATCCCGCAGTGCCTATCATTTCAGACTGGGCAATTGAGTTCGAGTTCTAGATCCTTTCATGCACTGAAATCTGAGACTAGACAATACCACCATCGATTGTTGCTAGAAACATCAACGTTGTGATAAGCTTGATTCTCGACTGTCAGTTGTGTGGTAGACTCAGCTTTGAGAACAGACGACTGAGATGAGGCAGAGGGGTGAAATGGTGTCGCAGGCTGTCAAAAGTGTTACTTCGGATACCAATCCTCGAAATTCGCGGCGCGTAAAGCGGGCGTTTCGCGTAGAGTGGAGGTTTCGCTGTGGACAGTCAAGATACGCGGCGAGACCCTGACCGGACACTGCACGCAATCTCGATGCTTCTTAGCATCTTCTCGCAGCTCACCACCACATCCTATACCGCACCGCGTCGATGACATCGACGAACACACTGGATTCGGCTCCTGACCAATGCAAGGCCGGTCCGTCTCGATTGACTCAGGTCGCATCAGCACCGGAGTCGCTGTTCGTCAAGCATGCGTGCCACCTCGAGCAAGCAGACGGGGCATTCTGGTTCCGCTCCCACGACAAAGCAGCATCTAGTTCGGAAGCACAGCGAAACCAGACACGGTCGTATGAGTCAATTGCCGATCATTATGCCGAGTCCTTGTGGCTCGGAGAACTTCATACGGGTCTGAGTCACTTTCTCAACTGCATCGACCGACTCAGGCACTCACACGGAATCGAAGACATCCTTATGGGCCTTTGCCAGCTCATCAGGTCGAACAGTGCCATCTCTCTACGCCATCGACTGGTTGGAGACAAGTTCGAGGCTACATTTGAGGGCACTTCCAGCAATTTCGAACCGGATCCGCAAGTCCTTAGCGAGTACGAGAGATCTCTACTTGAGCGAACCATCGACAAAGATTCGGCAAGGAGCAACACAAAATTGGCATCAAGTGCTGATGCCAGCTTGGTCCGCGAGCGATGGACATCGGCCATGGAAAGTCGAGAGTAAGTGTACATCTGAAGTCAATGTTCGCGAGCTAGGATTGGACACCTCGACTGATTAGACTGATTAATGTCCTCCATGCCCTCGACCTCGAACAGAATCCAACTGCAGATCTTGGTGATCATGTGTCTTCTGCAACTTGTCTCGCAGGAGCCACGAGCTCTGGATGGCGCTCGAGCTCGCATGCCCGGTGCATCGACTGCGGAGTCAGCACTAGTGGCCACTTCGACCCAGCCAGCGACCGAAGCACCAGCAGATCACGAGAGCGAACAACCGCGCAAGCGATCTCGAAAGCTCGAAAAAGCCAAACGGTGGCGAGGCACGAGACCAAATGCAGATCTGGATGACGCTTTTGCATGGAACCAGCAAGTACGAAGGCGACTTGCAACCGATGCATCCCAAGAGGACGAGCACGCTGAGACAGAGGTGCTCGAAATAGAAGGGCGTGAGATCCTGACGGTCGAACACCTGAGCAAGAGGCTTGAAGCGCTCGTGGACATTTTGTGTCTCAGGCAAGTTGCCGCTGGCGTCGGAACAGAGATAGCAGACTTGCTGTCGGATGTCACTGCTGACTCGCTTGGAGACGAAAAGGAAGGCAAGGGAAAGACGTTGGCACGAGGATATCTTTTCGGCTCCTCGATACGCAAATTGCTGGAAGACGACGATATGGACGACGCGCAATGGCTGTGCTCCAAAGTAGTGGAGCCACATTTTGAGACGACTCTGCCTCGTCAATGCTCATTGTTCAGAAGCAAATGCTTTGTCTCGCTTCAGTCACGGACACCCGCACGACCATCTAAAAACACGCGCACGGGATCTATGGGCTCGCCACCCATGCGAGCTATCAAGAGGAGCGGAAGTGTCGCACCGGGCGGAGTAGGTAGCTTGCTTCCGCCGGCGAGAGGATTGTCTGATGTGCTGGAAAAGGAACAAGTGGGGAGGAGGATTAAGCGCAATGTTCTGGCGGAGCGGTCAAGCATGCTTGGACGCGGAAGAGAGGTGGACATGGCGAGACGGCTTTCTCGCAGCATCAGTGCGACTTATGGTGATGTAAGGGAGTCGCAAGCGCCAAGTAGCGTTTTCTCACGCAGCAATACAAATACGACTTTAATTCAGCCGAACGATGTCGGCGACACACAGGCGCTCGAAGCGAGGAAGGGTCTCAAGACAGGTCTATCCATCGGCAGGTCATCTTCGCAGAGGGCAGATAAGGTGACCGACATGCGTTCCGCTAGCGTCTCACGCACGCCATCATCAAGCGCTTCGTCCGCAAACACATCAAAGCGGCTGCTAGTCATGTCGACGCCTCAGAAGGAGCCTGTAAACAAGATGATCGACATGTCGCGCTTGTCTCAACTCGATAAGCCGAAATTTGTGCTACCAAGTCTCGTGATGGAATCACCGACGCAAGACAGCGCTCAGCTCATGGGTCAAAGGTCAAGGATCGCAGAGCGATGTGCCTCTTTTGGCGGGCGAACCAGCTTCGCATTGAATCGGTCGCCTTCTCCTGTAGCAATATACTCTGACGCAGATGATTGACAATTTCATACCCTATCTGTGCCTTTGCTACTTACTGTAAATTAACTAGCCTCGCCTACCTTGTTCACTGTGCGTTGTCGGTCTCACAGACAAGGTTGCAAATCGAGTGTCGGAATTTACTTTGTCGTAGCACGTGATGCAAAATTGCTAACACGCGCAGAGCGTGACGCTCTTTTTTGACAGTCTCCCACAAGAAGCGCAGGCTTCGTTGCCCTCAACGGCTCCATTAATATGGAGCCGACGATGAGCGGACGGCAGCCTCCTAACCTAGTTTGGCTGGCAGCACTGTGATCATAGAGGAGGAGGATGTGAAAGGACGAACTTTCCCACGGTTGAGGATCGGGAACATAAATCGGCTCAATGATGGCAGTGTCACTCTTAGTGATTATCCGACTCGAATCTGAACAGACATCGGCAGAGTGAGCCTGGTGAATACCAACATCAAAAGTATCGTGCCTCTGAGACAGGCAATGCCGCAAATAAGTCATGCTCGGCGCTCAAAGAAAAGCAGAGCCCTCAGTCAATTGGCAAGACGGTTAAGGGTCGATTTCATCAACCCCGCACAGGCAGCGAAGCTCCTTCAAGTGAACGTACCGTATGTGACTGACACGAGGCTAATACTGTAAATGGGGTCGATGGCGCACGGCTGCATGCACAAGGCAACTCAGCTTGATACAGTACAGTACAGTAAAAGGGAAGAGTTCAATCTGGTTGCAGCTGATGAGAACCAGACGGAAATGATTGAAGTTACAGTAGATGTTGAACAGCCTCTGCGCATTTGACACGGGACACACAGCGAAATTGGCACGACGAAAAAACAGAGGCTGGAAACGCTGCACCTGTCAAACATCACAAAAGAGCAGAAGAAGGTGCTGCAGCACAATTCCACTCTCATGGCATTCCTCACGGCGAGATATGACAGGTTGGCGTTGCTTATATTCCTCCCAAACAACGACGTTCTAGTGTGCCACACATGTAGGTGTTGAACCGGCAGTGCTCAAGTGCATCTTTTTTGTCGTTTACATGCAATGCGCTTCCGTTCCCGCCAAAAACTCATGTTCCACAAGACAAAGCGAGAGTGACCGACACCGCCTTTGCTCCTCCAACCGATCCACTCAACACCTATCCGTTCATCTCCAGCCTTCTTGACCTTCCCACCATCTCAATATCATCACCACCCACCCTTTACAGCTTCATAACTTCCATAACAGCGAGCAATAGCGCATCCTCCTGATCACCGCTTTAATCCCAAACAAGCGCCTGAGGATTTCTACCCCCATTTCTTGCTAGCACAGGCAAAATTCAGCACAAATAGCATCGTCGCTATGAGCGACCAGGTTTCAGGTTCCGGCTCTTCAAACAGCCTCGCCGCTGCCACACCACCCGCTACCACTGCCGCCATCTTGGGCGCAAGCTCCAACGGATGGTCGCCATTAAGGACAGCAAAGCGAGCTGGCACCACAGTCTCATACTCTCAGTCTTCGCCTGAACACGCCAACGAAGAGCATCCCTCCTTACATAGCCCAAAGAAGCAGACTCAAAACTTCAAATCTCTTCGCAACCACGGTTTGGTCTCCAACAGCATCTTCAAGCAGATCGATGGCGGCGCAAGCCCTTCAAATTCCCCACTCGGATCCCCTTCGCGCAAACAGCTCCCCTCTCCATCTGTTGGTCTCGGCATTGGCATCTCCAATTCTCCCAGATCTGTCCATCATACTTTGAAGAAGGAGCCGTCGCCTGCTGTCGAAGACACCGAGAACAGCAATCCTTTCAACCTCCATACAGTCGTACCTTCTACCAAAGGCCCACAACGAAAGATTCCTAGAAAAAGTCTGGGCCGGCTACACGAGTCCAACTATGTCAGCAACTCGGTGTTCCGCCAGCATGACGGCAACCCGGAGGAAGTCGCGTCTCCTTCTTCTCCTCTCAACCCATCTCGCACTGCCATCCAACAATCATCTGGAGGAAGTCCAGCTACAGCCTCGAAAGGGCTTCTCGTATCCAATAGGCTCCATGGCCCTCGCTTTATGACTGGCTCACCACAAAGCTCTCACGCTGAGCACAGCTCCAGGTCTGAGATTTCTAGCCCTTTACGTAGAGAGCGAAGAAAAACTGTCACCTTCGACGAAATCCTGGATGTTCAAGAGTTCGACAAAGAAAGTAGCTTCGATGCCGACAGCATCCAAGACACCGAAGAGAACGAGCCTGATTCTGTATCAGCTGATGCAGACTTCTGGATGCAGGAGAATGCATCGCGCCAGCTCAAGGTGGTCAACCACGGCGACATGCAAGCCTCGTCTGATGATGCTGCAGACCTGCTCTCGGGCGAATCCGAGCCCGACCTTTCTCACGACAGCCACGAGACTTCCTCTGTGGAAGGGCCTCCTAGCCCTTCGCCAGGTGATGCAAGCTTACAGCTCCAAGACCTTTCCGTGGATCAAGAACTCTCTGTGCAGCAGACATGTGCAGACGAGCCTGGCCTTGGAGCAGAGCGTGAGAACAGCTTTGCCCGCCTTTCGGCTGCCGACAGAGTGGACAGCATGATGAACGAGCTTCTTCGTGATGATATTCTCAACAGCCCTAGTGTGCGTGCACCTCGCGTCGAGCAAAGCACACACGAGATCTCGGAGCCTCTTTCAGCCAATGTCGAGACTAGCGCCCCTCATTCGAGTCATGAGCAAGCCACCTTGCCACAGCTTCCTGCATGGAGTCCTATTGGCCTCGATGTCGACATGTCCACTCCTTTCCTTGGTGACTTCAGTCGAAGCCGCACACAGCCCGAGATTGCGCAGCCTCCTGCTCCAATCCCTCCGCCTACCACCAGGAACGGATCGATTCGAGGAAGACCCCACATCTCGCGTGATGCGATCCTCCAGCGTGTCGCTCGTGAGAAGCTCAATCAAGAACAGGCGAAGGTGGAGGCCGAGGCGCAGCAGAGCCAGCAGGTCACCGGCTCCGATCTAGACGCAGCCACCACAACTCTCGACACTACTCCGTCCGTCAGGCGTAACGCTTCACAGCAAAAACGAATGCCACGTGGGAGTGAGCCTGGTCCGACTATGTCTTTCGTCCAAGCTGCCGCTGAGCCTCATCTCAAATCGACCCCGGCATCTCGCCCCAGTGCCCCGCTTCAATTAGCACCTACTGAGCCAATGGCCACTGAAGTGAAGCCGATTCCACCTCCGAGCCCCGTCAAGGAACTCGATCAACTCGAGAGTCCCCTTGATCTGCTGGGCACAGAGCTTAAGGAGAAGGCAACCTTCAATGAGCCGCTCGAACAGGAAGCCAAGATCGAAACTGAACCACGCTTCATCGAAGCTACCCAACTTGACACTGTCGACTCAGGACACGCTGACCGACTATTTTCGGGCACCTTGCCGGCATCAACCTTGGACAGCGAGACAGTAACATCAGCACCTGTCCATCTCACTCCGGCTCAGCAAGCCGATCAGATCATTGCGCGTCGTCGCAGCAAGAATGGAAAAGCTCGTCGAAAGAGGAGTATGAGCACCAGCGACGCACGACCGATCTTCACCGCAGCTGTGCCAGAAGCTGCTGACCTTGAGGCGGGTAGCATGTCGACCGCTTCTGACACAAGCAGTGAGCCTCGAGAGGAGCAGGTAGAGCTTCCGACTCGTCAAAGTATCAGTGCCGATCTTGCGAAGAGCAAGGCTATGCTCGATGTTAGCCTCCAGCGTGCCATCGATGGCGGTTTCCAGAACAACATGGAGAAAGAACTCACGCGTATCTACCAGAAGGTCGAGTCAAATTACAATGTTAACGACCGAGGTGCTTTCCAGGGTATCGATGATAAAGTCACTCACTCGACAGCAGCAGGTGACGTGGACAGTGGGAAAGCTTGGAAGAAGTTGCGTAGACCAAGCGATATCAACGAGTACAAGAAGGAGATGCGCGAACTGCGCGAGGGCTCAAACGCTCGCAAAGCCTCGGGTAAAGTCTTTGTTATGGTTGATTCCTTCACGCCTACCGATCTTCCCGTTCCCTCTCGCCCCACTTCGTTCCACTGCATCCTTGACAATGGTCTCCACATGGTCAAGACCGCCACAGTACCGCTCCGAGCAGGACGAGGCGCCGTCAGCAAGATCGCGCAGGAGTTTGAACTGATTCAGCACAAGAACCTCGAATTCAGCTTGACGCTAGTTGTACAGCGTGACGCTCACCTTATGGAACCCCGGCGTCCTTCTTCGCCTACCCGACGCGAGCACGGCAGCCCCACGCTCAAGGGTCTCAGTCGCTTCTTCACCAGCCCTAAGAAGCAGGCGGCAAAGAGGGAGCAACAGGAAAGAGAGGCAGCTGCTGAGATCGCAGCACAGGCATCGCGAGCGGAACCAATGTTGGCCTTTATCAACCGAGAGGGTGCCTTTGGCCGAACCGGTGTCATCTTTGAACGCGTAGCAAGTCAATGTTACGCTCGATGCATGGTGCTCGACCTGCCTGTCCACGGTGTCTCAAACCCGACCGGCAGCATCTCTGGTCCCTCCAGCATCGCATCGCGCTCCCACGTGTCGATGCTGTCGCAAGACTTCCGTCAGAACCTAAGCAAGGTGCGCGGAACCCTTCGTCTCAAGCTGTTCTACCTTCCTCCGCTTCCAAACATCCCACGTGACGGTCTTCCCGAGAATCTAGGAGAATGCATTCGTGGCATGCAGAATGCCGCTTGGCACAGGTCTGAGCCATGGCAAACCGGCACACTGACGCAGCTCGGCGGTGATTGTGCAAGCTGGCGTCGGCGCCCTGTGCAGGCCCAGGGCCAACACTTGATTTGTTTCAACGCTGTCACCAAGAAGCCCACTGTCAAAATTGATCTCTCCAAGGCTGTCTGCGTTGAAGAGCTCGGCAACCACGTCAACGGATCCGGTGGCTCGATGATCTTCCCCTCTGCGACTGGCCAGGCTATGGGCAGATCGAAGACCATGGCATCTTATGCCACAAGCGCAACGCTGGCAGAGGAAGAGGACGCAGATGCCAACTATCACGTAGACCGCTCGTTCCGCATCACCTTTGCGGATGGAGAGCGTATCACCTTCTTCGCTGACACTGAGGCCGAGAAGTCGCAGTGGGTCAAGGTTATTTCCGATGTCATTGGTAGCGAAGTGCCACCTAATCCACTTTGGGCTCAGGTACTTCTCGAAGGAATCGGCTCTCAGCCAACGAAGCCTGTCGACAGCAACACTAGCAAGCCTAGTCAGCAGCTCCTTCAATCCCGCAAACCAGTTCCGACTGTACTCGAAGAAGAGCCACAAACTCCTCCGGCCTCGAAGGCAGTAAACGCTCGGTCGACGACGACTCAGTCCGAGATTCTCATGTCTGACCGGACTAGCCGCGTCTCGTCTTACTCGAACACCTCGCAGAGCACGACGCCGTCGCGACTGCCCCTTCGCGCACCTCACAACGTAGTTGCTTCAGCACCGACGTCGGAGCGAGGCTCTCTGCGTGGATCGCCCCTAGCGCCACGACCAGCATCAATGATTCGTACACCAGTTCACGATGGTTCGAACCGTGCCGCTTTCGATCGTCTGAAGCGAGCAGGGCATCTTCGCGCTCAGACAGAAGATCTAACCCCTCTTCGTCGGCGTTGAATGGCCGAATGGGACTGTACAACGAGCTGGCCTCGTTGACGCCAGAGTGAGGTTATACAGTTGTTGGACTCTGCTTCATTGTTCCGATGCCTTGTGCTTGTATCGCACCTTTCGTCTTCGTTATTTTCGTATCTTTTGCACGATCACATCTTTTTCTGTATTCCACTTACCATGATTCGTTCCGATTTTCCAGTCTCTTTTTCGATCTTCTGCTTGCCGTTGTCAGGCCATAAACCTGGTTTCAACGCAAAATGTATTGGACAATGCATCGTTGATGATATAACATATATGGGTGTGCAGCCTCGTGGAGCATAGTTTTTGTTGTTGGTGAGTGTAAGCGCACACACGTTGACAAATGCTACAATTCGTGACGAGATCTCTCTTGACGGAGTTGACTGCTTGAAGAAAGTTAAGGAAAATTATGGCAAAAGAAATGATGGCACGAAAAAGGACCACGAAATTGCTGTGACGACATGCCGCGAGATGGCGTAGGATAAGCAATGGACATCTCAAACTCAAATTCAGGGTTCAACTCAGATCTCGGCTGCAACTTTTTTGTTTTTAAGGTTTCACGAGAACTTCCGATTCTTCCATCTTCGCATCACTCAACCAGATTCTCCCTCAACTATCCTCGACAGTGCTGGCACCCTCTCGTTCAAAGACATGCTGCGGCAAGGAGCTTCGATTGCTGGCTCGGCTGTCGGCTTGAGCCGTCGGTGCATCCAGCGTTCGTGCAGGAGGTTTGCGACCGCATCGCAGGACTTGCCACTCGCGGGTCCGAGTCGCTCCGATATGCATTTCGATGTGGTTGTCGTTGGAGCCGGACATGCAGGTATCGAAGCTGCCGCAGGATCGGCTCGAACCGGCGCACGGACTCTTCTGGTGACGACGAACAAGCAAAGCATCGGAGAGCTGAGCTGCAACCCAAGTCTTGGTGGCGTAGGCAAGGGGACGCTGGTTCGAGAAGTGGATGCACTGGGCGGCTTGTGTGGGTCAATTGGCGATAAGGCAGGCATTCAGTTCCGCATGCTCAATCGATCAAAGGGTCCTGCTGTTCACGGACCCAGAGCTCAGATCGATCGCTCCCTCTATCGACGTCACATGCAAGAAGCGCTGCGAGACTACCCCAATCTGACCATTCACGAAGCCAAGGTTCACGGGTTGCAGCTTGATTGGGCGAATATGAACGGTTTTGATTGCGAACAACACGAGGTCAAGGAAGCGCCAAGAGCCGTCGTGCGTGGCATCACCACATCAGATGGCGATCGTATCAGCTGCAGCCAAGTGATTCTCGCCACAGGCACCTTCCTCTCGGCCAACATTCATCTCGGACTGGAATCAAGACCAGCAGGACGCATGCTCCCACTCCCTTCCGTCAACGACGACCCTGCCTCCGACGGCCTCAGTCAAAGCCTTTTGAGAGCGGGTTTCCACTTGGGTCGACTGAAGACAGGCACGCCTGCAAGGATAGCAGCCTCTTCTGTCCGTCTCGGACATCCATGGCAACACGAAGGCGAAGTAGATTCTCGGTTCGAAGTCATTCGCGGTGATGCAGCACCTGCAGCCTTTTCGTTCCTTACTGATTTGCCCGACATTGACCCTGACCGCCAAGTAGAATGCTGGGGAACTCACACAATCGGCCTGACTCACGATATCGTGCGACAGAACCTGGATAAATCGATTCACATCAAGGAAACAGTTCGCGGTCCACGCTATTGTCCCTCGATCGAGTCCAAGGTGATCAGATTCAAGGACAAGCAGAGTCACCCTGTCTGGCTCGAGCCTGAAGGTCTACCCGGCACTGATGATGGTGCAATTCTGTATCCAAATGGGCTTTCTTGCACATTGCCAGCCGAACTACAGGAGGAAATGCTGCGAAGTATTCCAGGCTTGGAAAATGTCGAGATGGTGCGACCAGGATACGGAGTTGAATACGATCACGTTGATCCACGTGAGCTGCGTCACAGCCTCGAGACGAAACGAATCGCAGGTCTCTGGATGGCAGGCCAGATTAACGGCACAACGGGATACGAAGAAGCGGCGGCCCAAGGTTGCATTGCTGGAATCAACGCGGGACTCAAAGTGAATGGTCTGCCGCCTCTTGAAGTAGGTCGATCAGGAGGTTACGTTGGCACGATGATCGATGATCTTGTGATGCAGGGTGTTGAAGAGCCTTACCGGATGTTCAGCTCTCGTAGCGAGTATAGGATGACACTACGTGCCGACAACGCGGACAAGCGGCTTACAACATTGCTTCGAGCAACACATGCTTCGGCGGTGGACGAACGACGCTGGCAACGTTTCTGCTCGATGGAAGCCGATATGGAACAAGCTTTCGCACTGCTCAGGGCGAAACGAATAAGCCCGCACGCATGGATGAAGCATGGCTTCCACTGCACTGGCGACTCGCACGAACGGAGCGGACTGGATATGTTACGACAGCCCAAGCTGGGCATCCGCGATCTCATTAGCGTCATCCCGGAGCTGGCGGGCTTGAGCGACATGACCATGGACAGAGTAGAGATCGAAGCTAGGTACATGCCTCATCTGGAAAGGCAAGCACAGGAGATTGAAGCGTTCAACAAGGAGACGCAGCTCCGCTTCCCCGAAGGTTTCAACTTTGCTCTGGTACCTGGTCTCAACTCACAGCTGCGCGAGAAGCTTGAGATCTTACAGCCAACCTCTTTAGCAGCCCTCAAGTCCATTCCTGGCTGCACGCCTTCCAACTATGCAACATTGTGGCGATACGCTGTCCAGCCCAACGCTGCATTCCAGGATAAATCTATGCAGTGAGCAAAGACGAAGACAAATACACAGTCAATATCTTTCAATGCCATACCGAACTCTTACATCCTTCCTGAGTAGATACAGCTTGGCCGTGCCTATGAGATGTGATACGAGCGTTGTGGATTCGGCACCTTCTATTTTGTTACATCGCCTGAGTTGAATAAAAATTTGATCTGAAAAATCATGATCGAAGGCGGAAGAAGAACGCGCTGAGGCTTGTGTGTGTGTGTGTGTCATTCGCGCCCTCAAAAGCTCTGATTTCGGAAGAGACCAACAGAAATTGTCGCGCGTATCAAAAAAAGAGGCACAAATGCGCAGTGTGCCTGTGTGCCTTTCGCCTCTGTGTGCTTTTGGAAAGTGTTGCGCATCGGCCTTTTCGTTTCTTCTTGCAGCTTAGCGTGTGCGTATCACTCCAGCATCATCTCTTCTCATCACCACCAACCGCCAGCACACACACACACACACACACACACGTATTCGCCAGCCAAACATGTCGCTCAAAGTGCCACGCGCTGGAGGGCCTAACCTCTTCAAGGATGGCTACAAACACTTCCAAGGTATCGAAGAAGCCGTTCTTCGAAACATTCAAGCCGTCAATGAACTTTCCGAGATTGTTCGTACCTCCTTTGGCCCAAATGGTCGCAACAAGATGGTCATCAACCACCTCGAACGACTCTTTGTCACATCAGATGCAGCCACAATCATCCGTGAACTCGACGTCGTTCACCCAGCAGCCAAGCTTCTCGTCATGGCAAGTCAGCAGCAGGAAGCTGAGATGGGTGACTCTACAAACCTCGTCCTCATCTTCGCCGGAGAGCTTTTGAAGAAGGCCGAATACCTCATCACTATGGGTCTCCATCCTTCCGAGATCCTACAGGGCTACGAGATTGCTCGTGACAAGTGTCTTGCTGAACTCGAGCAGCTTTCCGTTGCTACACTTTCCACTCCCCCTACCACTGAAAGCTTGGCTTTGGCACTCAAGCCTTGTCTCGCCTCGAAACAATACGGCAACGAGGACCTCCTTGCACCTTTGGTCGCCGAAGCAGTCAGCATGGTCTTGCCTCAGAATGCTAAGAACGGTCTCGCCGATTTCAGTGTCGACAATGTCCGAGTAGTCAAGATCATGGGCGGAAGCTTGTCTCAGTCCAAGGTGGTTCGTGGTATGGTTTTCGGTCGTGAACCCGAAGGAGTCATCAAGAAGGCCAAAGCTGCCAAGGTCGGCGTCTACACCTGTGGTATGGATATCACTCAGACCGAGACTAAGGGAACTGTCCTTCTCAAGAACGCAGACGAACTTTCCAGCTTCTCACGCGGCGAGGAACAGCAGTTGGAGAAATACTTCAAAGAGATCGCCGATTCAGGCGTCAAGGTCGTTGTTACACAGTCGCAAGTTGGTGAGCTCGCACAACATTATCTCAACCGATTCGGTATCCTCGTCATTAAGATTCTTTCTAAATTCGAGCTTCGTCGACTGTGTCGTCTCCTTGGCGCTACACCTTTAGCGAGATTGGGTGCGCCATTGCCGGAGGAAGCTGGTTGGATCGATTCAATTGAGACAACCGAAATTGGCGGTGACAGAGTCACCGTCTTCAAGCAAGAAGAAGGTCAGCCTGGAGGAAAGGCTAAGCCCAAGATGTGCACCATTGTTCTGCGTGGTGCGACATCTAACCTCCTCGACGACGTTGAGAGAGCTATCGATGATGGTGTCAATGTTATCAAGTCTTTGACTCGCGATCCTCGATTGGTCCCCGGTGCAGGTGCAACTGAGTTAGAGCTAGCAAAGCGAATCGCTGATTTGGGAGAGAAGACGCCTGGACTTAATCAACACTCGATCAAGAAGTTCGGTGAGGCATTGGAAGTCATTCCACGAACACTAGCGGAGAATGCTGGTTTGGACGCTACCGAGACTGTCTCAAGGTTGTATGCTAAGCATGTGGATGCAAAGGGCGCAGACGTAGGTGTGGATATTGAAAACGAGACAGATGGAACCATGTCAACAACGCAGAATCAGATTTTGGATGTTTTGGCAGCAAAGTCTTGGGCTCTGCGATACGCAACCGGTGCAGCAATCTCGGTGTTGAGCGTCGACTCGATCATCATGAGCAAACCCGCAGGTATCAAGGCACCAAAGGCTAACCCTAACTGGGACGACGACTAATCATACTCCAGCGAGACACTTTAAAGGTGGAAATAGAACGTCTTAGCATCACAAAAAGCAATCACATTTGTAGCAACATCAAACGCCTTCGTGTTCGTGGATTTGCATCGCGTGGACCGTAATGGTGTGTCGCTTTGAGTGTTTCACGCAAATGTCAGCGCACCTTTGAAATTTCACGACGCCTTTGATCTCAGATTGATTAATGTTGGCAGCTCAGATCACAATCAGTCAAGGCACAGATGAGCACTTCCAAAGACGAAGCATGGTGAAAAGTCATTGACGAGGCATGAGAATACAAGCAGAAGCCGGGACAAGAGATTGCGTCGCTCTGAGTGCGGACGATCTTGAGAGTTGAGAGTGATTACGAGTTTTGCGAAACGGGAATGCGATGAGAACGGAAACATTGTACGAGAACACATGTCATGCAAAAAGAATACGCTTTAATGCAGCAGAACAGTGGAGCTTGAAAGCTCTGAGTACCGAGGCTTTAGGCCGAGGTGGCGTTGTTGAAAGCAAGCTTGTTGACAGTGTCAGAGTCAAGACCGGTCAAGACACCAGGCGAAGCAAGCTTGATGAGGGCCTTCTTGAGCTCGTTAGGCGAAAGGACACCTTCGATCTCAGGCTTGCCAGCGGCATCAGCACCCGAGAAGTAGCTGGTGACAGAGCCGACAAGGTCAAGAGCCATAGCAGGGATGGGCATGACGCTCGAGAGCTTGGAGGCAAGCGAGTCTTCAACATCAGCGATCGAGAGCTGCTCAGCACCACCAGCAAGGAGCTTGAAGTCGTCAGTGCCGTAGATGGAGAGGAGGTAAGCAAGGAGACCAACAATGTGAGGGCTGGCCATCGAGGTACCGGAGATGGTGTTGACGGAAGTGGGACCGGTGTTCCAGGTGGAGAGAATGTTGAGACCGGGAGCAAAGATGTCGACACACTTGCCCTTGTTGGAGAAGTAGGCACGCTCGTCCTGGACGGTGGAAGCACCGACAGTGACGGGGTTAGAAGCACCAGCGGGTGAAACGTTGCAGGCATCCTGGTTCTCGTTACCGGCAGCGACACCAAAGTGCATACCGCTGGTGACGGCACCGTTGACAGCCTTGTCGAGGGTGGGCGACTTACCACCACCGAGCGACATGTTGGCAACGAAACCCTTGTGCTTCTTGGCAGCGGCCGAGTGAGGGTTGGCACGGAACTGGGCAGTGAGCTTCTTGGCATCTTCGACGGCCCAGAGAACACCACCAGTGACATCGGACATGGAGCCGGAACCGCCAGAGCCGAGAACCTTGACGGCAACGAGCTCAGCCTTCTTGGCAACACCGTACTTGCGCGAACCGATGGTACCGGCACAGTGGGTACCGTGACCGTTGCCGTCCTCGTCGACGTCGTTCTGTGGCATGGTCTTACCCCAACGGGCACGGCCCTCGAACTCGACGTGCTTGATGTTGATACCAGTGTCAATGACGTACGCAGTGACACCCTCACCACCGTCGCCCTGGTAGACGTACTTGTTGAAGGTGCTAAGACCAAGACGCTTGCGGTGCGAGATACGGGCAAGACCCCAAGGAGCGCCCTTCTCGACGTCATAGGCACCGACCTTGCCAACGGTCATGGCAGAAGCAGCAGCGTCAGAGAGGTTGGCGTCGTAGTTGACGTCCCAGACCTTGTCCTCAGTTTGAGGCATGACCTCAACGGAGACGATGGTGTCCATCTCAACGTACTCGACTTCGGGCTGAGCGCGGATGTAGTCAAGAACATCATCGGTGAACTTGCCGGCGTAACCCTGAAGGTGGCCCTCGAGGTCGTAAACGTGACGAATACCCTCTGCATTCTCGCCGTGGAAGCTGTTGGCAGAAAGCTGAGCGGACGAGATGAGACCCTGGTGAGCGAAGAAGTCGTTCGAGCTGATGCCATCCTTGAGGACGACCATGTAAGCACCGGGGATGGTTTCAAGCTCAGGGTTGGCGGTCAAAGGAGCGAAATGAGTGGAGGGAGAGTATGCATTGGCGCTCGAGCCGGGAACGAAAGGCTGGTGAGCAGGAGCAGCGAGGGCTGCGAGGGGAAGGCTGAGAGCCAGAGCCAAGAGGCTCAAGTATCGCTTTGGGTACATATTGAAGGATTTGTGTGAGATGTGCTTCGTGTAGTACGGGGTATCGGATGTCTTTGCTTGTAGGGTGGAGGGGACAGAAAAGGTGATGAACGAGAGGATGAAGTAGGAGTAGGAGATGTTAGCAGGATAGAGGGTCACAGATACCACAACTGATGAGGAAGAGGTAGTTGGTGGTAGTGATGATGGTGAGAGAGAGAGAAGAGGGGAGGATGGATAAGGGCTATCGAGTACAAGTAGTGTCAGTCAAGGGGCAGCGGCGGAGTCTTTGACTGCTGCTGCTGCCGTTGCTGACGACGAGGTGGAGAAGAGATCCTCAAATGCGCGCTATCTCTCGAGTCAAGTGTTGAGGGCTGAAGCTGAGGAGGAGAGAGCAGTGGCAAGGCAGCGATGGACGAGGTTGAAGTCGGCTGAGCAGCAGTTGGCCTGAGCATTGGCCTGAGCGAGACAATGCGAGACCCTGTTTAATCACCGGCTCAGCTCTGTGACCGTGTGCCGTCCCTTATCTTTGGCTCTTTGTGAGCTGAACTGTATGCGGCGAGATGCTGAAAATGACAGAGGGAATTCGACTTGTGCTGAGTTTGGTGCACATCACGCATCTCAACTCCACAAAAGGATCATCGCGCGTCGTCGATTTCAAAAGGAGTAGCCTTGAATTTGAATTGCCGTCTGCGCACCTCAACCCAAACTGTATTCAAGATTGTATTTGACTGAGCTTGAGTGACTGAAAAGGTGACCAAAACGACTTCCGCTTTCGGATGACGAGCAAGCCTGATTAGCAGCGGCAGCAGCAGCAGTCTATTTGACCCTAAGCCAAAAGACAATTTCGAGGCAAGGTCACGCAACCTCTACACTGCCTTTCCTCAGCGCCATTCGCCGTCCAGATCGGTGGTTACGTGACTCGTATACTGTATTGCTTTGATCCTCTCCGCGCAGATCCTAAATGTCAATCATGAGTCTCGCACTCAGCGAACACACACCTTGAGCGTGTTCGATTGATCCGACAAAAGGGGTTCATCCAACCGGGGATCGCCGTCTACTTTGACTGCTGATCCCGCCTCACCATTCATTCAGGGGCCAATCTCAAGCCGCTGAGCTGCAGCCGAAAGCTTCCCCTTGCGGCACCTTATTCTCCCATCTTTTGGTTTCCCTTACTCAGCCTAACACAGATACAGTGTACGGAAATTATACTTGGAGCTGCATCACTTTGACTGCAGGTGTAGATAAGTCGTTTGAGAGAGAGAGCAAGATCAAACGCACTACAGTATAGAAGCATGATCCTGCACCGGACTCGCTTAGCTGCTTGAACATCAGGGTCCAGTCGAGTGTCGATAACATCGCACTCTGCTGCTGCTGCTGTTTGGTTTTGCCAGGCGAGGAGCTGACGCGGCTTTGACTCGTGATTCTGTTCTTGCCCACCTCTTCATTTCGGCTCCTCTCAGTTGTCGTCTTCTCCACACTTTTTGTCGCTCGCCGTTGTCCCGAGACTGTCTCTTTCCCTTACGCCCACATGATCGTGGCTTTCGGCTTTTCCGAGACGATCACACAAAGACATGACCCCACTTTTTGTGCCTTGGTCTCACCGTCGATGACCGATAGTTCTTCACGGCTCTGAGATGGATGCCTGCGCACAAACCTGCAACAGCACGCCTCTCTAGACTCTATTCGCTGTAGAAGCTGCATGATTTCGAACTCAGACGCGGCATCTTGAATCTTGGCCATGATTGTGATTCTACAAGATTTCCAGCATGCTTCTCTTTGGCTTCTACGGCAGCCAAGTCAACTTCCACAATTTCAGTTTTGAGGAAGCATCTCGAGCTCTATCCGTGGCAACCATGCACCATCCTTTTGAGTTTGGGAGTCAGCAAGCTTGATGCAGTAGCTGTCGTCTAGCTTCGCTCAAGAGTCAGGCGGGACCATCTTGCTCTGCCGATGAACTCGACATCGGGCTCGGCTTCCAAAGCGATCAAGTCCATCACCGGTCAATTTCTTCAGCTATCGGCCGGAATGTCTGGCGGACGAAGCGGACCAACATCGTCCCTTCTTGTGTCCTCGCAACGACCTTCCAGGGCCTTTCCGGAGCACCACACACAGCTTTGCACTCCTGTTGCAATCCGAACTTGAATCTCACTCGGTTCTTTCCATCTCGGTCAACACAATTCAAAGCTTCCGACTCTACGGGAAGCTTTCTTAGCTGGAATCAGCCGTGAATTCATCGGTCAACAGTGAGCAATGAGCCGAGCTTCGGGCAAAGAGAGGCCCTGGTCGAAAGGTGTACAGTATTACAGACAGTACAAAGCAATCGGGGAACAGTCGGATGCCGATCCCATCGTTTCGCTGGAGACCGCTCGTTGGTGCTACCATCTCCATATCTGATGCCAGGACGGACAGCTCGGACGGGCGAAGATCAGAGTTGACTGCGTCACATTGCAGTCGAAAGTCTGATGAACGGAGCAGTGACGAAGGAGCTTGTGAAAGCGAGATAAACAGGGTCCAAGATGGCAATCGCGAATCGGGCTCATACTTGCGCCCCTCTTAAGGCTAATTCACACCCGATCCGGTAACCAACGAGGAGCATGGTGTCACACCAGGCTGCTCAAAGCGCATGGTATTCAGCCCTGTGGCTTTCTGGTGCAGGCTGCTACTTGGACAAAGACTAGCATCTGCTGCCTATAGAAGCTCTGAACAAAACGATAGTGCACGTTCGGGTCGAAGGGAGACCTGATGAAAGATGGTGAAGCCTCCGCTGTAGCAACGACATGGATCGACGCCGCCTTTCAGCGTCCCGGGCTCAATCGACGAGGGTAGCCGGGAAGTTGTGCTGGTAAACAGCATCGCTTCTATTGCGACCGTGCTTGTCTCAAACCGAGTGCGAGTGAATCGGGCCAGCTTGACGCCCAACCAAGAGTCCCGGATGAATTCTGCTAAGTTTGCCTGTCGTGTAACTACAAGTGAGTTGTGATATCGTCATTCAGGAGCCTTCCCAAATTTACTCGGGACTGGCAACGCGGGGCAGCACAAGACTTTGACACGGTCAACTGCCGCTCGCAGGCCAAGCCAAGCCGAATTCAGCCGGCTCAACGGTCATTCAAGCTATCCGTGGTCCGAGTTGACCTTTCCTCGATTTTATTTTTTGAAACACAGTCACACAACGAGCGGAGGAGAAGCGGACACAGCGGCCATGAAATCGGTTAGAACAGAGCAAAGAGTGACAAGCACGAAGCCAGAAGTGATTCACACATACTGTCACCTGCCCCGCGCTTAGGGCCCCCGCAACCCAGACGCTTTCAGCATCGGTTGAAAATGCATCCTCCTGGCCCGGCTCCAAGCTTTCCATTGCCTTGCCTGATCTCTTTAAAAGTATCCTTGAGTCTCTTGGTCGCACGACTACCGCATCTTTAGCTTCTCCCTCAACTCCATCCTGGTCGTCGCCCTCACCGGTCTTCCTCCTTGCCTCTTCATTTGTATATCCTTCTTGCTCGCTAGGACATCTTTCCGCATCGCAACACTTCAAAAGCAACGCAAACAGTTCTCCTATAGACCGCATCGTCTCCATCGTTCACTTTCAAGCAAGCATATAGGCCTATCACTGATACCAACCAATCGTAGCTGAGCTCGGCTTCCTTGAATCAACAAAATGTCAAAGGCAGACAACAAGCCCAAGGTGGCTCCCTCGACCCACCTGATCGCCGGTGGTATTGCAGGTTTTGCGGAAGCATGTACCTGTCACCGTAAGTAGCAAAATTCTTCTCTCCTGAACGTCTTGTGATAGAAGCATAGACGAGCTGACACCATCTCCTACGGCTGCATCGTTGCTGTGTTCTTACTCCATATTAGCTCTGGACACGATCAAAGTGCGAATGCAGCTTTCGCGTAGAGGCAAGAAAGCAGGTGAGAAACCACGAGGTTTCATCGCTACAGGTGCTCACATTGTCAAGCGCGAGACTCCGCTCGGTCTGTACAAGGGTCTCGGTGCCGTAGTAGCAGGTATCGTTCCCAAGATGGCCATCCGTTTCATGAGTTTCGAGCAGTACAAAGCAGCTTTGGCCGACAAGACGACGGGCAAGACCTCACCCCAAGGAGTCTTCCTTGCAGGTCTCGGTGCAGGTACCACAGAAGCCGTAGCTGTCGTCAACCCAATGGAAGTGGTCAAGATCCGTTTGCAAGCACAGCAACACTCGCTCGCCGATCCCCTCGAAGTCCCCCGATACCGCAACGCCGCACATGCTCTTTACACCATCATCCGCGAAGAAGGTTTCATGACACTGTACCGTGGTGTTGCCCTCACAGCTGCGCGACAGGCGACCAACCAGGCTGCCAACTTTACGGCGTACCAAGAGCTCAAGAGCGCTGCACAGAAGTTCCACGGCACGTCCGAACTGCCTTCATACGAGACGGCTGTGATTGGATTGATCTCGGGTGCACTTGGTCCTTTCTCGAATGCTCCTATCGACACAATCAAGACGCGTATTCAGCGTGCTTCCAAGGTGGAAGGAGAGACAGCCATCAGCCGTGTAGTCAAGGTGGCTAAAGACATGTTTGCACAGGAAGGTGCCAGTGCTTTCTGGAAGGGTATCACTCCTCGTGTTGCTCGTGTTGCTCCTGGTCAGGCAGTTGTGTTTACCATCTACGAGAAGGTCAAGGGTTATATCGAGGCTGCCAAGTCGGGCGAGTTCAGCCTTACCGACACTCGATCCGATGAGTAGACACACAAGCCCTCAGAGCGATGGTCTTCAGGACCATGCCCGAACGAGTCGCTACAAAGCTTGCCGTGCGAAGCATCCACTCATCCTTGCTAATGTTAATCCGCATATACTCTTTCTCTCATTGTCGCGTTGTCCTCAGTGGCCTGTACGTAGCTTCTAAGTATCTGCGTATCTGCGTATCTGCGTTTCTCGCACTTGCACTTGAGTAGTGAGCTGTGAGACGAGCGCCACGAAGCATCAAGGCGTACGAGTTTCAATGGTGTCCAGCGGCTTTTGGTGTTGGTGCGAACTATCACATGCATGTCCGCGTGAATGCCGAATCCGGGGTTGAAAATCGTGATTTGCCCGATTTGTTCCTCCCGATTCTGTTTGCTACACTCTCCTTGCTCTTCACTGACTATGCGTGAACCTTACATACAGTCGATCTCGCCTGACTCATTTGGTGTTTGGATCGACCGCATGAAGCTGTGGGACAGCTTTCCAGTCTTGTGTGCTTAAACAGCATGGAGGCCGTGGTCCACGAAGACTCACAGGGAGAGCAGCTAGCGAGCAGTGCCAAGCTCGGCCTCGTCCGTATTATGGTTAGCTTTATGATTATAGCCTAGAGTGTTGCATCGGCACTACACATCAGCATCTTGCCAAGTGGCTCGTATCGCGAAGCTGACAACCAAGGCAAAAGCCTGCTTGTCGGTTGTCTGGGCACAAATGGCAGATGACGAGAGCGTGTTTGTTGCATCGATGGGGCAGAAATCGAGAATAGCAACAAGCAATTCCAACTGGCTGCTGCCGCCTTTGCTGCTTGGAATGAATCGAGCGTGCACACACTTACTAGCTAGTCAGTCACAAGCAGACAAAAGCAATTACAGTATTGCATAGTACAACAGCAGAAGTTCATCTATCACAGTCTTCCAAAAGTGAATTGATTAACGTGCAAGCGAGCGACACAGCGTGTGCGTGTGTCTGTGTCGGTGTTCCTGTGTGTCTCGCGCCGCGGTGTCTGTGTTGCAGAAGGGTTCGATTTGACCGTTTGTTCCTTCGCACGGCGCACTCAACACACAGCACACCACAGCACAGCACAGCACAGCACCACACACACAGAGCAACGGCGCAACTCGACGGCCCGCCAACCGTGCGTGTCTGGTTTGGTATCCGTGTTGCCGTTCACTCTCCGCCGTTCCCTCTCACAATCTGCTGGCCGTTCTGTGCTGCTGCTATTCGTGGTTGCTGCGCGCTTGCACATTGACACTGTGCGCACAGCTCAATTCGAAACTCGAACACACTCTCTCTCCGCGCTTCGGACATCCTCCATCTTACACTCTTCTTACCTTCTCATTCCTTCTTTCTCCATCACCTTGCCTTGTCACCTCTTCGTCTTCTTCGTCGACCACCCGACCTCTTCTGCTTCTACTTCTTAGCCGCTATCGACGCTGCTTTTGCTTTTCTACTCCAGGCATCACTTGTTGCTTTGCGTACGGCATCTTGAAACATCGATTCCCAACTCTTCTGTTCCAGGCTTTTAACGACGGCTTTCCACATCTTCGTCTCGGTGCACTCTTTCTCATAAAACTACCTGCTGCCACCAGAGCAGCTGTTACCTGGTGCTTTCGTACCTTCTCCGCCCGTTGCTCCCGCAGGATCGGTTTCGACTTCCGCTCACGATCGCAAGAGTTACACGATCGCGTTAGTCCGCTCGTTTCTTCCAGCTAGGTAGCTCTTGGTCCGAATCCTCTCTTTGCTCGCCTCTTCTTCGACACAAGAAAACCCACAAGCATCAAACCCCATCTCTTCAAGACTAAGCTGCAGCGCCCGTTCCCAGTGTTCCTTCCCCGGCCATGCACGAAGAAAACTCGATTCCCGCACCCAACACCTTTTCTCAGAACGGCTTCCCTACAACTACACCTGCCAATCCTGCAGCCTCACAAGCCTTTCCGCTCGATCCTCTCCAGATGATGAAGCGTGCCCCTTCCCAATCTTACGACGCACACGCCGCTAGCCTTGGCCACCTCGCCAACATCCCCAACTCACAAATGCCCGACGCTGGCACCAAGAAGGCTCGCTTCGTCTCTGAAGGCAACATTCCGAGCCTTGCTCAACAGAACTTTGCTAACGCATCTCTCGGCGGATATCCTACCTCCACCAGCGCTTCTCAACAGGGTCAGCAGCCTTTCCTCGGCAACGGTGTAGCACCACAAGGGCAACCTCAGGCTTTTGCAGGCGTCGGTGGCCTTCAACCTCCAGGTAATGGCACAAACGGTACCCGTTCCTTCTCAGGCAACCTCGGGCATGCTGGTGGAATGCTCGGAGCTCAGAACGGCCAAAACTTTGATGCTGCTGGCTCAGCGCCCTTTATGATGAACAACGGTGCGGCTTTGAATCCTGCTACTGCCATGTTTGCCAACTTTGCCGGTGCCAACTTTGGCAATGCGTCCGGCTTTGTCCCCAACGTTGGCGTCCTCAATGCCATGCCCAGACAAGTCAACCCTCTCAATCGCACCGTCTACGTCGGCAACCTCCCCGCCGACGCTTCCGTCGATGAACTGCTCAATCTCGTCAAGTTTGGTCCAATCGAGAACGTCCGCATCTTGCCCGAAAAGAACTGCGCTTTCATCTCTTTCCTCGACGGTTCCACAGCTACAGCCTTCCACGCTGATGCTTGTGTGAAAAAGGTCTCGCTTCACAACCAGGAGCTCAAGATTGGCTGGGGCAAGCCATCCCAATGCCATCCTGCTGTATTGATGGCGGTGCAACAGAATCAGGCTTCGCGAAATGTCTACGTCGGTCAACTCGACGAATCAGCTTCCGAGCAGTCGCTTCGAGATGATCTCTCCAGGTTCGGACCCATCGACCAGGTCAAGATTGTGCGTGACAAGAACATTGGCTTCATCCACTTTCTTTCCATTCAGACAGCCATGAAGGTCGTAGCGACGCTTCCTACCGAGCCAGCATGGACCAACAAGCGCGTCAGCTATGGCAAGGATCGATGCGCTTATGTTCCCAAGAGCCAACAACAGAACCAGGCTCACAACAATCAGGCTGCTGCGATGGGCTTGGCAGCGGCTGCTTCGCTCGGCTACCCTACTGCCGCCTTTGCTGGTGCAAATACTGCGCCTGATAATGGCCGCTCGCGCGCCAGCTCAGTGTTCGGCCCTGCTGCTGCCATGATGGGTGCCAATGCTACCGCACTCGAGCAGCTCGGGAACCGTACCATCTATCTTGGCAACATCCATCCCGAGACCACAACTGCGGAGATCTGCAACCACATTCGCGGCGGTATCTTGCAAAACATCCGCTTCATTCCTGAAAAGCACATCGCCTTTGTCACATTCGTGGATCCTAATGCAGCACTGGCGTTCTTCCACCTGGCGTCGTATTCTGGCATCATGATCCACAATCGCCGACTCAAGATCGGATGGGGCAAGCATTCGGGTCCGCTCAGCCCAGCGATTCAGTTTGCAGTGCAAGCCGGTGGGTCGCGCAACGTTTACATTGGCAACATCGACGATCCCGACTTTTTGACGGAAGAGAAGATTCGAAGCGACTTTTCTCAATACGGCGAGATCGAGACGGTCAACAGTCTGCGAGAGAAGAATTGCGCGTTCGCCAACTTTACCAACATTCAGTCGGCGATCAAGTGCATTGAAGGTATGAAGAGCCATCCTGATTACCAGAATGTCAAGATCTCATATGGCAAGGATCGATGCGGCAACCCACCACGCAGTATGAACGCGAACGGGAGCAACAATGGAGGAGGAGAAGGCGGGAGAAAGGTGAGCGGATCCATGTCACCAAACTCGAGCATGTTGCAGAACCAGGGCGATGAGACCATGGTGACGGCGAGCGAGTCGGTGCAGGATTTAGCGTCGGTTGCCGCTCCGACAACAGCAGCGCCTGCAGAAGGTGCGACTGAGGACAAGTAAGGCCAGAGCGACTTGCGTCCGACCATACCTGCACTCACACTGATGACTTAGAGCCCGTTTACAACAGATACCTGTGCTAGCTAGAAGTAATTTATTGTATAGCACGCTAGCAGCCTTTGTTCACTATCTCATTTACAGCTATTCATTGTTCTATTCGATTTCGATGTCTGTTTGTGCTGTCGCTGTTGCTGTTCCGGCGACGGCGTTGCTCGAGCTCGAAAGAACTGCTTAGATCCGCGATTCCTCTTCTCATAATCGTCTCCAGTGAGAAAAAGCTTCTTGCGCTTGCAGATCGAAGTTGTATTGTCAATGTGAAGAGTGAACGCCCAAGGCAAAGACAACACATTTGCAAGATGACCTTGAGCTAAGATTCAGAAGAGCTGACACCCGATTCGAACAATTGACGCAACCCGATTTGAAAATGGTGGTGGTTGCCGCGGCTGAAATGATCGACAAGAGGGTCTCTTCTTTTGAACTGCTTGCTGATCGCGTTTCGTACGAAGCGTTCGTGTTCCACGCTGTTCAGCTGTCAAATTGGGATAGGGAACTCGGAGAAAATCCCTCTTCAAACCAAAAAAAGGGTTTGCTGGAAGAAGCGAAGGTCGGACAGTCGTGAGTTGGACAGCTCTTTTTTGGCTTTTGGAAGCCTTTGCCCGACGGGAAGCGCAGAGAGAGAGTGAGCCAGCTGTAGCTGTGTTCAAAATTACTGTTGCGCTTCCCCACCGAGAGAAACACACGCTTGCAACACACTCGCACGCAGCGCCAAAGAAACACAAACACACACACACACACACACTCCCTCTCTTTGGCTGGGCTTCGTTCTCGCTCTCACTCCTGTCAAGCGCCAACTTTTTTTGCGATTCTTCTGTGTGTGCTTTTCGAGATTCGAGATTGACACGAGCTCCGATCTTCTTGTCTTTCTTCTCATCGCCATCTCCTTGACTCCTCTTCTTCACATCACCAACACGCACCTACGCTTCGTCTTTCTTTTCGCCCACTCTCGCTACGAAGGGCTCTCTTTCTTCTATTCACGCTCTCTGTGTCCGGCTCGCCTTCTTTTGCATCGGTCAACAACTCAGCACTGGCCTCATTGCCTCTCAACTTTGGTCAAACGTACGCACGCAGCTTCAGCCTTTTTGCCGTGAGGACCGACTTCTATTCCTGCCTAGTGACAGTGCCGAACCCAAGCGTCTCAGTCATCGACCTTCCTTCGACTTTCACGACCCACGTCCGGACCTTCTTGTTAGCGTTCGTTGACCAGCACTGCCTTATCAAACTCGACGACTGGCAGCTTCCATCGACTCGACCATTGAACCAGAGAGGTGATACAAGCTCGCTTCATACGATCGCGAGTACTTGCACTCATAGGAGCTTCTCATCTGTTTCAATCTTCCGTGTCCCTTTCCAACAGAGGACGCTCGATTAGGTTGCTAGCACACTCCTTCTAAGTCGAGTTTAGCTTCCCTTCGCCTCAGATACAAGCCACGTTCAACATCTCCTTCACATTCTGCCTACCATGTCATCAAATTGGCAGCCCTCCCAAGAGGGTCTTGCAGAGATCGTGCAGCTCTTTCGCGACTCTCAGAGCCCTCAGATGGATGTCCAAGAGAGGATTGCTCAGGTACGTACTCTTTCTTGTCTATCGCGTGTCACTTTGTGTTCTTCTATCATTGTTCAGCGCTCCTGACGTCCACTCTTTCCTTCTATCTCTTCTGCTCAACAGCGTCTCGATACCGTCAGCCAAATCCCAGACTACGCCAACTACTGTGTCTTCGCTTTGACGTCTCTCACCACTGAAGACCTCGCAACTCGATCCGTCGCAGGTCTCATCCTCAAGAACCACATCCTCTTCCACAATGACCTCATCTCGCCCGAGTCCTTCGAATATGTCAAGCAAGCCATCATTCCTGCCCTCAGCTTGCCCGAAGACATGCTCCGTCGCACTGCCACCCAAGTCGTCTCCATGCTCATGACCATCCTCACCCCACAAGGCTGGCCAGAAGGTCTCTCCAAGCTCGGCGAACTCATGGGCTCACAAAATATCGACCAAGCAGAAGGTGCCTTCAGCTCATTAGCAAAGATTTGCGAAGACATTCCACGAGAGCTCGAGATGTGTGAACTCAATGGCGTCAAGCCCATCGACATTCTCATCCCCAAGTTCATCGAGGCTACCCAGCACAGTGATTCACGCATCCGTATGCATGCACTCAATTGTCTCAATCAATTCGTCCAGATCGGCTCAGCGGCATTGCAAAACCACATCGATACTTTCCTTGCCGCTCTCTTCAAGCGCGCGAGCGACGAAAGCGCTAATGTTCGTAGATACGTCTGCCAAGCACTCGTGCTTATTCTCGGTGTAAGGCCAGATAAGCTCATTCCCGAGATGGACAATGTTGTGGAGTACATGCTCTACTCGACGCAGGATAAGGATGACGACGTCTCATTGGAAGCATGCGAGTTCTGGCTTCAGTTTGCGGAAGAGCCTTCACTCAAGGACAAGCTTAGGCCCTACCTCTCCAAAGTGGCACCTGTCTTGCTTAAAGGAATGGTCTACAACGAGCTCGATCTGCTCATGCTTGGCGGTGATGAAGATGACGCCGCTGTTCCAGATCGTGCGGAAGACATCAAGCCAAGGCATTACGGTGGAGGCGCACACAGAAACGAGCACCTCGATGATGCTGCCAACGGAGGTGCATCAGGTACAGGCAAGTCACGAGCTGCCATTGAGGCGCAAGACGATGATGAGGATGATTATGACGAAGACGAGGACGATGAAGAGGACGACGATGGCATTTCAGACTGGAATCTGCGTAAATGCTCTGCGGCAGCACTTGACGTCATGGCGGTCAACTTTGGGGACGAGCTCTTGGAGATCCTTCTGCCATACTTGAAGGAAAGGCTGTTCAGCGAAGACTGGTTGCAACGAGAGTGCGGTATCCTCGCTCTCGGTGCCATCGCCGAAGGCTGCATTGCTGGCATCCAACCTCACCTCCCCACTCTCGTTCCCTTCCTTATCAACAGCCTCAAAGATACCAAGCCACTCGTCCGTTCCATCACATGCTGGACCCTCGGTCGCTACTCCTCATGGTGCGTTGCAGCCGAGACTCCTGAGCACCAACAACAGTTCTTCGTCCCTGCCATGGAAGGTCTCCTCAACATGGTCCTTGACAACAACAAACGTGTTCAAGAGGCTGGTTGTTCCGCTTTCGCCACTCTTGAAGAAGAGGCTGGCCGAAATCTTGAACCTTTCCTCGAACCCGTTCTCAAGACCCTTGTCTTTGCATTCGACAAGTATCAGCAAAAGAATCTTTTGATTCTATACGATGCTTTGGGCACCCTCGCAGACTCAGTCGGGTCAGCATTAAATCGACCCGAGTATGTCGAGATCGTCATGCCACCATTGATCGCAAAGTGGCAAGGCCTGCACGATACCGACCCGGATCTGATTCCTCTGTTGGAATGCATGTCATCCGTCACCATCGCCGTTGGACCAGGCTTCCTTCCCTACTCGCCACCAGTGTTCCAGCGTTGCGTTGGTATTGTGCATGACAACCTAGCAGCGGCTGAGGCAGAAGCGCAAAAACCAGCAATGGAACAAGACGTGCCCGATCGAACATTCATCATTGTCGCCTTGGACCTCCTCTCCGGTTTGACGCAGGGATTGAATACAACAGTACGAGATCTCGTTGCCGGCTCCCAGCCCTCACTTCTCCCACTCCTCGGTCACTGCATCACAAACGTCGAAGCGCCAGTTCGCCAGTCCGCGTACGCATTGTTGGGAGACTTGGCCATTTCCTGCTTCGACCTTCTCAAACCTTTCCTTCCCCAGCTCATGCCCGAGCTGATCCGTCAAATCGAGCCCGAACCCAAGATGGAGAACGTTTCGGTCTGCAACAATGCTGCTTGGGCCGCTGGTGAAATCGCTCTTCAATATGGCTCTGATCCCGAACTCACACCGTGGGTCGATGAGCTGATCAAACGCCTTGTCCCAGTTCTTCTCTCCACAAAATCAGTCAAGTCTCTCTCCGAAAACGCGGCAGTCACCATCGGTCGTTTGGGTCTCGTGCAACCGACACTCGTTGCTCCACATCTCGAAGTATTCATCGAATCATGGTGTCAAGCATTATGGGACATTAAAGATAACGATGAGAAAGACTCTGCTTTCCGAGGGTTATGCGAGATGATTCAAGTAAACCCCAATGGTGCGGCGAAAGGTTTCGTTTATTTCTGTAATGCGGTGGTTAGATGGAGCACTCCAAGTGCAGAGTTGAATGAGATGTTTAGAAAGATTTTGACAGGGTTCAGGGAAATGAGCGGAGCACAGTGGGAGGTACAGAAGCAACAATTCCCACCAGTGATCGTTCAGAGGTTGGCTGATAGGTATGGATTGTAGAAGCAGCATTTTCATTCGATAGGTGATTGCATTGAATCATAGCAAAACTTTTGATACAATATTGTACAGTGTGCGATCGTGATCTTGAGAGTTTGCGATGTGTCTTTAGAAGAGAGGATTTGCTCGTGCCAACGGTCGCAACGCTCTATGTAGAGCGCAAAGGTTGTCGAAGATCATGTCGAAGAAGAAGAGCGCGAGACCGCGCAAGTTTCTTGGGCCGATAGTCAAGTAACCGTTGACGCAGAAGATGCACCAAGCTGTAGTCCATGGATAAGTTTCGACGAAGGAGATGACGAAATCTGGAAGGATTCTCTCGAGAGTCTTGCCAACAAAGATGCAAACGATCTCAGCAACATTTGGCCTCTTGCCATCTTTGTTGAGAGGAGCGGTCTCGGGAACATAGCCAATGATAAGGGTGAACGCGGTCGCAAAGAGAGCCGCAAGGGAAAGCCTGACGTAGATATTGGGCTCTTCCATATTTGAGTAGTGATGGCAATGTGATTTTGCGTCTTGCTTAATTCGAGGACGGAGATGAGGAATCGACAGTGGAAATTGCAGCTTTGGTGATCGACTGGAGCGAAGAACAGAGATACATCCATCTCGAGCCGGATGGTTGCGCAGCAGATCCGAAGCCTCGTCTTCGGGGCTGAAGCTACGCAGCTGCGCTGGAAAGCTTAACTTTAATATCGTGTTTGACTGCGGCAAGTGGTGGGTGAGTGCATGAGTCGACAAGTTTGAGTCTTGCGCATAGCCAGCTAATGACGAGCTTCTATCCCGACACTCATTCTCCTCTACCTATCTTCATAACAAGCATCACCTCTCACCAAAACGTCCTCATCTTGCCGCAGTCCTCAGGATGCCACTCATACCAGATCGTTTCGTCGATCTCTTCGTCAAATGCTACCTATGCTTTGGGCTCGTCCTGGTGATCATTGGCTGCAGGCGCGTTTCTCGCCTGAAGCAGGATCCTTCGTACAGGGAAGAAGACCTCTGGAAACCGCTCCTTGAGTCAAAATTTGGATCGAAGTTGCCAACGTGGGTTCACACGTATCCGAATGCTACCTGCTGCGCTCTCTACTGCCTTCTGGTGTGCAAGGTGATGGGGCATCCGGTCTTGAAGGGATTCTTGAGGGCTAGGAGGCGGAGGAGAGCTGAAGAGGCGGCGAAGTTAGGCTCTTCGCCTATTGCCGACCATCAGAGTCCGACCTCACCAAAGCACGAACGGTAGCGGTCCAAACCGCACCATCGTCAATATGACCCCGATGGTTCCGCAGCGACAATCAGGTTAGAGCAACATTCGAAGAACCTCCATATCGATGCAACGCAGACATGTCTTCAGTCTCCAATAGGGCATTCAAGCAATCCGAACGTCATCGGGCGCAGTCCATATCAACAATTACGCTCAAAAGCATCCAAGACGAAGCCAAAGCAGTATCAATTCCTAACCCCTTGAAAAACAAGCCTTCAGACGAAGCAAGTCGCATCCGACATCGTGTACAGCCTTCCACGCAAGCCTCGCTTCACCTGCAAGCCATCGTCAGGAAAGAACAATCCTTTATGCACAGAAGAAAAGATCCCGAAGATCTGGACCCTCCAATTGGTGGTTACTACTGTAGCACTTTTTAGCGTACTTCATGCGAAATACACAGCCCGATCTTGCGTCCGCCCAATTGGACAGCCTCGAAAAGTTGGCGCCGTTCCTGACACAAATCAAAAGAAGTGAGTGAGTGATGGCCCGTGTTGCACAGCCCTTCCCGTCTTTCGAGCCGAAGCGCCTCCACACCCTTTCACCTCGCATAGCATGTGACGTCGTTCTATACGCTACACAGCCTGAGAAACAAAACGATTGAGAATCTAGGGACCATAAATAGCCCACTTTCATCTCATCTTCTTTCCGGCCACAATCCCACCTTACCAAGGCGACGCAAGATTATGGGATTCAACAAGAAACTCCTAGTTGCAGGTCTAGCAGTCGGCGTTACAGCCTACATGCTCTACAAGGCTTCAAAGAAGAACCAACACCAACAACTTCAAGCTCAACCACACAACATGCCTTCCAACAACTCACACGCCGGAACTTGGGGTGGTGCTGCACTTGGCGGAGCAGCCGTTGCTGCCGCTGGTGCTGCTTATGCTCATCATCACCACCAAAACCAATCTCTTAATCCAAACGCTGGTCCTCCTGCAGTCGCAGCAGCAGCCAACAACCCGAACCTACCATGGGACACACTCCGAGATTGGAAACACATCGCCAACCTTCTCGCTACCTGTGTCATGGATCAATACTTATACCCTTTCTACACTTTTGCTGACATCGTTCGAATCTCGCAACATCTCGCTTCTTCCGGCGCGCTGGCTCAATGCGCTGATAGTTGGCAATTGCCTCCCTATCTTGCACAAGATCTGGTCAAGCTTGCGCTGTTCGACGTCATGTTCCTCCTCGATGACTCGGCCTCAATGCGATCAGAGGGAACAAGAAGGAGAGATGCACTTGCGGGTATTCTGAAGCGGGCAGCTGATGCAGCAGCAAGGTTCGACCCGGACGGGATGGAAGTTGCCTGGATGAACAGTCCCACTCAAACTCGCATTCACAACGTCGCTGAGGCTGATCAGCTCACCTCTCGCTGCGCGTATGATGGCAGAGCTACGCCTATGGGAGCTAGTCTGGATAGCAAAATCCTGCAACCTCTCGTACTGACCCCTGCTGTGCAAGGTAGGCTACAGAAGCCTGCATTCGTGCTGGTCATCACAGATGGCAGACCCACAGGATCCAGCGAAAAAGGTGAAAAGATTGTTCAAGTACTCAAGCACGCCAAACAGACTCTCGCCTCTACGAGGTACGGCGAAGACGCAGTCTCGTTCCAGATCGCCGCTGTTGGAAACGATCGCGAAGCCCAGGAATGGCTGGACTCCATCGATAACGATCCGAATGTCGGAGACTTGATCGACGTCTGTTCCGATATTGCTATTGAATCGGCTCAAGTCAAGAAATCTACTGGTGTTGAGCTTACCCAAGAACTGTACTGCCTTAAGCTCCTCCTTGGACCGATCGACACAAGTTATGATGCTAGTGACGAAGATGCCAAGTCCAGCGGATGGGGTAGTAGTAAAGCCAGAAGAAGGAAAGAGAAGAAAGAATTGGAGAAGAGAGAAAAGGAGAACAGATTCAGGGGTCAGATGGAACAATTTAGGAGGGAAAGGGATCAAGCGCTCGGAGGAGTGGGAGCTGTGCCTAGTGCAGGCGGTGCGTTGCCGCCGCAGGCGATGGGAGAAGGGTTGAGTGGGTACTCTCATCAACCTAGTTATCCTGCTCCACCCCAGCAGCAGGGAGGGTATCCGCAGCCAGGAGGAGGGTATCCACAACAGCAAGGATATGGTCAACCACCACAACAAGCAGGCGGATATGGTCAGCCGCCACAGCAACCTGGATACCCTCAACCAGGAGGAGGTGGGTATCCTGCTCCAGGCTCAGGCTATCCAGCACCACCAGGAGCACCACAGGGAGGCTATCAACCTTATGGAGCGGGTGCAGGGGGTGCACCTCCTCCTTACCCCAGTTCGTACCAATCACAGCCACAAGCTGGGTATGGTGGACATCAAAGGGATCTAAGCGGCGGTGGAGGATCGAGCTATCCTGGGTTCCCGGATGCAAACGCAAGTGCACCTGGAGCAGGAGCAGGTGCGGGAGGAGGAGCATTCATGCCAGGTGCGGGAGGTTTCGCTATGCCTAATCCTCACGTTGCAGGCGCTGATTCGTATCAGCAGTCACAACCACCTCAACAAGGTGGAGCTCCACCATTTGGGTTCCCTCAAGCTCGACCTTCGGGTTACTAAGTATTCCTTCCCAAACACTGTATCCACTGCTCAGACTTGGAATGTAATTCTACTCGAAGCGACACGATGTGGTGATGTGAAGATGTGAATGTGTGATTTTGAACAAGTACAAAACGAAGGCTGATTTAAAAGTACACGATGCGATATGAGGGTATCATTATTCTTGCGACGAACTGCTCTCAAAGTTTCCTAATCTTCTCTTTCACCTCTTCCAATCTCTCAACCAACTCCCGCCTCCTTTCATCCCAACTATCATCAAATTTATCGATCTTCTCATCAACATCGTCTTCTTGGTCATTCAACCAATCTTCCTGTTCTAGCAGCGTCTTCCCAGGCGAGAAATACACAACTCCTTCATCATCTCCTCTTCTACTTATCTCAGATGTCGGAATTTCTTCCGCCAACCTTCTCCCATCGCCTTTCCTACCTTTTGCTGGTGGAGGGGTGAAGAGAAAACTCGCCATCCTCCTTTTCATCCCTCTCAACGTCTTCCTTTGAGCATCACCAGTTGCAATTTCTTCGGCTATTGAGCGAGCTTCCCAAGCAAGAGCACGTTTTTGATCGGTCGAAGAAAGAAGTGTGGAAGTTTGTGCAAGTTTTGAATTGAGTCGTGCTTGGATGGAGGAGCGATTGGCGGCGATGGTTGCGGATTGGGAGGATTCGGAGTCTCTTTTGAATTGAGAAAGGGTTGAGGTCAGGACTGAGAAGAGACGGTTGCCACCTCTTGTTGGCGCTACTGTTGGACGAGGTCGCTTTGATTTTGATTCTGCTCCTGCGGCAGGTTGCGAGGTCGAGGTAGTAGGGTGCGAGGATGGCACTTCTTCAGGAGCAGGAGAGACGGCGGAATGTCGTTTGGTACCTCGTTGGGAAGAGCTTGGACTGCTGCTGGGTTCCGTTGGCGATGAAGGGCCTAAGAAAAGCTGCAGCGGAGACTCCTTTGCTGGCTCGGCATCATCGTCGTGTCTAGTGGATTGTGCTTCCTCTTTCTTGACAGCTAGCGAGGCTGAAGGCGGTCCCGCTTCGACCATTTGACTGTCCTGCTCCGCTTCTGTCATGTTGACTTTGGACAAGCCTTCCCTGTACCGTCGTTGGTGATGTAGAAGAAGCAAAAGCTCAAAACGAGAAAGCGCAGAGGAAAAGGGTCCAAGCGCTTCTCCGACTTCCGAGTTTGGATGAAGAGCTCTAACAATCAAAATGAATCGCGAAAAATGAGATTTCGTTGTCGTGGCGCGCTGTGTGAAATGAGCCAAATGTTTCAGGTTCTTTTGGGCTGTGCTGCTTTGTGTGTGTGTGTGTGTGCTGTTCGGACCCTTCTAACCGACCGACAGGAGAAGAATAGGAGCGCGCTGGCCAACGTCATTCTTCTTCTTTCATACATTCAACATCACTCTTCTATCGAATGGGCTCAACATTGCCCTTCCTCATCTGCTGAACAACCTACACGCGCCTAGGTCCAACGAACACTGCGAAGCCGTGCTCTTCCACGGATCACGATTGCCCGGTAAGACCAGGCGGTTTTTTAACCATCGCCCGGGCATTTCGTCGGTCGTCTCCGTTCTCGACGCTTGAGCCTCTTCGCCTCGATTCCATCTTCCATGGCTCAAGACAGGACGTACTGATAGAGCACTCTCACCATGGACGACTTTGACGACTTCGTTGGCCCGGCGTCAGGCCAAAATCGCGGAGGCCGTTCGCAACCACAGCAGAACGATCCATTTGCCGACTTTGATCAATCGCACGATGATAGCTTTGGAGGCTATGGAGCTCAACGACAACAGCATACCACGCGAGGCTCAGCTTCAGGTCCCTCACATGTTCTCGTCGATGCAGATGACCCGGATCTGATGGGCGATGACGACTTTGATGATTTCGGCGCAGCTTCATCTCGCCATCAGGTTTACCCACCAACCACATCTTCCAGCGCTGCTGCGCGTTACGCACAAGATCCTTTCGCCAATTCTACCGTCTCGTTCGATCAGCATGATACCGCCATGGGTCTCGACGCTCCAAGACCCAACTTTGGCTCTCACATGCAAGGCAGCATGGAGTCCGGTCTTCCGTTAGCTGCCAGTGCACAAACACCAGCGGGACACGAGTATGGTCACAGCAGCGGAGGCGGAAAATACAGCACCGAAGGTCCATTTGCAGACGCGTACGCAGCTCGAAACAGCTTCAAGAGCATCGAAGCAGATGACGAAGTATCGCCTATTGATGATGGCAAATATCTTCCATATGGCGCTGGTCCAAGCTCTTCCGGAGCTGCATCGGGCTTCGGTGCGGGTAGTGGGTCAAGGCGGTCCGGTACGCGAGGCGCGGGTCTCACTTCGGGTACAAGTCGCAAACCACCCCGTGATGGTCTCATGGACGGCGTCAAGAGAAGTATGAGAGCGCTCAAAGCCGATGTCGATACTGTGCTTCGGCGCCGCAGGCAGCAAGAGAAGCGCGAGGGCGATCGTATCGTGCAGCTCAATGACCCTCTCGCCAACGACAAGAGCGACTTCCTCGACAACTACGTCAGCACTTCCAAGTACAACGTCCTCACCTTTGTTCCCAAGTTCCTTGTCGAGCAGTTCAGCAAGTATGCCAACGTCTTTTTCTTGTTCACTGCCTGCATTCAGCAAATTCCTGGTGTTTCGCCTACCAACCGATGGACCACCATCGTGCCTCTTGCGCTCGTTTTGCTTGCTTCAGCTTTCAAGGAGATCAAGGAGGACATCAAACGCCATCAATCGGACTCGGAGCTCAACGCACGTATCTCGCACGTGCTTGATCCAGGTACAGGCTCATTTGAGCCTCGCAGGTGGAGACATATCCGAGTCGGTGATATTATTAGGGTTGAGAACAACGAATTCTTCCCCGCAGATCTCGTGCTCCTCTCCAGTTCCGAGCCGGAAGGTCTCTGCTACATCGAGACCGCCAACTTGGACGGAGAAACGAATCTCAAGATCAAGCAAGCTTCACCAGATACCGCCAAGCTCACCTCCTCTTCTGCAGCCTCCACACTCCGCGGCAACCTCACTTCGGAACAGCCTAACAACAGCCTCTATACCTTTGACGCTACGCTCAACATCCAACTGAGCTCCACGCCAGGTTTCAGCGGCACACCCATGCGTAAAGCACCTCTCAGCCCTGAACAGCTCTTGCTTCGAGGTGCCCAGTTGCGAAACACGCCGTGGGTGTACGGTCTCGTTGTGTTCACCGGTCATGAGACCAAGCTCATGCGCAACGCGACTGCTGCACCCATCAAGCGAACAGCAGTTGAGAAGCAGGTCAATGTACAGATTCTGCTTCTCTTCATCTTGCTCCTTGCGCTTTCAGTCGCATCTTCTATCGGTGCCATCGTCCGCAACACTGCCTACGCCTCCGAAATGAAGTACCTGTTGCTTAACGAAGAAGGCAAAGGGAAAGCGCGTCAGTTCATCGAAGACATCCTCACTTTTGTTATCGCCTACAACAATCTCATCCCAATTTCGCTGATCGTCACCGTCGAAGTGGTCAAGTATCAGCAAGCGATGCTCATCAACTCGGATCTCGACATGTACTACGCGCCTACCGACACTCCCGCGCTCTGCCGAACAAGTAGTCTGGTCGAGGAGCTAGGTCAGATTGACTACATCTTTTCCGACAAGACTGGAACACTGACCAGGAACGAGATGGAGTTCAAACAGGCAAGCATTGGCGGCATCTCTTTCACTGATGTGATTGATGAGAGTAAGCAGGGTACAGGTGAGATTGGACCGGATGGCAGAGAGATTGGTGGTCAGCGAACATGGCATGAGCTGAAGGCGATAATGGACGGAAGAACCCCTGATGATGGGAGCAGCGCAGTGATAGATGAATTCTTGACGCTGCTTGCGGTTTGTCACACCGTCATTCCCGAGAAGAAAGGAGACAAAGTTATCTTCCAGGCATCAAGTCCGGACGAAGCGGCTCTTGTAGCGGGTGCCGAGAGTCTCGGGTATCAGTTCACGACGCGCAAGCCGAGATCGGTGTTCGTCAACATCAGAGGCAGGGAGCAAGAATGGGAGATCCTGAATGTCTGCGAATTCAATTCCACCCGCAAACGCATGTCGACGGTGGTGCGATGCCCCGATGGCAAGATCAAGTTGTATTGCAAAGGAGCGGATACCGTCATTCTTGCCAGGCTGAGCGAGAACCAACCGTTCACGGATACAACCATGATACATCTGGAAGACTACGCTACGGAAGGGTTGAGAACCTTGTGCATCGCAATGAGGGAGGTCAGCGAGCAAGAGTATCGTCAATGGTCCAAGATCTACGATCAGGCAGCGGCGACCATTCAGGGTAGAGGCGAGGCATTGGACAAGGCGGCAGAGATGATTGAGCAGAATCTGTTTTTGTTGGGCGCGACAGCGATCGAGGACAAATTGCAAGATGGTGTTCCGGATACGATCCACACCTTACAATCAGCTGGAATCAAGATTTGGGTTTTGACGGGCGACAGGCAAGAAACGGCGATCAACATTGGTCTGTCGTGCAGGCTGATCTCGGAGTCTATGAATCTGGTTATAGTCAATGAGGAGAATCTTCATGATACTGCCGAAGTGCTCAACAAACGATTGCAGGCGATCAAGAACCAGCGCAACACTGCGGGAGTGGAGCAAGAGGAAATGGCTCTTGTGATCGATGGCAAATCGCTCACTTTCGCACTCGACAAAGAGCTCAGCAAAGTGTTTTTGGAGCTGGCAGTATTGTGCAAAGCGGTGATCTGCTGTCGTGTTTCGCCATTGCAGAAGGCGTTGGTGGTAAAACTGGTCAAGAAGAACATGAAGAGTCTGCTGCTGGCGATTGGAGACGGCGCAAACGACGTTAGTATGATCCAAGCGGCGCATGTCGGAGTCGGCATCAGTGGTGTTGAAGGATTGCAAGCGGCTAGATCTGCCGACGTTGCCATCTCTCAATTCCGCTACCTTCGAAAGCTGCTTCTGGTTCACGGAAGCTGGTCGTACGCTAGGTTGAGTAAGATGATTCTCTACAGTTTCTACAAGAACATCACCCTGTATATGACGTTGTTCTGGTATTCGTTCCAGAACAGCTTCAGTGGTCAGGTGGCATTCGAATCCTGGACGCTTTCCTTCTACAACGTCATCTTTACCGTTCTGCCTCCGCTCGTCATTGGTATCTTTGATCAGTTCCTCTCCGCTCGAATGCTTGATCGTTATCCACAGCTTTACGGACAAGTCTACTTCGATAAGCGCAGATTCTGGGGTTGGACGGCAAACGCATTCTTCCACTCTCTCATCACCTACCTTTTCGTCACAATCATCTTCTGGGGCTCTCCACAACTTTCTGATGGGTACGCAAGCTATATGTGGATTTGGGGCACCACCCTCTTCATGGTTGTGCTCGTGACCGTCCTCGGCAAAGCAGCACTCATTTCGGATCTCTGGACCAAGTACACGTTTGCTGCTATCCCTGGTTCGCTTCTTTTCACTCTTGCTTTCCTTGCCATCTATGCACTCATTGCGCCACGTCTTGGGTTCTCGAAGGAATACGATGGGATCTTGGGACCCTTGTACGGATTCAGTGGCTTCTGGTTATCGATGTTGGTAGTGCCGACGGTTTGTTTGGCGAGAGACTTCTGTTGGAAGTATTGGAAGAGAACGTACAGACCGGAAAGCTATCATATCGTACAAGAGGTGCAGAAGTATAATTTGCAAGATTACAGACCGAGAATGGATCAATTCCAGAAGGCGATTAGGAAGGTTAGAGCCGTGCAAAGGATGAGAAGGACAAGAGGGTTTGCGTTCAGTCAGACGGAAGGAAGTGCAGACTTGATCAGGAAGTACGATACTACGATTGCTAAGGCTAGTGGACAATAGGTAGCCTTCACTCATGTACAATTGGTGACCAATACAAAATGCTTGATACAGATGCTTCATCTTGAGGTTTGTTTCCAACTGCTCGTTTTGTTGTGCGACAGAGCCGGGACTGCCAGTTCTAAGAATAATTGATTTTATGAACCTGTTAAATTAGAGTGAGAGTTCAGCAGAGGCACGTGACTGCCAACACGCCAAATTGGATGGACCCGTTTTTGCAGGGTGTGAGTGTTGTTTGGCAAGCTGCGCAGCGGAATTTCATTTACGAGAAAGTGGAGTAATTTTGGCGCTTTGACTGCTGCGCCGCTGAAGGGTCCGATTTGAGAAGGAAAGCACAACTCACACTCAAACTGCATTCAGTCCATCATTGCAATACCACACTCGCTACCGACATCATCTCTGACAGGCTTAACCATCATCGAGATCGGCAGCAGCGACAGCTGAGAACCCTTCAAGACACACAAGCTACAGATGACGAGACGAGTCTGAATTCCCGACTGCAACTCTGATCACAGCCTTCTATCTCGCCGCCCTTCCCAAAAGGGAATCACACAGCAACAATGATGGCCGACCTCTCAACAATCTCTCTGACTTCACCACTGGATATTTCTGCTCCTTCCACACCTATGGCAGCCAAGTCGACATCACGAAGGATCAGCATTCTTCCCATGATCAGTCAAGCCGATCTCTCATCTCCAACTACTGCACGCCAACAGTTACAGCGACTTGAATTGGAAAACATTGCGCTCAGTGGAGAGCTTGATCATTGTGAAGAGGAGAAGCGCGCTCTACAAGCTCGTCTAGACTCTCTGACTTCCCTTCCCTCATCCAGCTCCACCCAATCGATCGTAGAGGACAATGAAGCAAGACGGTATTGCGCAGAGATTAGGGGAGCGAAGAGATTACTGCATCGCTTTGCGAGTCTTATAGCTGCTCACGATGCCGAGGAGGCGGAGAGCGGGGAAGATAGCAGGATGTTTGCATTGGATCAAAGTCTCAACGCCGATCCAGAAAGATCTTTGATTAGCCCAAAAGTATTAGAGCTTTCAACACCAGGAAAGACCAAGGTAGCAAGAGGTTTCGAGGCGGATTTGCTGGATGACATTGAATCTCTTCGTTCGGTCTGGGAAGAAAATGCTCGCAAAACAGCGTATGCCCACTCCGAACAACGGATCGCACTCGAAGCAGCAACCAAGAAGAACGAAGCACTTCAGCAACAACTCGAAGATACAAGATCGCAACTGGCCTCATCACAAACCAACAGCAACGGCGGTTCGGAAGAAGCTGAGAAAGAGCTTGCAGAGAAGCAAAAGGAGATCGATCAAGTCAAACAAAAACTGGATCAGCTAGAATTCGAACAAGAGCTCACGATCAAAGCGGTGACAAAGAAGTTCGAGGCCAGAATTGAAGGGTTACAGATGCAACTCGACGAAGGACCGTCTCCTGACTCACCCAATGAGAGAATTATCGAATTGGAAGCAGAACTTCAAGAGGCAAGACAGCAAATCGAGGCTCTCAAAACTTCCACGCCTGCAGTAGCAGAGGGCGAGACCGATGTTGAGATGACCGAGCTCCGTGCGACCGCCTCTGCCTCTTCTCAGCGCATTGTTGAGCTTGAAGCTGAACTGCACGACGCTCAAGTCGAAATAGAACAAGCGAAGGAAGAAGTGCACAAGTCCGCAGACCGAGTTTCGGCACTGGAAGCCCAGCTTCAGGAACGTCAGACCAGATCAGAGGACGCACAGAGTATCTTTATCGAGCTACAGGAGAAGAAAGATCGTCTGCACGCCATGCAGCTCCGTTCCGCCCACATCTCTTCCCTAACTCGCGTACTAGCGCAACAAGAACGAATCGTCTCTCTTCTCACTCAATCATCCGATGTTGCAGGTGAGGTCGAGCACGAATGGAAGGTTTATGCTACTGAGCTTTCCTCAAGTCTAGCCAATCTCAAGTCTGATACAACGACGAAATTGGAGAGAGTTGATGCAAGCACTTTGACGGAAACACCAGCTCAAATCGAAAAGGTCGATGCGACCTCCGTTTCCGATGACTTGGTGCTGCCTGGCTCAAAGGAACTCGAGGAGAAAGTCGAATTGATCAGTTCGCTGAAGGAAAAAGTGAAGGAGCACGAAGCGAGGGTTCTACGAAGGAACGAACAAATTGGATCTCTCCAACGTCAACTCAAGAGTATGGAACTGGATCTGGCCAGAACGAGAACGAATCAAATGTTGGCGGAAGATACAGTTGTGGACCTGGATGAGGAGAAGAATGAGCTTGTTTCACAAGTCAAAGATTTGCAAGAACGAATCACCGAACTCGAATCTTCTTCTGTGGCCTCGGACGAGTTGAGGTGCGCGCTGGACGAGAGAAACACTCTCCAAGAGCAACTGCAACTTGTTACAGACGAAAAGGTAGCGTTGATGGAGAAGATCGAAGCTTTGAGGACCGAGACGGCGAAGATGCCGGAGAAGGATGAGGTTGGGGTGCAAGCGGAACTTGTACAATCCGATGAACTCGACGAGTTGCGAGCAACAAACGAAGCGCTTCTCTCAGAGAAGTCCGAGTTGGAGACAAAGGTCATTTCTCTCAGCAACACCATCTCCACACTCGAAAACTCGGCAATTGAAGCTGAAGAAGAACTATCCACCCTTCGTTCTGCCCTTCGGAAGAGCGAGGAGAGAATCTCGAGTACGCAGCTTGAGCTAGAGTCTACTCAGCTCGCACTTGCCGAATTGCGCGAAAGTTCTTCTGCTGAGTCAGAACGTATCCAGCAGCTTCAAGAGGAGCTTTCGACTCTTCAAGGTCAACACGAAACATTGCTTTCCACCAACACTTCCGATCGAGCCAAGGTCCTTCAATTGGAAGAACAGGTGTCAGCTCTGGAATCGGAATTAGCAGCATCGACGGACAAACTTGCTTCGATGGCAGAGGTTGAAGAGCATAAATCCAAGATCGAATCAGATTTCTTTGAACTTCAAGCCAAGCATTCTGAACTTGAACAAGTCCTCAACGAACGCGATGCAGCCCTCAACACACGCAACGAAGAATACTGGAATCTCAAAGAAGAACTTGCCGAATTACAAGAAGAAGCCGAACGATCGCTTCCCCCTTCACCCGAGCTTCTTGAGCTTCGATCTCGAACAGAAGCTCAAGAATCAGCGCTTATCAAACTTAAATCGGATTTATCAGCTGCACGATCAACAGAAGAACTTCTCAATTCTCAATACGAAGCAGCGCAAAAGAGAGTTCGTGAACTTGAATCTCTTGTTTCTTCTTCTGGTTCCGGTAGTAGTAATCATCCAGAATTGGAAGAAGAAATTAAGTATCTTCAAGAAAGGGTAGTAGAGATGGAAGAAGAATTAGCTAGAAAAGCGGAAGAAATCGAAGAAGCTGATTCAAAGATTCTTGATGCTTTGAAAGAAAGTAAAAAGTTTGCCACGAGATATACTAAGCTTTCTGCTAAGTATGATGTATTACAAGCTGAGAAGAAGGTGGTTGATGAGAAGAAAGGGTTATTAGAGGAAGAGGTTAGGAAGCTTAAATTGAATGTGGTAAAGTCATCACACGGTTTGGTAAAGATGCCGAGTGATGGTGGGAGTGTTGCTGGAAGAAAAAGACCTATTGAAGAAGATGGAGAAGAAACGTCATCAAAGTCTGAAAAAGTCGAAAATGGAACCACACCCTCTCGATCAGGAGCAGGAAGTGGTGGAGTAGTCAAAGCAGTCTACGCACCTTCACCATCAACCTCTGCACCTAAAACACCTTCTTCATCATTTACACCCAAACGACGAACAGCATTCCACAAATCCGCTTCCACAAAACCTCAACCTCAAGCACCGATTGTTCTAGGTACTAATTTATCTATTGGTCTTGGAACTCCATCAACTGTTGAAGAAGGTAGTGGCGGGATGGTTAGAAGTACAAGTAATCCATCTGAATTGATTGTTGCTAGACTTCAAAATTCTCCTCAAAAAGTTTTGTTAAGTGATAAAACGAATCTTGGGGGAGGAGGGTTAGGAGCGGGAATTAGTAGATTGAGTTCAAAAGGTGGAGATGTTTTAGTGAAGAATAATAAGCCTCTTACTAGCTTATTACCGAAGGAAGGGGAGAGAAAGATGAAAGATAGTGGTGAGAGAAAAGAAAAGAAAGTTTTAGGCGCGGCAGGAGGGGGAGGAGGAGCAGCTGATTTCTTAGCAAAGATGAAAGCTCAACGTGCTGCATCTTTATCACAGGCTCGAACATAGACTTTTTTTTTCGCTTCCTATCTCACTCCTTTTTGTTGTTTTTGCATGCAAATTTTCATCTATCTAGGTACTTATATATTTATTTCAAATTGTGTAGTTTATGTGTATGAGTGATTCAATAATAAGCACCTTGACCAGCATACCCACCCACTCCTCCACTTCCCCTTCCCTCTCCCCCATCTTCCCCACCAGCATCCAAAGCAACAAGATTTCTCCTTGCTGGATGTTCCTTATCCAACAAATGTAAATCTTCCTTCGCTAACCAACCTCTTCCTCCTTTATACCCTCTACTTCCTGGACCAAAAGCAGGTTCCGGTAATTTAAACTCTTTCACAAGTAACGCTGCCCTCCCTCTCGGAATTCTATTCAAAACCTCCCCTGTTGAAGGAATACTTTGAAATGAAACAGTATCATTTAACTTCTTATACGTTTTCAACCAATGTTGAACAGTTTGCAATTCTTGTTCTAATACAGCTTTATTACCACGTTGATTTTTTTTTCGAAAAGATGGTAAAAGAGATGAAGAACTTATAGAAATATTACTTAAAGATGCTGTAAGAGAGAAAAGTGTTGGAGAAGAAAGAAGAGTTGAAGAAAGAGTTAGAAATGAAATTGCAATTCCATGACCAGAATTACTTCCACTGCTACTATTGCTGGTGCTGGTGGTGTTTTCGCCAGCATCAATTCCAAGCCATTTATACGACATTGCTTTGTGAAAAGTTATACTAAAAAGAAGGTATTTGGTGAGAGAAGAGGTTATAGTTAAATCCGAATCATTTGATATTGAGGAAGTAGGAGGTTGAGAATAAAAAGTGTTATGTCCATTACCTCCAGTATGTTCTTTTTGTTTGTCTTTAGTCAATTTTAACTTTTCAAACAATTTCTTCTTTCCTTTCTTCTCCCCCCCTCCCCCTTCCACTTCGTCATCATCATTTAGTTTCAAATTACCAATTTCATCATTGGTAGCACTAATCCTCCTACTTAATTCATGTTCATGATTAGCACTTAATCCTATTCCACCTTCACCTCTACCCATTTCCCCCATCCCCTTACTCTTTCCTCCACTACCACTACCACCACTACCTCCTCTACCCTTTCCTTTCTCACCAACAACCTTAAATAATCCCAACGCACCTTCCAATTCCTCCACAACATTCAAATGCAACTTCGCCAATAAACTAGCACTAGGATGTCCTTTCTCTAGCGGAGGTCCAGGAGTAACAGTATCAACACTTTTCCCAATACTTGGACTAATTAATTTCCTTATCGCCAACCCCTGAGCCTCCGCTAAACAAACTTTACTTAAACCCAACGTAACTTCTTCACTTAAATCCACAGGTAATCCATCAACTTTTCCAACTTGATCTCTCCATTTAGGTAAAAAATCATTTGATAAATATAATAAAACCCCACTTGCTCTACAAAGCATATCTGCTGCTAATCTTAATTTATCATCTTTTCCTTTTCTTTCATCTGAAGAAAGTGTACGATCTCTTTCGTAACTACCTAAATTTGAAACTGTTTGTGTTGCATGATTAGATAAAGATAGAGAATAAGTTAGAAGTGTTGATGCTAATTCATACCATAATCCAGGAAGATCGATTCGCTGAGGTCCACGAAAACGAGAAGAAGAGATAGATGTTCGCCAAGAAAAAATTGGTTCGTAACGTAGGATTAGGTCGTCAGTTTGAACAGAGTTGAAAATGGAAAGTAGATATGGAAGATATTCTTCAAGAGTTTTGATAATGGACAACCAGTCGGTGGTGGATGATTCGATTAATGTATCGTCAGTGTTAGGGGTGGTGATTGAGGTAGAAGAGGGGGAGGAGGAGGAGGTGCCTGCACGATTTTCTTTGAGAACAGCACGAACTCGAGATCGAAGTTGAGTGGTTTGTGAAACTTGTGAGATGAGATCAGTAGTAACGAGGAAATCGGAAAACGAAATAGTGCCGGTTGTGGAAAGGTCGTAGATATACATTTGGTAGCCGATGTGCAATGACCGCCAGCCAAAGAGAGCAGGCAGTTCAATATGAGAAAGCTCGGAGGGTGAAGAATATGCTCGGGTGGAAGTGAGTATGATTGTGGTTCGAAGAAAAGGATGGTCAATACACTAAGTCGAAAGAAGGGTCGTGCCAAGACACTTCGGTGTGTTCTCGGCAAATTATTCACTTTCACTGCTTCCCCACACTCTCAGACTGACCGCGACGCTTCGCGCTTGGACCAACCGTCCTACAATCGAGCTTCTCGTCATACACACTCATTTTCTCATGTCAGTAGTTAAGCACTTGCACTTTGGCTCTCGCATTCAAGTATTCCGAACAGAAATTCGCCGATAATTTGTGATTGGGTTTGCAATGCTGATGCGATACTGCTGAGAACAAAAGAATGAGTATGTGAAGCAACTTGCTTTTTCCTTCGGCTAATAAACTCGCCTTTCAAATGGCTCTGCCAATCTCGATGCTCTGCCGTTCGTCCTCTTCCTCGCCATCACTTTCGTCTTCCCCTTCCATGCGCAGAGTGTCTTCTTCTCGTTCTTCCCCTTCATCTTCATAGTTGTCCATACCTGCGCCAGGCTCTTCATCCTCGTCCTCTTGATCATCCTCTTCATCATCATCGTCCTGACCCGATCCGTCCAGCATCTCAACTCCGTTCTCATGCGATCTTGCACCGAGGCTGTCAAGTGTGTTTGATGGCCGCATGCTGTCCATGCGATCCTCTTCGTCATCTAAAGCGCTGGTAACTAGCGCCTCGTCCAGTACCTCTGCAGGTGTGATGCGACTGAATGTGACCAGCGATGTTGTGGTGGCAGAACGTCGGCGCATCCCAGGACGTGGAGGCAAAGGGTCGAATGCTGAAGATCCGATACGTGATTTGGGACTAGCATTACTTTCCGCAAACGTCGCTGAAGTGGCACTGAGGCTCTGACCTGGCAGAGTGGGATGTGAGGGTGAGCCTCGCAGCCCAAACGTTCCCGAAGACGCTGTGCGCGTGAGAACGCGATGGCCAGGCAGACTCGTGGTACGATCCATCAGCGTTGGAGCGGCCACTGCAAAAGAGGCATGTCGAGGTAAGCTGCCGTAGTTGTCACGGGAAGTGGATGCCTCGGTAACTTGCACACCGTCATTCTGAGAAACAGTCGAGTAAGCCGGTGCCTCGCTTGCAGAGATCGAATCCAAAGTCTGATCTTCTTGCACTGTGGAAAGGCCGTTTGCCGATGCGGAGGCGCCTGTCTCATCAATACCATCTTCATTCGCAGCGCCGGAGTCGGTCACAAGGTCTTCATCGATCTCGCCGACAACCGACATCCTTCCTGGATAGCGTGGCAAGTCTTCGCCCTCATCGGCAAGTCGCGATCCGTCGTCCCGGAAAAGCTGAGCATATGCTGGCAGCAGCGGCTCGGCAAAAGGCGCTGGCAGTCCTGACTCCGCGACCGGTCGAGCCTCTGAAGATCCTGCTTCTGCCGCGCTTTGCCCTTCCCTCATGTTGGCCGTTCCACTGAGGCCTGCGTCACGACCGGCTGCAGACGCTGGATTGGCTGTCACACTGGTCGATGGCGCGCTGCTTGGCACAAGGCTGACCGGCCCAAACTGCTCCTGCACCTCTTTAGGCGGCGCTTCCGTGAAACGCACGGGCACGCACATGATTAAAGCTTGGGCCCAATCTTCTCCGTCCTGGCCGGTGGCAACGTTGGTTTTCATACCAAAACCAAGCTTGACCTTCAACTTGTGTCGAACTCGAACGTAAGGACTCTCAAAATCGGGAAGAAGCTGCGCACTACCTGCTTTGCGAGCTGCCTCCATGTCATTGGAGACCAACGGCAAGTTGATCGTCATGCGCACTCGACCCTTCGTCAAATCTACTCCTTGGCCGTCATCACCTGCAAACGCGTAGGTCGCACGGAGGCTGGCCGCTGCTGCCGCGGCATCGCTTGAACCCGCTTTGTTGCTTGCATTCGGTCGAGCGATCTGGTTGAAGCCTGAGTTGGCCGGTTCCATTGGCTGTTCTAGCATAGAACTAGCAAAGGTCGACAACCTGCTGATGGCAGTCTCGAAGCGGCTTCTCCTTGGCGCTGTCCGAGTTGCTGATCTTGCACCAGATGTCACGCTCGAGCTGACAAGTGACCTTGACGAAGAGGCTGAGGGTGCTGGAGCATCCCCATTTCGTTGCGAAGTCTCTGCCGTGCGCTGAGACTGGGCAGCGGTCTCATCGGAGTGAGATCGAGTAGGGGCCCGAACGACTTGAGCTCGGGCCGGAAGGGAAGACGGATTTGCTACCGCATCAGCGAATGGCGTGTCCGCAGACTCGGCTGAATCGGCAAGACGATCGTGCGTGGCAGCGCCAATGTCGAACGGTATTGGCCGTCTAGCGCGGCTAGGACCATTCGGAGACGAGCCAGCGCCCATCAAAGCGCCAGCAGTGCTTGGGCGAGGCGCAGGCTGCATCGTGCCGGACCCGTCAGTGCCTTGAAATGCCTGCCTGAGTGACGAGCTGCTCGAGTTGTTGGATCGAGCAAGAGCACGCGGTATGGGTTGCATCACACTGGATCGTGAGCCCGCATGGACCTGACCAGCCGGAGCAAAGGCAGCTCTCAGACCACTGATCCCAGTGCTTTGTGAAGTTCCGTCAGGCGTGTGGGTGCCAGAGCCCGCTGGACTGCCATGCGAGGGGCTTCTGCTGAATCCGTTAGGCCTCTCGGCGATGCTGTTGTTGATGTTAACTCTTGCCTTTCCTTTACGAGACTTATCTGCCTCTTCTTTGCCTGTATCCTGCCCGGGTCTTCGGAAAGTGAACGGAGGCGGTCCAACAATGGTAGTGCGAACACGCTCGACATTGTGCTCTACCGGATGAGGGGCTTTACCCTGGTTGGCGAGTGTGATATGACCGAGGACGAGCGACCTATCGTAGCTCTGACGGAGACGTGCCTCAGCAGCAGCTACCGTCTGCGCCTCAGTGGAAGCAGCAGGCGCCTTGCGCGAGCATGTCACGACCGGCAGATCAGCTGCGTCGACTCGGTTAGGCGGTGGAGGCACAGGGAAAGCGGCACAGAACGAGCGAGAAGGCATCGAGCCGTGTCGTTCTGTCTGCAGACAGACCAGCTCCATGTCCTTGAGGCGTAAGCCTCCCCATTTGCGCAGAGCTTCCCAGCCTTCGGTGCGGCCGACCTCAATTTGCACACCGAAGCTGAGCACATCGCTCTTGGGACCGGTGACGTGGACATGTGAAGGCAGCGAAAGGGTTAAGGAGAAGTTGAGTCCTCCAGAAGCGTCCTTGTCTGGCGTCACGCCGAGTTCCGGGGGAAGATGGAGGGTCGGACGATGCACGAAATGTCGCAATGGCGCCGAGGAGCGCCCAACCGATGCTGATCGGGAGGATGTGCGAGGTGGCGAGTTGGCGTTGCCGAAACGTGAGTCGAAGAGAGATGAAGCGCGACTCATCGAGCTAGGTAAGTTGGGCAACGTCGCTGAAGGGGTCAACGACGATGCTGCTGCGGCCAACTTGGCTGGATCTCGAGGTACATCGAAAGCGCTTGGGGCGCGTGGCATGATTGTTGCTGGCTCTCTGTCTGCCATTGCGTCTGGTCGGCCATGTGTTTGACCCCAACTACTGCCATCAGCATCGATCCTTGGCGACGGCGCTAGAGCTGGTGGAGCTTGCGTCGAAGGAGCCGATGCACTCAATGTCGCATCTGTGGCCGCTTCAGGTGTGCGTGACGATGGCTCGAGAGCACTTATGCTCTCCGCCGACAGAGGACTTCTGGCGGTGCGGGGATCCGCTTGAGCTGCCAACGACGTTGGTGCAGAGACGGAGCCGGGCAGGGTCGGGCGAGCATTCGAAGCCCGACCAGATGCCTGCTCGGATAGACTTGCAGCATCAGGTACTTCCTGGAGCCGCGCGAGGGCTAGCATGCTCTGTGAAAGTGAAGGAGGCACGCCATCTGCACGCATAACTTGGCTTGCCGTAGCAAGCCTTGCTAGCCTTGCCACGGGAACAGGCACAACATCTCTGCAGCGCCTGACAAGAATGCTTAGACAAGCGCTCTTAACGAAATGCTGCCCGTTAAGGACGATTCGGTTGGATGCTTCTGTTGTCTTAGTGAAGAGAGGGTCCTTGCTCTCGTTCGAGGCCTGCGAGGCCTCCTTGGATCCGGAGCCGCGGCGGCTACTGGAGAGTGAACCGCCCTGATCAGTATCTGGACCTGTCGACTTTCTTGACGTTCGCAGCTGAAGCTGTTTGGCCGTCTTGTTGAGCCAAGTATTCTTGCTCTTGGCTCTTGTGCTTGTAGGCGGCGAACGCGAGCCTTGCTTCAGTTCAGCTGGTATTTGGCTGGAGCCGGTCTCATGCAGCTCGGACTCGAGCGATCTGGCCAGGCTCAAAGACGCAGATTGTCCGTGTCCTTGATCAGCGCCGAGGGTGTCGAAGCCAGAGAATGCTGAGAGGATAGCTTGTCCTTCCACCATGCCTGTCGCTTGTACACAGTAAAAAGTAGCGCCGAAGCGCGACCTTTGAGATGCCGGCAGCCATCCCGGAATGGAAAGATCAAACTCGGTCTCATACTTGAGCGTCTCTTGGCTGATGCCGCCCTGCGCTGTATTGGAAGCAGAGCCCTCGGTTGGTGAAGACGTCTGCTCGCCTGCCTCAACCATCTCTACTGGACAGGAGAAGCCCTGTGGCTGGAGGAGCTGTTGATATACCTCGGCCAACTTGACAGCGTTGAATCGTCCGGTGGCATCGACATAGACAGAGTATCCAGTGAAGCAAACGGTAAGCGAGTCGACATGAACTGCTAGAGAATCAGATGTGGTGCCGTCACGAGCAATCGCAGCGGCGGACGAGACGCGTGGTACGCAGAGTTTGGGAACTTCAACGACAACCGTTCCGGCGAGGGAGTAATTGGAGCTGGACTGCATGGAGCCAAACATGGTGAGGCGGTCGACAAGGGGCTCGACGCTGATGCGTACATGCTCGCACAGATCAATCTTGCGCGGTTGGAGTGTCTTGGCGCGAGCTGTCGCTGTCTCGAGCTTGAGCTGACGACTTGCTTCAAGCAGTGGCATGGATGCAGGAGCACGAGAGGAAGCTGGCGCCGGTACAGAACGAGGAAGGTGCTCTGCGGAGAGACTTGCTTGAGCGAGTTGAAGCGCCTGTGCGCCGGCTGGCTCGGCAGCGAGGAAGTCAAGCATGCTCATGCGACGCGCAGCTCGAGATTCGACCTGTTCGGGAGCGGTAGGCGAGTCAAGCTCGTCGGTGATGTCGCGGGCCAAGGCACGGGGGAGTGCAGACGGGTTGGGTAGATCCGAAATCACATCCACAACCAGTCGTGGAGCTGAGCGTCTGCCGAGGCTTGAGAAGCGTTGTGGAGAAGTAACGGACGCTGAGTATGATGGAGTAAGACTGGAAGTTGCAACGTCATCGCGAGCATCCGTCGATCTGTTGCCGACGGGAGCATCCTGAAGATTGGACTGGCGGTTGTTGTCTACTGCAACAGAGTGCGCTACGAGTGGTGCCGCTGTCGGAGATGCATTTCGACGAGGAGGTGTTCCTGCAGCGCTCTGAGTTCCAGCTTCTCCAACAATCTCGGATGTTGGGCGCAGCAGGTCAGTATGCCCTTGCAAGGTGGTGAAAGCATCGCTACGTTGCGTCGAGAGCGACTGCGCCGCAACAGCTTCTGACTCGAAGGACGCGCTGGATACGACTGGGCTCCGAGCTTGTGCTGTGGCCTGTGCAGATGACCGATCCGATGAAGAAGGCATAGGAAGAGACGATGTTGAGGCCAGAAGGGCAGCAGCGGGACTACTTTGGGCGTTGGATGAAGTGCAGGTGGAAGTGGAGCCTTCGACAGGCTCAACGGAAGAAGATAATGAAGCGCAAGGTGGTGGCGATCCGCCGACATGAAAGTGAGACTCCTCGGAGGAAGATTGTGTTGCTTGTCGTGGTGGAGATGAAGTAGCACGGGAAATGTGGCGTGCCTGCGCAAGGTCGGATGGGTGGGAAGTGGTGGCATTGTTCTCTTCTGCTGCGCTTAGGTCCTGACGAGATGAAGTCGGAGCGGAGAGGGGCAGTGATTTGGTGTGTTGGTGGGAGACTGCACTGGAACCACGCGGCTGGGTCGACATAGAAGCTGCAGAGCGTGAAGAGGATGCGTCTGACTTGGCGAGCTTGCGCGGATCATCCTTGAGTTTGGGTTTGAGGACGGATCCGAAGAGAGAGGAACGACGAGACTTGAAGCTCGGATTGGCTCTGAGCTTGGGATCATGCGGGTTGTGCTGACGATGGTGGTTGGCTACGAAGCGCATTTCGGGCTCTATTGCGGACAAGGTGTGAGTATTGAGCTGGCTCGACGAGGCACGCTGCGTCACTTCGGGCGCACGGGCAGGCATGGGCGCTGTGCTCGACGAAGACGAAGACGGAATAGGGCCGATGGCGGCAGCGTGCCTAGAAGGCGTTGCCGCTTGCATTGTCTATAAGTCCCACTGTGGGAGAACGAAGCAACCTCTCTTCATGTGCGGTGCCTTAGGAACGATGAAGCCGTGGTGACATTGGATAGGTCGTATGGATGTGGGAACGAGACCGAGTCCAACTCAGAATATCGAGTCGGATCTGACCGAGCTGTGACAGAGAGCCTTATAAAGGGAGCTCCGGTCTGGCTGAACAACGGATAAGCCAACAGAGGTGTGCGCAGGAGCGTGGGTGTTGATGCGAGCGGCTGTCGATGCGCGCAGCTGGTTGAATTGCTTGATCTCAAGCTGTTGCTTTCTCCAGAGAAGCTGTACGATGGAGCGAAGGTGGATAACAAGCGCTAGATACGAGATATTTGAACCGGTGAGCTGGTCGTTTGTATGGTTGAGAGGCAGGCGAGAATTTGGCTCGGTGGAAAGAAGAAGGAAAAGCGACAGGGAGCTGATTGATGGCTAGTCCCAAGTCGGACTTTCGAATAGCCTTGATGAAAAAGTGTGCTTGACAGAAGGCCCGACCGACGAACCAGTGAAGGATGAGAAGAAAGCAACAATGCTCTAGATCTACAGTATGCAGTCGGAAGAGCCCAAAGCGAGGGTTAGTTGAAGAGGAACAAGTGACGACAAAGGGACGGTCAACTGTCACAGATCATGAGAGAGCGGCGCGTGCACCCTTCAACTGCATGAGCAGCAGCATCAGCAGCAGCAGCAGCAGCAGCAAGTGCGTCTGAGGTGTTGGTTGGCGCCTTTGCTATAACTAAATTGCAGCGGGGATTGGGTAGCCGCAACCGAAACAGCGGAGCGGACGCCGATTTCTCACTCTCTCTCTCCTTTTGGATTCTTGCTTGAGCGCCGTTTCAAGCGAGGCGTGGCCAAGAGAAGCGAGGATTGGAAAGGCGAAGCGAGCCTCTTGACTGTCCATGTCCAGAAGCTGCACGCCATGAAGCACACTCATGCACCCTCCTCTTCTCTGCACATCACATTCGCCATCGTGATGGCGAGCTGACGAGAAATAATGACCATCTGCTAATAAGCTCAATCTATCTTTTTGCGTCCATGATGATCGCTGCTACTGTATATCCTGACATGACCTTTCATGCAGGCAGGCTTGCAGAGAGCGGAATATCAGAGAAGGAGATGACAGCAGCCTGACGATCGTACTGCACCCTGACCTTCAAGAAGTTACCCTTTGCCGCCGTCAAATTCGTTTCAGTGAGCGGGGCGCCAATAATTAATCATGATTTCTCGAGATTCGACTTGCTGACCGCCAACAACCTTCAAGCTTGCTCTTTCGCCGTTGACCACAGTAGTACAAGCATCGGAAGAACCGAGCCAATTGGATTTATGCTTTGCCTTTCCTCTCACAGAGACAGCGACAAGATACGATTTGCCAAGGGCATCCAGCATCAACATGTCGAGACTCGATGCACGCCGCCTTTGAATTTCTCTATCTGATGATGGGAATGCTGGAGGATGCTTTGAGTCGGTAATCTCAAAGTTGAAGAGTGTGAGATGCAACAGGCACATGTGTGTGACAGGAGCTGCAGTTAACAAAGGACCGATAGCAGAGCTGGGAGTCTAGGCGTGATCATAAACTCTTACAATCGACCAAAACAGGCCCGATGCAAGATGTACGGATTCTGAAGAGAAAGGGGCGATTTTTGAAGGTCAGCCAGAAGATAACCGTGACTTGAACGCCCGCTCCTCTCTTTCTAACACACAAACACACACACACACACACCGACACACGATCAAGGCTTGCAATTTTTGGCTTCACTTGGTTGCTGTTGCTGCTGTTGCTGCTGCTTTTTGACATTTTCCTGTGGCCGCGTCGAAAGCACAATTTACGATCGGTGATGCAACATTGCTTGCCTTGAAAGAGGCTTCATGGCTTTGAAACACAGGCAAGACAGCAGCAAGCGCACACTTGTAATTTCCGTCTCAACTCTCTCACACGGATAGTCTCAATTGAGCCTTGCTTGAGTTGTGAGTTGCTGCTGGCCGCTTTGACCTTCGCGTTCACTTAACTTGCTCATTTCAACTCAACTCCATCGCAGCATTGCCTTTCACTCAAACCTTCTCATCAGCACATCTCCTTCATCCTCCACCACCCCCCTCCACCTTCTCAGCCTCTTGTCATCCTCGACAGAATCATCGCACCATCTCGTCCGTCGATCCTTATCAGCTCTGAAGGGCATTCTCAAATCAACCACAACTCTCGACATCCTCTGATCCGTTATCATTCGTACCTTTAGTCTCGTCTATCATCGCATCTCAGTCTCAATTCCGTGTTCTTCTAGTTTTTCTCTCAGCTCCGTGTGCTCCGGTCACGTCCTTCCTCTCCACGACAAAGCCCAATACCGTAACGCCCCCCCTCGCAAAGCTCGTATCCAAATCCCAAATCAGATACCTCAGTGAACGCCAGCTTCCTCATCACAACAAGTCACAATGCAGTCCTTGATGGGTGGTACACCCATGGCAAACGCGCCATCCAATCTTGGCATCTCTGCGGGTCCAAATGCTAACAATGCTGGTACTCTCACAAACGGTCTCAAAAACTCCAATCCACCCGTCTATAGCAGCGCAGAAGCAGCAGCCAATGCACAAGGTCTTGTCTATCCTGCTCTCCATCTCCATCCTCTTAACGACACTTTTGCACCAAAACAGATCAGCTTGGCACCACCAGGGCCCAACAATCGCATCAAGATCGGTCGTCAGACCAATGCCAAGACAGTGCCAAATCCTACCAATGGCTATTTTGACAGCAAGGTCCTTTCGCGTATGCATGCAGAGGTGTGGAGTCAAAACGGCAAGGTCTACATCAAGGATGTCAAGTCGTCCAACGGTACCTTTATCAATGGTGAGCGTCTCTCGCCAGAAGCACAAGAGTCCGACGTCTTTGAGCTCCACAACGAGGACATGGTAGAGTTTGGTATCGACATTGTAGGTGACGACAACAAGACCATCATCCATCACAAGGTCGCTTGCCGCGTTTATCTTGTCTTGACAGCAGAAGATGCACTCAGCCTTCGTCACGACTTTGCAAGTCTCTACCGTGGCGGTATGCACGGTGGCCCCTTGGGAAGCAACGGCGTCGGCCCAGGTGCCGAAGGTGGATTGCGTAGAAGCAAAGCTGGCTTCAGCTTCGATCACGTGCTCAGCAAGTTGCAGAGCGAGCTGCAAAGGAGCAAAGATACATGGAACGATTTGGGCAGCTTGACCACCACCATGCACGACATCCACGAGACACTCGGTGGCAGTGCTCCTCCTCTCTCTTCAGCTCCTTACCCTCACCTCGTGCCACCCCTTCCTGGCTCCGTCAATGCGCAACAGCAGCAACAGCAAGAACAGCAACGCGTCAAGGATGCTGAGAACCAAGCAGCAACCAACGAGTCACACTCTGCTACCATCTCGGCACTTCAGGCACAGCTCTCCGAGACCCAGTCTTCCTTGGCTGCCCATGTCGAAAAGATTCGTAGCCTCGAGTCCATCTTGTCCGAGCACGACTCGATCAAGCGCGAAGTCAGCAGCATCAAGGTCCAGATGGAAGAAGCAAAGCGCGAGATGGACGCCATGTCTTCTGGTTCTGGCTCAACCTTTGGTTCGCGCCAAGGTATCAATGGCTTCGGAACCATTCGAGGCGCTCCGGATTTTAACAACCGTGCATTGGACCATGACGACTTTGATGATGGTGCCAGCGTGGCAAGCGTCGAGACAGTGATGCAGAACGATGACGAAGACTCCTTCGGCACTGGTCATGTCGGACCTCGCGCACCACCTGACATGCCATCTCATCTTGTTTCTGAGGATGCCGCCGACGTCGGCTCAGCTCGCGCTCCAGAGGTGACTGCAGCCTCTACGTCCGCTTCTGCTGAAGCTCCTTCTTCCGAGGCTGAGGATGCGTTGTCAGTCGCAGCAAGTGCGCAACAGAGTGGCACTACCAAGCACAGCGAAGATCGCGATCTTGAGCTGCGCGCACAAAACGAAGCGCTCTCAGCACGATTGGAAGAGTTGGCTTCTCAGCTCGAGCAGGCTCTTGCACTCAGCCGTGGACTCCAGGACCAACATGCACGCGTCACAGACACGGTCAAAACACTCGAAAACCGTGTCCACACATTGGAGAAGGAAGTAGAGCAAAAGTCCGCAGCAGCTGCACCAGCGCCGGATGCTGCGTCGTCGGAAGAGACGACAGCAGCGCTTCTCAAGGGTATTGAGGGTCGTTGGACCGAGTTCCGTAGTGACTTCGAGGAGAGCTGGCGCAAGGAACGTGAAGGCATGCAGAGCGAGCGAGAGGAGCTTCGTCAAGTGGTCCGTGCCTGGGACGAGGCCAACCGTCGCATGGAAGACGAGCTTAACGGCGATGCTTCCGATGACGTTGGCGCTGCAGACGAGGAGAGCCGAAGCAAAGCTTCTTCTGATCCTGCTCGTGACGAAGCTGTCGACTCGGGTAGTGTGGCTGGACCATCGTCTTCTCTGCTCACGTCATCGAAGGGCTCCAGCAGCCGTGGCAAGCCTCGCCGCAAAAGACACGTCAACAGTGCACTTCGATCGCTTCTGTATGGCAGTGCGACTGCTGGACTGGCGCTCGAAGCAGATGGATCGGAGGACGACGACCGATGGGGTCACAGCTCTCGTTCTCGACTGTCCGGCCGCAACACTGACGAGGATGCTCTGTCTACCAGCCAGTCCGTCCGAAGCATCGCAGATTCGACTTCCACTCGCCCATCAACATCGACGGAAGTGACGACACCCGATCTGGGTCCAGATGTGTCGAAAGGTGATGTCGCTCTGGATCCCACACAGACCAAGCATGTCGGCCACTTTAGCCGCTCACGGCAGGGAAGAGACGATAGCGGAAATGGTGGTAGCAGTCGAAATGCACAAGCCGTAGCGCCGCAAACTATAGCTGCTGCCGGTGTTGTCTTTATTGGAGTCACTGCTTGGATCTTGGCCGGAAAGGACCTCGCCCGACTCAACATGGCTCTGACAGGCAAGCCTTGAACTCACCAATTCTCCTGGTTCAAGATCCTAGTTCTCGTTGCAATGTTTTTCGTCCTCTTTCGTACCTCGAGCGTCGCACGTCTTTGTTCCTCGCTGCTGTAACAGTGTTCTTGTTTTCCATGCCATTTCACGTCGATACCATAGCAATCATGTCCCTTTGCCCCCTTTTGACTGCAGCCTGACAATGTGTGCTTTCAGCCTGAACTAGTGCGTTTATTACATCAGAAGAGCCGGTTTCTGGTAGTGCATGGCCTCAACGATGTCAAAGTGTCCAATGATGGTTGCAAGCGAGAAGAGTCAAAGGGAAAGAAGGCTCGGTTCCGAATGAGCTGATTGACAGGAAGAAGCGCACAGGACACGCACGCGTCTCCGCGAGGAAAGAAGAAGGCGCAGTGTGGCAGCAAACGGCAACTCTCTGCTTTGCTGTTGAAATTGTGGTCTCCCGATCTGATTGATCGTGTTGGTTTCTTGCCGGCTTTCCACACAAAGCGCGATCTGCATGTTGCTTTCCTTCTGTCAACACCTCGACCCATCTCAAGACTCTCGACGCTCGTTGCATACCGGCCGCACAATCTCGCTCGAAGATTGGGGAAAGGACATACTTCTCGCTTGTATCAGCGCTTACAACCTGGAGGCGTTTCTTGGTCTTGATCAAGAATCCACCAACCTACATCTCCGCACACCTTATCACGAAGAGACGTCAATCTTTTAATCACAGCCACAATGGATGTTCCCATGCACGATGCAAACCGACGAGGTGGTGGTCGCAGGAACGGGCCTTCCAGCGCCCGTGCTGCCCGTCGTAGCGATCCATACGCACGCGATTCACGAGCAAGGCTCAACGCACCCGCCAACCAGTCTCAAAATCAGAATCTCAATCAACAGAATCCTCCGACAGGTCCAGCAAGCATGTCCTACCCTCCACCCGAACTCAGCATCCGCGGCTCAAGTGGCCCGACCTGGATTATTGTCTCGAATCTGGTCAACGGTACTTCGAACGAAGATGTTCGTCTCACTTTCAGCGCATTCGGACGTGTCGACGAAGTGAAGCAGCGACCTCCGCCATCAGCCAACCATCCGACCGTAGCATTTGAAGTAGCATTTGATCGACGAGAGGATGCTGAGATGGCAGTGGAAAAGTTCAACGGAGCTCTGGCTGATGGTAGGATCCTGCAAGTATCGATCAAGAAGCCCGACGTTCCTCGCGATGCTTACAGCCAGTTCAATCGCGCGACGGCTCAAGCGGCTGCACAGCGACCACGCGAAAAGGCATCGGCCAACTTGATCCCGGCTCCTGCACCGCTGCCATACACGCCGACACCTGCAGCTGCTGCTTCTGCTGCAATCCCAACCGGTCCTGCTAGCATGCGTCAGCGAGTAAAAACTGCCAATTTGGTCGATCCCAGTGCCAAGAAGTCTAATGGCGCTGCGAACAGTCACAAAGGCGCAGCTGCCGGCAACAAGGCCGCTGCCATTAACACGAAACAAGGTGCCAAGGGAGGCAACAACAACATCAGCAACAACAACAACAAGAATGCAGCTGTCCCTACTGGCCCCAAGAAGATGGTCGCCGCCGCCGCAGCAGCTCAGAAACCCAAGCCGCTAGCGCAACGCATCCCGGAACCGCTCGCAAATCGACTGCTCACTCCAGCACAGGCTCAGAAGCTGCGAGCAGAAGAAGCAAAGAAGAAGGCAAAAGCGGAAGAGCGGGCAAGAGCTATTGCGGCAACAGGAAAGAATACAGTCTTGGGTAAGCGATTGGGTGGACTGCCATTGGCACAGCGTTTGGTGCAGCAAGCAGGAACGCCCAAATCAGATCAGACTGCTATCAAGGCGGCTGCAGAGAAGAAGAAGAGGAAGAAAGAGGCGGCTAAAGCGAAGAAGGCCAACAAGGCGAATGGCCAGGCTAGTGGCATGGATTTGGACGGATGATGGCAATTCTGAAGGCTCAGCAAAGCAAGTGGTAAATAGTGTATAAGTATGGTTTTCAACGATATAGCAATGCTCATCTTCAATCTCAGAGTCCAGCTTTTTCTCATCAAGTGCTCTTTCGGACTGTATGAGACCATCGTCTGGAGAAGAACTTCGGATTGCTCTTATCTGCATAGGCCGACGATGGCATTGATTACCTTGAGGCAGTTGTCTGCACAGCAGCTGTGATGGAGCGTGCGAAGACTCTGAGAGCAGCTGCGTGTAAGAATGGCAAATTGGCAACTGTTTGAGCAGAGCAGTACAGTAATAGAAGGCCAACACGCGTCGCGTTTCCACTTTACGCCTCGAAAAGTCTGTGTCAATTTCGTGAAAGTGTCACTTGCACTGAGTCGACACTGCTCAAGTGCCTAAAAAAAGAGATGGAAGCTGCGCAGAATCGCAGAAGTGCAGAGCGCGCATCTCGAGCGTGTTGCTCTCTCTTTCGCTGCTGCGCTTCGAGTTTCGACCTTCTTGACCATTCGTCATCTGTCATATCCCTCATCACCATCAACGCATCAGTTCATCCGATCATACACTTCAACAGCAGTTCCCAAAGTCAAGACCTGAAAGAGACTTCTCTCTAGCGCTCGAAAGGCTACCGCTATTCGCCACGCTACTCGATCATGTCCACCGCTTGGTCATAGATACCCCAACCGCACTCTCGACATCTCGTCTTGCTTTGCTCCACTTAGACTTGGTCAGTCGCGATCGCTACTCGCCACAATGTACATCAAGACCCTCACCATCCAGGGCTTCAAGTCGTATCGAGACCAGACCGCCGTAGAGCCATTCTCACCACATCATAATGTCGTTGTCGGTAGGAATGGTTCAGGCAAGTCCAACTTCTTCTCCGCCATTCGATTCGTGCTTTCTGATGCATATACTTCCATGTCTCGTGAAGAGCGACAGTCGCTTCTCCACGACAGCTCCAGCTCCACGTCAGCTACCCTTTCTGCATTCGTAGAGATCGTCTTTGACAACAGCGACAACCGCTTCCCCACCAACGGAACTGAAGTCATTCTTCGCAGAACCATCGGCCTGAAAAAGGACGAATACAGCATTGATCGCAAATCAGCGTCCAAAGCCGATGTCGCCAACCTTCTCGAATCGGCAGGTTTCTCTCGCAGCAACCCATACTACATTGTACCTCAGGGTCGTATCACCCACCTCACCAATGCAAAGGATCACGAGCGACTCGGCCTGCTTAAAGAGGTAGCAGGTACACGAGTCTACGAACAACGTCGAGCCGAGTCCATCAAGATCATGGAAGACACCAGTGCAAAACGTTCCAAGATCGATGATCTTCTCGAATACATCGAGAATCGTCTTCGTGAGCTTGACGATGAAAAGGAAGAGCTTCGCGAATATTATGAAAAGGACAGAGAGCGCAGATGCATCGAGTATACCCTCCACCAACGCGAACTCAACGAATGCGCAGAGCTACTCGAAAAGCTTGAAGATGAACGTCGTCGCGATGTGGATGCCTCCAACGTCCGCAGGTCCGAATTCAACCAGCGCGAAAAGTTGCTTGCTCGCCTTGAAGCGGAACTCGCCGCAACCGGTCAGACCATCGAGCAGCGCAACCTCGAGAAGAACCAACTCGAGCAAGAACGACGAGACATTGCAAAGCATCTCGCTCAGATCGAGTCCATCGTCGAGGAACTCGAAGAAGACGGCGAGAAGCGAGCCGATCGCCGCGGTGCTCTCGAGACCGAGCTGGGGCGCATCCGAACCGAGATTCAACAGAAACAGACTCAACTAGAACAACTTCGACCCAATCTCGACACGCTCCACGCTGAAGCCGAGCAGCTTCGTTCCACCCTGGAAGAGACCAAAGCACGCATCTCAGCGCTCTACTCCAAGCAGGGTCGTTCGGCTCAATTCCGCAACCAACGTGACCGTGACGAGTACCTCCGTTCGCAGATTGGTACTCTCGACCAGTACCTGCGCTCGCAACAGACACGTATCGACGATACCGCGCGTGAACGTGCTAGCGCTACCGAAAGACGAGCTGCGGTCTTGCGAAGAATCGACGAGATCGAGAGCAACCTAGACGGTCGTAAGGAGATTGTCCAGCAGCTCGCTACTGAGTACGCTACTAAGCAAGCTCGTCGCGATGAGCTGTCTGAGACACGCAAAGACTTGTGGAAGGAGGAGGAGTCGCTTCGATCCTCGCTTGCCTTTGCTGGCAACGAGCTGTCCAATGCACAGCGCAAGCTGGTTGGTATGATGGACAAGGCTACAGTTCAAGGTCTGCTTGCGGTCGAAAAGATTGCTGCTAGCTTGGGCCTGGAAGACAATGTTAAGGGACCCATTTACCAGCTCTTTTCGGTGGATGACAAGTACAAGACAGCAGTTGAGGTCACGGCCGGTGCTTCGCTCTTCCATGTTGTGGTCGACACAGATGAGACCGCCAGTAAACTCCTTGAGGTCATGAACCGAGACAAGAGCGGTCGCGTCACCTTTATGCCTCTCAACCGCCTCCACCCAAAAGAGACCGACTTCCCTGCGACACAAGACGCCATCCTCATGGTCAAGAAACTTCAATTCGACAAAGCGCTCACGCCCGCCTTCCAACAGATCTTTGGTCGCAGCATCATCTGCCCCAACCTCGAGATCGCCTCCGCCTATGTGCGTAGTCACGGTGTAAATGCTATCACTCTGGATGGTGATAAGGTAGAGCGCAAAGGTGCACTTTCCGGTGGTTATCAAGACCCGCGTCGAAGTCGACTTGACGCCGTCAACGATGTTCGCAAGTGGAAGACTCAAAGCGAACAAGACACTGCTAAGCAAGATGAGGTACGACGCCGACTTACCGAGATCGAACAAGAGATCACTGCCCTTGTCAGCGAGATGTACAAGCTGCAGCAACGTCGCGATGAAGCAAGGAACTCACGTGGTCCGCTCATGGAAGAGCTGCAGTGGGCGCGTACCGAGGCTGAAGACTTGGCGCAGCGCTTGCACAGCATCGAGCGACGTGAAGCTGATCAATCTCTCCAGCTCAAAGCCAATCAAACCAAACGTGCTGGTTTGGAAGAGGAACTGCGAACACCCATGTCGCAAGGCCTTACTCCACAGGAAGCAGCGCAATTGGAAGCACTCAATGCACAAGAAGATCAACAGAAACGAGAATTGGCAGACAAAGCCAACGCTCTAGCTGAGCTTGATAAGCGTAGATCTATTCTTGAAATAGATCTGTACGAGAACTTGCGCAGAAGGAGGGAAGAGATCGGATCTCAACTTGAAGCGCTGGGTGATACTCTTGGTGGTGATGATTCAGGTGCTACTTCTGGTCAAGATGTCTCTGCCCGTAAGCGGGAGATTGATGCATTGCGACGGAGGATCGGTGAACGGGAAAAGAGAATCAAAGCTATTGAACAGGAGCTTGACCGATTTTCGCAGTCCGTTCAAGACACTCAATCCAGCTACGATAAGACGAAAGCGGATCAAGCTGAAGATGCTCGATCCATTGCTCGTCAGCAGAAGAATGTTGAACGATTCCTTAGCAAACGTTCTCGACTGCTTGAGCAACGAGATAATTGCAACCAGCTGATTCGTGATTTGGGTGTCTTACCGGAGGAGGCGTTCGAGAAGTATACCAACACGAATTCGGACAAATTGATGAAAAACCTGCACAAGGTCAATGATAGCCTTAAAAAGTTCTCCCATGTCAACAAGAAAGCTGTTGAGCAGTACAACTCTTTCACCAAACAACGAGATCAACTATTGGAACGAAAGAGGGAGTTGGAACAATCTGCTGAATCCATTCAAGAACTTATTGACGTTTTGGATCAGCGAAAAGATGAAGCTATCGAACGAACTTTCAAGCAAGTGAGCAAATATTTCGAAGAAGTATTTGAAAAACTTGTTCCTGCTGGACGAGGTCGACTTATTATGCAACGTCGAGCTGACATTTCTGCTCCTACTAGAGGTGGTGGTGATGAGTCTGAAGAAGAAGAAGAAGGTGGAGGAGGGCAAGTTGAAAACTATACTGGAGTTTCAATTAAAGTTTCTTTTAACTCAAAGCACGATGAAGGATTACGAATTCAACAACTTTCAGGAGGACAAAAATCTTTGGTTGCTTTAGCGACTGTTTTTGCTATTCAAAAGTGTGATCCTGCACCTTTTTACTTGTTTGACGAGATTGATGCGAATTTGGATGCTTTATATAGGACTGCAGTGGCAAATATGATTAGAGAGTTGGCTGAGAATGCTCAATTTATTACGACAACTTTTAGACCAGAAATGGTTCAGGTGGCGAAGAAACATTATGGTGTATTGTTTGATGTTAATAAAGTTAGTAGTATTAGGAGTATTAGTAGAGATGAAGCGCATGAATTTGTTGAAGCTGCTGCTACGACTGAGCCTGCTAGGTGATGTTTTTTTCTATTGATATGAGTTAATGACATTTGTTGGGTTTTGATAGTTTATGGTGTGTGAAGTGTCTGTGAGAGTGTCATTAGTGTGTGAGAGACAGGGAGTGATGTTTTGAATAGATAAGGTGGTACAATAATTTGGGCGTTGTTGAACAGATTCGTGGATGAAAAAGCACGAGCCATCTTTGAGCGCGGAACTGAGCAGAGGTGACGTTTGGACCCTTGAACACCTTCACTCTCTCTATCTCTTCTTTCTTCTTTCAAATTGCGCCATATCTTTTCTTTCATCTGCTTATTGCTTGGTTTAATACCACATACTAACTCTTTCTTTCTCCTTCTGTTACCACTTTCATCTTTCTTTCGGCTCCATCAGCACCCGCCTCTTTCTCTTGTTTCACCAAATCGGGCGAATCATGACGGATCGACATATTCATCTAATCATCAATCCAGTTTCCGGTTCTTCTCTAGCTTTACCACTTTCAGAACAATATATCAAACCTTTACTTTCATCACTTGTCACATCTTCTTCTTCGGTTCAACTTTTTACTCATACAACTAATGGTGAAGGAGATGGGATTAGAATTGGACGTGAAATTTCTTCTTCTTTTACTGGAGGAACAAAAGATATAATTGTTATTGGAGGTGATGGTACAACGCATGAAATCTTAAATGGACTTCTTTTATCTCCTACCACAGAAAAAACAAAAAGTGAGATAAGATTTTCAATTGTACCTTGTGGAACAGCAAATGCATTATATTCATCTTTATATCCTGATGAATGGACAGAAGAGATTCAATCTATTATCGCCAGAAGTAAATCGATTCAGAATATTTCTGATGAAATTATTCAAAAAATGTTATTAAGCGTTACATCACTCCTCAAAGGATCCAAAACAAATTTAATTTCTATGCCATTAATGCTTAACATTCTTTCTAACGATGAACAAGAAGAAAAAAGGATAGTTAGTCATTTAGTTACATCCTATGCATTACATGCAAATATACTTTATGATTCAGATACTTCTGAAATGAGAGAAAAATATTCAGGTAAAGGAATTGAAAGATTTAAAATATCTGCTGCTAAAAATTGTATTATTTGGACTAACGGTATTCTTACTCTTAACGGTACAATTCTCAAATATTCTAGTAAAACAAAACAATTTGAATCTTTTGCTAAAAAAGAAAAGAGAATAAAAGGACCATTTCTATATTTAAATTCAATGATAACAGATAGATTAGAATCAAATTTCATCCCATCTCCTTTATCATCCTCAACTAAATTACCAAAAGATTCTCTTGACTTGATAGTAATAAGACCGTTAAACGATCCAGAGTTGAAAGAAGAAGATAAAGAGAAAGAGAAAAAATTTGCAGAAACAAGATTAGGTAAAATAACAAATCAAATGTATAATGGTGGTAAACATATTGATTTAGTCTACAAAAATGGAATGGAAATGGTGGATTATTATAGATGTAATAATTACACTTTTGAACCAGAAGGAAATGAGGGAAAAGAGAAATTGGTTTGTACTGATGGTTTTATTTCTTTTGCTACCAAAACAAAAGTTTTCAGATGGAATTCGGATCAAATAGATCCATTAATATGGCACTAAGTAGAAGAACAAAAAAAAAACCATCCTACACACACACCTTTTAACACACCTTTTAACTCCAATCTTTCAATCCGTCGCTAGAAATACAAATCCGTTATACAAACTACAATAAAAACTTAGCGGAAAACAATAATGATATGTTAACACAGAATGATGAAAGAAAACCCCCAATCCCAACCCAAGCCATTGTGCTTCTTTAGCTTTACTCCAGCTGGTAACAAGTCAATCCGACGGAAGAATATCACTTTTCTTTCATCTATACACTATCGTCAGAGTGGAAAGTTTCAATCGGGAGGTCATACACTTATTTCGACCCCAGATAAAGTAGCATTCCTGTTCTTTTTCTCACATCCATTCAAACGTTTGCTCCTCTTTCTCTCTTTCTCATCTGTTAAGGAAAAAGAGGCAAGCTTGAAGGAAGTGGTTCTCATATCAATCTGAAAACATAGTTTCAAGGCCTTTTTGCTTGGTGATAAGTCTTTCGATATTGCGAATAAATGAATAAGTCAAAAGTTTTGTTGCTTAACACGTACATGGTGTGAGAATGATTTCTTGTGACAAACCCAACATTTTGCAGCAGCCCCCAACTACTGTAAATACTACCCCACTTTCTGTCTGTCTTGGATCAGGATTAGGTTTTGTGAACACCCAACGACTTGTATATGAGAAAAGAGCTGCTGTTCCCAACTTGAGTAAGTGGACTCGTGCAGGCGGCATTGATTGCATTCGTTCTTTGATGTGGGTGCAAAAACCTCTTTCTCCCTCTCCCTCCCCCTCTTTCTCTCTCTCTCTCTTTTTGAAGAAATCTCGAAGTTAATTATGCTGGTAATTCGAATTTTTCACCTTTCATAACCTTTGTGAAGTAGACATAGAAGAAATCGAGATATAAACCAGTTTGAACTAGACCGCTCAAGATAGAAATTGGATCGATTTGATTTTCCATAATGTACCTATATAACCAATTTGGAATGTACAATGCTCTATAAGCCCCCAACGCAAAGATATAATGAGTTGTAATTGCCTCTGCCTCTCCCGTTCTTTGTAACATAAACAATTGAGGTAAAATCGCAACAGCTTCTAAATAAATGCTAAAAGTCCACAGTAACTCCATGAAATCGAAATGATAATGGAAAAGCAATGCAAGAAGAGCACAAGGACCGATTAAATATTCTAATCTAATCGTATCGATTGCAGGATCATGAGTAGGTCTAAATTTAACTTTCATTAAATAAAGAACATAGCAACTTGAACCTATAAAGAAAACCTTCATTAAAAATCTGTAAAGTGAATTTTCATGGAAAAGATCCAAATAACGTGTAACAAAAACAATGGTATAGAGAAGTTGAGTTTTAAAAGAAATACCTCGACATGATTTTGAAAGTTGAATCTTATGGAGAAGGATAAAGATAGATGCTAAATGTGCAAAATCTCCTGCTAAACGAAAGATGTTCATCTTGGAGTTATAAGTCTCCAGTAGGAGAGAGAAGTAGAAAAGAGAAAAGGAGGGCTGTTGGTGATTGATGGACAATGTTGAGGATGTTGGTGTTGGTATTGTTGATGATGATAGAAGATGATGTGTTGTGGTGGAAAAGGAGGAGAAAGAAGATCTTAAGATGTGGACTGTGCAGAAGAAGAAGAGAAGATCGACCGTACGGTCAACTCTTTTGGACAAGGTTGAACAACCAAAGACAGAAAGAAGTGTGAGAGTGTGAAATTCGCACGAAAAGGAACCGAATTGAAAGCGAAAGATGGAGGAGGCGCGTGCGAGCGAGCGAGCGAGCCAAAAGGGCAAAGAGAGACACGCGGTACGCATGCACATTCCCGTGGCTCGGCGCTGTAACTGACACGTAACACCTTCTTGCTCTGTCGTCTCAGCTTCTGCTGCAGCAGCAGCATGTCACCTCAACCATAATTTGTTTGCTGTCGGATACATTCCCGACCCTTTACAGTATGATAAAATTGCTCACAAATGCGATCCCGATCTCTCCGCTCACGATCGGGCACACAAGCTCACCTTCCACACTAACATGAACGATTTCACTCATACACGACTACCACAACACAGCACAATCGTTAATACTATTGAAAAATATGATATCGAGTATGAGCTACATCTTAAGTAGATCCAAGATGATGAATGATAGCGGACCGTGCTTTGTCCATAGCAATCTGAGATCGAGTTCGACGACGCTGTATAAACCAAAGTAGAAGATCGAGTATGACAATCCACCATATACGATGCATTGAGTCGGATTTGGCCATTACAAATAGAGAACTGCTGCTATCAGTGTTGTCGTTCTGAGCAGTGCTAGCTATAGGAGAAGGTGTCGAGTATGCTGCAGTGCTAGAGTTGGCGAATGAGATTGATGTTGGAATCGGAGGGAAGAGTGGCGTTCTTGTTGTTGCGGACCAAGATGAAGTAGCAGAAGGTATAATCGTGGAAGAGCTTGAGGTAGCAGTAGGAAGGATAGACTCCGAGCTAATAGTAGGGAAGAAATTGGTTTGACGTCTAACGAGTTTCGTCATCGAAGCAGTGGCCGAGGCTGCTGTTACTGCTGCTCGCATAGTCGAAGAGCTGGTTGTGACTTCCCTGTCTGCTTCAGCATTGGAAGAAGTTGAGTTTGTCATCTCAGGTCTAGATCTATGACCAGTGCTACTGGTAGAAGCACTAGAAGCGGCAACGATGCTGTTGCTACCATTCGTGCTTGAGATCGCATTCGGGATCGCACTTAAACTAGACACCGGGCTTGCAACGACTGAAGCTGGAATAAAAGTCGAGGAGAAAGTAGTCACTGGTCCAGCAGCAAACTTTGAATTGAGTACAACAGCCACTCCGATCGAACCCAGAGCGGATACTAGCAGCAATGGAACGATCAATCGTTTTGCCTTGCGTGAATATCGAATGACTGAAGATGTCAGCAATGGCGCCGCTGTCCTGGACGATAGAGATGGCTCGGTGTATTCAGGTGGATTAACCACTTTCGCCTCTGGATCAAGATCAGATTTGGACTCGATCTTGGTATCGACGAGGTTGGCTGAGCTCTCGTTAGCGGGCCCGTCCGATTGCACATCCAGCTTTGCTGCCAACGAAGGAAGAAGAGCTTCCAGATCAGAGCAAACATGAAGAATCAGTGCCAAAATATGAACCAAAGCAGTACAGACCATCGTGATACCCATCCAGAGGGGCAGACCCGTCGGCGGTGTTTTGCTGTTGCTATTCGAACCCAAAAGATTGCTGTCAAGAAAGCTACTGTTGTTGGCGTTGCCACCTGACACAGTGATGTTTGAAGTAGACGAGCCATTCCAAGTCGCACCTGTCGAAGGAAACAGCACTTCCAATTGCTCTTGAAATGTGGCCATCTCATTGAGATGTGCAGTATAGTCAGGCTTGAGCTTCCACGACAGAGAAGAGCAAGAACTTGTTGTTGGTAGTCCCAAAAGCCATGCTTGCACAAGCTGTTGATGAGCAGAGTTGGAAAGATTCATGACTGCTGGTAATGGTTTGGCTGTAAGATCTGGCAACGTAATGCAAGAGGATAATGGACCAAAAGTGAGAAGCGTCATCAGCGAGTCGCTATTTAGAACAGTGGCGTTGACCGAAGATCCGGTCGAAGTCGTGTTGATCTGTGGTGTGGTGTTGTTGCTGTTCATGACGGTGCTGGAGTTACTTGGGTTGTTCGTAGCTGTGATCGTGGTGTTGGTTGTGTTCGACATGATGTTGGAGGACTAGATCGATCACTGATGAGAATGAACAAAATGCGAGTCAAAGATCAAGGTTTGGAGACAAGGAACCGAGGGCAGATGTATCGAGCGGCTGAAAGACGAGCAATACGGTTGGAAAGCACCGCATATTTGAATCTCCTTTGCGCTTCCAAGCTCCTCCGCTGCTCTAGTATATAGCTTTTTTGGCTTCAAAGGAACAAAGGGGAGATGCGAGGTTCTTGTTGTCCGAAAGACAAAGGTAAACCCGGGCTCAATTCCGAAAAGACCAGGGCGTTTTGACAGATACAGAACTGTCCAATATGCACGCCCACTTGCAGCTATGAACAAAGGCAATCGTACGCCTTCGGTCACATGGTACTGTATACTGTATACTTGAGAGACTCAAAGTGGACGAAGACAAAGGGATTCGCAGAGCTTTGTCAATTTGGCTGGTGGGATCGAGAAAGACAAAGGGCAGGGACAACACGTCTGGTGACGCGTTGGTGAGAAACACGGTGAACTCACAACCCCCTTTGTTCTTTTGCAAGATGATGGAACAAAGGGTATCGTATTGCTCTTCAGTCGAATATATAAGAGAAATCAATCGGCTGCGATGAAAAGTGCAAACAAGCAAGTGCTCTCTCTCTCTCTCTCCTTCAACACCCTACCACTTCCGACGACCATGCTAACAGCACTTCGATGCAGTCGCATTATCAAAGCCAAAGAGCGAATCGTAGCTTGGCTACTCGTCCTACTTCACGCTTTGGTGCTTGTCATTTCTATTCTTCTGCTGCTTACTCCCAACAGCGTCTTCTACAAACATAGTGGTTTGGCAAGTGTTAGTCTCAACTTGGCCGCAATTTCACTTTCTTCGCCTATCGAATCGTCTGCTTCGAACAATATCACAACATCACAGCGATGATCTTCCCGTGTAAACTTTGCGCTCGCGATGAGGACATACGTAAAGTTTAACAGCACGCGAAAGCGATCCGGTCGGACCCAACCTTCGACTCGACAACGCCTTCTTCAACAACCGCTTCGAAATTGAGCACTGCCGCGTATTGAAGGAGCGTTTCGACATCCAAGTAACACTCGATCACTTTCTGTGACTTCGGAACTGGTCTATGCACTGCTTTCCATTCCCTAGCCAAGCTGGCACAAAACTTCATCTGTTCTCGGCTCCTTCTCTTCATAGTGATACCCTCAATAATACATCTCAGCCTATTTTCAGCGATGTGTTTGGCAAGGGATGATTTCGGCGGAATTGCGAGGCTGTGCTTCCAGTGGTGAAAGAGTTGCAAAAAGCCAAAGGTATTCCAGCGGAGTTTGTTGTACAGTGCGGATGTCGATAGAAGGGATAAGAAGGGAGAGTTATGGTAAGCCTGTAATAGAGTCTTGACCCACGCAAACTTTTGCTCCGATTGACACTAAGCGCGTATCGCCCATATCCCCGCGGTCACCTGTGCATTTTGTCCCGGCGGCGACAGCGATTTGTACAACTTTATCAACTGCTCAAACACTTCATCTGTCGCTCTCTTCCCCACCAAACGTCATATCTGCTGTGATTACTGTATAGTGCAGTACATATAAATGCAAAGCCTGTCTTGTCATTAGCTACTGTATCAAATGCTTCCTCATTCATCACACCTCTTGATCGGGTCAGCTTCTGCATATGATCGCGAACAACCGCAACCGCGTGGTTGGGTTCTTTGCCATTTGTTTGACGTGGGCTGCAGTTGCACCTTTTTTAGACTGCCTCGCTTAACAACAACAACCCACAAACCCATGCGAACCGTGTCCCTCCTTCTTTTCATCTTTGCTTGCCGTTATACTCAACTACGGTACATTTGACCTTGCTGTTTGCGATTGCGAAAGGGCAACAAATGCAAGATATTGCCTTCGCTTGTTCAACAATGTGACTTGATCACAACCTCACTCGATGTTGATTGTCTGTACGACAAATGTAGTCGATTGCGGTAGCTTGATTCGAACGCCTCTCATCGGTCTCGAATTCCGCGGTACTGTACAGTACACCAGCCCACACCTGAAACAAACCTTATCGCAGTGTAACATGACTGAAGGTGCTAAAACTATCGTCCAGGCATGATCTTTCAGTACTTTGTGTGCAATTCAACGTGGCAACTCCCCCGCTTCTTGACTCTTCTAACCCTTTGCCACGGTGGGTGCTACCCTGGCAACGCCATGGTCGGAGCATGAAATATATGTCGGATTCTGCAATCGTCTGTGCCGAATCTATTCCTTTCTTTCCCCACAATCTCTGCATCTAGCTTCTTCCCCGCAAATTCTGCCCACTGCTTTGAATCGAGCAGTACCATTTACACTTGATCCTGTTTCCCATCCACCACTACCATTTCTTATCGGACAACTCTTGTTCCCGCTACAGCACCGCTGCGGCCTCTCGAAGCGGTTCAAAGCCCCAACATCATAGATGCTACCTTTGTCATGACCCTATCACCCACTTCGCCCGATGATGCTTTGCATCAACTCAAAAACACTTTGCATCCTGTAGCTGCAACATCTTCAATCACCATCATGCCTTTTCAAACTCACGACCCAAGTGAACACAATCTGGATATCATCCTACCAGCCGCGCCGCTGCCAACGTCTTCACCCTACATCAAAGATAGCACCCTCACACCAATCATTCCAAGTCCAAGTCCAAGTTCACCACCCAGCTTACATTCGATCGGATTCACAATTACCCTAAAAACACGAATAAGCCACTTCTTCTCTACCATCCTCCCCCTCTCCCTTGTGATAGGTATCATCACTGCCGATATGTCCAATCTCGAATTTGTTCATTTAGTCATAAACCAAATTCCAGTTCCACCAACAACTTTAACTCTACCTTCTGATACTATTCTAAACTCCAACAATCTTCGTTGGACTTTTCTTCAATCAGCTTATTTACTTCCTTTAATGTTATTTGCTGGACCAATACTCATTCTTCAGCTCGTTCTTGTTGTTGGACGATTAAAGACAGAACATTTGTTGGATGGAATTAATTTTGCAATTGTACTGAGCGTGGTGGTGGTAGGGTGTATGACTTTGATTAATGCTTGGATTGGGACGGATGTTGTAGGTGTTATTTTTACTAAGATGATAGCAGGAATTTTCGTTTGTAGTACTTTAGGACTTGTTACGCAGGTTGTTGGATTGCTTGAAGAGGAGAGAGGGTTGGAGATCAGAACGTTCGCAGCAGTTTATGGAATGGGAACGGCGTTCGCTTCATGTTCAGCTTTTGCTGGGTATCAGTTGGCAAGTGTGTTACAAAGGAATGGTGTTATTTTCGAAGGAATAGGGAGTGGTGAAACACATGGTTTTCGAGGTGTGTTTTTGCTTGAAGGATCATTCTTTCTAGCAATTTGCCCTTTTATTGCTATTTTGCTCATGATAGCTTCTAGACGAGGGCGGCGATCTCGTTGCAGTACCAGGCTGAAAGTATCACACCACGCAGCGTCAGCATTACAATACTCGAAAAAAGAACAACTAGCCCAAAGCAGCGATTTCCATCCTCCTCTTGAAACCGAGAAGCCCACTAACACCAAGCTTACGACGCAGTCAATCACTCTAACTACCCCAACATCCCAATTAGAGCAATCCAATAAGGAAATAACAATCGAGAAGACCATTTTCACCACCACTCTTCTTCGTTTTTCTTCCAATCCACTTTCTAATATCGCTATTCTAAACCGTTACAACTCTTCTAACGGTCCTACCAATTCGATCACAACCAATCTTCGTACTCTTTCACGTTTTCACAGTGGTTTTGGTGTTTGGCTTTCATCCCTCCTACGTCGAATTATGATTTTCTTCTATGGAGGTATGGGTGTTGATAATACAGCTTTTGATTTGATCAGTGTTGGAACTTCATCTCGTGAAACATTCATTTGTGGTGTACTGATTGTTTCCAATACAGTCATTATTCAACTTGCCGTTATATCGTTAATCGAACCTATCCATTATTCCTCAACACAGACTTTGAAAGCAGTACCGACATTACCTGGATTACCAACATTGGTTGGAGGTGTTAGTGGAGCTATTAGTTCAGTTTTATGGAGTATTTTAGCTACGAAGCCAGTAGGAAGATGGAAAGATAAACCATATTGGGTACCAGCATTACTAACAACTTGTCTTGTTATAACACTAGTCGGATTAGGTTTGGCAATTATAGCAAGTATTATGGTTCCTGAAGAAAGTTGTGGTAGTTGGATTATTTATTTAGCTACAGTAACAACTTATGCTGGTAGTACACCACAACTTCCACTTGCACTGTTACAGATATATACTGTGCTTGATGTTGAATTTGATATTACAAGAAATCATGTTAAAAGCACAGACGGAGGAATCGCTGTGGAGGAAGAAGAGAGTGATGGTAGGAATACCGTTCGAGCAATAAAATGGGAAAGAGTAGGAGTAATGATTTCAACATTGACCACTATTGGAGGATCGGAATTATTAACAGCATGGGTATTTTTAATGCCTGATGCTGCTCAAAAAACTTTTTTGTTTACAAGTGCAGTTTTGGCGATAGTTGGAAGCGTTTGGTTAATGTTTAGACATACTTGGCCTTTGAGGCGAAGACGAAGAGGAAAAGGGGGGAAAGGGGAGATTAAATCGAGTTGAGTCGACTTTGAATGTAATATAATTTTAGTTTGTGCTTGTACTATATCATGTATACAGGATCATATCGTGTAAGAAGCTGATAGGGTGACACCCGAACAAATAGGCCTCGTCGAGAAGTATCGAGTGATAAAGCATGAGGAGAAGAGATGACACTTTCCACATATGCTACACCGGTAGCTTAGAGCGTTGTGGGATAAATGAATAATCGAGAGAGAATCGCGGAATTCGGATTGAGAATTGCCAACTCGCGTTTACACAACTGTTGGACCCTTGTTCTAGAACAACCTCTCCAACCCTCCTGACCACCACCACCATCACCATCACACACACACTCTCAGATCAATCTCAGTCAACATCGCTCAATCGAACACACACCATGGCTCCAACAGCCACAGCCACTTCCTCTTCCGTCTCCTCTGCTCCCCTTCCCGCCAACTCCACTTCCACTACCACCAACACTACCTCCTCTTCTTCTGCACCAACATCTCTCGAAGAAGCCAATCAACGATATCAATCTACCAAATTAGCTCTTCGTACGGGTCTAGCAAACAAACGAATCATCGATCGTTCTCTCATAGATCTCGAATCTCAAATTTACCTCTTCGAAGGTTCATATCTTCAATCCACTTCCTCTTCGGGTGGAAATATTGTCAAAGGATTCGATTCGTATCTTAAAAATTCTTCTTCTTCATCATCAGGCGGATCAAGAAATAATAGTACCAACAATGCAGCTTTAGTTGAAATTCCTTTGGAAGATCGAATCTTTTCTTTATCTTCTGCAACGTATGCAAAGAGTTTAGAGTTGAAAGCGAACGAAGGGGCAGAACAACAGGAGGAGGAAAGAAATTCTACTCCGAAAGCGAGTAAAAATGGTGATATTGATACACCGACAGCAGCAGGTGGTGGTGGTGGTGTTGGGAAGAAGAAGAAAGATAAAGATTTGAGTACAGGGAGTGTAGGAACTCCAGTAGGGAAAGAAGGTGTGAAAAAGAAGAAGGAAAAGGAAGAAGCGAAAATGGGAAAGGATAAAGAAAGGAGTGCAACTCCAAGTCTCAAAAATGGTGGAGGAGGAGGAGGAAAGATTACAACTGGTGAGACGGGAGGAGGTGGAAGTGCTAGTGGTACACCTACGAAATCAGTCGGAGGTAGTGGTGGAGGAGGAAAAGCGGTAGGAGGAACAGCAACAAAGTTGAAAAGAAAAAATACTGATTTGAATACTCCAAATGGTGGCAGTGGCAGCACAGCAACTCCAGGTGGGAAAGCGGGTAAAAGGAAGAAGGAAGATGATTAGAAGCAAACTATTTCGGGGTGTTCTTTTTTTTGTTATTATACCAGTAAATTTCAGGCTGACGTTTACGATCTGCTCAAGCTAGAGGGGGGTTGTCTGTTTTGTACTTCTATCTACTCATCTCTGAATGAACATTCTGTCATAGCATTCCTTTTGCAATAATTTCGATTGAATAAGTGAGCGTGTGACAATGATTTGATGTGCGTTAGATGTTAGTCAAAAGCGCCTGGTCTATTATTTAATCTATCTTGTCTTCTTTGATTGATCCAAGCTTTTTTACATTCTCTATATTGTTCAAAGACTTGAGAGCATTTTGATCTATCGTATTGATTTTGATCTAAACATTTCATGCTTAATTTTGCAGCTTGTGCACAAGGATCTGTGAATTTGGAAGGGGTTTTGTTTGACATGACGGTGATAAAGTCTTCTGGTTTACTTGGGTCTGTTGAGTGTGTTGGACGTGTGGTTGGGATGCGAGGAGATGAGGAGGATAGGTAGGTGGAGGGTGTGTCGTCTGGTGATGGTTGATATTGGGAGGACATATTTGTGATGATAAGATTGAGAGGTGGTTAAGAGGTAAGAGAAGGTAGGGTGAGTGGTTGGTGGCGAGTAAGTTAGAGGAGAGGAGAGAAAGAGGTAACTACTAAAGGCATAAGTGTGAGAGAGTGTAAGGTGGAGGGATTTTTTTGGTGGAAGTATGTTAGGTTGAGATGGGATGTTTTTTTTTTGCCGTGCGGAAAGAAGGATGAATGTGGAAGAGAAGTGTGAGTGTGAGCTGGAAAGTGACAAGTGACGCCCGCTCGGACTGTGTGTAATGCAAAGGACAGCACAACACAGCACAGCACATCAATACACAACTTGAACTTGTGAGACATCCAATTTCACATCTTCCGACACTATTATCATCACCTATCACCCCCATTAAACCTGCTAGTCTTTACTCTCTCAATATTTCTATCAACATCAGTCGTTGCTGCTTTCTTTCGTACCTCCTCTCTCGCATCGTTAGCGCGCGCAGCTGGCCGGCTGCATTCATTTCTAATTAAGCCATCCCCCTCTTCACTCAACCAACACCTTTAGCACCAAAATAAGCATCATCACTATTCCTCCCTCAATCCTCGCATCTTACCACCAGCGCAGCGGCACATTCTTTAGTCTTTGACAAAAATGACCTCAACATCACCTCGTTCAAAACCTTTCTTCTCCCACCTCTTCCTCTCCTCCTCCTCCTGCTCAATCCTCTTTCTCCTTCTTCTTTTCATCCTCACCCTAACCCCAACTTTCGTTTCAGCTGCAGCATTAACCACCCTTATCGAACCACACGAACGTTCCTGTTTCTACGCATGGGTTGATGCCGCAGGTGAAAAAGTTGGTTTCTATTTCGCCGTTCAATCCGGAGGACAATTTGATATCGATTACACCATCACTGATCCCGACAACAAACTAATTCTAGGTGGTCATAAAGAACGTCAACTCGATATCATCTTTACTGGTAACACAGTAGGTGAATACACTTTTTGCTTTGAAAATGCTATGTCAACTATAGCTGAAAAATTAATCGATTTCGATATAACCGTAGAATCAGAACCCAGACTCGATTTACCTGTTCAACCAAGCAAGCTGTTGAAAGAACATAGTGCTCCGTTAGAGGAAGGAATTAGTGGAATGAGCGAGAAGTTGCAACAGATTGGTAGAACTCAGAGATACTTTAGAGTAAGAGAAAATAGAAATTTTGATACGGTAAAAAGTACGCAAAGAAAAATCTTTTGGTATAGTGTGGTGGAAAGTGCGACTATGGTTGGAATTAGTGTGGCTCAGGTTTGGATCGTTAGAGCGCTGTTTGAGAGAGGTAGTACTAAGAGGTATCGTGTTTGAGAAGGCGGGAGATGGAGAAAAAAAAAAAAGAAGGGAATCCGGATTACACTTGGTATCCTGGCAGACTCTCATACTTTCATTGTATCGGCATGACATCTTTTGACAAATATAAAGATCACTATTGCCAATTTTCAAATTCCAGTCACCCTATCATGTGTACACACTGTCAATCTATCTTGACTGTGATTTCATGTGAGCACTAGCGCTGAATTAACTCAACCAATCCCTTGCATCTCACCGCACACACTCACACACACTCTTTTTACAATATCATTCTTTATTATCAATCTTTACACAACCCGCAACTCCCCTTCATTCATTCCTCCTATTCCTCCTCCTGCTTAAACCTAACCAACGTTGTACCTTCTTTCACCAATTCACCCTGCTTACACTTGGCACTAACACTTTCGACCACTCCATCTCTACTTGCTTTTAAACTAATCTCCGTTTTCATAGCTTCTAAAATAACCACTGTATCACCTTTTTTAACTTTCTGCCCAACTTTAACTTTACATTCTACAATTTTACTTGGCATTGGACTAACCAGTGCACTTTCTCCCCCTCCCCCTACCACTGTGGAATCTTCGCTAACTTTAGCAAACCAACTTGGTGGAATAATCGAAAAACTCGTTGTGATACCTGTTTGCAGAAAAACGGTATGATTTAAAGGTGTTGATGCAACTGTAGTTATTCCTTTTGTTCTTAATCCTTCTATTTTCATTTCTTCTCCGATAGTTATATCAAATGTATCTTGCTTCGTTGAAGGAGTAACTGAAACATTTAAATCACCTAAAGTCTTATGATTTACATTAAAAACCCTTTTACCTTTAGAAATAAAGCTTTCATTATTCCAAATACCCCTCTCACCTTCTTTAATCGAAGCATTTAAATCACGTTGATAAAGATAAACACAACCCTGCGCTACAGCTTCCATTAATTGATCCTTCCCAGTAAAAGGATCACCAAACAATCTATTACCATATTTACCAATAAAACCTGTTTCAACTTCACCTTGGATAAATTTGGGATGTCTAACTAAATTCTTTAAAAATTGAATATTAGTTTGTGGTCCTACAACCTGATACTGATTTAATGCATTTTCCATAATCCTTAACGCTTCTTTTCTATCCCTACCTTTAACAATCAATTTAGCAATCATAGGATCATAATAAACACTAATTTCATCTCCACTTATAAAACCTGTATCAACTCTTACCACCGCTTCCGCTCCCTTTTCACCATTTGTAACATTCGAATGAGTAGTCGTAGTAGTACGGGGTAAAGAAACATGAATAAGTTTACCAGTATCAGGAAGGAAACCTGCATCTGTATTCTCAGCATAAATTCTAGCTTCAAAAGCATGACCTTCAATCCTCAACTCATCTTGTAACTTTGGTAACCTATTCCCACTTGCCACCTCCAATTGCCATTCCACTAAATCCAAACCCGAAACCATCTCAGTCACAGGATGTTCAACCTGCAACCTAGTATTCATTTCCATAAAATAAAAATTCTCCGGTTTCTTCGCATCTAAAATAAACTCTACCGTCCCCGCACCAACATAACCAACAGCTTTAGCAGCAGCTACCGCTTTCTCCCCCAACTCTTTTCTCAAATCATCACTTAAATGAGGAGCAGGAGCTTCTTCAATAATCTTCTGATGTCTTCTTTGAACTGAACAATCTCTTTCACTGATATAAACTGCATTTCCATGCATATCAGCAAATACTTGAACCTCAACATGTCTAGGAGCAGTTAAATACTTTTCGATTAAAACAGTCGGATCACCAAAACTCTTAGCTGCTTCTCTTTGAGCTGAAGAAAGTGCATCTGAAAATTCACTTTGGTCATTAGCAATCTTCATACCTTTTCCTCCACCTCCTTTAACAGCCTTGATCAAAACTGGATATCCAATCTTTTCAGCTTCCTTGGCCAAAAAACTTTCATCTTGTTCGGTTCCATGATAACCAGGAACACAAGGTACACCTGCATTTAGCATAATTTCTTTACTTGCGCTTTTACTTCCCATAGCATCGATGGCACTAGAAGGTGGACCCATGAAGCTAACATTTTCACTTTCCTCCAATAACTTTGCAAAAGCTGCGTTTTCAGATAAGAAACCATATCCAGGATGAATCATAGTTGCACCAGTTCTAGTAGCCACTTGAAGGATTTTATCCTGACGCAAATACGATTCGGAAGAAGCAGCAGGACCGATACAGTAAGCTTCATCAGCTAATTTGACGTGTTGAGAGGATGCATCGGCTTCGGAAAAGACAGCTACGGTGGAGATTCCGAGACGACGACAAGTACGAATGATACGACAAGCGATCTCTCCACGATTAGCAATTAGGATCTTAGATGGAAGAGGGTTCAACGAAGTCTTGCTTTCGATTGAGGAGAAGGAGGTGGTGGTAATGGTGGAAGCGAATCTGATGTCGTTGTTAGGAGAAAGAAGGATGGGAGCATTCGAGGTGCGAGTAGAAGAGATAGAGTGGAGATGACGATGAAGAGTAGAAGGAGCAGCGGCTGCAAGACGAGTAGAGGAGAGACTAGCCGTGCGAGCAACGGCAAACCTAGGCTTGAGAGCCAATTGTTGCGTTGTACGTCGCAGCATTGTACTCAGAATTTGACTGGAAAGGAGAGTGTGTATGTGTATGTGTGTGTGTCTGTGTGAGGTAGAGGGGATGGGATGATGGAGGTGAGAGTGTGAGAGAAAGAACGAAAGGAAGAAAGCAAGAAAGAAGGCAAGAATGAAAGTGCGGCTGTGTGTGTACGTTCCGGATTGACCGGCAAAGCCAAAAGGAGGATCCAAAGGGACGGCCAAATCAGCAACACACAGAAGAGACGGGCCAAAAAGAGCAAAAAGACCAAATAAAATTGCGGAGAAAAGTCAGATTGTGCCGGTTGTCAGTTGTCAGTGATTGTCAATTGTGCGAGTGTGTGGCCCCGCACTTTGACTCTCTCTCACTCTTTCTCTCTCTCTGAGAGACGCGTCTGTGCGTTTACTTTGCTTGACAGTTGCGTGTGTTCGGACCGGTTTTACGGATTTGACGGTCACACTCACAATTTGCCCCGCCTCTGTGCTGTTTGTCTTTCCCGGCAACCTGTTCGGCTTCGGACACGACGACTTGTAACAGACCACACCTCTCACCGACGTGCTCCCGATCATTCATTGCATCGAAGCTGACGGACAATCGTCGATCCGACAGCGTAGCGAAGCTCCCAAACAGCGCTCCAAGCAGCGTTTGAATAGAATATAGCTTATAAAGATATCAGATTCTTTTAGAGTCACAAATGAATACAGAAAACAGAAAAATACAATGATCGCGATCCTACTTTCCGAAGCCGCAATCATGGCGCTGGCGCTGGCGCTGACGCATTGGCTAGACTTGGGCTCTTTTGTGTTCCGTCTGCTGACGACGACCCAGCAGCTGCTCCTGATCCTGATCCTGCACCTGATCCTGCACCTGATCCTGATCCTACTGCGGGTGCTGTTGGACCCGAGTTCCCATACACCCTCTTGTTCACATTAGCACGATGCAGACGGTTCCTCAAATGAATCTCAAAGTTGCTGAGACTCTCGCCAGGTCCAGGTGTATACAGTTTGCCAGGACAATCCAAACAACGAATTCTCCATTCTGCTACTGGCGGTGGCGGTACTCCTGGCGGTCGAGGTCGCGGTTGAATCTCGAATCGATCGTTCGGGTAGCGTGCTTTCAGCGCCGCACCCGTCTGCGAGAGCCAGTCTGGAATGGGAACGTTAGGGATCGAGGCCATCCGTGGTGAGACGTTCGATTGTGTCGAGAGTCCGGTGGCGCCAGATGGAGATCCAGCGCCAGCAGCCACAGCAGCCGCAGTTGGTCCAGCTGCGTTGCCACTCGTCTCCGCAGTGGCAGTCGCATCCGCGGTAGCGTTCTCCTTAGCGTCGGCGGCATTGACAACGGCAGGTGCGCTGCTCTCGACGACCGAGTTGCCAGCCTCTGGCTTCACCTCTGTCGCACTGCTTGCAGCAACTGCGCCTGCACCTGCATCTGCTTCGGTCGCTGCGTATGCTGCTGTCACCTTCTCGCGTGCGTTCTCAGCCGCTGCACGTCGCAAAGGCTGCGATGCTGGCTCTTCGTGGAGTACCGATTGTGATGCTGACTTACGCGATCGTGGCGCAGCTTCAGGACTGCTCGATCTCGAAGACGAGTCACTGTCATCCGGACTGCCTACCATCTCGAACGGCAAATCTTCCTCGTCGTCCGACCGATCAGCCGCGACGCCGCGGCTTGCTGCCCTTGACGACGCTGGCGGTCGACCCTTGCGTCGAACTCCATTGCTCACCGCACCTGCCGCATCCTCGTTGCCGCCTGCTGTGCCATCTGCCTTGGGCGTGTCCGCAGCACTCGTAGGCTCGGTGGAATCCTCTTGCTCCCCCAATGCATTCAGCAACGCTGTGTCGATCAGCGGATTCGAGATGCCGTTCTTGCGATTCTGTGCCTGCTGCTGCTTCATGTGGAACACCGGATCGCGCGTATATTCCAAGAAGATCACCTTGCGGTGACGGTGATAGTACTTGCCGCATGGACCGCACAACGATTTATCGCCCAACGGTCCCTTTCGTCTTCCTGGCGCCAGTGTGCCTGGGATACCACAATTCGAGCAATGCCACATTCCATCGTGGAAATTCGGATGCTGTCGCTCCAAATCCTCCGGTCGCACGTTGTTGCGCTGAGCATACGAGAGCGACACGAGCTTAGGTGCTGGCTTCTCGGCCTGCGAGCCCGTCGCTTGATTCTCAGGCGATCGTGCACGCTTCTTGGCCTCTTCCTCCGGATACTCGGGTGCAAACTTGGGTCCGCCTGGATCCGAACTGCGACCCAATCCACCGGGAAAGTCGAAATGGATGGCATGATGGTTCACCTTGGGCTTCTTGCGGTCTGGCAAGCCAAGACCGTCGGGTCCAGGCGTCGGTGTGCCCAAATCGGTAGCTTGCGAAGGTGCAATCGACGCATTGGCAGCAGCAGCCGCCGCTCGTCGTGTCGACATGCCTCCATATCGGTCGCTGAGCGCGCTGGCGGCCTGCAAAGCGGCAGCTGAGTCGGTCTGAGCTGTTTGGATGCCATACACCGCAGGTGTGCGCTGCGTCTTTTGAGGATCGCGGTCCGGCAAGTTGATGCCACGACGGCCACGAGTCTGACGACGCTTTCGACGTGCCTCGCGCTCGCGTTCACGGTCGAGTCGCTCGATCTCGGATTCAGTAAGCTGCAGCAAGCGAGGTGTAAAGTTGTACGACTCCAGCTCGCTCCTCGACAAGTTGGCTTTGTTGACAGGTCCCAGGAAAGCAGCTCGCAGTTCTTCATCAGCAATCGGTCGTCCATCGAATGTGTGTCCGGTGATGGCGAGCGACTTGACGTGCACCGAGACCTGCTCGCGAATCGAATGAGCGATGGCAGTCTTGAATTCACCCGACAGTCCCAGATCGGCCGCAAAGGTCTCTGCGAACTTTTCAGCAGCTGCTGGATCCGACTCGTTGGCGTCCCACTCGAATTGATCGACCAAGTTCATACTGCCAACCGTAATGTCGAGCTTGATCATCATACGCAATTCCTCGGCTGGTGTCGTGTCAACGATCTCGGGTGGCTCCGAATGCGCTTCGTCCTCCTCGCTGCTGTCGTCCACATGCATGACGACGTCCTCGTTGGCAGAGCGGTCAACGTTCCGATGCACTTCTGCGATGGCACCACGGCTATCCTTATTGCCGAAGGGAACACACTCGACCTGGCGGCGCCATTTTGACCACCAGTGCAGGTCCTTGTCCTCGAGCGAGCCTTTGCCCTCCTTGGTGTCGAGGCCAAAGTCGAATGTGGGCTTGGCTTTGAAAGCGCTTGTCGTCTGGTGGTCGAGGATCTGCGTTGTGATCTGCTCCTTGATCTGCGGAATGAACACCGTTGCCGGCAATCCGATATCCTCGCAAATGGACTGAGCGAATGCCTCGACGTTGATGTGTGTGTCCTGAGCATTCCAAGTGAAGGTGTCACGTAGCTTCCAGTGCTCGTGGTCGATCTCGAGTCGAATGGGTACCAAATCTTCACCCTGCTGCGAGACGGATTCCATGATCGATCTCTTGAGGGGAATGTGGGGACGAGCGCCACGAGAGCCTTGTTGCAGCTCGGCGCGCTTCTGGTGGGGGAAAAGCACCCCGAATGGCTTGAACATGTCGCGAGACAGACCCGACATGTCTTCCTCTTCGGGACGCTCCCACCACGAGAGAGGTTTGGGTCGGGTGATAGTACCGTCCGATGCTTTCCGTCGTGGCGGTCGGACACTGTCGATTCGTACCTTCAGTGACTTCTCCATGTCCTGCTGCTGTTGTCGGAAGAGCTTTTCGTATTCGAGGTCTCGCTTCATGATGCTGACCAGCTCGGCTTCTTGTTCGGCTGTAAGGGGTGTCCATACCTCGTCGTCTGCCTTGGCTGCCGCTTCCGAGCCGCTGGCATCGGCCTTGTCGCCCTTGGCATCGGCAGCACGCTGAGGTCGCATGGCATCGTCCAGCTTTGTCACGCGTGTGTTGAAGTGGGTGATGGGCGTGCCGACTGCCGATTCTTTAGGAGCAGGTCCACCGAGCAACATTGGCATGTTTGCCAAGTTGGACGGAACGGCTTGGACAAAGGCCTGTGCGCCGGCTGCCAGCGTCGTGGGTTTGCCTGTCGCGGAGGCGGCGTCTGTCGTCGCGCCAGGAAGTGTCGGCATTTCGCCAGGAACAGCAGCTCCGGGTGGTGTGGGCATGCCCGGTGCGCCAGGAGCACCTGGATGACCCGGTAGAGCAGCAGAGGAACCCTTGCGATCCTTGGGCGTTGGCGTAGCTGCACCTCCGAAGCTGCCGATGAGTTGCGTCTGCGCCGAAGGTTGTGCGGCAGCTGCGTTTGCTGCCGCCATCATGGTCGGGTCTGGCGTAGTGGCAGCCATTCCGTCCATGCCTGGAGGAGCGGAGCCTGCAAGTGATGTTCTCCTGTGGTCTGGCGTTGCGACCAGCGAAGGGTCCTGAACCATTGACGGGCGACGGCCCTGCTGCTTGAGCATCTGTGGGGTGCCATCCGGTCCCATCGGAGGTGCACCGGGTCCTCCAAACCCTGGGGGCATTTGACCACCTGGCCCACCTGGCACCATTCCTTGGGGCATGCCCATGCCTGAAATCATGCCTTGGGGCATGCCTGGCGGTACTTGACCAGGAGCAGGAGGTGGTGCCATCAAGCCTTGCGGACCGCCTTGCCCGAAGCTGGAAGGCACGGGTCCAGACCTCGAGTCAGGTCGACCGGAAGCGCTGAGAGCGAGACTGGGCTGACGTGGCCGAGGCTTACTTTGCATGCCAGGACTGGATGTAGCACCGGCCGGACCCATTGGTGAGGGTGCACGCATGCTGGAGGGCGAAGCATGCTGTCCTGCGGGTGTGGAAGGGCGCTGACCGTGTGGATGCCCGAGTGATGGAGCAACGAGAGGAGGCTGACCTTGTTGCTGTTGTTGTTGCTGTTGCTGCTGAAGTTGTTGTTGTTGCTGTTGCATCATGAACATCTGTTGCTGCTGCTGTTGCTGCTGTTGAGGTGTCAAGTGCGAAGCACCGAACCCTTGCTGTTGTTGCATCTGCTGTTGCTGTTGCTGTTGCGGCGTCGGCTGCTGCTGTTGCATCTGTGGGGGCTGTCCCGGTTGCATGGCCGACAAGGATGGTTGGCGTTGCTGCTGTTGTGGCTGTGGTTGACCCGGTTGTCCTGGGTGTGCACCTTGCTGGGGAATGAGACCGAGTCCGCGCGCTTCGTTGATGGTCAACACCATGCCTCCGTTTGGCATCATGGATGGATGCGAACCGCCAGGCAGACTCGACGCCTTCAAGAAGAGGTAGCCCATCTGCATGAGCGTGTGCACGGGTGTAAGACCCGAGCCCTCCTGCGCCTTGGCGAGTGCAAGTGCTCTTGACAATACGGCTTGCTGCTGCTGCGGATTGAGACTTGGTGTCCAGTTGGGCGGCACGACTTGCTGAGGCGTTGGCGGTTGTTGACCGGGCTGGCCTTGCATAACTGACTGTCCGGGCTGACCAGGCATACCCATTTGCTGTGGCAGCTGCGGCGGCTGTGGCATGCCTTGCATCCCAGGAGGCAAAGCGTGCATTTGTGAAGGTGTTCCTTGTCCGCCGAGCGAGACACTTGGAGAGCGTGTGTGACTACGTGAGCGCTCGAAAGCGCTACCGCCGGGAAGCGATGCACCTTGGATGCCAGCTATTGATGAAGCACTCGGTGACTGCTGCATGGTGGCATTGCCTGGGATATTGGCATGCTGCATGACAGGTGTCTGAGCTTGGGACGCTTGCGCTTGAGCCTGCGCTTGAGCCTTGGTGGTGGTCTTCTTCTCGGATTTCTTCCGTGGAGGTTTTGGTTTGGAAGCGGTGGTGGGAGTGGAAGGTACGGTGCCATTGTTGCTGTGATTCTGCTGCTGAGGTGTTCCTGGTTGCTGGTGGGATGGAGCAGGCGAAGACTGGCCAGGTTGCATAGGGTTCTGACTGCCGGCTTGAAGGTACGATGGAAGACCATTGGGAGCCTGCTGTTGCTGCTGGAGAGCAGAGTTGGGTCGCACAGGAGAGGCACCAGGCACGGGTGCGCCACCGCCAGGGAACATGTTGATCTGTTGCTGCTGTGGCGCTTGCTGTGGCTGTTGCTTTGGTGTACCTCCCATGAGCGCCGAGGGATCCAACATACTTTGCATGGTACCGTTCTGTGCTTGCTGGAACATGCCAGGAGCCTGACCAGGTTGTGAAGAGCCGCCGGCCTGATTTTGCTGCTGCTGCATCATGAGCTGGTTGAAAGCGCCGGGAGGAAAAGCTCCTGGATTGAATTGACCAAGGGCTTGCATGGCCTGCATGGCTTGCATCGGATTCTGCTGAAACAACGCCATGGTCTGGGGATTGAGTCCGAAAGCCGCTGGATTGAGCTGGCCTGCACCAAACTGTTGCTGCTGTTGCTGGGGTTGCTGCTGCTGTGGAGTTTGCTGTGGCTGCTGCGCTTGATGTTGTGGTTGCTGTTGCGGTTGACCCATACCGGCCATTTGACCAATGTTGTTGAACATGCCACCTCCACCGTTCTGTAGCTGTGCAAGCAAATTCTGCTGCATCTGTTGTTGCTGCTGTTGCTGTTGCTGTGGCGGCCACCGTGACGCTTGTCCTCCAGACTGCTGTTGCTGTTGCTGTTGCTGCTGCTGTTGCTGTTGCTGTTGAGGTGTCGCTTGCCGTTGTTGCTGCTGTTGGAGCTGTTGTTGCTGCTGCAAGAGCATCTGCGGATTGAAAGAGGTCATGGGATTGTTGTTGCCGCTAGCAGCGGCAGCACGCTGAAGAGCTTGCATGTTGATGCCACCTGCGCCAGGGTTGTTGGGATCAAGACCCATGAGTGCAGGATTGAACATCCCCGGGTTGAAGCCTTGCTGCTGTGGTGTGTTGGGCTGTGGTGGTGGTTGCTGCTGCTGCTGCTGCTGCTGTCGCTGAGCCTGTTGTTGCTGTTGCAACAGCGCGGCAGCGAGCTGTGGATTGTTCTGAAGCGTGCTCAGGTCGAAGCCACCGAACATGGCAGGATTGATGGCACCTCCGCCGCCCATGTTGGTATTGGAGCCGTCCATGCTGCCACCACCGCCTTGTTGTGGTTGCTGCTGGCCAAACATGTTGGCAGCAAAGTTGTTGCCGAACATGTTGGGATCCATGACGCGCCAGGCAGCCGATAGGTCAAGTCAGCGCGCGTCCGCTGATCGACGTTGAGGCGCGGAGGATAGGTGCAAAAGAATTGTGAAGGCTCCAAGCAGAAGTCGAAGAAAGCCAGACGACGGAACAAAGTCGAGGATTCGAAGCCGGAAGTGAGGAAGCGAGACTTGTCCTGCGTGGCTACGTCAACAAGCTTGGGATAGGACCGGTGCGTATTGACGGTCAGAAGACGGGGTCTCGTCTCACGATCAACGATGCGCAAGATAGAACCGCGCGTGCTTGACAGTATGAAGAGTGTGATTGTCTCTCGTATTGTTGTGCGAAAGCCAGAGGCAGGCTCAGAGGGAAGGGCCGAAGGAGCTTGGATTAAGAATGGTGCTCATCGGCAGATTGTGGGTGTGACAATCGACGTGGGGACAGGATTCCGCGAAGCCAGACGCGTAGATGGGTATGCAGATTGTGCCGGTCTAGATGGTGATGATGACGGCCGAGCCACTGTGATGCGTAGTCGACAACTTGTGCTGATGGATGCAAGCCCTGGAATCGAAGAGGCGTCAAATCGACGAAGGATATGAGAGCCGAAGGAGACAAGAAAGGACGCGGTCAATCGAAAGGATGCTGAGACCGAACAATGAAGAGCCGAGAGAAACAAAGTCGGAGACGAAGAGAAGAAGGAGATGGTGAAGATGCGAAATGGTGGTGAGGGGTTGATGATGAGGAAGGACTTGACGGATGTTTCCAACACGCTTCGACTCGGACACGGCCACGAAGAGAGCGAATGTGAGCGAGAGTGCGAGAGTGCGAAAGAGCCAACGACGACGCGCTTAGAGCAAGCAAGTCACAGTCACACAGTCGCAGAGCAATTCAATTTAGAAGAGAGGCGACGATGCGACAAGGAGACGACGAGAGCTGTGCCCGATTCGAGTTGAAATTGACTGAGCCAAATTGGGCAGCAGAGCACAGAAAGAAAGGGAGACTAAATATCTCATTCGAAATCCATCCGATTTTCAAGTCTGTGCCAGATCGAAGAAGCTCAGCCCAGCAAAGAAAGAGAGAGGGAGAGAGAGGGAGAGAGAGAGAGAGAGTCGCGATATTCCGAAGAAAAGAACGGTCTCGCTGAGCAGACTCTTGCTGCTCAAGTGCCTTCCTTGCTCTCTTTCTTTCTATCTCTCTTTCTCCCTGTCAAATGAGCGTGGGCGAGCAGCTGTGAGCAGCAGCGATTGAAGGTCGCGTTCACTTTTATCGGCAGCTGTCAGATATGGCTTAGTGTGAGTATGAGGTTGGAACCGACAGCACGAACGACGACCCTTTTGTTCGGCTGCGAGCATTCTTCTCGTGGACCCTTTTCCTCTCTGTGTTGCTAATCACACACACAATCCTCCGTTCAGACATTGACATCGAAAGATCGCAATGCAATAACGGCATGAGCATTCACTGCTTCTATAGTACAGCTTGGCGGACCGAACGTGATCTTTTTTGCAACATCTGCAAAAGATCCCTGAAGGCCCTGATCGATTGATATCTACCACCGGCTTCCAGCAGCCGCTCCTCTTCCTCTGTAAATGTGGTCGAGCAAGTCCTTGACCTTGGCTCCCCCTGTTGTCGACGTTGGTGCATTTGACTTGCTCATTCCATTACCATACGCATACTGCGAAGCTGCGACGCTTGCTTCTTGCCCGCTGCTTGGTAGCATGGAGCCCGTACTAGCCTGAACCGGATCCCAATCAGGATGGTTCGCCTTGAACCCAAGTATGCTTTGCTCCATCTTGCCTTCCCTCATTCCATTCTTAACCGCTCTTCTTCCGTTTTGTTTGTTTGGATCCCTGGAGTCTCGATGGTGAATGCCCCTTGCCGCTGCACCGCCCATCGTACTCGCCATTGGCTGACGTGCAAAATCAAACACTGCAAATGAGCACACATGTCCAAGCCCATCTACGTGGATCGTGTACTTTCTAAAGAAGTCGATCAGCTCCGATGCACACCCTGGTAGAGACAGCCACAGCACGAAGGGTGTCGTCACTACACTCAGCAGCTCTTGGAAGAAGATGTAGATCTTGAGCGTATACAGCTGTCCAAACGCTTGATGCACCTCCGCCGAATGAAAACGACCTTTCCAATCCTGTGGTAGATAGTGCGTGTGCTGGATCACTTCGCGCAGCACTGCTTCAGGCTCGAACACGAGATGCTCGTCTGGGATCATGCCTCGCGCCACCGCAAGGATAGCACCAAATACACCAATGTAGAACAGCACATTACGTTGCGGCGTAATGTCGAAATGCAGGAAAAGGTCCGGATCGATCACCGAGGCGAGGATGAGGACAGCAGTGAAAGAGCCAGCAATGAATGCTACAAATCTTGCTACAATTGCTGTTTTCTCCTTGGGAAACTGATCGATGTACTTTTGCGCTGGTGCATACGATGTGTGACACCGCCTTCGGAACAGATGCGGCAGTTCGTTGAATTCGCGGAACTTCCATCTCGCATACTGAGTGTACTGTCGCGAACCCAAGTTGGACGGATCCTTGTGGTACTCTTCAAAGTAGCGGAAAAACGAGTAGACCAAGAGGTACAGCACGATGAAGGGCGCAAACATCGCATTCACCACCGCCATGAAGAGAAATCGTCGTCGCAACCCTTCGATCAGATCGGCTCGATACCTTTCGGATAGGAATTGATGTCGCACCTGTCCATTCGAGTCAAAGAGAAAGCCAAGAAGACAAAAGTTGAGGTTCCATTCCAAGCTTCGTGTGAGTGCAGGGCTGCGATTGCGCAAACCGGGCACCGAAAGATCCAAGATATTCTCGTTGAACAGGGCGATGAGATAGTTTTCTTGTCGCATAATGCGGTTGGCCACATCGTGTGCATCCAGTCGCTGCTGCTGCGATGGCCGCAGCGATGTGCTCGCTCGATCGCCAAGCTCGATCTCGTCGGCAGAGCTGAGCGAAGTGTTGGGATGCTGCTCACGAAGAGCCGAGATGCGGTTGACCACCTCGTGCCATGGTATCGACTGTACGTCTGCATCGGGAATGCCGAGGAGGTGTTCGTAAAAGCGGTGCATGGCTCGCAGTCGCGAAAGTCCAAGCGCAAATTGCACGACTTGCCAGCCAAATGCTACCACCAGAAGTAGCACTATGACCGTTGTGAGAGGGGAGAAGCCAGCGACGCAGTGACCTACAATCACATCACCCAATTGGCCATCGTGACGAATGGCGGAGTAGTCTATACATCCGAACAAGAACGTAGAGAAGGAGATCACAAATGCGACGGTGAGAAGGTTGAGCGAGCGAGAGAGTGCAATACAAACAGCGCCTTTGCCGACATAGTAGCCGTACACCTCTTGCAAGAAGGCATCTAGATTGTCGACGTTGGCCCACATCCATAGAGCCTTTTGCTTTGCGTTGAGTCCTCCCACGGCAGAGGCGCGAGAACGAGGGTCGGATGTATTGGTACGGCGCTTGCTTGATCTGCTAGAGATTCGAGACGCTGTGATCGGTAGCAAAGAGGAAGTGGAACGTCGAGCTTCGGCGGAGATGAGACCAATCTCTTCATCGGACAGAAGATCCTCTGGGTCTTGTTCTTCGTCGTCGTCATCGTCGTCGTCATCAACATCTTGATCATGATTGTCGTCTTTGACTCGACTGCTTTTCCTGATACCATCCTGATTTTTTCCGTTGCTGTGCGAGACAGATGCGGCACTTGCTTGCATGCTCTCATGATGAGACTCTTCTCGGATGTCCTCCTGACGAGGTCGGCTGGAGCTTCTGCTTCTATGTTGGCTGGTGGATGGATGAACGATGCGAGACTGATCAAAGATGGAGGCTTTGAGGCTGCTGGTGGATGGCGTTGGCGGCGGCAGTTGATCCAGTTTATCTGGATCTGCAAAGGGAGAGTTGAGGTCCATCTTGGTCCATCCTCTTTGCAGAATGAGTGGTTGGTAGTCGATACTGGTTCGATTAGAGGCGGCAGGATCAATGGATGAGGAGCGTGAGTTGCAGTATCAGGCTGCAGCGTGTGCGGACCCCCAATGCTTTCAGATTTGAGTGATCGTGTGAGGTTGAATCGTTCAAGTTGGTCAAAGATGATGGTGTGTAAGTGTTGGACGATGTGAGCCTCACCTTTGCATTGCTCTGGACCCTTGCCTGACAGTCACAGAGTCAGGGTCTGATAAGTGCTCCTGAAAGAGCTGAACCACGATTTGTGAATGGCATGCAACGGCAACGGACGCGCTTCTGCATACGGACAGCAACACAGCTCAAGTGCACAACCTCCACTCGAATGAATGCATTCACAAATTCGGTCCCTTTTCGGCTCAGCGTCAGTCGTGAGTGTCACACTGTGGGTTAAATGCCAAATCTGTCGGTATCTGTCGGTCTCACATCTTGAGGACTTAAGCGGGCACACGTGATGCTGAATTCTGAATGCTGAATGCTGAATTTTGTTGGCTGCGGTTGAGTTGAGAAGAAATCCTCAGTGAATCGCCAAGCGCCAAGATGAAAACTGCTGCCCAAACGGACGATCTTCCTTTCTTCTTTTCCTCGTGCAGCAAACTTATGACCGCCTAGTGTTGCTCCCTCGGCCTGAAGATTTGGCATCTTCGCGGATGTTGAATCTTCACAGCGCTTCCATGGCCATGAGGTGAGCGTCAAAGGTGGTCTAGATCAACTCGCGACTCCAGGGGGCTCGTTATTTCATGTTTGCTGAGCCCTCGCACCGTTATGGTCCGGTCATATCTTGGACGTTTCCTTGGCAGGGCACGTTCAGGGATCGGATTAGGTCCGCGATCCAACGTCTTAGCACCCATGCTTCCTTCTGCTCCCCTTCTACTAGGCCGAGCAAGGAAGTGGGTCGGTGGTTGGCACAGTCACGACTCTTTTTTCTTTTCATCTTCTTCCTTTCGTTCTTGTCCTCAAATCACTTTCTGCTATCGATAACCAAACGTCGTTCTTGCCAAGTTGGTCTGTGCAAGGCTTGTGGAAGCGAAGACCAGCATCCAGGATCAATACGCTAAGACTGACCAACTATGTGAACATCAACTTCACACCGATGTCCTCCGCCATGGACTTGTTGGAAGTGGATCTTCAACCAAAGTCAAAAGCGTCGCAACCAGAGCAAACAGGGCGCGAGTCACACTCAGCTCCGGGCTGAAGACCTAAGTTACGATAAGACGATGCTTCTCGATGCTGAGACAGACCGTCGTGTCTATGTTAGCTGCCAAGCCTTCTCATGGGATGTAACAAAATATATATTCAATGCTTGCGCTGACCCACATCGAAGGCAAGATGGCCGAGTGGTCTAAGGCGTAGCATTAAGGAAGATATCTCGCTTGCGAGGAAACCTGCTATCTTCGGGCGTGGGTTCGAATCCCACTCTTGTCACAATTTCTTTTTGTTCTTTTTTTTTGGGGTATGATATCGGCCTAGAGATGCTTTGGATGATCCCATTTTTGTCTTACTACAGAATATAATCTCTGGACATGCTCATGCAACACAGTATAGCCAGCTGTGCATGCTTTTCAAAACTTGAGCTTTGTGTTCGACCCTTTGATTGCTGGCTTGCCGGATGTCGTGGCGAAGGAAAAAGCAGCGTTCGCGTCTTTGGAGTGAGCTTACGGTCTTCTTTTTTTGCCTTTTTTGATATCATTTTCCGGACGCCTTTTTGTGCCTTCTTTTGTTCAGAGCAAAGAGCAGCACACGGGCCAATTTCCAATTTCAAATCGAATGCGGCAGAGTAACTTCGCAGTTCTTCTTCTCATGTGTAACAAGCATCAATATTGTCGTCAGTGCGGAGAAGGGAGAGAGGAGCACAGTAAGCAAACTGTTCGCCGCTTCTTCTTCTTTACGCACCTTCATCCTCACCATCCTCCTACGTCTCCTTCTTCTCCTCCCTCTCCTCAAGAAGGCGATAGGCAATCACCACAGCAGCGATGCCTTCCAAACGCAAGGGCAACACGCCCAAGAAGGCAGCAGCAGTCCCTGCTTCTACTCCCTCCAGAGCTAATGGCGATGTCACTTCCGCCGGTGCAACCAATGTCAACGGTAGACCTCTCAATCAGACTCAAACTCAAGCACAAGTGGCCGCTGAATACCGTCGCTACGTCGAAGCCAAGGCATCACGTCGAATTGACCCCAAGAATTACACTCGCACTCCCAAGTCCGGCTTGCTCGTCCTCATCGTCTTGGCCATCTTCTCGTTCCTCGGCTCGGTCACGCTCTATCTTCACTACAAGCTTCCAGCTCCTCGCGGTCCCACGACCATAATTGCTTCCGGTGTCACTGCCGCTGATGCTGCTGCTTACCATCCTCCTGTCCCTGGTGTGGTTCCCGCCAACGCTGCTGATGAGACCGCCAAGTTCCACGAGCTCTTCTCCGAGGCCAACGCAGTCGGTGTCATGCACCATCTTTCAGTCGATGTAGGCTATCGAATTGTCGGTACCAAGGAGCATCTCGAGGCCGAGAACTGGGTTGAGGATGTTCTTCGTCGCTACGAGGGTTATCACAACACGGGTACAGCTGCTAACCCTGGTCGTACTCAGGTCGAGGTATACAAACAGATCGGTGACGGTGCCCATCGTTTCGATTTCATGTCCAACGTGGTTTGGAAGCGATACTACTCCATGTCGAATCTCGTCGTTCGCATCTCTGACGGCACTGATGAGAGTAAGGCTAACAGTCTTCTTCTCAATGCGCATCTTGACAGCACCCTCCCAAGTCCTGGTGGTGCTGATGACGGTGTTGGTGTCGCCATTTTGCTCGAAGCACTTCGTGTTCTCACATTGCCCAACACCGGTCGGAGACTTTACAATTCGGTAGTGCTTCTCTTCAACGATGGTGAAGAGTCGCTTCAAGACGCAAGTCATCTTTATATTACCCAACACAACGAGACCAAGTCTGGCGTTAAGGCGGTGGTCAATCTCGAGGCTTGCGGTACTAGCGGTCCTGAACTTCTCTTCCAAGCTACTAGTCAGGAGATGATTGAGGCTTACTCCAAAGTTCCTCATCCTTTTGGAACCGTCTTGGCCAACGATGTTTTCTCTACTGGTCTCATCCTATCCGATACAGATTTCCGTCAATTCGTCGAGTATGGTAATGGTCTTACTGGGCTTGATATGGCTTTGGTAGGCAATTCTTACTACTATCACACTCGTAAAGATATCCCTGTCTATCTTGAACCCGGTGCAATCCAACACTTTGGTGAAAACACACTTGCCATTATCGAACATCTCTGTCTTAAGAACGATAGCGTGGAACTGCTTCGTAACATTCAACCGCATCAAACGAGACATTCGCTTCCCATCTACTTTTCTATCGCAGGTCGATACTTTATCTTGCTCCAAAACAAGGCGTTCAAGAGTATCGTCATGGGTTTATCTGCTTTTATCAACTTTCAACTCTCATCCATCGTCAGATCCGAGAAAGATATCAGTGCGCTCAACTTGACCATTCTGAGCGCGATTTCGGCGATCTTTTCCATCGTCGGTGCAGCGTTAGGTGCCAATGTCGTGGCAGTGATCATGACCAAAGTGTTGGGTAAAGGAATGTCTTGGTACTCTCACGAGTTCTTCCCTATTTTGCTGTATGGTCCGCCTGCGATTGCTGGAGTGTTGATTGCTCAGTGGCTCACTTCGAAAATGGTGAAGCCGTATCAGCGACCTTATTTGGAGCGTTCGAGTCTTTCTGGATTGGGTATCTTCTTCAATCTTGGTTTGCTAGGATTGAATGCTTTCGGTATTGGCAGTGCATATCTGATGGCACTTGCTTCGTTGACATTTACGATTGCGACGACGTTGAATGATTTCGTGTTGATTGGAGTTGGGAATATCGAGGAAAAGCTCGTTGCACCAGATAATCGTGTTTCGCCATGGGTGTATGGAATTATGACCGTGATTCCTGGTATTGTGGGTACGGAAGGAATGGCGAGCTTCTTAGATTTGTTCGTTCCATTGACCGGTAGGATGGGCGAGATTTCGCCTGCGGATCACATTATTGCAAGTATTGTGGCTGGTTTGGCTTTCCTCAGCTTCCCATTTGCTATTCCACTCGCGCATCGTTATACGTCGGAGAACCTCAAAAAGACCATCGTTGCGCTGTTGGGTATTACCGCAGCAGTGATGGCAGTCTTTGCTAGTCCTGGATGGAAACCTTTCGATGAGGCGCATCCTAAGCGATTGTTTGTTCATCAGGTGGAAAACATTACTTCGGGAGAATGGTTTATGAATGTTGGTGCTGCCGATCCTGCTCCTGGTTTCAAGGCATTAGCGAATGAGCTTCAGGCACAACTCGGTATCGCAACGGAAAGTCAAGCGCAGCTCAAAGAGATGAACGATTACAATTCCGACTTTGATATTCTTTATCCTGTCTCTGCCTTCCTAACACCCTACAAGTTCCAACTTGCTGCTCCACCTGCTTCTTCTGGTTTCACCACGAAGTATGCCGCACCTGCACCCGAGGCAGATCACTTTACAGTGAAAGCTACCAATGAGATCATCGATCTTGAAGCCAACACACGCAGCCTTACCCTCGAGATGAACCATCCAGGTGTCATTTGGTCGGTGGTTGCATTTGATGCAGAGATACTCTCTTGGAATCTCCCTTCTGCTCCACCTGCCGGGTATCAGAGACACCATATCAAGAGTGTCGCTCGACACGGTATCTATTCATGGTCTGTTGATCTGGTACTACGTCTTCAACCTGAAGGTGTTGAAGCGGCTAAGAAGCGAAATAGTGGAGTTTTAGCCAAGTTGAAGAATAAGGCTGCAGGTGATGGAAAGCTTATCTCGACGAAAGAAGGGGGTAAGACGGAAGTGGAAAGAGATCCTTCGAGATTGTGGATCGACGCTTCGGGTTTGGTAGCGGATGAAATGTTCCCTCAACATAGACATGTGGCTGGTAAGGATAGACCGGCGATGAATACGTTTGTGAAGATGGATGGATACATGCAGGAGAAGCATCCAGAGGTTGATGTCATGATGTTGACGGTTGTTGCTGGTGTCTTTGAGGCCTGAAACGATCCGCTAAGAACGGCTGTAGAACCAGTTTTTCCAATGCCAATAGAAATAGACTGACTCATCTGTACTGTACTCTTACCTTGTTGGCTGTGTGTGCAAGGATCAGACACCCTACATCTCTACCTTTGCATTTGAGGCTATGCTGCGATGGTTGCGAGTGTATGAAGACCATCATTCACGTTTTTTTTTTTTTTTTTTGGAATCCATAGCGAAAACAATTTAGGAGGTCTAACAATCTCAAACCGAGGCGCAAAAATTCTAAAAATTCTAATTGCAGAAGAAAAGAAAAAGTTGCCGTCGCTTTCAATTTTTGATTTGATCCTCCACAACTTGTTCCCTCTTTATCACCTCCTTTCCTTTCCATTTCCTTCCGTCTCACTTTCTTCCATCACAACACACCTTTCGGAAAAGCTATCTCTTAAGATGGTGCACAAAGATCCTGAGGGCTACGTTTCCGACTCAGGCTCCAACGCCTCTTCTGGTGCTTCCTCTTTTCCAGAAGAAGCCGATCAAGATTATGGTGATTGGCAATCCGATGCTTCTAATCCTGCTTCTCCTACCTTTTCTCTCTTTCCTGATCCTTCAACTGGTTCTCTTGAATCTTTTTCGACTCCAATTCTTGCCCTCGAACATGCCAAATCGCATGGATGTGATTTCGTCTCTCTTGTCTCCAAACTTCAACTTGATACACTTCAAATCATTCGTTTCATCAACTATATTCGTCGAAACAAATTGACTGCTGAACAAATCAATTCAGTACAATCTGCAGATTCATTCTTAAACGATGATGAAGAGCTTACTCCTGTGGAGGGATTTGAAGATGATGGATTGTTACAAGTCGATTTTGATCTTCTTTCGACTCCTTTAAATGAAGAAGTGGCCAGAGAGGGAGAAAAAGATAGGATCAAACAATTAGAAGAACAACTAGCAACAGCTAGAGCAGCATTTGATGAACTTCGATCCATTCATGCTTCAACTTTAGGACTTTCATCTGGAGATCTTAAAGATGCTTCTAATACCCAAATGAGTGAAATTGATCGAAGTAAACTTGCATCTTCCAGTCTATCAGCTAGTAGAACAAAAAGAGGATCGAATGAAGAAGAAGATGATATTCTTTATTTCGATTCTTATTCTACTAATAGTATTCATCAAACTATGATTACTGATAGTGCTCGAACACTTTCCTATGCTCAATTCTTATTACATCCTTCTAATTCGCATTTAATTAGAGGAAAAGTTGTAATGGATGTTGGATGTGGAACAGGAATTCTTTCACTTTTTGCTGCTAGAGCAGGAGCTAAACAAGTTATAGCTATTGATGCAAGTGGAATAGTTGAACGTGCTAAACAAAATGTAGAAAATAATGGATTTGGACATATAGTTAAAGTATTTAAAGGAAAACTTGAAGATTTGACTGAAGATCTTAAACCATATGAAGGTAAGGTAGATATATTGATAAGTGAATGGATGGGATATTTTTTGTTATATGAAAATATGCTTCCAAGTGTATTGGTAGCTAGAGATAGATATCTGAATAAAGAAACTGGAATTTTAGGTCCGAATAGAATGACAATGCATTTAGCAGCATTTTCATCATCAGCGCTGTTACAGACAAAAATAGGTTTTTGGAAAAATGTTTATGGTTTTGATATGAACAGTATGACAAATGGATTACTTGATGAAGCATTTGTTGATGTTTTAGATAAAGATGAAATTGTTTCTAATAGTTATATATTTGCTGATTTAGATTTACCGGTTTTACCAGTTAAACAACCTGAACCTGAAAGTGAATTTATTTTAACTATCCATTCAGACGTTGAAGAGGTACATGGATTTATTAGTTGGTTTGATACATTTTTTTATCCTTCTTCTTCTATTCCTAAAGGAGCAAGTACTGAATGTGAAAATTTTAGTTTAACAGAAAAAGATGTAGTTGGATTGGATCTTAAGAAAAATGAGATTGTAGAAGTACCAGAAGAAGGAAAACAAGAAGAAGAGGGATATGTGGTAAAATTTTCAACTTCTCCATATAGTAAAGAAACTCATTGGCAACAAACACTTTTCGTATTAAAACATCCAATTACTGGTGTTAAAAAAGGTGATAAAATTAAAGGTAGAATCGTCGTTAGACAAGATCAAAAACATTTAAGACAGTTAGAAGTCGATTTACATTATTTACATGTTAAACAGAAGGAAGAAGCGGGTTCAGAAGCGAAGAAGAAAGTTGAAACTATGGCTGTACAAATGTTTATGGTTCGTTGAATTCTCCAACCCCAACCCTCCATACTCATTCATCATACAATATCACAATTGCAATTCAATTCAAATTGTGTAACTTTGCGAAAAGTCAAATTCGTTTTTTTGAGTGATACAAAGATATATACAAAGGTTTATCTCTTCCTTTTTTTCTTGTGGTCAAGAAAGTGAGGTGATACATATCAAAGTTCAATTTTCCCTTTAACCCCACCAGCAGCACCACTAAAACCATTTTTCCAAACGAATTCAAAACTTTCCCTAACCGTCCCCAACACCTCTTTAATTGAACTATAACCTTCTTTTTTGACCAACTGGTATAAATAGTTCACATTCATCGTTAAAGGATCAGGTTGACCGTCCATAGTCCACCACCAAACAGCTTCCCAAGTAATAACCGCTACAACCGCCATGAAACTAGTCATACCCAATAACATCAAAATGAAAAATTTCATCATTTCATCTTTATCTTTTTTATCAGCCAACCTTCTTTCTTCTTCAGTCATTAAATCTCTTGGATCCCTTGCATTCTTTTTAGCTTGTTCTAGTGCTTGTTTTGCATCTTCCGTTCCAGGTAAAATATTTTTACCTGAATGTTTTAATATTAATGCTTGAGTACGTCTATCTTCTGACCAAGTTTTCAACGCTTGAGCTCTTACATCTGATAAATTACCTTCTGCTGCATCAGCTACATAAGAAGGATAATAAGTTTCACACCATTGTTCAATTCTACCTAATTCAACGCTCCATTTGATAAAATTTGGATCAGATGGATCAAGTCTAGAATGTATCTTTCTAGAATAACTTAAAAAAGTATAAGCAACATCTCTAGGATTTACAGCTTTTAAAATTAATCCAACAGCTACACCTTTCCTAATTTTAACATTTTTCTTAAAAACAGCCGGATTATTAAACATCAATTCTAATGTAGCAATAGCCATAACTTGAGGAATAGCACAAAAGTTAAAAACACTTTGTTCTTTTAATAAAGCTAAATAATCTAAGGCTGAAGTAGCATGACTCATAGCATCTAATAACATACTTGAAAGAACATACATACTTCTTTGTCCTAATTCTCCTTCTTTCGGTTTAAATTTCCCACTTCCTTCTGTAATTTCAACAATACCAGATGCAACTTCAGCTTGAGATTTAAATTTGGCATAGTTATCACCCCAACATTGCTTAGGCCAAAAATGACGACCTTCTTCACAATCTTCAGCATAATCTCTGATGATGTTTGTCTTTTGTAAGAAAAGTCCCATGTGATTAGAAAGTTCTAATTGATGTCCTAACCAAGGTCTTTCTAATTTACTCTCACTAAACAATCTACTTAATCCTTCCCCAACCAAACCAGCGACGAAATGACAGTATAAATCGAAGTCTCCCCACGTACCTACACTCAATCCACCCTCACCCTTCTCTGTTAACTCAATGTAGGAAGCCATACCAGCGCCCATTTTAGCCGTGATATCACTGATAACTGTCTTGTAACCTTGATCCAACAATTGATATTCTGCAATGACTTTATCGAATTCAACAAGGAGTTGACGATCTTTTTCGTTGGGACCAGATTCGGTGAAATTCCAACCGGGTTGTTCAAGGTATTTGTAAAACTCGATGAGAAGAGGGATTTTGCGTGATGCAGGGATGGTCATATCATCTTCGATTGTATCCAAAGCTCTAAGAACGAGATAGAAGAGACAAATGACTCTGGAAAGTTCACCTTTGAGTTCTTTGATGACAGCAGCGAAAGAACGAGAGGTTAGATCGAGGAATGACCAACAATCTCGCATACGTTGACGATCCCATCCTGAAGCGGAAGGATTGGAAGTAATATCGTTCAAGGGATCGCGCCAAATTTTGTAACCGATGAGAGCTCGAAGTTCGGAGGGATGGGTAAGACCGAGAAGAACGTAAGAGAGGACACCCATCTTGTTGAAAAATCTGCTTATGGTAGGAGATGGGAGGAGTCAGTGGATGGTGGTGTAGGGTCAGGAATGGAGAGGAGAAGAGCAAGAGGATGTTTGATTTCTTCTTGGAATTCTGACAGGCGTGGGGAGAGAGAGCGCGAGAGAGAGATAGAGAGAGAGGAAGAGGGCAAAGAGGCAGAAATCAGCTTTTGTGGTTGGTCGGTGCGTTGACGGTTGGAGAGAGTGGGAAAGTGCAGAGAGACGCGCGTGTCCAAAATAATCTGTGTTGGCAAACCGACGTTTCTGTTTCGCTTCTGCAGAAATCAGCCAACAATTGACAATTCAAGAAATCATCGGGTCAGGCCCCGATTTCACTCGACTCATACGACTATATACTGTATATACACAACCAGTCGACATCACACCAAGATGGAGATGAAGGGTTCCTCCTTTGCTACTGAATGACCTGAGATCACTTCCTCAGATGATTCTTGATCCACTCTTTTGCAGAAAGACTACAATTGTAGGCGGGATCTAATCTTTTCATCCCAAACTCAATTCCTTGCTGTTCTTCCTCTTCCTCTTCTGCCCAGTCCCGGCTCGGTTGATGCAATGCTAGCGCAGCCAGTCCTAAATACGTATGCAAAAGATCCGGATGTTCTCCAGGCATCTTGCTAATACCTCCCACTTTGCTTTGCGCTGACAAAACATACCTCGCATCCTCCCTTGCGTCTGTCATTCCATGCTGACCTAGAAGTGCTAATGCCGCTCCGTTCCAGAACGAATAGCATACATCTGGTGGTAATTTGTTTGGTCTACCTTGAAAACCGCCTGTCAACTCTACCTCATTTTCTCCCTCCTCTTCCGCATCTTGATTCTCATCGACAGCTTCAGTCGACGTAGGTATTGTGAGTGAGGATGATACTTGTCGGTGAATGATCCAATTGATCGCTTCCTCCTCTCTCTTCCATTCCACATCGGTTGGTAGAAGATTCAGAGAGGCAATACAACAATAAGTCATACCTGAATGCGATTCTTGCCATTCGCTTGCTCCAAACCCTCCGTCGTACCTTTGACATTTTTCCAAATATTTTCTTGCCCTTTCTGAATCGATCGTATTCCATTCTCCCAGCATTGAGCAAATTGCTATCGCGCAATAAGTGAATCTTGGATCCGCATCATCCGCCTCTTTTTCTGAAGAGAAGCCTCCTGTCTCATCTTGCAAACTTCCAATGAAATGTGTCAATCCTTTTCTATCTAGCCTCATGAAATCATCTTGAAGAATAGCAAGTATCAATAGTGCTGCGTACGTCATGGCCAAATTTGGTCCAGCAGAGGAGGCAGAGGTGGAAGGGGAACCACGAAAGCCACCTTGAGGACATTGTTGTTCGTAGACCCATTCTAGTAAGTCGATACGTTCTTCAGAAGGGATCTTATCTAAAGAGTGCAAAAGGTCGAGGGAGGATAAAGCGAAATAACCAAGAGTCATTCGTTGATCATCTGCTGAAGTGTAAGGTGTGGGTAGGAGTCGAAGACATCGAAGGAGGAAGCTAACGTGTTTTTTGATTTCCAAGCACGAGCCTAAGTTTGGTTGGGAAGATATCGATGACATTCTTGTATCCCATCGTATGTGTGCGCGAGAGAGGGGATCGGAGGAGTAAAGACCAACACTTTGAAAGTGTTACTTTGTTGAAACCCTTTAAGCACAAGCCATCAACGCGGAATTCGGATTTCGGTGTTCCACTTCTTCCGACAATTTTTCAGTACCTTCTCCTTCTCCTTCTCTTTCTCCTCCTTCTTCTGTACCACTACCCCCTCGTATCATACTAGCAACTCTAAGGAGACAATGTCGACTAGCACATCGATTCCAAGATCATCAAAACCACGTTGGTTCGCACCATCATCAATCCCACCCATTCTCTTACTCACCTTCGTCACATCATTCGCTTTCAACCATGCTCTCATCACCACTCAACGTAAACAAGATCTTAGGCAACATCGAATCCACTCATCTCTTTTACAAGATACCATCAATTACAACTCTCGACTTTTATTTCATCTCAATCCACCATCATCAAACCCATCGCATTCTTGGTTCTACAAACAAAAAATCACCCTAAAAGAAGAAGAAGACAAAGATCAGGAATGGATAAAAGAAGAAAAAGAAGCTTTACTAAGACGTTGGAAGGCTTTAGGTTTAAATCCCATCAAAGATGGTCTTTTACCTCCTTCTTCATCAATAAGAGAAGTAGAAGAAGGAGAAGATAGAAATACAGACCTATCAACAAATGAAAATACAGTTAAAGAAGTTACTTGGAGCGAAATCTTTCTTGGTAATCGAGAAAAACGTAAAACTCTCACAGAAAGATGGCAAAAAGTTACTGCAGGTATCAGAGATTCTTTCACTCAATTCAAACCTTCTTCCTCCTCTTCCTCATCACCAAATCCTATTTCAGCATCCCAAACATCAGAAGCAGAAGAAAAAGAACTTGAACAACTCTCACAACTTTGGTCAAATCTTTCCGAATCAGAATAATACCTCATCTCTTTACTTTGTTCAATTTGTATACCCATCCTCGCACACTCATTTACAGAGGAATAGACATAAGATTGCATTCAATGATGCTTTAACTAGCACGCAAAGCAACCGCTCGTTGAGCAACCATACTCCTCGTTACTCCTTCTTTGAATTCTAAACCTGTTTCAAACAACGCTTGACTTCGATCTTCATTCAAATACACACTCACCTTCACCTTTTTCCCTCCCTTCTCCTCCCTTTCCTGCTCACCGTTCGTTTCCCATACTAACCCGCATAGACCTAAACTCGACACACCCCCATCATTCAATTGGACCCTTTTCTCTCCTTCCAACCAATCTGCGCCTTGCAACTTCAATCCTCGAATGGCAAACTTTCCTCTTTCCAACCCTGCTTTGTTGTCGTTCAGTACCAATCTCAAACCAAGATTCTCCAGAGAAACCTTCGTAGCATGTGCAACACTCTGTCGTGTCGCTGTAAGGTATGCTCCAGGAGAAAAGAGGAGACCGAGGACCACTTCGACCATATCGTAGTTGGGTGTTGCTGTGCCGAGCGAGGTAGATTCGGCGGTGATACGATCAAGTTGGTCGAGCCTAGCTCGGAAGTCGACAATCCACCCAGCAAGAGTCAGCGACTTCGGCACTGAGTAGCGTCTCCAACTGGCAGGAATGACAGATTTGGGAAGATCTGTGAGAAGAGATCGATTGTGGTTGGTCTGACGCGAACTTCCATCGCATACCGCTACAACTTCTTGTAGGTCTGCGCGGACAGTAGCGAGAAGCGATGAGCCGGTGCGATGCTCTCTTGCCCAGAATCGATACAATGGGTCATGCACCGCATTAGCATCAGCTGATCCGAGAGTGGGAACGGTCGTAGGAAGAAGCGAGAGCCACTGCTGTGCATTGGCGCGAAGTGACTTCATCCAGCTTGGCTGCACGGAGGACGATGCAACTGCACCAACTCCGTCCCCTGCTGCTGCTGTAGAGGTAGAGGCGGAGGTTTTTGTTGCTGCAGTGGCATCAACACCTTCCTCGTCATCATCATCATCCGCCAACTGCTTCATCTTTACCAGCTTGTTCAATAAGGCTGTACCTTGTGCCGCAGCAATCACCTTTTCTGCGCTGGCAGGTAATGCAAGCCACTGCGGAGGTTGCTGCTCCGGCAAAGCCTGGACCCAGCTAATGAACGTTTCCATCTTGGTGCCCTCCGGAGCCACGAGCGCATTCGTCTCATCCTTTACCAGTTGGAAACCCACGTCATAGGCAGCCGCGCAGAATAGCTCATCCACGAATGAATCCAACAGCGTCTGATCGGGAGCATTATCAATCTTACCTCCATATACGCTCTGCTTCAGGAGCGATCGAATAGCATCCCACGGCAATTGCTGCGGATCAACATTGGCTCTACCTTTGGCGACCTGCGCCACCCACCCTTCAATAATGTCCAACGCCGCTTCCGCATCCGAGTCATTGAACTCGAAAGGCTTAGACCATCCCAGCGGAGTATACCGCAATCTCTCCGTCAATGTAGCATGGAAGAAGGCTAGCAAAAAGTAGAGCCTTGGTGTCTCTGCAGGTCCACGTTGCAACCGACTTGGGGAAATACTCTTCAAGCTATCGAGCATGCTCGCGCGGATCCCCGGTGGAGGCTCATTCATTAAAATACGCGAAGCTCTCAAGAAGTTGACCGGGATCGAAGGCGAAGTCTCGCATGTTAGGAAGAGTCGGAAGTTGCGGTTGGGATTGAGACCGTGCATCTTCTTCTCGAGTTGTGAGAGCCAGCTTGGGGCGAGATGCACATTCTTGAGCAGAACCCAGTTGCCACTTCGTGCAGCAGAAGTAATTGCATGATCGGCTAGTGCAAATCCTTCTTGAGAACCCATAGCAACAGGCGTGCATCGTGCGCTCACAAGTTTGACCAGATGGTCGACTCGGTAACTGGCATCGTAACCGGGAACCGAGCAGAGCGCGATTGGAGTGCTCGCATCCACTTCTTCGGCGACGATCTTGCCAAGATCATAACCGGGATCTCCGAGCACATCCTGACCAAAGATACGCGAGGTGAAAGTAGCCATGGCTTGGACGATGCGATCTGGTCGCAGACATTTGACGACGAGCATCCTGCGGACCTGGTCAGCCATATCGTCGTCATCGTTGCTGCTTGCATCTGCTTCTGATGTCCAAAAGTTGGGCACAGCCGTCTCTGGGTTGTTGGAAGTGAGGAACGCTAGCCACTTGTCAGTGTTGGCCTCCATGTGTTCTTCTATGGTGCGGAAGAAGTTGAGACGTTTGAATACCTGAACTCGGGCCAACTGCTCCTCATCAAGCATGGCTTCAACTTCGCCGTCACCACGTCGACGTGCGTCGCTGTTGGTCTGGGCAGCATGAGTATCGCCGGACGAGGCGGTTGCTGCGGCTGCGACATTGCCACCTTCGAGCAAGAATTCGTACTCCTCGCTGTCGAGTGTGTCAGCATGCCCTTCTTCGCGAGCTTTGATCTGAGCGAGCAGCATAGCAAGCATGACGTGATCGTGATGAGCAAGTGCCTTGCTTGTCCTTTGGAAAACCACCAAGAAAAGGTCTCGCATCAAGATCTCGAGCCGCTGCTTTGGGTCAGTGACACCGTTCAAGTGCGGGTTACGACGAAGCACAAAGTCGAAGATGTCAAGGAAGAAGCGCAACGAGAACTGATAGAAATGCGAGATGAGGTGCAGCTGGTCGAGCACAAAGAAGACCGAACTGCATGCTTTCGCAAGCGGCACATATTCTGCAGTAACCTGATCAACTTCTCGCATGATTGCGTCGGTCTCTTCCACCTTTGATGTGACTTCAGCTGCTTCCTTTTTGAGCGTCTCGAGCGTGTCAATGACCTTGTCGTCGTCCAAGATATTGCCTTCGGACTCGTTGAGCGCGGTGAGCAGCGAGCGTTCGAGATGTCGAAGGCGTAGTCGGAACTCGCCTTGCAACTTCATGAGATCCGTTCGCTTACGATCCGTATCTGGACGTTCGACCTTTAGCACCTGGTCAAGAGACTGACTCTGCAGACTGCTGCGGGTCATGGTAAAGTTGACGAAAGTGACGCGACTGCAGATGTCGGGCGAAAACTCGACCGATGGATCGCGGGTAGCGAGGAACATGTTGAAGGAGGGTGAAAAGTCGATATCTTGACTGCCAAGCCGGATCAGGACACGACCGCCGGTCCTCCTCAGCTCCTTGTTCAGTACAGGATTGAGGATGGGGTCCAAATACTCGACATCCTGGATGAGCAACGGATTTCCGAAACGAAGCGAGCTCTCAAGCGCTTTGAGAAAAGCCTCGTCGAGGAAGCTGGTGACGGTGAGCTTCTGCACCTTGAACTCGTTGAGCAAGAATTCGACCGCCTGACCCGAAGGATCGATGATGAGTGGGTATCGATTCCAGCGCTTGAGCATGATGGCGTTTTCGGTGCATAGGGTGTCGGCCGGGAGCGACTTGGCCTGCCATTCGAGTCTCTCATCTGCAGTGGAAAGATAGTCGGCAAAGGAGAGCTCGGGCTTGAACTTGATTTCTGCTTGACGGAGATGATCGGACCAGTATTGCCACATGGACTCTCGATACTGCTGATCGAAGAAGCCTGCATAGGCAAGCATGGCAGCAGAGAGCAGAGCATCACCGATGATGGTGCTCATCTGATCGTCAAAAGTGCGACTTCCAGTTTCCCAACGTTGCTTTTCGGAGGAAAGACTGTCAAGAAGCTGCATGGAACGCGAGACACGATTCTGAACACGCTCCATCTCGGATTTGATGGCCTGAGTTTCGCTGATAAGGGCAGCATATTCGTCCTTGTAGGTAGCGATACTGCTCTCGAGCTCGGCGATCATATCGACAATCTCACTTGCTTGAAGTTTGGTATCTTCCGCCTGCTGTTCAAGCGATTGCACTTCGTCACGGAGAGGACCGACCTTGTCGAGAATCTCGGAGAATCGAACCTGGGCAATGACCCACTTGGCAAGAGGACCACAAGCCTTACTTGCACGATTGATGGTCTCAAAGTTGTAGTCGGGTTTGGAGATGTAGTCTCGAATCATCTTTTCGCGGATCTGTCGCGTCATCTGACGATCGGTGTCAAAGTTGACGATGGATGCGATAAAGTCGTCCCTTCGAATGATGGCTTGAACTGTCTTCCAGCTCTCGATCTTGTGTCCAAGGATGATGCAGACGGATTCCATTGCATTCTTGACGGGAGCAGGCGGATTGCCCATGGATCTGACTTCGGTCAAATGCTGCTTCTTGATGTTGCTGACACTGGCTTGAGCATCTTGAACGGCAGGTTCGGCGTCCGCCAGGTCAGCCATGACCACCTGTCTACGTTGACCGATCTCTTGCTCCTGATTTGCAAGGGCAGCCTGAATCTGGATGGAAGCGGCACGTTTCTGTTCTGCCTCTTGCTGATCCTTGACCATGCTTTGCAACTTCTGATTGGCCTGGGCATTTTTAGCTTCGAGCTGCGTACGTTTGACGGCAAGACTTTTCTGAAGCTCTTCCACCTGATCCACGGTAGATCGAAGTTTGTCAAGACCGACGAGGAGGAAGCGTTGCTGATCTTCCAACTCATCGCGTTTCTGATTTGAGACTTGAACATAGTATTCGATAAAGCTGAGAAAGTGACGCGGTGACTGATGGAATCTTCGACCTTGACGCCGACGTAGACGCTCTGCAAATGTATAAACGGAGAAATGGATAAAGACAAGTGCTTCGACGACGAGCTGACGATTTGCACCTAGGTCGAGCGTATTTGTGAGTTCGGCAGCCACAGTTCTGCATGCATCGGGCGACCAATCGCCTGGCGCTTTCCTAGCGCCATCGACGTGGACTGCGTCCATATTGGACTTGCGAGCCTTTGGCAATTTGCGGTCAAGCAAGGGTAGTGGTGAAGATGATGGCTGGTGTGATGTTAGTGGTAAAAGAAAGAACCAAGGTTGTCAACGCACAATTCTCAAAAGTGTTGGTCTGTGAGAAAGCGCTTTTTGGCACGCGCTTCTCTCTCAAAGTGAAAGTGTTGGACTCAGCCGCGGCGGACACTCTCACACTGCCACGGTGTGATTCACAAAAGATTTGAATAAAGATTGTTAGGTCGGAAGCATGCACAATAATTCCAAAATCCGAGCTTCCCTTTCTTCCGAATGAATACAAATCAATGCCAAACTGACATGGACGAAGAATACATGCATCACGTGTATTTCGAAATCAGATCGACTCTGATGCAGAGGTCTTTTGAAATCAGAATTCTTCTTGAAAGCAACTCTGCGGTGTGGTGCTGCAATCACAATCCGTTCGATGTCCGAGACTTGCCAAAGAGCAACAAAACCAAAAGTAGTGAGCTCTGCAACTGCAGTTCTTGTACGCTTCTTCTCCTCATCATACTTTCTTGTAGCTCCTGTCTTCCCGCTTCGGAACGGCTTCGTCTCTTTTCCCTCCTGTCTCACTCGAGCTCAAACCAGGTCTTGCTTCGAGTCGAGCTTCTTCGGGAAATCATCTTTCCCTTTCAACTTTGCACACTACTTGATTGTAGCAAGTGCTTTCGTACTCCACATTCTTACACCCGTGGTAGCCTACCAACCTTTACTGCCCTGCACAGCACAGCACAACTCAACTTTGACGACGCAGATATCGATCTCCGCTAGAAACATCATGTCCGAACCATCTGCTGTTCCCGTCCCAGCGGGTGAAGCCACCACTCAATGGGCCTATCGTGCTCAAAAATCCATCGGTCTCAATACCGGTTCTCCCTCCTACACCTCAGTCTCTGGTTTCGATCAAGTTCAGGGAACCACTCGGGTCTTTCAATATTCTCCCGATGGCTCCACTTTCGCTGCCGCCATGGACGACTTTACTCGTCTTGTCGACACTCGTTCTGCTTCTACCTCGTCCATCAAACGTGACCTTCCTTGCGCCAAAGTTGTCGATCTCCAATTCTCCCCCAAAGGCGGTTTCCTTAGCACATGGGAACGTCCTTCCAAACTTGAGGATGGTTCCGGTGCACGCAATCTCAAGATCTGGGACACTGAAACTGGCCAAGCAGTCGCTTCCTTCGAACGCAAATCTCAGGAAGGATGCTTTTTCCAGTTCACCGCCAATGAACAGTATTGCGTAAGACAGGTTTCCACCGAACTCCAGATCTATGAATCGCGTCATATTGCCGATAAGGGTGTTGTAGGAAGGTTGAGGTTGGAGGGAATCACTAGTTTCGAAGTTGGACCTGGTGACAAGCCTAGTATTGCTGTTTTTTGCGGTGAGAAGAAGGGTGCGCCTGCTTCGGTTCGCGTTTATTCACTTGCTTCGCTTGTTCCTACCCCAGAAAACCCGCCTGCATCTGTGTCGCAAAAGACGTTCTTCAAAGCAGACAAGATCCAAATCAAATGGAACAAAGCTGGTTCCGCTCTACTCTTCATGACCTCAACAGATCATGACAAGACAGGAAAGTCGTACTACGGAGAGACTAATTTGTATCTCATGTCGGTTCGCGGTGATTTCGATTGTAGGGTATCTCTCGATAAGGAAGGTCCCATTCACGATTTTGAGTGGAACCCAAACTCGAAAGAGTTCATCGTCCTTTACGGATACATGCCTGCTAAAGCTACGCTATTCAGTCATCGTGTCAATGTGATTGCTGAACTCGGAACTCAACCGCGTAACTTTGTTGCATTCAACCCACAAGGTAGACTTTTCTGCATCGCTGGTTTCGGCAATCTCTCAGGCACAGTTGACATTTGGGATAGGGAAAACATTTCAAAAGGCAAACTGTTTTCCATGGATGCTAGCAACAGTTCCGTTTGTCAATGGTCACCCGATGGTCATTTCTTGCTCACAGCAACGCTGAGTCCAAGGTTGAGGGTGGAAAATGGGGTTAAAATTTGGCACTGTAGCGGTGAGCTAGTACATGTGGACATGATTGATGAACTTTATCAAGCTGGATGGAGACCTCAGACTAATGCTGGTCTTGTGGCTTTTCCTGCAAGCATTCCATCTGCACCTGCAAAGTCCGCTGCTGCTGCATCGTATTTGGCTACAAAGAAGGCGACGCAGAAACCTACGGGAACTTATCGTCCACCAGGTGCAAGGGGTCAAAACACTCCTGACATTTACAAACGTGTAGATGAGGGTGGATCAGGTGCTTCTACTCCCACTGGTACTCAATCGAATGGAGGAACTTATCAAGCTCCTGGATCTGGGAATCGAAAGAGAACTGTTCCTGGAGCTCCAGGTGCTGCTCCTCGTAACAGCAACGCCAACAACAATGCTGCTAATAACACTGGAAAGGACGGAAAGAAGAAAGGTGGAAAGCAACAACAGAATGGTAGAAACGCATCTGTATCTTCTCCCGCCGCAGCAACAGCGGCATCACAAGAGCCAGAAGTACCTGCTGTTTCAGGTGCAGCTGAAGTAGGTGGCAATGCAGGAGCAGCTAATCAGGAAAAGAAGGTTAGAAATTTGAACAAAAAACTTAAAGCTATTGAAGAATTGAAAATGCGTCAAGCAGGAGGTGAAAAATTGGAAGCTATGCAATTGGCCAAGATTGCTGCTGAGAATGAGGTTAGGAAGGAGCTTGCTAGTCTTGAGTAGAATGTACTTTGATTGATTGCATTAGATGTAGTTTTGCACATTGATTTTTATATGGAAGCTCAATGCATAACATTATACACCATCCAAGACAGAAGCCTATATGATTGAGCTTGCATTTTTTATATTTGCACGGAAGCTCAATGAAATAAAAACCGTTCAGAAAAAAGAGCGTAGTAATTGTGAAGACTTTTAAATTTGAGTAATGTGGAAATTTTGACACTTGAGGGGATGGAGCCGGGTTTTTGTGTTCATTCACCATCCAAAGGATAAGTTGGTTTAGTATCATTGACCTGAATACCACCTCTTCTCTGTAAATCATTATCTGGATAAGCGTTTTCCCAACCACCTTCAGCTGTTGGAACAGCTAACCATAATCTATACAAATGTCTTCTTGGAGCTGGAGGAGCAGGATCTTTATACTCTGTTCTAGCATGTAATACATGAACATCACTCACGAATTGAATATCACCTATGTCTAAAACCATATGTAAACTTAATTGTTTTGCAGTATCTTCCAGTACTTGCATTGCTTCTATTTGTTTTTCGGAAAGAGGAGGGATATGACCTGCATCAACATGTCTTTGAATACTTTTTAAATAATAAGGATCATAAGTTAAAATAAGTCTATTTTCAGGTTGACCTTTTTTCAAATGAACAATTGGTCTTGTTACCCATTCTTTTTGTTTCTCTTCTTTAGAAAATGAGACTTCACCTTTTCTATCAAAATGCCAAATATTACTTGCTAAAATTTCAGCAATATCAGGTCGATGAGATTGAAGATGATTCCAAACTGAATGAGAAGAAACAATATCTGATTCACCTCCTTCAATAGCTTTGTGAAGACAAAGTAATCCTACAATTCCTCCAGATGAATCTGTATGGAAAAATTGTCGAGCATTGGTACGATAAATTCTTACTTTATCAATTTGTGTTGGATCTTCACCAAGATCTTTCACATGTCCAAGAACATGTCCATATCGATTTTGTGATACAATATTACCAAGATATGAACCAAGTCCAAGATATGCAATGGCGGATAAACGATTACCCCAACGTTTTGTTGGTAGACCTTTGAAAAGATAAAATCCATGTCCTTCTACTAAACGCTTTCGAAGTTCAGTAAGGGTAGAAACTAGATCAGAAGGTAGAGGGAAGGTTGAACGTTCTATTTCACCCAATTCTCGTCCAGATTCGAGCCAAAGTTGAGAGGCTGATTCGAGTTGAGATACTTCGTGCGAAGTGAAGGTATGAACCCATTTGGATCGATTGGTTTCACCTGTGTAGGATGAGGCGTCCCAGACTGTGGGACCAGTGATCTTTTTAGGAAGTTCAGAATAGGGGGTGAGAAGGGACGGGATGGCATCGTGTTGACCAGAGGTAAGTTCTTGAATAGACGATTTGAGAGAACGCTGAGCTGCAATTTGGGAAGCGGAGAAACCACCAGAGCCTCCTGAGCCATCGCCGGATCCAGAGTTGTTGGTACTGGTGAAATGGTCCGAGTTTCGATTGAGTGTCGACAACATGGTTGGAGACGAGAGGGCAAAACAATGCGGAGATTTTTTTTAGATGGAGGAGTTAAAGAATGATCCCTGCTTATCTTTGGGAGCTTATAAGCAAGATGTGAAGAGGGTCAGGCTGCCAAAACATTAGGATCAGGGAGCGACAAACAGAAAGCACGCAAGAATCTACTTGGCAATGGCAATGAGTTACTGTACGCTCACATGGCATTTCGACCACTTTGTCGGACCGGACAATCTTCTTAGACGCCGAAGCAACTCTCTCGATACTCTCCTATCTCTTACGTACATCTCACATCCAGAACAAGCGTCATCATTCAGCAAAAAACCTCGGTAGAAGAAAGTCTGACACATGGCAAAAGCTAAGGGACACATTCAAAGCGACCGGCTATACATCCTAAGCTGCAAAGAAGGAACTGCACCTACAGTATTTGTGCTCAGCAAGCCACTCAAAATCGTGCTTTTTAACGACTCAAACGAAAAGATGCTGGTTCGTGCACCAGCAAGTTCAAGGCTGAGAAACAGAGCCTGAAGGTGTGTCGCCAATTCAAGGTTGAGAAAGCAACGCCAAAGAGCCGAGGTCGAAGATATTGCGTGCTTAGATGTCGGAATGATAGAAAGTCGGCACTTTCTGACGTTTCATTTTGCCCCGCACCAGAAGAGGATATTCAAGATCGCGTGCTTTCGAAAGCCTCGCTTGCATCCCCACAATGGTCGTGACTAAGCAGCTCAAAAAATAAAAAGCTGTCACTTTGGTTATTCTAACAACTCACAATATTTCATCGAGATTGTCAGCCCAAGGCGAGGGAACCAATATATCGAGGGAGTCGACATGGTCATAGCGAGACACTGAGAGCTTTGTCAGAATTGAAGTGGTACAGCACACGCTATCATGTTACTGGCACACAGGTGGATGAATGGGGTTAAACAGGACGGTTCCATCATCCATTACAGTGAGTAAGAAGTCTATGCTACAGGTAAGAAAAAGGATCTGATACAGTCCACAAGAGATAAAAGAAACGAAAACGAGCAAGGTCAGTTTTGCAAGCTGCCCGGGTGAGTACGGTGTGATCTTTGGGAGGCGATTTCTGGGGCAAAAACAACAACAACTGCAAGCCGTCTTCGGTCCAGCCTATACGTGCTTACAGTCGACATGTCTTCCCGACTAGATCTACCATCCCATAGTATAGAGCGATGGGTTGGGGTTTAAGTCATGCGGCTAGTCTGATAAATCTTAACGGAATTGATCAACCAATAAGCCTGACTGAAATCAACATCTTTACTCTGAACATAAGCTTGGCAAGTTGGATAACCTGTCATCTTTGCACAACTTTGCGACTGACCAGCATAAGCATTGTTCCACAAATTATCATTTCCAGCCCAATCACCACAAATCGTGTTACTGAAGACACTAACGTGATTGAAGAAGAATTTGGTTGGATCGCAATTTTGAGCAGGCCAACTTGCTTGAGGTTCACCCCAACCGGTTGGATCAGGTTTCTCTGCTGCAATATCAGTAGGAGCTGAAGATCTAGGGAAGAACCAAGCTTTAATACCTTCATCCTTATCCCAAACCATAGCGTGAATACCACCACCGTTAGCGTTGTACCCCACACCATAGTCAGTTCGTAGGGACGATTGAACTCCACATCCCTGGTTACCAGTATCGAAAGAAGCACAGTTGGTAGCTAGAGAAATGTTTTGAAGTTGATAAGTTCCGAGTTGAGAGTTGGTGGTAGAGTTGACATGACATCCTTCGATGGTGTGAACCGAGTAAGTGTTTTGAGAGGTGAAAGAGATACCTTCGACAACGTCGATTTCTCCTCCATTGGGCCATCCACCAGCTGGGTTGGTAGGAACAGTCCACCAGGCGGGCCAGAGACCACAACCAACAGGCATATGGGATGCATCCAAAATGAAAACTCCAGTGGTGAAGGTGTCAAAGGAGGAAACACGAACGGCTTTCATGTAAGGAATAGGTGCGGCCGAAGTTGTGGTGGAGGCAGAGGTAGAAGTGGAAGAGTTGGAAGAGGTACTAGAGACGGTCGAGGTAGGAGAAGAGTTGGAGACTGCCTGAGCACTGAATTGTCCGTTGGCGGCGGACGATGAAGCGCTGCTCGAGGTGGAACTGGAAGCAGAAGCAGTCGAAGTCGCGGCAGGAACAGAGGCAGAGCTTGAAGTCGAGCTAGAGCTTGGGCTGCCACTGCTGCTAGCCGAGGACGAAGACGAACCAGAAGCGACCGAAGCAGTAGAGACAGCACGACGCTGGTTAGGGTTGCTGCTCGTCGTTGTAGCACTAACAGAAGCACTAGTGGACGTGGAAGGGTAAACACGCGTGGTAGCATAACCCATATATACCTGTCCGTTGACAGTCTTGATCATACCCATTGAGGCAGCTTCTTTTTGACCAATGTAGTCAACCAAGCCGTTGGTTGGGTCACGGAAAGTGAAGAAGTACATGTTCTGATAGAAGTTGGATTGATCGTACTTGGCCATCATGTTGTAAACCTTGGGAGTAGGAGTGGGAGTGACACTGCTTGAGGTGGTAGACGACGAGGTAGTGGACGATGACGACGATGTTGTGGTAGAGGACGAAGTGGTCGTGATGGAAGATGAAGTGCTGGTAGTCGTAGTGCTAGTCGAAGAGGAGGTCGTTGTTGAGGTACTCTTCGTAGTAGGGGCTGGGGGAGGAACAACGACGACAGGAGTGTTGGCGGATGAGGTAGTTAAGGCACGGTTTGTGGAGGAAGTCGTGGGCTTAGGAGTGGTCGAAGTAGTTGCAGGAGGTCTGGGTGTGGTCGACGTGGTTCTGGGAGTAGTGGCAGGAGGCTTGGGCGTAGTGCTTGTTGTCCTCCTCGAAGTCGTGGTAGGCGGGGGAGGGGGCGGCCTAGGTGTGCTTGAAGGCTTTTTCGAGGTAGTAGTAGGAGGTTTAGGCTTAGGTGTACTAGTAGTCCTCCTCGTCGAGCTGGTAGTCTTCCTCTTACTCGAGGTGGTCTTCTTACGCTGTTGCTCCTTCCTACGCTGCTCCTCCAGCCTACGTTGCTCCTCGAGTCTACGTTGCTCTGCGAGTCTGCGCTGCTCTGCAATCCTACGCTGCTCTGCGATCCTACGCTGCTCAGCAATTCTCCTCTGCTGCTCAATCTTCCACCTCGGTGTTGGCGTAGGCTTCTTGTGGTGTTTCGTCTTTTTGGCTGCTCTCCTTGCGTACTCGGTGCACCTTCTGTACACTGTTTCATAGATAGTCTTTGTGACAGTAACCGTTCTTGTCTTGGTCTTTGTACGCCAATCGATCCTTGGATCACGCTTGTCCATCTGACCAGGAGCAGCAGTCTCGAGCGAACGACGGTGGTGGTGACGACGCGTGTGTGAAGCAGGGCAAGGTGTAGGTCCGGCACGCTTGTGAAGAGGGTTCACGTCTTCTTCGTCGTTCTCTTCTGGAAGGAAGACAGTGATGATCTCAAGCTCATCATACTCGTCATCGTCATCGTTGTATTCGACATCCTCCTCATCGACGGTAGGTGAAGCAGAGTCTGCGCGTTTCAGGGGAACGTCAGCGTGTTCGAACACCGCTGGAGCAGGAGAAGGAGCAGCCTCGACACGTGGAACGATGTTGCTTGTGGAGTTGGTGATAGGACGACCGCGACCGAAGAATCCCATTGCAGGGGCCGGAGCGTTTTGCAAAGCGAGCAACAGAAGCGCCGCCTGCACGATCACGGTCAATCTGACCGCAAAGTTGACCATGTTGTCGAGTCACTTTCCGAGGGCTATGTCGATTTGTCTAGAAGGGTTGAAGGGATCGTTCGACGCGTTGGAGTGGTAAAAGAATGTGAGTCGTATAAACGAATGTGTTTGACCGATGTATTGGTCTTGACTTGGTGTTAGGGGGGAACGAGAGGCGGGGAGGGTTGGAGAGGGGAAAGATCAAGATGGGGAGAGGGTGATGGATGGAGGGAAGGATCGATTCATCTCGTCGGGCGGATCTAGAATGTGGCGATGTCTTATACTCTGACACAACCCAGAGTCTTTGCAACTGTCCAGGCAGGGGTTCGACATCTGCTGGGCGGCCATCTAGGCGCTTGCGCAATGCAACGCTGGCAGAGCGAAAGGTAGCGCTGATCATGATGCCAAGTCGGAGCGGACGGAGTGCAAATTCACAGGCTTGTGCCTCTTTGAAGCCACAATTGTCACCTTACAACGGGAAAGGAGAACCTCGTGGTGCCGATGAGCCGTAATTTTGCCGATGTGACCGAGTCTTACCACTAGCGGCCGTGAGAACTGCAACAATGGCACCATCACGACTCTCAAAGAAGAGGGCAGGGCCTGCAGGGTCCAGCAAAGTACGGCCGGAGGAGTTGGCAGAAAACGCCGAGTCTCACTTCTGGAGATGGTTGACCTTGCCCTCTTGTCGAGAGCCCTTTCCTAGTCGCCTCAAGGAAGGACAATCGGACTGAATAATTAAGCGCACAGTGGCTTGATGCTTGGCAGCCGAGTTTCGAATGCTACTGTATAGGGCTGTCAATCTGTTGCCGCATATGGGACGGGAAAGAGAAAAGCGTTGGAAGGAAGGTAAGAAGAGAGCAAGAGGTCGGAGGCAGAGAGGGATCGACGCATGGGGATCTTCGACGTGCATGCAGTTTGCCGAAGTCAGGCACTGCACCAGTATGGAAGCGAGAATCACCACGTGAGAAGATCGTCTCCTCCTCTAGGAAGATCCCGAGTAACTCATGCTGTCCTTGCCAAGCGCAAGAAAGGAGAGGACGAAAAAAAGACAGCCGCATGTAGACCGAAGTAGACTTTGGTCGCAGTAGGTTTTCTCCTCGCTTATCCTCCTCGAAATTTTGCAGTTCGATCTCCGCACAACTCCTTGACTGACAACTTTCTTACTGCACTTTGCCTCAGAGCAGCCAACTTCCTTCTCGATCTGTTGGTCCTCCCTAAGCCATGGATACTGTTGACCGTCGCTGGTCGCGTTCTTGTCGTCTCAGCTCGAGTTCCATTGCGAGATCACTGTGAAGGAAGAGGACGTCGACAACGATAGTGGAACGTGGCAGTGAGAGAAGAGGCTTGTGTGCAGGCTCGGCGACTCGGGCAAAGGTGCAGCGTAAATGATATTCGTGCAGACGTCTGCCTTTTTTGACAGCTCGATTACAACCGAGTTTGTATTCACCTCGAAGCTTGAAATACAAAAAAATTAGAAAATCACTCTAAGCATTGAAAAGCCCGTATGCGTCTCGGTCCTCTTTCTGTTGCTCTTCCTCGTCTACTTACCCTCATCGACTTCCTTTTTGAGCGACACCACAGGACCTATCGACTCCTCATTCGCATCGGGAAGATCTAGTCAGATTGCTCAAACGCTATTGCCACAGACGCCTAGGACATACGTGCGGAAGTGTGACATTGCCAAGTGAAGCAAGAACAAATAACTCTGTAAAATTGCTGCTTTTAGTGAGTCTCGTGAACAGTGGGCAGCCCTTCCTCCTTCGGACTCCTTGACGGATGTCTTGCTACGCTGACCACTGCGATCTCCTGCTTTTCATTGTCTGCGCCCAAAGTCGTCACAACTGCAGTCTCTGTCTGTCCCTTCTGTCGCTGCTCCTCCTCCGCCATATCAATAGCTATCTGTTGCTCCGCAGCCTCATTATCCAACAAAATCTGTTGCTGTTCTCCTCTCAAATCACCTTGTCCACCACTATCCTTCATGAAATCATCCTTCAACCAGATACACCTTTCATCTCCCGTCTTTTCCATTTCCAACAAAGTCGCCTTGTGTGCATGATTAGGCATGAAAACCAACATTGCTCTAATGCCACCCAAAATACAGCAAAGACTGTACATGAGCTTATAAATACCGAACGTAAGCATGTCCAACATGTGAGGGTGTAAGTCTGGTCTGTTCCGCGTCTTGATGAATCGATACGGAATTAGAGGGATAATGGGAGCAAAGAAGATGAATGCAAAGCTTCTTAACCAGAATTGACCTGATCCACCTAACAAGACGAACATGGGAAGTCTAATCCAATCAATAAAGTTGGTTGTTGAGTTGTAGAACTGAGTGAACTTTTGCCAACCAATAGCTACCGGTCCTCGAGCTCCGTTCAAAGAGAACAGGAAACGTTTGGAGAATTGCCAGTAGAGTGTATGTCTTGCCATTTCCCAAGATCTTACTCGTTGATTGTAGTAGTTAGGAATACCAGCTTTGGGAGGACCGAGGAAAGTTTCTGGAGCAACGGTTTCAAAAGAGATACTAGCGTCGATTCCCATTCTTTCTCCTAAAGCTTGAAGTTCAAGACCCATCTTAACATCATCTGCAAAATAGACCAAGTCATGTCTTCGTAAAACCGCAATCATTGTATCTCTCTTCCAGAAACTGGCTGCACCGTGAGGGAACAGTACACCGCAGAGTTTCGATTCTGCCATTTTGGCAAGAGCCGACATCTTGTACTCGATATCTTGCCATCCCACGAATAGTGGACGATCACCCTTGTGATCGACTGCAGTGATTGGGTAGCAGACCGCAGTGACAGTTTCGGAAATGATGTGCATGGGTGCAGCAAAGTTTGCAGGAATGATGACGTCGTCATCGATAGTAAGGACGTAGTCAAGATTGAGAACAGCAGCAGCTTTGGCACCGACAAATTGAGCAATATTCTTGTTTCCCACAGGAAGCCAGATGTAGTTGACACGGGCAAACATTGGTTGGGATCGAATTGATGACTCCATATCGGTGGGTGGAAGAGGTGTGTTGCCGTTATCGACGATGAAGATCTGCCAGGGTTCAAAGTGAACAAGAGCGGCGAAGAGAACTGCTTTGAGGGTTTCGACATCGGCGTTGTGACAAGGGATGATGAGAGCGGTGGATTCGGTCAGAGAAGGGTGGGTTACCGAGTCCATCGCTATGCGTACGTCGTCGCCGTTGGCTTCAGGATCAACAGCCTGCATGGCCTTCTTTTCGTCTTCGTCCTCTCCACTGGAGGTGGTCTGAACCGGAACGAGGTCTTTCTCATCCTTCTCAGCACTAATTGCATCCGGGCCAGGAGTGAAAGCACCAGGACGAGCACCAGCAGCAGCAGCAACATTGCTGAAGTACGAACCCCGTCTTGAATCTCTTCTCGAATCCCTACTTGCTGTCTGAGCCAACATCAACTGATGCGAATTCGAGCTTGGACGACGTGAGATTTGTCTCTCAAGTTCAGCTCCGATAGCATTGAAGTTGATGGGTTCGTGCAAGATAATCGTACTTCTCCTATTACGAGGATCGAAACCAGGCGTTCTCGGCAAGGGTGGAATGGGATTCGAGTTGTTGGTTGCTTCACTACCTCTCCTCTCCGCTCCAGGGGTGTTTCCAGACGCAGCAGTGTATCTTGTAGACATGCGACGCATTGAGGGTCTAGTCAATCCAGACCATCTTCTCGTCGACATGTACGCTTCACGATCCACAATACCACTCTCCTGATCTTGCATCACTCCTGCATCATGTATATACTGGCTATCTTCTTCGTCATGCTCCTCTTCCAAGATGGTCGAGTGCATCTGTGCCGCCATATCCTCGGGGGCGACGTACTCCGAATCATCGCTGCTGATACTGTGCCTGGATTCGTGGTCCTCCGAATTGACATCCGTACTATCGCGACCTCGCGGTACGAGAACAGTACGGTCAGGCACGATTCTTGCATCTGGTACTTTGGCAACGAGCATGATGATGATCATCATGGCTGGTTCGAATCCGTACAGGATACCCATGATGACGAAATTCTTTCCATGCACTGCATGGTCGAACTTGTTCCACCAGTGATAGTAATGGTCCAGCAAAACAAGCATCGTAATCAAACCGCCGTAGAGGATCCACAGCGCCACCTTGCGAATCGTGATGGGAAAAATGATCTCTCGAGGATCGCACATTGACCAGATATACTTCGGACTGATCTGCTCGGCGAGGAACCTGACCGGTGCTCCTGCGTAGTGCATCAACTTTTGCTGCCAAGTGAGAGGAGTAGGAGCGAGGGGATGAACAGTGACAGCAACCGTCTCGTCTCCTAATGGCGAAGGTTCTTCCACTTCGACAATGCCTTGTGGAAAAGCGGTCATTGGCGTCTTTGGGAACACGCCAGGTGCGAAAGGTCGGAAAGGCATTGGTGTTCCAGGTGGAAGTTGACCAACACTCAGCGCAGACGCATTAACAAGGTCGACCGCAGACGAGGCAGCTATACCAGCTTGACGTTCAGCTTCCATCAGTCGAGCTTGTTGGAAGACTGATGCTGCATAAGTGGGACGACGCATGCTTGAGACCATTCTGTTATCGTCCACAATGTCTCTTCCCATTGCTGCTGCGTCGTTTCCTTGCGGGTTCTGGAAGCTGAGAATGTAGCGCTTCGCCTCTGTGATGTTGTTCACCCGATCATTGAGTTCGTCGACGATGTCGTTCTCGTCCTCAGAAACATCATTTTCAACTTGCATACTGCTGTCTCTTCTACCTCGCATCGAAGAGGGAGCCAGCGACATCCTTCGATCCACGACGGATTGACGACGCGACTTGATACTGGCCGCATTGGCGACAGGCATCGAAACTCGACGAGAGATATTGGAGCGATTCGACCGGTTCGAAACAGCAGAAGCGACCGTTGCACCTGTCTCTCTCCTTTCGCGACGTGATGCACGACGAGCTACAGAGAAACTACTGACAGCACTGCTTTCTCTTCTGAAAGAAGGCTTACCAGCAACAGAACTGCGCTTCCGAGTCAATTTCGACAGAGCTTGAGATCTAGCAAAGGAAGGCGTCTGAGGAGAAGAGCCTTCTTCATCGTCCTTGTTTTCGACCTCGTCTTTCGGGAAAGACACGGGCTGTGCCGCGGAAAGCGAATATCTCTGAGATTGATCCAGATTGTAGAACTGTGAGGTACGACGTGATCGCTCGAGCACTCTGAGCTCCAGTCGAGGAATCACTTCCGAGGCACCACCTCTCACAAAGCCTCTCAGCTCGGTAGCGATACTTGCACGTCTGTTACGGCTCTTCTGTGCTGCACCAGCAGCACTGGTCTCACCTGTGGAGCCGTTGGTGGTCACTTTCGGATCGGAAGGTGCCCGAGTGATGGTGGTCAGCAGCACACCTTGATATGAACCACTCGCTGCGGAGCGAGGCGTGTGTGGCAGCCTAGCGGTTACAGGTGTTCTCGGTGTCCTTGGTGTTCTGGGTGTGCGCGGAGTATCAGGCGCTACGGGCATCTTGTTTGAGTATGGCGAACGGTTGCTTGGTGCTCTAGGGCTGAGCGGTGTCGACGGAATACGAGCTCCTGAGTAAAGCATACCTTTGACACCTCCTCCCGAGCTTCCACCGTTGTAAGTTGGAGAAGGCTTTGTAGGCGAAACATCTTTGCTACCAGCGATAGGAGAGCCGCCGAGCTGGAACTCTGGATTGAAACCATAGCGAGGCGCGGATAGTAGAGGCTTGTCTGACTTACCTCCGCTGCTTCCACTCGCTGATGTGGGTGCACCAGAACCAGGACTGGTGGATGAAGCGGTTGCTGTGGGGCTGTATTTCGTCTTGCCAGCGCTGAGGGGACTGCGTTTCGCAGGAGAGAAGGGAGCCCATCGTATTCCTGCACTGGTTGGAGTCGGAGGGACCAAACCACCTGAACTTGTGGGCGAAGGTTTCGTCTTATTACCAGGCGAAACAGATGACTTTGTTGATCGATAAGATGGGCCTTTCGTTGCCCCAGCTGGTGGTCTAACTGGCATCTCGGTTGCTGGTGGTGTAATCCTTGTCGTCATAGCAGGAGTGCTGGACTCGGAAGCGACCCTTCTGCTACTCGAAGATGCCTTGGGGGGCCCGTGGACACTGATAGTGAGCTTCTTGTCGTTGATCATTCCCCTTCTGCGAACCTTGAGAGGTGTCGAGGACCCTGAGCGATCAGACGCCCATGAGGCATTGGCAGCACGACGATCCCATCCGCTTGCAGTGGTAGGAGAGGAAGGGTCGTCCTGCCATTCTGAGTCTTCACTTCCAGGTGCTCTGCCGTGACCGAAGTAAGTGGAATCGGCGGACGCTTCTCGAGTAGGATGTGATGAGGGTGAGATGTCAGAGATTCGGCGATTGAAGAGAGGACGAGCGAAGTTGATCGGTGCAGAAGTCTCGGAGGCGCTTTGACCGATCCGAGAATGACGAGCGCTCAAGGAAGGTGGGCTTGTCGTCGTATGGGCATGTTCGTCGGTGGACTGCCCCGGTGTCTGCGAAGAAGGAATCTCGTCCGCCATCTTTGAGATTGGATAGCTTCAGGCAGCGAACCGGTGATGGTGGATGGGCTACCGCTCGAGCTAAGTGGAACTCTGATATCAGCGGCCCTTGCGGCGGAAGAGACAGGGAGCGGTAAGAACAATCGGATGGTGGCTAGGAGGAAAACTTGATCTCACTCATCTCTGACACCTGGTCGCCTTATAAAGGACCCTTCCAGCTTCACTGAACTGAGCCACTTGAATGGGACCAAGGAGAGAAGGACGAGTGGAATTGAGTGTCCGCATAGGGTCGAGACTGATTCCGACGGACCAAGGTGTTTCGCTCGAAACTTTGTAGCAGAAGGAACAACGATGGCGCTACGACCATCGACAGCCACATCATGCTTGGCTTCTGTATCTTGTCTCAAACGAGGGCGAAAGAGGTGCGAGGCGGTCAGCTTCGAAACACGGGAATATGGGTTCCATTGAGGCGGACGATCATTGTGCAAAAGGTTGGTTACGCCTTTGCTACCTTAAGCGCTGTTGAGCACGAGGGGCGGACGAGGTACCGCATTGCGACCAGAAAAAGACGAAGGGAGGGGTTCAGACTGGCAGGGAAGGGGGAGGGTGTGAGAAGCAGAGTGACCGGAAGGAGACAAAACATCACAAAGAGCGGAGTGTGAGTCGGAGATTGAGATGGTGTGAGTCTTTCCGCGAAGCTGAAAGGGGATGAAAAAGAACCGCATGAAAGAAGCGGGGCGGTTGAATGGTCCGGGTGTGGACGTGGCTTGAGAAGAGTCGATTGGGATTCTATCGCTTAAGGAAAGAAGGGGTTCAGATCATCAGCTGAACAATGACGAGTGACGGTCATGTCGGAGTGACAAAGTGCGATGATGTGCGGACGACAATCATTTGGATCGCCGTGCAGCACTGGATATTGAATTGGTTCACCGGAGGGAGAGTGGTGTTGCTGCAGGTACACAGACGATTACTGCAGAAGCGCTTAAGGTTTAGCGAGCTCGATGCGGGTGTTGGTGTCACGTCAAAAACAGAGACGATGGCGATCCTTTCCCTCTCTCTCGAAGAGCATAGCTACCATGCCTTTTTCTGGTAGTATTTCCAAGTATTTGTATTCTATCGAAGCAGCATTGTCTCTGAAGCTGCTCATATGGCACCACAGACAAAGTGTTTCGTCAACAAAGCCTGAAAAGCGAACGGATGAAGGACGTCTATAAGCAGGTGATGTTTGCTTCTTCTTCTTCTTCTTCTTCTTCTTCTTCTTCTTCCGGAAAAGGGAATTTTCGATTTTGAACAAAAAGCATGAGCACATGGAGAGCTGAGTTTCAACCCTTTTAAAATTAATGAAAAATAAACATCCACAGTATTGTAATCGCGATCTGTCTCACAACGCGCAACAAAAGAGAGAGCTGGGCGCACCGCGTTCTTTTGTCTGGATCTGTCTTGGCCAAGCCCATCACAGTCAGATCGGGGCGAAAGGTTTTCCCACGATCCCAGACCTTTTTCTCTATCATTCACTACCTTGTCCTTGGCAAACCAATGACTACAGAGAAACGGTACGGGCTGGGAGATTGGAAGACGGAGATTGATGATGACGTCGAATCGATTGGGATCAGATGGTGAGGATTTTGAGCTCCATAGCAAACAGAACATGTGTACGAATTGCTAGATTTCACCGGATTTTCAGGAACTGAATACTGTGGTACAGAAATCAGCATCAAAAATTGGGGATGCGAAATTCATCGTGGCTGTCGATCCATGCCTTCCAATTCCTTCACACACCCAATGGACAATGACGTCGAGTCTTTGACGCAAAGAAGCTCCCGGGACGTTGTCATAATTCTTGTGGCGATATGTTCAGAACAAGAGAATGTAATCAGATTGCTGTGCTAATTGAGGAGAGTGATAGTGTTACATGATACAGAGTAGATTGCCTTGTATTCCGTTTCGATATGTCCGACGAATAATTGCGAGGCGCTCTAGGCTTTACGCTTCTTCGTGTTCGTCGGCCCGTCCTCCTCCTCGTCATCATCGTTCGACCTCTTGTTGCTTCCATTTGAACCAGCTGCTCTACTCTTACCTACCGGCAATGTGCAATTGGGACAATGCCATTCGCCTTCGGGAATCTCGGTAAGTTTAGGTTTCAAACAATGTAAATGCCAAGGGTTCTCGCACTTTTCACATTCCAACAACGCATTTTCCTCTCCACCCTCTCCCTCGTCTTTGCCACAAACCATGCATACTTCTTGACTCTGCACCACCTCCGGCCATCTTGGTAACTCTCCATACTTCTCGCCCATATTTCTCGCCAAATAGAAAGTAGTATTTTGAGCTGCAGCAATGTCAATGATGGCAATGCCATCCAATGTTTCGCAACGAAGAGGTTTGGTAGCGGAACGAGGTTTACCTTCACCCAAACCAAGTTCTCCGCAATTTGCATTTTGACCCCAGCAAATGTTCATAGTAGCTTCGTGATCGCCTGCAATCGTAGCATCTTCAACAGCGGTGCAAAGAAGCGTAACACCGCCAAGACCAGCGTTGGTCACCTTGACACCCATCATATCGGGCAAATATTTAAAAGTCATGAAACCTTGACCAGCTGAACCATCTCCCGAAGTCTTCCATTTTCCAGCAATCCAGAACATAGCTTGACCATCCACTACCGCTGAGTTGGTTGGACCGGCAAAGATGGACTTTGCGCGCATGACAACATTCTCACGTGCAAATTGTGGTACAAGCGTAGGGACGAGTTGATCTTGTTGTGAGCCGAGACCAAGACGACCATATCCGCCGAAACCCCATACGTAGACATAGCCATCGGTATCGAGTGCGATTGTATGTTGTTGTCCACATGCTATTTGAGTGATTTGCTTGTCGGCGAGCTGCTTGACCAAGAAAGGTTCGGAGAAGGTGTTGAAAGCGAGTCGATTGGACGATGTGAAGTGCTCGCCTGTGCGTCCGTTACCGAGTTGACCCTTTTCGGAACTACCCATTGTGTAGACTTTGCCTGATTGAGTGAGGAGCATGGAGAAGGTGAGACCACAAGAAGCAGCGATAACTGGATCGCGTTCCTTGATGAATGCACCGGTCTCAATGCGGGTGAAGATAGGTACGGTTTGGGATTCGGGATGACCACATTGGCCTGATGTGTTAAGACCTGCAGAGTAGACAGATCCTGAAGCGGTGACGAGGAGGGTATGAGATCGACCGCACGCAGCTGACACGATAGCGCCTTTGGGACCGGTGGGTAGAGCAGGCGAAAAGTCGGTGGCAGGGTCGAGGAGGTATGTGTCCCACACGGCTGGACCAGAAGGCTTTGAAGAAGCAGGAATGGGACGAATAGGAAGACCGCACTGACCCTGCTCATTGCGTCCAATGATATAGGCATCACCATCCACAGAAAGGAGAACAGCATGACAAGACGAATGAGAGGAAAAGATACGCTTCATGCGAACGTTAGATACGGATCGAAGGATGTGGGGTGTTGGTAAGTCCGGGTGATCTGGGTTGACAGTAAGAGGAGGACCCGCCTTGCTGGCTTTACGACCTAATGTTGGCCAATCGATACCACCGGCGACGAGAACCCTACCCCACTGTGGAAGGTCTTGTTTCGACATGATTGGCAAGTGTAGTATGTGGGGGGCGCCACGGTAGACTCGCGTGTGATGATCAGTCTTGCAAAGGGTCTTGCAGGTATATTGGGATAATGAACGAGCGGCTGGAGGATGTTGGGGGGTGGAGTTCGTGCTAGGGAATGACGGCGACCGCGGCAATACAGGAGGTATAGGAATTGAGAAGAACTGACACGATCACAATGGTGAGAAGGAATGGATTTCGGGTTGAGATGGCGGCGAGCGCCGAATTGGAAAGGAACCGACTTCATTTCGGCAGTTGACAAGGCACTTGAACAGTCAAATTGTATCAAACAAACAGCTGGACGGACAGACGAACGGATGTCGCGTGGATTTCCACTCAAATTGAGCTCGACCGCGTCGCGCAGAGAGAGAAAGCAATTCTACTGATGATTCTCGCACGATAAGAATCGACGCGCTCTTTGGGCTGTTGTTGGTCGTTGGTTTGTTTGTGTTGACGCGCTGTCAAACGCCGGCGGCGTGTTGATGTGTTGGTCTCATCCTCAACCTCGCACAAAGTAGCATAGCAATTTTGTAGCAATTAGACACAGACACGATTCTTGCCATCAGTCGACATGTTCGCTTCCAACGGATCGGGCCATCCTGTTTGCAAGCTTGCGGTTACTCGCCATTCCGTTTCGAGCATGAAAGAACGATCAATGCAGTCTTGTTTGCTACAGCAATGTCACCTGGTCAATGAACGCTGTAAGCGACAGGCTGATGGTGGGACGACGGAATGCTTTGCATGATTTTCATTCCATTTTTTGCGACCACAGAGCAACGCACCACGAGACGAGGCGAATCTTAGGGATGGACGGCCAAGTGTTGGTGTCAGACCCCTCTGCATACTGCATAGGCTCGCTTGACACATTACAGTATTTCCTTTCCCGCTCCGACTACCCCCCTCTCGCCTCATCCCGTTTCCCTCTTTATCCTTCCCCTCACTCGCTAAGCATACACGTCTTGTACGCCACATCATTCCCAACAGTTCAGCTACATCATTCCGAATCATCATCCGCCATTCTCACTGGCATACATATCATTCTTAGGCTTAACGCGCCTCGCGCTCTTGTACGCCATGGCGTTCTTGATGTCTCGCCTAGCATTCACACCAGCACTCTGTCAGATCACCTTTGAGGGAGGTTTGATTCGAATTGCAAATCTTATAAGTACAGTAGGAGCGGAGTTGAAGCTTCGCCGACTTCTCTTGCAGCACGTTTCACGGTTTTTATTGTTTTACAGTCTGTACATCTCGCACAAAAGGAGAGACGGGCCTCAGAGATGACAACGCGTGAAAATCTCGCTTAGCAAGTGCCAAGCTGTCGTCGATCCCTCTTCGAGCTCTCCATGCGAACACAGTGTGTACTGTTGCTTGCTTACAGATGTCTTTGATGAACAACCGTCACAAAGATAGCACCTTTATGTGAATGTGTGACATGTGTTCTTGCCAACTAAGCGTCATCTCATGAAGGCAAAAAGGATCGATGCGAAGAATCGAGTAAGGTGGAGAGGACGACCAAGGAACGCGGGAGCTTCAACAGCCAGCATAGGCATGTGGCGTGTGTCCTTGAGCAGTACGTATGCTGTCAGTCATGCGCGTACATGACCTGTGCCATCCTGCACACCCTTATTTCCCCCCTCTTCGAAGCATAAGAAAGATCTGCAAAGATGCATTGTTCCAGGAATGCTTGGTCCCCTTCCGCTCTCTCCCTACTGTAGGAACCGAGTGCAGAGTTACCGTGTGTCTATGTGTTCGTGTGATTCCCGTCGACACAGTAGCAAATCAGCTGTAGTGCAGATCCGCAGATCCCTGCATCTTTCTCCGCTTCCTCTTCTGCTTTACTCAAGAGCTCCGGTTCCAGACCTCTGTGCCTCCTTTCTCTCTCAACAGTTCGCCTTTCGGTGGTATGATATGAATATAAACAACCCCGACTTCCTTCGCACTTTCCTTTTTTCTCTTCATCATTGACCCCTTCCCTCTCCACTCCACTGCCCTTTTCATCCTTCCTTTCCCCGCCACTGGCTCAAGGTAACGAACAAGCCCATTCGTGGCTGTAACCACACTCTTTCAACCCTTCCCTCAGCACCAGGACGAAGGTGTTTTTCTCAACAAGATGAAGATCACCACTACACTCCTAACCACCGCTCTTCTCATGGGCACTTCCGCCCTAGGAGCCATTGTCAACGGTGAAACCGTCCCTTCCTCTGACACCGTTTCGATCCCCGTAACCACTGCCAATTCTCGTGGTGCATCCGACATCAAACCTAAACTCATCGTTACTCAAATCATGGACAAAGTCACTTCCACTCTCTCTTCGTCCCCACTTTCCAACCTTCCATCAATGAAGAGACATCGAAGAACTATTCAATCTTCTTCTCACATCATTGCTAATGAGATTGAAAAACGTGCTCTTCCTCCACTTCGTTTCCCATACAATGACAATAATCGAAAGGTTCGTGGTGTATCTTTAGGAGGATGGTTAGTTGTTGAAAATTTCATTACTCCTAGTGTTTATGGACAAACTGGAAATCCTAATATTATTGATGAATGGACATTTGGTAGTCTACAACCTAGAGATAAAGCTGTTAGCATTTTACAAAAACATCTGAATTCGTTTGTTAGTGAAGAAGATATTAGACAGATTGCTGCAGCTGGATTGAATCATGTTCGAATTCCTATTGGATATTGGGCATTTGAAGTAGGATCTGGAGAACCTTTTTTGAAATTAAATCAATGGGATTTATTAAAACAAGCTTGTGTTTGGGCAGGAAAATATAATTTGAAAGTTTTGATTGATTTACATGCTGCTCCTGGTAATCAAAATGGTTTTGATCATGGTGGTAGAAGAGGTGTAAATGCTTGGGCAGGTAATGCTACAAATGTTCAAAGAACTATTAATATTTTACAAACTATGTCTAAAGAATTTTCTCAAGCTAAATATTCAAATTCAGTAGCAGCTTTGGAATTACTTAATGAACCTGTAACTGATAGAAATGTTGTTCTTGATTTTTATCAAAGAGCTTATGAAGTTGTTAGATATCCTAATGGTCGTAATTCACCAGAATCTCCTCTTCTTGTTGTTATTGGTGACGAATTTATTTCTCCGGCTTATTCAAATTATTGGGATGATAAACTTCGTCCTCCAACTTACGAAGGTGTTTCTCTTGATTCTCACATTTATACAATCTTTGATGATAAATCTCTTCGACTTTCGTCAAAAGATCGTATCAGTTATTATTGTTCACTTAAACCAAAATGGGCAGCTGCTAATAAGATTCATTATCAACTTATCGGTGAATGGACTCCAGCTTTTACCGATTGCGCTCAAGGTATCAATGGTAGAGGAAGAGGTAGTAGATACGATGGTTCTTTCCAAGGTAGTCAAGGTAGAATTAATAGTTGTTATGGTAGAAGTGGTGATGCTAGTACTTTCACTCAGAATTATAAGAGATTGTTGGGAAGTATGTGGGAAGCTCAGGTGGACGCGAATGAAGGTGGTATTGGTTGGTTAATGTGGACTTGGAAAACGGAGAAGGGTGCAGCGGAGGAATGGAGTTATCAGAAAGGTTTGCAGTACGGTTGGATTCCAAGAGATCCTACTAAGAGACCTAACAACATTAGGTGTTAAGAATGTTAAGTAAGCTCCCTCGTATGAAGGTTTAAGAGCACAATGCACTCCAAAGGAATATCTTTATATCACTTTCACTGTCTTTACAAGTCATTATTTCCCAATATTCACAATTCGTACCTTCCAGTTTCTACCCATTTGATTGGCGTGAGCAACTTGCGTGTGCGGAGCATTCTAGTCTACACCTTAACTAAGAGAGGATGCTACCGTTTTCTTCTCCTCTACAGCCCTCTGAGCCTTCAACAATTCCACTAAAGTCTTGGCCAACATCTGCGTTCCTTGCTTCTTCTTCGCTGACACTGTTACAATTTTCATCGGTGCATCATCTTCGCCCATGCTCTTTTCCTCATCCCACTTCTTTAAAGCCTTCCGATCTTCCCAAATCTCTTTAGCTTGTTGATTGATCCTCTCCAACTTGACTTTTGCCATTGCGACCTCTTCCTTTTCACTGAATTGATCCGCTTTGTTTACAATTACTAGCTTGGCTTTCGACGGTAGATCTTCTCGATACGAAGCGAGCTCATTGTGAAGCACTTTCAAGTCTTTCCAAGGTTCCGGTTCAGTGAGATCCAGCACATAAGCTAGGATGGAACACCTTTCAATATGTCGAAGGAAAGTATGACCCAACCCACGATTATCAGCAGCACCATCGATCAAACCGGGAATGTCAGAGAGAGTCAATCTAAATTCTTCCTCTCCATCCGATTCATCAACTTGAAATTCGGAAGTAGAACCATACCCTTCAGTCACTTCAGATGTATCGACACCAATCACGTTTCCATCATTTCCCAATCTGACCACTCCAAGATTGGGAGAGAGAGTGGTGAATCTCCAATGACCCACTTGAGCTTTTGACGCTGAGATTGATCGCAAGATGGTAGATTTGCCTGCATTGGGTAATCCAACAAGTCCGATATCAGAGGGACGTTTGAGTTCGAGCATGACTTCGAGTGATTCTCCGTGTTCTCCTCGCGTAGCAAACTTGGGTGAACGATTGGAAGAGGAGAGAAAAGTGGGGTTGCCGAGGCCTCCCCGACCTCCAGAAGCGAGGAGTACGCCAGGAGAGGTGGGAGGAGTGGGAGAATCCAGGTCGATCCGCCAAAGCTGCCGGTCTTCAGAGGCTTCGACGTCTTCGTATGGTGTGACGGATGCTGCCGAGATCTGATCGCCGGAAGAGGTGGAGAGGGAAGAGGCGGCTTGTGACTGTGCAATATACCGACGACGTCGACGACGATCTAGGGCAAGTCGCATCTCAGCGGCGCGAAACTCATTACGACGATAATTGGTTTCCTCTGCTCGAGGATAGTGACGCCAAACTCGATCTCGGAGGGTTTGAAGTTGACGAGCTACATCTGGAGCCAGAAGGTCTTCTCCGTCAATCTCTTCTTCCTTTTCTGTCTCTTTCAGTCCTTGCTCATCTGACTCGAACTCGGATGAGTGCTGCTCATCTTCGTACGCGATCTCGTCGCGGGAAGGTCTCGACCTGGCCAATCGCCTTCTTTCTTCCTCTTCTGCCGCAATCACAATCTCCTCCTTTGCAACAAGGCCGGTGGGATCCCACTTGGCCTTAGCAGCACGTCTGAGTAGGTCAGAGTAATACTCTTCTGCCTCTTCTTCTTCTTGAATCCTCAATCTTCGTGTAGCTGTTACCACAGTACCCACTGGCACCTCAATGTATTTATCTTCCGCTTTCTTACCGTGCAAAAAGCTTCCTTGACCATGCGGACCATCGGCTCCGCGAAATCGACGCGAGATTCGAGCCAGCGTGGTAGGACCATCAACAGCGCGAATGTAGATCGAACCTCCTGACCCACCGTTTCCACCAGAAGGTGGGCCAAACTGAACAAACTTTTCGCGATGAAAGGAGACACAGCCATCACCACCTTTGCCACCGGTAACGCGGAGGAAAAGTTGGTCGACAAAGTTGGAGTGGCGGTTGCGTTGCCATTCTGCCTTACGTTTGGCTTTGACTGCCTCGGCTGGGGTGGCTGAAGAGATGAGGGCAGAGGTAGAGAAGGATCGGGAGGATGAGCGAGAACCAAAGGCTGGAGGGGATCGGCGATTAGTTGGTCTTCTGAAAGGATCTGATCGCGTTCGGGATCTTACAAAGTTGCTGTCTCGATTACGATCAAAGCTGCGAGATTTGTCAAAGTTAATCTCTCGACTCCTGTCAAGGTTGCTGTCTTGCTTTCTGTCTACGTTGCGAGATCTTTCAGTACCATCTTCTCTAGATCTTCCGATGCTGCCAGATCTGTCAAATTTGCCTTTCCGGAAGGATTCGCGATTCGAAGCTGTCTTTGGTGACTCGTTCTCGACTTCTCCGAAGCTTTGTCTCACGGGTTTGCCGAGGAGTTCTTTCTCCTTGATGACGTTGCTGAAGCCGCCGAATCGCTGCAGTGCGGCACGAACGGCTTTGCGACGATTATCGATGAACGAGCCACTGCTCCTACGCTCTTCAGCGTTGCCAGCTGGCCTAGAAGACAAAGAGGAAGTTCTACGTTCGAGTTTGATTTCGATGGGCACATCTGCTGTGGAGAGATAGAAGGCGGCGTTGTGCCGGATGACGGCATCTTGCGGTGTGTCGTCTTTGGCATCCGACTCGTCAACAAAGGACTTTGTCTGAGTAGCTGCTTCCATTTTGCACAAGAGCGCGACATCGTTCCAACCAGGTCGCATTGCAGCTGGATTCTGAAGCGAGCGCGAGGAACGGAAGATCGAGGAAGCAGGGACTTCTTTAGTAGGTGCATCGCAGCTGACGAGCGGACCCATGCCTACAAAGCGTGCGTGCTCTTTATCCGAAAGGTAGGATCGTGGTGCACGAGAGGGAACGATGGGTGGAAGGACGACGGTGTGAATGCCATCGTTGTTGAGTGCCTTACGCAGGCTCTCCTTGTCGAAGAAGGTGACGCTTCCATAACCCAATAGTCTCTGTGTTTGAGGTTCTCGTGGAAAGTGAAAGTGTTGGATAGGTCCAAACTTGGATGCAAGCTGTGACAAAAGCGAGAGAGTATGGACGACCGAGAGAAGATGTTTGCCGTTCTTGGTGCGAACAAAGACAGTCCTGGCTAGGGTCGAATTGGAAGATGACGCTTCATCTTTTTGCACTGGTCTGAAGGTTGATGATTTTGCAGACGAATTTGAGGGTCGTGAGCGATCAATCGGATGAAATGATGGTGCAAGGTCCTCGTCGAACTTGTAGTCATCGGAGCAGATCGAAGCGGACGATGCAAAGTGGCGTTGTAACGTTCTTGAGAGGCCATGCTGCTGTTGCTGTAGCGCAAGTAGAGGCTGCAATCTGAGCAGCGTTCGCTTTGTTGCCATCCTCAGAATCCAACGTCTGAGCCAACGCAGTCTATTGTGGATCGGATGTGCAAGGGACGATGAGCATTCGAGTGAGTGTGAGCTTGTGCACTCCACATGCTTTAAGAAGGTGAGGAGGTTGGTTGTGTCAGGGTCTCAAATTTGTCCAAACAGAAAATCTGAGCCCGATTTTCTTCTTGTGCTTTTCCGCGTCGCGACTTCCGATTTCCGACGAATATCTTTACAAGGGCAAGGCGCAACACGACTATATGTGGGAACACTTTGAAGCTGCCTACCATAGACGAGCGGCGAAGTGCGATAAGATCCGAGTCTTTTCATAGGCAGGAAGAAGTTCAAAGGGAAGAAACAAGCTTTTGCAGTGTCGTCATGCCAAGAAGTGGGAGTCTACGCTGCAAGTCGGATGAAACGTCGCCGAATCGAAAGCGCCTCAGAAAGCAAGAAAATTTAAGGTTCAACCTCAGTTGCTTCCCGTTTTCTTCATTTTCCCACGCCTTCCAAATACCAATACCACACACGCACTTTGCTAACGGCCGGAGGTCTGCATCTGTTTGAGCATCTGCTAGCTGTCATCGCATCTTGAGCGTAGGTGTGAGGTATATCAGAGACAATTGTGGAAGAGATGCGGGAATGAAGGAGAAGGGGCGCGTATGCTACTCTGTCATCTCTTACTGTATTTGCGCTTGGCGGCTGCTCCACGGACTCGGAGCGCAAACACCGAAGGGACGCTTGATTTCGGTTGCAGCAACGTGCAGCGGATGCAATCAAAATTGAGACAATGGTAAATCACCACCAACCAGCATTCGGCAACCTCTGTTTCTGCGCAATCTTCCAAATTGTAATCAACAACCCCTTTCTGCGCCATTCACTTCCGTTCCGATGGATGAGAGAGCAGAGAAACCTTTTCCGAGAAGACTTCTCCTTCTTACCTTCCCTTCCTCAACCACCATCATCATCACGTCGGATCCTTCCCGACGACCGGCGACGATACCATCATGATTGACCTGCAGCTCTCCTTCGGTGAGAACGGTAGCGCTCTATCGCTGCTCACCGCTCTTCTCGGACTTATTGCTGCATACCTCTTCCTCATCAAACCCAGGTCGACCAACATTTCCAAAGCTGCGACCGAGTCTATTCCACGTCCACCTTTTGTCGAAGGTCTACAGGATACCGGCAACTTTCGAGACAACTGGTTATCTCGTCTCTCCACTTTTGGTCCAGTTCATCGAGTAACCGAACCCAACGGCGCCGTTATGACTTATGTCGGTGATGCACTCACCATCAAAGACATTATTGAAAACCCCGACATTTTCGAAATGGGTCCTTTGCATATCGGTGCTGCTCCAATGTGGCGTATCTCTCCCAGTGCTGGTGAATGGTTTGCTACCACAGGTGGTGCAGCTACCGTTCGACACTCTTCCCACCTATTCTCCGGATCACGTCTTGCTGCTTTGCAATCTCGTTTTGTTGCTGCTACTTCCCGACACATGGATCTTGTCAAACCAGGTAAAAAGGAAGATTTGTTTAGAACAGTAAGCGAAGTGTTCTTTGAAGCGACAATGGAAGCTCTTTTTACCCAAACATGGCCAAAAGGTCAATATGACGAGTATCAATTATGGGATGCTGAACTCAACCCTTTTTGTATGGGCTGTCCTCAACAGAGGGCAGTGGAAGCTAGAGATCATTTCTTCAAGCTAACGATGCAACAGGTGGATGAACATCTATCCGAATGTTCAATGCAGGTTAGAGAACAACTGGTTGAACTTGAAAGCAAGTACTCTTTGTCACATGAAGATGCAGTTGGAGTGGTACTCAGAACCGCATGGTTAGGATCTACACAATCTCCACTTTCAGGTGGTTGGTTAATGTGTCTTCTATCGCATCGACCTGAAGCGGTCAAGAGGATTAGAGATGAAACCGCAGCGTTGACAAAGAAATTAGGGTTGGATGTGGAAGAGACTGCATCCAATCCAGATCTACTTAGAGGAGAGAATTTGCCAAAGTTGGACAACTTTGTCAATGAACTTTTGCGCGTTTTCGCTGCTCCAACCGTCCCGAGATTCTGCTACAAAGATACTGTTGTTAGACAACTAGGCCCAAATAACACAGTCAAGTATCTTCAGGTCAAACAGGGTGACATTCTTCAACTTCTGTACTGGAATGTTCATGCTCCTAAAAACTATCCGCAATTGTGGCCAGGAGAAGACAAGGGGGAGAAATACGAAGGAACAATCGAACTCTTTGACGAATCTCGCTTTCAGGATCCAAACAGAAAACCAGTTGCTAACAAACTCGAAACTAACGAGAGCGTCAAGACATGGACGCCGTTTGGGTACGGAGTTAGGGTCTGTCCAGGAAGATATTGGGCTGTGGCCGAAATCAAGGCCTTTGTAATTATGTTCCTGGATAGATTCGATGTAGAGCCGGAAGTGAAGGATGGTAAGGTGCCAGAGCCAGATCTGGAGAGATGGCTAGGTGTTTTGCATCCCAAGAATGGAATGCCTGCCACGATTAGCTCTCGCAGTCCTTAAGACGCACACACTTCAAAAGCACGCAAAAACATGCTGTATACATAGACATTGTATTTGGTACACAATCAATGCTTCACTAAGATGATTTTGTATCACCGTTCCCCTCTGCAGCTTTGAGTTTCATCCTCTCCTTCTTCCCCAATCTCTTCTTCTGTGGCTTATCTTCACCATCCTGAGTCTTGGATGTGTTACCATACACATCCTTTCTAAATTGACCCAATCTCTTTCCGAGATCAATGGGTCTATTCTTACCTCTTCTGTACGGCTGCAAGTTCTTCAATCCCACAACATTGTTCAACTGCTCGTCATCAGCCAACAAGATATCCACAGCTGACATGCCATAATCTGCTGGAGCGACTTGTGTGTACTTGAATCGAGTTGGAAGGTCTCCGATCATATCTTCATAGTCCAAGTTGTAGTACGAGTCGATCATGTCTTTGGCCATAGCTTTCTTTTCAGCCGCTGAGGCAGGAGCAGAAGTGACTTTATCGGCATTCATCGCGTCTTCATCCACTCCATCCTCTCCATCACCATCGGAATCGGAGTCATTGGCGTTACCACCACCAGGTGACTTAGACAGAGCGGCTTTCAGCTTCTTCTTGAGCTTCTTACGTTCTTTCTTACTTAACTTCTTATCTGCTAATCTAGCCCGAAGTGCTGCTTCCTTCGATCCGCCGGCAGCTGCAACATTGGTGGATTCATCATCGCCATCAATGAAATCAGCATCCATCTCAATCCTATCATCGTCCTCACCATGACTTTGCTTAGCCTTTTTGTTCTTCTTCCCACCAGCAGGCGCAGTATTCGCCTCATGCTCAGCAATGATGTCATCGATATTGATATCATCATCCCAACTCGGCTTCTCACCATCGTCTTCACCTTCATAGTATTGATCACCAAATGCCTTTTGCATCGCTTTATCATGGGCATCTGGATCAAAATCTCCTTCAAGATCCAGATTCTCCAGATCCACCGCACTTGATCCTGTGACCTCGCGCAGCTTCTTGAGCTTATCAAGAATCTCTTGCCTCTTCAAGTTCTTCAAGCGAGAAAGTTCTTGCATCTTGAGACGCTTCTCCTCTTCCTTTCGGGCAGAACGCTCTTCTCGTTTGCGTTTGCGCGTGTTGTCTTCACGACGAGCAGAATCTTTGGGCGTTCGAGAATAGGTGGGGATGGTAAGAGACTCAGGACCTTGCTCGAAACGGAAGTTGTAGGCGGTTTCAAAAGCTTCCGCTTTTTCGTCAAAGGAATCTTCAGATTCAAGCTCGGCAGCTTCCGCCTCCCAATCTCGTCCGTAGGCTTGGTTGGGCTTGCTGTCTTCTTCTGCGTCGTCGTCATTCTCTCCTTGCTTGGTGTCATCCTCCTCGGTGGATTTGGTCTTGAGAAGAGACTTGGAGAGACGCGGTTTGACAGGACGCGACTCGTCAGCAGACTTGTCAATCCAGCCTCGGTTGAGGATGTAGTTGAGAAGGAAGTCTTCGTTGGCCTTTTCGTCGGTCTGGCCGTTGACAGGCTCGGGTGCTTCGGTAGCGTTCGAAGTTGATGCGTCTGCAGCGGGTTGATTGCGACGAATGGCTTGACGGATCATTTCTTCACTAGCATCTGGCCCGAGGGACGCGATCACTGCGTCACGATACGAACTCGACCCATTGCTGCCCTGTGCTTCTGACCTCTTGACGAAGAGATCATCTTCCTCATCAACGCCTGCATGGAAAGCTTGAGACACTTGCTTCCTCAGCTCTTCCTGCTCTTGTGCGAACGGCATTCTCTCTTCGTCATCATTGTTTTGATAGATTCCCTTGGCACGATCACTGAGTGTCGCCTCAGCTAGCGCCTCTGCTGGGTTGTCGGACGTCTCGATCAATTCCTGTACGCGTTGGCGCTGGTAGTCCTGCAATGTGACCTTCTTCTCCTTCTTTGTTGTCCCTGACTTCTTGCCAGCTGCAGATGTAGAAGCACCTGAGATACGTGCTGCTCGCTCTGCTGCTTCTGCTTCCTGTGCAAAGATATCTGTCTTCGAGTCGTACAAAGCGGCGTCCTTGTTTCGAATTCGTTGAAGAGTACGGAAGATAGCGGCATCCACATTGGCGTTGATCTGATCACCGTCTTCGTCTTCAGTCACATCACTTTCGCTATCAGTCTCGCTGTCTTCGTCGTCGTCGGAAGCGAGAGCATCTTTTCCATACTTGGCCTCGAGTTGGTGAAGCTCGGCGCGCTGCTTGTTGTGGACGTATCTTTCAGCGAACTCTTTGTTGATGGTGAAGTGATTCAAAGATTCTTCGGGCTTCGTGCGGATGTCGGGCTTGGAAGGCGCGTCGTTTGAGTCGGCGAAGAGATCCATCTTGGTCCACTGAGCTGTGAAGTCTTTTGAAAAGCGAAGTTGGTGGCGCTCTGATGGGATGCAGAGGCGCAAGTCGACGTAGGCTGCCCCGCAAATGAGGCTTCTGGTCTGCAATGGCCTTCTTTATAGGTGCAAGTGCTGTGGTTGCTTGTCGGTATGAGCGCAATGCAGAGGGGGTATTGGTTAGTGAAGCTTGAAGAAGCAGCTGAGCAATAGAGAGCCACACGTTCCAAATTCAGGGTTCGCAAGGAAACTTTTTTCGTGAACCGTCCACTTTTTGCAACCTTTCTCGGAATTCGGAGTCCGACTAAATTCAGGCTTTGTTACACCGCGTCTTCCTCGCCTTCAGAAAAAATCTCGGCATCGCATCGCCAAGTTTCATTCAAAGTCACATTCGGTATGCAATCACACTGCTGAATTCTGAAAGAAGGATTGTACGATTCGAAGGAACTATATGTACTTGCAATCAACGATGTAAGAGCGGAAAAATGCGATGGACAATCTATTAAATCTATACTACGATGCGAAACGAATGTGCAAAATGAATGTGCTACTTGTGTGGTGCTTACACGGAGCCACGGTGAGCTCCGAGCTTGTTTAGAATGTTGGAGCTGAGTTTCTTGGTCAAAATTTGACCTGCAGAAGGTCTTCTCGCCTTTGTTCCCGGTGCGTGAGGGTCTGCGGCATCAATGCCGTTCATGTCGCTTTGTGACTGCTGTTGAGATGCTGAGGACGAGGGTGTGGCAGCAGCGAGCTGGGAGAGTGGGCTTGGACGGTGGACGAACTCTCGAGCAGCTGGCTTAGCAGGTGAGGCCTCTGATCGTGGACTTGGAACTCGAGAAGGTGTGGAGTACCCAGAGACCACGGCCCCGTCTTCAGGAGGAGCGAGAGGAGGTGAGGTGCCAAAGTCGACAGTGCTCATTGCCGGCGAGGCTGAGTAGGGGCTGCCAAGAGCGCTTTGCGACCCGCGAACCGAGGGCTCAGGGCTGCGATCCTGGTAGACGCCACCAGTGCCAAGGGCATTGTTGTTGTGAAGCTCCGGAGAAGTAAGCTTCTTCACCTCTTCCTGCGAAAGCTCGACTGATTGAAGGTCTGCATCCGTTGGCACGGTGAAGAACCTTCGTCGAGTTGGGATCTTCCTGTGCAAGCCCTCTGGTCGCAAGGCGGGAGTGGCACCCTTCTTGAATTTGGCAGCGAGGGGAATGTCGACGGCAACAATATGAGAAGTCGAGTTTTCCCATACACAGGCTGCCATCACAGGCACCATCTCTTTGCTCTTGGCCTTGCCACCTTTGTGCATCATAGCCTGGCTTCTTGCCTCGGTCAGCTTGGTGATGGAGTCCCAAAGTGCTAAAGTTGCGGCGGTGCGAACTTCATCGTAGCTGGGCTGGAAGGAAGTCGAAGCGGAGCTGAGCTGAGGGAAGAGCGTCGACATGGGTACAGCAGGCATCTCGACACGCTTGACAGTGACATCGACGAAGAAGCCATATTCGCCTGTGCCAGTGCCCTCGCAAGAGCGGCAGTCAGATTTCAAGCTGCCGTGGCAAGTGTTGCACTTGAGCACACCCGCACCTTGGCAACGACGGCACCATGCTTGAGCTCGAGTCTTTTCACGGCCGGTGCCGGAGCACCAGAAGCACTCATCGGCCTGCTCAGCCTTGCAGGTCACGCAAGCACCCAAACCGCTGCCGTCGCACTTGACACAGCGAGCGTTGATACGAAGCGATGCAAGCTCGATGGTCTTCCTTGCCTTGCCTTTAATCTGAGCCACGTCAAGCTGCTCATGACGAATCTCCATCGACCATGGGCTGGGCATAGGCGGAAGTTGCGACACTTCAACCGACGATCGAGGCGTTACCTCTCGCGACTGCTGATGAGGAGCCAAAGACTCGGAGGCACTGTTGGTGTTGTGGTTCGAAGGGTTGAGTGGGCCGATGCGTCTCCAAGAGGCGCTTCTTGACTCCATCACCACCATGGCCTTGATCAGAGAGAGACGCTGCTTGGCACAAAACTTGACGCGAAGCGCCTCCTTACGTGCCTGTCGCTCTTCAGCGCTGGTCTCTTGTTTCTTGGTAGGAGGCAGAGGCTGACCATCTTCGCCAAATTCGCGAAGAGGAGCATCGCAAAGCGCGGGATAGCGCGATGCAATGAGGTCAGCGCAGTCGGCAGCTGTGAGGCGCTGTTCTGGAAGTGTGCGTGCGCTGAAGGCAATGTCTTGTGGTCCAAGCCGGGTGAAAGGCTTATTGCTCTCAAACACAGCGAGAGGCGAAGACCCGCGTCGACCGGTGCTGTGACCTGACTGGGAAGAGGCCGCGGACTCGCTCTGCCAAGGCATCATCTTTCCTTTACCGGCTGCACGTCTCTGGGCATGAACATCGTCGCTAAGAAGCTCGAGCTCAGAGCTGTCACCAACCTCGTGACGGGAGAATGCTTCTTGAGGCTCGAGATGGTGTGACGAGAGGCGGCGCGACTGATGGGCTTGCGGCCGAGATGGCTGGAAAGGTGAGCCCAGCTGAGGGGCCACCTTAGCTCGTGATGCTCGTTCCTGGCTCGACGAGGATGATGCGCCTTGACCTTGGAGAGGTTGAACGGCCTTCCGCTCGGTGGTTCGAGACGAAGGCTCAAAAGCTGGCTCGAAACGCTCAACGCTAGACTCGGGAGGCGTGTGCACCTCATCTTCGCTGGAGCTTCTACCAGAGGCGAGACTTGCAGAAGGAGGCGAGTCCTTCGAGGACTCTGTCCTAGGTGTACTTTGCTCAGAGAAGTCAGGACTGCGCTCGTACGACCTCTGATGTTGACGACGACGTTCGTCCTTGGAGTCAACGCCATCTTGAGCTAAAGACAGCTTTGAGATCAAATCGGCATAGGAGTTATTGAACCAACTAGATTGGTTCGGATCGTCGACCGACTTGCCGCCGTAGTGCAAGTTGGGATCCGCATACCCGTCGGCGTTGTATGCGTAGTGGTCCGCACTGCTACGGTTGAGAGCGTCGAGATTCATCCTGATGGACTTGGTGAAGCTGATGGCAGAGAGATCTCTGAGGTCTTCGACGTCGTCGTTCGAGTTGTCAAGGTTGGAGCCTAGGGTATTCAAGCCAAAATTGCTAGATCCTCCTTCAAGATTGAAGTCTGGCTCAGCAAAGCCGTCGAAGAAAGAGCTGTAGTCCTCAGACTCGAAAGCGGGCTTGTCTGATGCTGAAGACGTGGAAGCGCTTTGTTCAGCTGAGTGAGTACCTGGTGTTGAGCGATACTGGTCTGACAGGTCGAGCTGCCGGCTGATACGATGTACCGGTACAGCAAGGAAGTCAGTTGCCGGAGGCTTGGTTGCTTTTGATGAACTTGCAGCGCTAGCTTCGAATGTGTTGAAGTGGGGAAAGCTACTATCTGAATGCGTTGACCTACTTTGGGACGAAGAGGTAGATGGAGTTGTTGAAGAAGGGTGGAGAGGGGTGCCAGGGGGAGCATTCATGTCGACTTTCCCTGTCAGGGCGAGGGAGCGGAGCGCATGAATAGAAGGCGCTCGCGTGCGCCAGCCTTTCGCCGGAGATCCGCTTGTCTGGGTAGCGAGCATTGTGTTGCGAAGTGATCAATGCTCTGTGTTGAACAGTGAAATATTGGAGATGCCAACGGAAAGAGGACAAAAAAGTTTCGCTTGCTCAGACGATGTCGATCGCCAGGGCAGGGACTAGGTCTACTGTGCGTTTACGACTGGTGGATGTAAAGCGACTGCAGATCAGCACAATGTAGCCGAGCTGAGAGTGCCTTTGCAACACGAGGAGCAGAGTATACAGTGCCGTGATACGTGATGGAGCTACGAATCAGTGTACAGAGGGTGCTGTGCAACGGAAACCGTGGCGCAAGGACGGGAAGGGAAAGAGGAAAAGAGGGTGGTGAATGGGAATGAAGGCTATGCCAGCATGAAAACGATGAGATCACAGCAGCTAAGTTGCAGTGTTGGCCGGTGAAGACAATAGATCCACCGTGATAACCACAAATAGCTTCTTGCAGCCTCGTGAGTGACAAGGAAGAGAGAGTGTTTGTTAGTCGACCTGAACGTGAGATGGCCGAGTAGATTGCGAACCACGATGGCTTCGAGACTCCGCCAATGATCGCGAGGGTATAACGAACGATACACAGAATTGAAACCTCGAGATGGAGGCAGTAGTCGAGCGTGCTGAAGGGACCAATACAGAAGCGGTGCAGGGAAGGGGGAGAATGATGGAGAAATTCATGCGCATCGGTACATTCAAGTATGCTTAGAGAGCTCCAGGTTGCCGCTCCACTTTCTGAAAATGGTAGACATGGTTTCGAGGGGACCGTTTGGATGTTGGAGCCCTAAGAAGAGCAGCGAAACACCAAGTAAGGGAGGGCAATGGGTAATGAGGAAAAGATGCTGGTCCCATGCGGGCGCACGGCACAGCATAGCACAGCACAGCACAGCAACCATACGATAAATCTTGAGTCTCGGTCCACGATGCAAGTCTACGGAGGTGAGAGGACGGGCTCGTGCCCCTTTCGCCTCGTGGGTTTGTGTGATTGCAAGACTTGCATTAGCAGCAGCGTCCTGGTCGTCTGGAAATAGCGGCAAGTCAGACAAGATCGAGCGAGAGAGACAAAAAGGGAGGCGAGGCAGAGATAAAGACGCTAGCCGTGTGACCCCTTTGTTGTCACACGGCTTTGCTGTCAAGCTTGGCCGCAGCGCTGACGCCAATCTACAGCATGAAGCTGTGACGATGCATCCTGGAATCCCATTCATGCACGAAGGGTTGACGGTTGACTGTGACTGTTCGACCCAATAGCTTAATTCGGAAATTCTCCGGCAGGCGGCAACGCCTTAGCCCCACTGCCTCAAGACCCCAGCTTTGGCTTTTTTTTTTTCTGTTTAAAATCTGAGATTTGTTTTGTTTGTGGAAAATGTTTATAGTTTTTGAATTTGAAACACAGCTGTTCACCTTGGCCGCGCCGAACATGATGGCTTTTGACACACTTATTGCTTCCAATTGTCTCAGAGCGGCTGACTAGAACATTGAAGCGTTTTCGGGAATCTTTGCTGCCGTCTGGAAAGCAAAGACCGAGGTGGACACGGATCAGCGGTCGACAAAGCAAACTTATCCACGGCTCGCTCTCCTTGCTGTTCAGGAGACGAGCTTAGAAGCGCGGCTGATGCGGCAGCTGTCCCGATCAAGCAGATTTTGAGCTCATGACAAAGCTCTCAAACTCACTGTCTAAGTGCGCAAGATCATGTCAAGGCCGCTGCTGCGCTAACGAGAATCAATTTGTAAATCATTGAGCTCGGAAACACAGACGAGCTATCGCGAAGAACAAGCGAGAGTGCAGCGAGGAGACAGTCCAGGAATGGATATATGCGGTGATTCTGCAAGGTGTGAGGTAAGAACGATGATGATATCGCATGAAAGGTTGTTGTTTTGCAGCAGACGTAATGCTCAAGATCCCTGCGCAAACGTGGCCGCCGGGCATCTGAAACTAGCTTGTCCGGATCAACGAGGTTCTCGGCCAATGAAACACCACACGAAGATCGAGATTGAGTTCAGGGATCTGTTGTAAGAAGAGCGCGGTCGCACTTATTGGTTTGCTAGTCGCGGCCGCAAACATGAGTAAGGGCCACTGTTTGGTGCAAGACTACAACGCCGATGGTCTTCCTCGAGTGGCCGCGTCCACCAATGCAGCATGATCACGGCAATGGGACGGAGAGCAAGCATGATGAGAACTTTCGATATATGACTAAAGCTGCGAAGGAGATGGACATGCGAGTCAATTGCGGACGAGCGGCACCGAGCCTTGCCCTTTGCATCCCCCCTCCTTCGTGAAACAAAACACAAGAAGCAAGGGGCGTACTTCTGTTTCACGGTCCATGCTGTTCCGTATTTTGAATGACATAGGTTTCGGCATCCGACGGAGCCCATATTATTTTTGCTCGGTACTGAATCCGAGAGGTGAGGAGAAAGAGCAAGGAGAGGAAAGGAGGCGTCGAGCTCGCTTGTGAGCATGAAAGCAACTAGTGTACCGCCAATTTCTCGTGACAGCGTGATCTCGCCTTTCAGACACAATGCGCTAATGTTTTTTCCCTTGCCTGTGCGTGGACGAGCCGAATTTTCGGCTACGTCTCAGTCCGACTGGTTTTTTGTGAACCCAGAAATTTGGCAAAACATCAATGTTTGCGTCGGGTTTGAGATCATCTTTACTGTTTCGCCAAATCTTCCATTTTGCAGCGGACCGATGATTGAAAGCTTTGTGGTTTCTCCAAGAGAGACATGGGATCGCTTGGCTAGGGTCGACCCCATTTCTTCAACACGGTCGACGCCGCAGCACGACGTTAGAGACCTGCCAACAAGATCGAGATGACGCTCTTGAGGTCATCCATCTGGCCTGCGCATGCAGCCTCGCGACGTCTCTTGTGCATCTTGTGAGCATTCAAGCAAAGCTTGGTGTCGCGCCCTTGTACTGAAAGCACGGACGGTATCCATGATCAGTATCACTGCTGAGGAATCCAGTCATGGTGCCGAGATTGGCTCGGTTGACCGGCAGCAACGCTCTAAATAAAGCCATGCGCTTTCGACAGATTCACTTCGATAGGAGTGTAGATAGCCACACCCGGCTAGAGTTGTGCGCTTCCTTCGCACACGTACCGATAAGCGTGATCATGTTGGACCACCCAAGGCGGTGAAAGGCGACACGGTCTTCCGTTGAGAATGGAGAAGTGAGGGGACACCAATATTAGAAGCATCGCAGGGTTCAATGACGAAATGATTTTCCAGCCTGGCTGACAAGTTCAATCGGGAGATCAAACAATTTGTATTGCGATCAAAACTTGCAGCAAAGTTTTCGAGCAACTGAAACATTTAGAGCTCGCGATTTCGAAGTCCGACCGACGTGCAACCGACCCTTACCCCCGGTAATCACATGGATGCCGAAAACTCTCACTCAGCCAGGTCTAAGAGCGGCAGCTGAATGGATGAGTCTCGGCCATCGTAAGCCGTTACGATAGAATTTCAAGCAAAGCCCAATGCGGATGCATAGGAATGTTCTTTCATATGAAGCGGCAGTTGAGCTGTCAAGGAGGGCCGACTGAAATGAAGCTAAGGTGGGCGTAGAGGCTAAATTGACGTGGATAGGGCTGGCGAAGAGGCCAAATGAATTGGCGTGCAGCAGAGCAAACATTCGAGAAGCCTTTTCCTACTGCAAGGCTCACTTCTCTTCAATTGTTTGCGGCATCGTCCTGCAGATCTGGTATCTTTTCCCGCGTTCTTCATCTGGTTCGGCGCTTACAGTAGCTTCACTGCGCCCACTAAGAACAATTCATCTGTCGAAGACTGCAACCGAAGGCATCTTCATCTCGGGAGAAGCTTCTGAGAGCAGAGCAGCATTGGAAGGTCTTGTGACCTTATAGACCATTCTGCTTCTTTGTTCTTTTTTGCTGCATACTGCTTTACCGGATGGTCGAACAAGCCTTAATTCGAGCTCCGATGACTGCCATTAGCTGTCAGCGTCTGTTCTGCCGATCTTCTGAGAAAATTTGAGCTGTGACGTAGTGCAGTGTCGCGTCGCGTAGCAACAACTTTTTCAAAGTTTTGCTTGCAAAAGTTTGGAAGTTTGAGCTTCTGCCAGACATTTTCTGGATGAATACCAAAGTCGCATGAATGGCAGCGTGATGAAATTAGTGCCTGATGCCAGATCCGCGTGGTGTGCAGGGAAAAAAGCATGCTCCATTGTGTGGCCCCCTCGCTTACTACGATGCTGCTCGCCAAAGTTTGGTGCACTAGAACCTTGCACGCTGTCCTTCCGGCAAACTCAGAGCCGAACATCGAGCTCCTCAATCCCTCGCAGGTCGGACAGTGAAAACATGGAATATGCGATGCCGGGCGGTCTAAGGTCATGGCGGCAGGTGGTCATATCTTAGCCTGGATACGTGTTGTCGGTGTCTTTCATATGGTCCAGTACCGTCGGAAGCGGCGCTGATAAAGCCATTAGCTCGACCTCGAACTACGACTCAGACAAGATACGGCACTTGATGACCCAACAGGTCTAGTCGCCCTTCTCCTGCTACACTACCTCGAGACTGCTGCGAAATAGGCACCCATTGTTGTTCACAGTATGCTGGCAGATGAGATAAGACGAGTGATGAACTCGAGACTTAGCAGACGAGGCTCTCAAGCTGTTGTGCTCAAGTCACAATACTTGAAATGCGAGGGCGAAGACAAGCGCAGCCCCCTTGTGGCCTCAGCACGCTCCTTCGGCTCGAACTCGGCTCTCAAGCCGATTCACGAATGGAGAGCTCCTTTCGTCGGCTGCCCACTCTCTCTCTGAACACTGCTCAGTACTATGTACATCGACGGTCCGACTTGTGCTGGTCTACATGTCAAGGTAAGACGAACGGCTCGCCAGACAGATTCGAGGTGTCAGCCACTCCTTCGCCTGTATGCTTTCAACCGCATGGAGCTCCTATCTGTTCGATGTTGCGTCGGCTCGAAAGTGGCAATAGCTTTGAATCATATCGGAACCGATAATTCATTCTTGGAAGAATGGTGAGGCATCGGTTGATTGTTCCCCGAGACACTTCGTCATACAGCACATTCTAAAGGTCCCGTGAGGCTTTCCACAATTCCTTTCAGCTGCCTTCTCAGCAGCCAAGCTTCAGATTCGCCGTGCCGCTCGCGCTGAAAAGCAGTGGATGTATCATCCAATATCGCGAAGGCAAGACGAAGAACGTGAGCGGAGTGGCTCGACAAAGGTCGAGCTCCGATTCACATTCAACTGTGACCCAAGCCTGGGAGATTGCGAGAGGCTAACTCACACGTCCGCTCATTATTGCCGCTCGCTGACTGCTTAGTGTGCACCTTGAGCAACGTTAGGCTACATCGCGCTCCTGTTATTGCGACATGATTGGAGGAGTCTTTGCAAATGCTGGCCTAGCACAAGAAGGACTTTCAGTGTTCAAGTGGGCTTGCGTCTCGAAGCTGCAAGTGAAGTCCGGAACCAGCCTCGCAAGCTCTGCATTTGTGTAATGGGCCGTCGAACTGTCACTGCCGATTAAGCCGACCTTCAACTTGGTGCCAAGACAGCATGCGCCCATGTCCTGCATCTCATTACTGCAGCTCCCGCCGTAACTAATTGCCGCTTCAGTTGCCGCAAACAAACAGCTCATTCAGCCCTTGTGATGCGATAAAGACTGTGTATCCGTCCGCTGCGTCAAGCTAGAAAATTTGCAAATGCCGGAGCCTGACTCGTAGACTGTGCGCACAGTCGTAATCCACGAAGCCGAACGATCCGATGCTGAGGACTTCAGTGCGGTTACTTGCGTTCGTTTGTTTCAGTCGGTGTTCAAAGATGCAAAGTGTACACACAGGTTTGGCAAGCGTTTTCCGCTGCAGCAAACCAAATGAGGTGATGCAATGTCTTTGCAGTCGTCACAGAGATACGACGCCGACTCTGACACACGCAAAGCGATTCGAGCTCGAGAGCGATGATGATGATGAAGAGAGTAGGGACTGCAGTGTCAAGTCCCCCGTTAGATCAGCGTCTTGTGTCCCCAATATGCTGCGACATGCTGTGCTGTGCCGAGTTCCGATGACGATGTCCAGCGATGGATGCGCGATCTGGCTGAGCATCGGGCTGAATTGCAAAAAATTCCCACCCGATACTGTTAAATGAGGGTAAAGGGGATTTCGCCAAGCGAGAAAGGGAAGATCGCTGCGTTGCCGATCCATTTGGATTGTCCACGTCGACTTTGGCTAGCAGCGAGTTGAGAAAAAGGCCAAATCCGAGGTCAGGTCCACCGCCTCAATCGATTGAAGGGGGGCAAGTGGGAAACTGCACTCAGACATCACACGACAGGTACAAACACATCTGTCGAGACTGAGAAATAGAAAAAAAAGGCGCAGCACTGCGCGGTGCAGACAGGGTGTCTGGTTGGCCGTGCCGAAAAATGAAACTGAAAGGGTTCTCTTGCCAGTCTCATAAGTGTGATGACCGTCGACCACCGATAAAAATACAATAATACAAAAATAAAACAGCGTGAACCAAACCAGAAATTCCAGGTCTTCCGGAAAAGTCAGAAAGCGCTAGCCGACTGCGATTCGTGTGTCTGTCAGACGCTGGTTGAGCCTCGCTAAACGCTAACAAAGCCACACATCACTGCCAATATCATGCCCCTCGTCCTCGGAAAACCCTCGACATCATTGATTATTATTGACTCCAAAATTGGTCACACAGCAGCGTCTTCCCTGTGAACGCAAAGAACGATGCGGCTAACGATCTATTCTCACTCACCAAAGCTCTTTCAAGGACTATGCTCTCACCTGCATACAGTGAAGAGTGAGGTCGCCTCCTTTGTGCCCTTTCCCAGCGATCCGGCCCGTTCTTTTTTCATCATCGTAACAGCTTCCGCCCAGCTCTTCTGAACTCCGTTGGGATCGTCCTCTGTCTGCGTCTTTCAATCTGTTTGCTCCAGTGCTGGTATCTGCAGCAGCAACAGTGAATATGTTAAGCGCCTGCCGTTGATAGGCTCATGTGCGAAGGGTTTGGTTCGGGTCTCAGTTGGGGGTTTCCGGTTTGTCCTGAATGCGTCGAGCCGTTCCTGATGGGCGGGTTTTAGGACACTTCTCTGTGATTGCGCCCCTCGTGAGATGAAGCTTGACGGTTTGCCTATCCTCCTCAACTTGCTCAGCCTGCTCTTCGCTTTCGTCCATTCCATATATCGACATCATCTCCCTCTCTCCTTCCCACAACCATATCCTTTCTTGCTTCTATATCTTCCCCTCATACTCGTTCATCCCGTCTCATATCCCAACCGCACTACCACACACACATATCTCGTACCTTCTAGCAAACGGACAATCTCCCTCTCTCGCACCCACTCAGCTTCTTCAGGATCTAGATCGACGCTTCAGTAACCCTTCCGATCTGTAGTCCACGCCAGCATCGTACCTTCTCAGTTGGATTCACACCCCTTTCTTTCGACTTGAGCATCTCCAAGTGCTTATTACAACTAACAAGGACACTCTACATTCTCTAGCAAATCGACCCTCGACTTGACTGATCATATTCAAGATGGCTCCTCAGATCCTCACCTCGATCTACCCGCCTCTGCCCAAGGCAAGCTACACCAACATCTTTGACTACGTCAGCTCCGAGTCCGAGACTTCGCTCGCCGACAAGGTTCAATTTGTTCGCCAAGACGGCAAAGAATACACGTAAGTACACTCAAGCTCTTAGCATTTAAAGTTCCCGTTCGTTGGTTCGTCTTTTCTCGTTCGTCTTCTTTTCGTCGTGTCTCGTTTCTTTCTCGTGCTCTCGCGCTCATTCATGCTCGCTGTTCAGACAGAGGCTTGATGATGGTTTCCATTGCGCAGTGTCCATTTCACGATGCTCCGTGTGCTTTGCACTCTGCAAAGAACTCAGGACATCTCCGATGGAAGAGATCTGCTTGATTGCCGTTGCGTCCAGGGTAGCCTAAAGCGGAGTCTGATTGAGAGTCGCTCGATGACGGTTTTGCATTGTCTTCTCAAGGCGATCTTTTTCTTCGGATTCTGCTTTGATCTGGCATCTCGCGTGATTGGCAAGAAGCAAGTCCGCTACTTGAATTCCAAGAAGCTGAGAGTCAGGGTCGGATCTTGAAATTCCATTGTGTTCGCCGTGGATTTTCAGCCAGATTTCACTCTCAGCTTGCTTTTCCAGAGGCGCAACCTACGGCTCAAATCCATCCTCCGATTCGTATCACCAAACAAAGCGCTGGTGCTCAAGCGGGCGGCGACGCTTTCAACAGCATGTATGTTGTCGCAACATTACTTGTGCAAGTGGCGCTCGTGCGCAAAGCGATAGGCGATAAGATGTTTGGTGCAATGGATGGATGTACGGAAGCGGCTTTGGCTGCAGCTAGCACGCCGTGGAAGCCAAAGAACCGTCTGCAGCCGGAACCCTGTTGGATGCTCGTCTACTCTTTTGGCGTCAAAGCGAAAGATGGAAGGGACGCCCAGCCAACTCGGCTTGCTTTTCCATTGCTTGCTCGCTATCGTCACGGCAGGAGAAGAAAGGCTCTTCTTTTACGCTGCTTTCAACGAGCGAGCCGTTCAGCATCGCCGGAACTGCAACGCTGCAGATCGTGGGAAGCGTTACCTCACTTTTCAACTGTTTGTAGAATTGCAGTAGTAGACAGGCAGTCCACCAGAGAAAATCCAAAATTGAAAATTGGTGGGAAATTCCATCAGTTTTCATTTTGTCTCTGCTGCTCCGCTGCGCCATTCTCTGCGTTCCAAGCCACAAACCACATTTTGTGCTTGTGCCTACGGTTCCCATTGCTTGTCGCCTCACCTATTGCCGCCTCTCTCTCATTCATGCATGCAAAGCCCCCGCTCTATTCATTTGTGACGACAAATCAACGAGCGATATCAGCAAGTCTGATGTTCTCGTTGCTATCGTTGTTGATGGATAGGATTTGGGCGAATGCACTAGCAAATGCGGAGGAGGAAAGGCTGACTAGGATGGCTTGCGATTGGGGGATGGCTTTCTCATCAGCAGCAGTCATCTTTTGATGCTGTGTGGATGCAACGGTTCCGATCGGTGAGACCAACGTCGATCCTTCTGGCAAAGATCGTCCAAGCTGTCTCGCCTTGGCACATTTCAGAAACAAGCGAGGCAGAAGAGAGCCGTGGCAGGGCATCGCGTCTTTTTTTTCTCGTGAATTTCCCTGGATTCAATTTCTCCAAAGTCCGCTCGCTCTCTCTTTTTCTCTGCCGTGTAACGCAGACGTTAAAGCATGAATTTGACCCTCTTCCAATTTTAGGAGGGAAAATTCATGGCCAGGCGGATATCCGGCGACACCAGAGTCATCCTCTCTGCACAAGCGAGGATCGCATCAAGGATCGGCAGCAACACCCTCTTTTCCCCTCTCCTATCTCTTTCTGCTCGCCCCTAGGGTGCGTGCCTGTCTTGCAGCAAAAAGATGGGGAAATCCGAGGAGAAAAAAAAAGGGATCGTCGCTGTTTCGAAGCACACATTATTTGCTTCCACCAAAGCTCTCTTTTTTTTCTCCTCGCGATTTCAACTTCCGCTCGCGGCTCGACGGTCAAGATGACGTCGCAGCAGCTATCCTATCAAGTGCCCACCCTCGCTTGGCCATGGTTGGGCTGCCCTCTTCACATCTTCGCCTCGCCGTATTCTTGATGCGACGTCGGATCCGAGAAGACGAAAGCCATCAGCCATTGTACTGCTTCCCCACGAGTTGGCGGACTCGGTTGAAATCCAATGACTGGCAAGCCACTCCTCTAGGTGTTCATTCGACTGCGACTCGACGATGAAGACGACGATGACGGCTGCTTTCAATCGCTCTTTCAAGGACCCTTATAGCCTTGATTTCGGGGGCGCTTTCTTGTCCACCATCGCGCGATGCAATAATCTGCATGCTGACACCTCTTCTTGATTTTCACACCATTTCTCATCTCTTTTGTCCCCGCGCGTCTCTTGACGACTGAACCCTCAAATTTGGCTTATCGCGATCCACGTCCCGATTGACTCACTCGTGCATCGATCTGGCATCAACAACGACGACGACGACAACGACACGACTCGCCGCCTTGATATGATACTCAAATCGTTACATCACACAGACATGGTCAGGTTGTCCGCGAAGCCCGCCGCTTGGCATGGACTCTCAGACACAAGCTTGGCTTGCAGCCCCGCCAGCGCGTCGGAGTCATATCGCCTAACCACACCATGTACCCTATCTTCGTCTTTGCTGCCGAGGTAGCCGGTCTCGTCACCGCTCCCGTCAACCCAGCATTGACTGTCGGCGAGCTTGCCAAGTCACTTCAGCAGGCCTCTGTCGACATTGTTCTTGCCCACCCTTCGTGCCAGGAGAACGCTCGCGCTGCTTGGGAGCAGGCCAAGGCTGCCATGGGTCGCCCCACTTCCTCTTCCCCCGGCGCTTTGAGCGAGGGTCTCTTCATGTTCGACGACGCTGACCAGCTCATCACTGGTGCCAATGGTGAGCCTGATCTCCGTGCTCAGATCACCGACAACCAGCTCGAGTCGTACCGCGTTGAGAACCCTGCCACCGAGACTGCTTTCATCATGTTCTCTTCCGGCACTTCTGGTTCCGCAAAGGGTGTCGAGATCACCCACTCCAACGTCATTCACAGTGTCATGGCTCTCGTCGCCACTCACGATGACTACTTCGGCCAAAAGGATGTTCAGGTTGGCTTCCTCCCCTTCTACCACATCTTTGGTCTCATCAAGTTGATGCACCACCCCTTCTACCTCGGTATGAAGATTGTCATCCTTCCCAAGTTCAGCCTCGACCTCTTCTGCGAGAAAATCCAGGAGCACAAGGCTACTGCCTCGTTGGTGGTGCCACCTGTTCTGCTCCAGCTGGCAAAGAGCCCCGTGCCGGAGAAGTACAACATGTCCAGCCTCAAGTGCGTCCAGTGCGGTGCAGCTCCTTTGTCCGCTGAGCTTTTCGAGTTGCTCGAGAAGCGATATCCTGGAATGGCTGTTCTCAATGGTTACGGTCTCACCGAGTCGCTTCCCTCAGTTATCTGCTCTGGTCCTAAGGAGTTGCCCAACTCCAAGGGGGCCGCTGGTCGTATCGCTCCCGGCGTCGAAGTTCGTCTCGTTTCCGAGGAGGGTCACGATGTCGGTCAAGAGCAGGGTCGAGAGGGTGTCCCCGGTGAGGTTTGGCTCCGTGGTCCAACTATCATGAAGGGCTACCTTGACAACGAGGAGGCTACTCGTGATGCCTTCACCGAGGATGGTTGGTTCAAGACTGGTGATGTTGCTGTCATGCGCAACACCGAAATCTTCATTGTGGACCGTATTAAGGACTTGATCAAGTTCAAGGGCTTCCAGGTCTCTCCAGCTGAACTTGAGGCTGTGATTACCTCGCACCCTGAAGTGGCAGATGTGGCTGTCTTTGGCGTTTGGTGTCCTGCTCAGATGACCGAGGTTCCTCGTGCATGTGTTGTGCCTAGGGATCTTGAGTTGCTGAACAAGCCAGAGGAATGCATGGAACTGGAAAAGAGGGTTAGGAGTCACATGGAGAAGTTAGTGGCTGCGCATAAGAAGATTCGTGGTGGAATGGTCTGGGTCGCTAGCATTCCCAAGTCGCCCTCGGGTAAAATCTTGAGGAGATTGTTGAGGGACGAGGCTGCCCGGGAGGCTGCTAAGGCGGACGAGAAGAACCAGCTCAGGTCGACACTTGTACAAAGCTTGTCGGCGGTCAATGCTCAACAGACCAGCAACAACATGGAGGAGGATGCCAGGGACAATGTCTTCAGTCCTATCTCGCCTGTTGCTGCCGCCTAAGCTTTTTGCTCTTTCGTATACCTGTCTTGGTCGTCTCTCCGTCGGTTCCTATCGCATAGTCTCTTTTGTCGCATTTTTCACTTCGTTTCGGACAATAACTTGATCTCCTAATGATCCTACGCTCATTGCATCTTCGCTGTACCTTTACATATGTTTCTTAGTCGTGTTTATCTTCTCGGTGCTCGATCGTAATCAATTCTCAATCACAATGACACAGACAGTCTGAAAGTTTGGGCTCTATGAGGTTTGGTGTTGATAACTGTGATCACTGGCACGGGAGCGAAAGAGACAAGGAATGAAGTGAGTCTCGGTTGAGTCAACTCGCAATGTACGAAGCACCATTGCTCTGGCTACCTGTCACTTCACGATTTGACTGGAGGCGTTTCATACAAGGCAAGTCACACACGATTTCAGAAGGTAAGACTGGAAGAAAAAATGTTCTATTTGCAAAGCCAAATAACAATGAAGAGAATCTAAATGCGAATCCATTTGAATATCCAGTTTGCGAGCCACAATCCAGCGTCGTCGACGACTCGACTGTATGCCTCAGCTAAGAGCAATGAGCTTGGGATGAGTGTGACGAATAACACTCCGAGAATTCCTGCTTCGTTTTGCCATCCTAAATTGGTTACTAGATGATGTCGCAATAGGGAACCTAGAGAAAGCATGAGGGTTCCGGAGATTAGTGCGATACTAAATGCCCATCTACCCATGTATGCAATCGGTTTACTACCTAGGATTCTTTGAGTTGAGGGACTAATTTCGATAAGGTAGAGAATTCCTGATGCAAGAAGCCAATTATCGTAACGAGGGTAAGCGATTTCGGCTGGGTTAAGACTATAGTTGAGCTTTCCTGTATGACCGTCAACATGAGCTATATATTCGTTGTTTGCATCTTGTGGAAGAGCTGCAATCCAGAGGTATTTGAGAAGAGTTCCGAGTGCGACAAAGATGATTCCTGGTAACCAAGTTGGAATGTGTTTGCTTCCTTCTCGATTGATTGGAATACCTTTTGAAGGGAGAAGTTGGAGATAGATTGTTGACCATTCGGCGAAAAGTAAACCGGTAAGTGTGTACCAACTCCAACGTCCAACCCAAGCAGTGGTAAGGATCAATAGGATCATTCCTAAATTTTTGTATCTGAGGACTGTATAAGGAAGAGCGAAGGCGAGAATGATACAAACATAGGTTTGCTGGAAAAGTACTGGAATGATCCAAAGAGTTCCTCCAGGAGGAATGAATAGATCAGCACGAGAAGTCTTCCAGTAAGTGGGAGTTGAGAAGAAGAAAAAGATTGAGTTGAAGAATTCGAGAGCTGAAGTCCATTGTTCTGCTGGTAATGCTGCTTGATTTCGCAGTGAGGTTGAGGTTTCAGTTGCGTAACGGAAGCCATTAACCCCGATTACCAAAGTGACAAGGGAGAGTGTGACGACAACGGGGATGAGGAAGCGGAAAGGACGTTTGAATGCAGGTCCAGATAATCCAGTAGCTACTCTGCGTTCAATGAATGTTTGAAGGGAAGCTCGACCAGAAAGAATGACAAAGAGTGCTGCTTGAAGATGACCGTCAAAGAAGAGGGGAGATAGCACTTTTCGAAGAATCGTCTGCCACTCAGGAGCCACAGAAAGAAAGTCTGCTGGGTACACTCCATCGACATCTCTATCAGCGACGATGGCAGGTGCAAATAAGCGGAAGAATGTCCATACGAGCACTTGTAATCCTAGTACACCGCGCAAACCTTCAAGGTAGGCTAGGCGAGCAGAGCGATTCGGTCGACCAAGATCGTTACTGCTATCAGAAGTGAAGGCTTGTTGGGTGAGACCAAATCGCTCATCAGGTACAGAAGGGTTGGTGGTTGATGGAAGGATGAGGTAGCCGCGAGAATCGTATGTGGATGAATCGAACTCGGACTTCAATGCTTTGCCTTCTTCTTGCTTGGCTGCGTGACGAGAGCCACCGCGGCGGGTAGAGAGGTCTCGACGAACAGTGGCTTCACCAGTGGTAGGAGTGCTGGCAGTGGGATTAGACCAAGCAGAGTGGGGAGCTACAGAGATCTTTTCGTCTGCTGGAGTTTGGGATTGTGGAAGCGGATGTTGCTGAGCTTCGTGTTGTTGCTGATTGCGCATGCTACGGCGAAGCGACTTGCGCGTGGCCGGTAGCTCAGCTGTGAGCGTATATCGGGATGCCATGATGGGAGCTTCTCTGTCGTTGTTTCTAGAGAAAGGTCTTGATGATGAAGAGGAAAGAAAGTCAGGCTGAAGATGATGTTCTCAGCTACCAAGTGTGGAGGGCGGATCTCGACAACGTCTAAGTCTCCGTTGTTCTGAGGTCAAGGTCAGGCAGAGGGCTGTATGCAAAGCTTGCAGCGCACGGTATCAGCAGCTTGCGTTGCAATTTGGCGACAGAGCCTTTCAGTCTGTTGCTGTATGCTGTGCAATGCAACTCACTTACTGCACACCAAGACCCTCGAAATCGAACAAGTCTCTAAAAGGTTCATCTCGAAAAACGCTCGGACCTGATAAACTCACTCTTTGCACAACTCACCCGGCATCCACGGTGCTTGCTAGATAGAGCTTAGTCCCCTTCCCAGCCGCATGCGAGAAGGAGAACCACCGCTTCGAAATTGTCTTTGGTTCAGATCTGTTTGTTGGTGTTGTCTGAAATCTTGTTTCTGTTTTTGGTCTCTCCTAACGTTCAACGGCCGGCTAAGATTTTGCTTTGTTGTCTCGGAGAACTCTTGTCTTTGTACAGAACCGAGCATGCTAGTCGAGAAAGCATGCGCGGACGCATTCACTGTATCCGAATCCGAGGAAACGCGAGGAAAGAGCCCATGAAAATCATGACGCAAGATCACTGCCCCCTTTCACTCGCTTACGTCGACGCGTAAGGTCAAGCGGCAAAAAATTGGATCCTGGGTGTGCAGTGCGTGGGCGGGGTGCTGTCACACGCCGACCACGCCCACATCTAAAATAGGTGTACCGCCACTTTGCGAAGACCTTAATTTTTAATTTAGAAATAAACAAGAAGGGTCTCGCTTGTGCAGGACGGCAAACTTGTGTGTGAGTGTGATGATAGCGTTGCACAGCATCCTTGCAGCTCCTGAAGCTATCCCTTTGTCACATTGTCGACGTCGACGAAAGGACTTTGTTAGATTCAAAGCCGCTGCGAACCACACCGAGGAAGGGTCGATCTTCCAAGAGCATCCTCCGGATCGGCTCGGCAAGTTCGAGATTCGCTTCTTAGCAGCCGGGCAAAGCAAGTCTCGCCTGGAAAAGCTCGCCTCTTGTCTTCGGCTTCTTGGCTGTTCGAAGGGGTGAAGTTAGCAGCCAAAAACACTCTCGAGTACCGTTTTGGCGAGCTCGGAGCGGACTTCCGGACGATCGTATTAATCATCAGGCCTCGCCAGATGGACCTTCCTGATCGACGAGCGATGAGCTAGAACTTGTGCGGTTCCCTATGTTTCCAGCCCCCTTCAAGCGACTATGGCATCTGCAACGGCGAAGACGCAGCTCATAGAGTGCCATTCTCAAATAGCACCGATCCCGCTCGCTATCACTTGAACATGAAAGTTTTCTCGTGGAGGAAGACGGACCCCAGGGCCAGCAAGTGATTGCTGTCCCGCTTATCGGAGCGAGTTACTATAACACTATTTTCCGGCTTCGGCTTCCACTGACGGCAAACTCAAAGACCGCATGGCATGGTTTCGCGCCAAGAGGAGGTCTTACGAAACATACTCCCATTGAAGTGTGAGATCGGAGCGAACTGGGCTGCACTTTGCTGGCTCTGAGCCTGCGAGAGAGTGTGAGAGTGCAAGAAGCGTAAGCGACAAACAGGAAGATGCACGAAGGGTTCATGCATGGAGCGGCAGCAAGTCTTCGTCACCTGCAACAGCGGTTCACGTTCTTCACCGTCTTCGGTGCTCCGCTTGTTCTCCGCCACTAGTCTTGTTGAAGAATCTCCGCAACTGTACATGGTGGTTCGCAAAGCTACCCTCCACACCGAGGTCAACCTTGCTGCTGTCTGTTCTTACTTATCATCCTCACCATCACCTCAACCTATCGAACCATCGCTTCCAGGAATATAGGTCCGTCAGACTAGTCCCACGAACAAGCAAAGCCGTCCAGCGTCAATACCATCACTTCCCTTCAGATTGCCGGACAGCTGCTCGAACGCCCTATCGCAACCATGCCGGCTTACGGCAACCCTCAACGAGGCCAGAGTGTTGGCACCGAAGCAGATCTTTACTCTGATAAGCCACCCTACAGCAGTGGCCCAGCTTCACCCATGCTACCCACGACACACCCACATCAATACCAACCCACAACACGCAAGAACAAGCTCTCAACATGGTGGAGCAATCAATCTCGAAAGCGCAAGATTCTTCTTCTCGGCCTCATTGGCATCGTCCTTCTCGCTCTCATCCTCGGGATTGCTCTCGGCCTTACAGTAGGCAAGAAGAAAGAAGATCCTCATCCCGAGACTGACTATGTTCCTTCCACTATCTCTGGTAACCGCACTTCTCTCCTCAAACCTGGCTATTTCTTCACGGCACCGAAGAATGGGACAAATTTCCAATTCACTATTGCTGATCCTCAGCTTGGTAACTACAGAGGAGATAGTCAAGGTGTTGATATTATCATCAACACCACGCAGAGATATCAGGAGATTGATGGATTTGGAGGGGCAATGACGGACAGCTCTGCGTATTTGCTGATGAGAATGAAGCAGAGACAAGCAGCACTATATGAAAAGGTGATGGATTTCATGTTTCATAACGCTACTGGTGTCGGGATTACTCGCGCGTCCATGGGTGCAAGTGATTTTTCAGTAGGTCAAGAGTATTCCTACATTCCCTCACCACCGGACTTTGCATCAGCTGCGAACGAGTTGAATAACCCTGACTCACTGCTTTCGAGTTTCAGTGTTGACGGGACACAATCAGGTCAATACACGATTCCGGTCTTGGTGGATGCAATGAAGAGAAACCCAAATTTGAAAGTAGTGTTGACACCATGGAGTCCACCTGCTTTCATGAAGTCGAACAACACCATGAACGGAGGAGACTTGAGAAGTGACGATTTTATCCCTCTTCTTGCGCAATACTTTGCTGAAGCAGCCGACCGATGGAACAGAGCAGGAGTCAAGCCATATGCTATGACTTTACAAAACGAACCTTCTCATATCGCCGCATATCCTTCCATGGGAATGACAGCTGATCAACAGTCTAAGCTAGCAGTTGCACTTAAATCCGAATTATCGCAAAGGAACTTGGGAGGAGTTCAAATTTGGGCTCATGATGACAATTACTCTGGCTATCAAACCGCCGCTGATATCGTCAATGATAATGCTACTGCCATCGATGCTGTTGCTTTCCACTGCTATCGAGGTGATCCTTCCGAAATCTCATCGTTTGAATCCGCTCTACGTAACGGAGTTCGCAAAGACGTACACATGACAGAATGCACCGGAACCGGAAACCCCTCTAATCGTTGGCAAGGTATTCAAGGATGGCTTAACCGAGTTTACCTCCCCGTCTCACTTCAAAACTCACGATCTATCATTCAATGGAACCTTGCACTCGATTCAGGTTACGGACCTCACCTTTCCTCTTCTTATTGCAGCTCTTGCACTGGTTCTCTCACTCTTTCTTCTCAGCAAAATCCATCAGATCCCTACCTAGAGTTCAATGATCAGCTTTACCTTACGTCGCATTTTTCTGCTGCAACGACAGATTTGACCAATGTTGGAGGTGGAAAGGCGGTGAGAGTAGGTGCTGATATGGGCAGACAATATTCGTTGCAGAGAAATGATTGGCAGTGTTTGCAGTGGATGGCTTACGCTGCATCCATCAGTGGAGGAACTTTGCAGAATCCAAGTACGCAGAATGGTGCTCAGGTAACAAGGAGGGTCGGTCTGGTGATGGCAAATACGTGCGAGGAGACAAAGAATGTTGTTGTATCCAGTGACGGTAGGAGGACAACATTGCCCGTACAGCAAGGATTGACAAGTTTCGTTTGGACTGCGCCCTAGACCGCAGCATAGAGAGTTAGTCATGACCTTTTCAATTTGTAGCATATCATTCACTTCGCAATCGCATCTCTAAATGGAAACGTTCTTGAGCGTGAACACACCGTGCGTGGGTCTGTATAAGGTTCCATTGATGTTCTGATGATACAATGCGGGCTATTCAATAGCAACTACGTTCTTCTAGCGCGCTTCGTCTTACCACTTCCACCAGCTTCTCTCTTCTCCAAGTTGACCTGATTCCTTCTCTTCCTCGCCATATGGTTCTTTTTATTCCTGGTCTCATTCCTCTTCGCCTGCAATTCGGGGTTCTGGATGCCTCTCATTAATCTTTCTGTCTTTCTCTGCTCCCTCTTCGCCTGTTGTCTCCTCTTCAGCGTCGAATAGACCTTGTTGAATCGGCTTACATCCACCAAATTCTGCAAGTGGGATTGAACTTCAATGGCGAGAGCTTTGAGTTCGTCACCGCCGTGCTGAGATGTTTGCGCCGTTGCAGGAGATTCGACAAGTCGGATGATAGGTGACAGGAATAGGGGCAGGAAGTGAGGGAGCAGATCGGAAGGAAGGGAGGCAGAGAGAGCCGCGAAGAAACGGAGGATGGAGGACGGGGCAATCGTCCAGCCCTCCGGTTTGGATTGAGAAAGCGAAAGACGTGCTTGGAAGGAAAGTCGGGAGACAAGCCATCGGAGAGGGTCGTTGGCGATCGCAGTGGGAGCGTCCATAGCGGCTTCACGTTGTTTGGCGCCTTCGACCATGGATTCGTCGTCTTCCTCTTCTTCCTCTGCTCCTTCATCGCCTGCATCGCTTCCATCGTCTTCCTCTTCATCCTCACCCTCCCTCTCGTCATCATCGTCACCCTCGAGCGAGCGTTTCTTTGAAGCTTCACCCTCGGGCTCAGTAGCTACATCCTCCAATGCGGGACGATCGACGGGGAAGAGTGCAAACGAGCGAGCAATCCAGACCAGATTTTTGACAACTTGTAGCGCAAGCGTGTCGTCGAGCTTGTCAGATCGCAGCTGCAGGCATGATTTCTTGGCTGCATCCACGAGCGCTGGCAGACTGGCAATAAAATCCTGTTGCATGGGCACCATGGCGGGAGCTTCAGGCTCACGCAGTGCAAAGAGACCGCCGAGAATGCGCGACGAAGAAATGCGAACCCATTTGTGCGGGAAGAGAAGTAGTCTTCGCACCGCGTTGTTTGCCTCCGCAGCTTTTGCGTTAGCGGCACCGATGATAGTTGTGATGCGGCCGAGGGTCTGCAATGAGTGATAAGGCAACTGCCAGTCAAGCTCGATCCCTTCAAACCCAAAGATCCCGGCGTCGGAGTTCTCGAGTGACTCGAGGTCATCTGCGCAATCAACTAACACCTTAGTGACAACATCGAGCGCCTTTTCGACCCATTCCCTGCCTCGACCAGGCAATGCTTCGAGCAGCAAGCCATAGATCTGAACACCAACTCGAGCCAACTCAGGCTTAGCTTCTTGGCGCGACCATGCATCAACCATCAGCGCAGTCTTATCCTGTTGTGCATCTGTCATAGCCTTCAACAGAGTTCGGATCAGCGAAGCTGAATTCTCCCTGCATTTGGAACTGCTATCGTTCGCGAGCACCATCGCCAGAGCAACAAAGAGCATCTCTGCATACTGTTGCAGAAGTTCATCGCCAAACTTGTTCAGGATGGCATCGGTGATCTCGAGCACTGACAGACGACCTGACTCGTGCACGTACGCCATGTTTTTGGCAAGGAACCCAATTTGGTTGCGCAAGCGCTGCTTGCCTTGTGGGTAATCGAGCAGGAACTGAAGATAGGTCGAACGGCACAGGTCGCGCACTGAGTCGCTCTGATTGGTCACCATCATCTCGGCGACCTTGTCCATCGTGTCGTAGACTTCGGAAACAACCAGGCGGCGGCTGACGATGGCACGGAGCAGGCCGAAGAGTGTGCCCTGCACAGCAGGTTCCTCGAGGTCGGGAGAAATGAGCTTCAAGAGGCCACTGAGGTGGGTCTCGGACAAAGACGCTTGCTTGCACTCGCGTAGAATGGCGGTGAGGGTGCGGAAAGCAGTCTGGACGATCTGAGACTGCGGCGAGCCGTATTGGTGGATGATGCCAAAGATCTGCTTGATGAACACGGGCAGTGCTTTGTCAACACGCGACACTGGTACTTTGACGATCTGAGCGATCGCACGCAGCGATAACTCGAGCACCGACGATTCGTTGGCATATGCTGCTTCACCGACAATGTTGACCATAGCATTGAGCTTGGCAAGGACTTCTTCGTCTTGGAAGTTGAATCGCTCCCTTCGCAGTGAAGTGACGAGCATCTCGAGACCAAAGGCGACGAACTTGTGTGCATTGCGCGAGTAGTGGTCCTTGCCAGCAGTGGCACCTTCTTCGACGTCCTTACGCTTGAGGAAAACGGCGTAGTTGTAGAGTGTAGCCGACTTGTGTCGCGAAGCCGCCTTCGTCTCGGGCTTGCGAGCCTGCAAGAAGACAGCATCGCGTCGAATCAAGGTGGCGCAAAGCGAGAGGAATCGGTTCGAGTCGAATTGCGGGTTGGCCGGGATGCCACTCGAGATACGACGCAAACACTCTTCTACCTGACGCACAACCTTGGGAATCTCGGTCTGTTGCAGGATGTCTCGTAGCGGTTGAAGTACCTCAGCGATACGGTTGGGAGTAACGACTCGCGAGACTTGCTCAAAGGTGTCCATGCTCTTGCTATGCTTAACCTCGCGGTAGGTAGTCTTGCTGCCGATCGATTCACGGTCATCGGCTGTGGCGCCAAAGATGTCTTCGACTGCAATCTCGATGATCTCCTTGGCGCCTTGATCGAGCGACGTGAGAGGCTCGTCCTTGCTCGTCATCAAGTGCGTAAGCACCGAGTGAACAGTGAAGGCTAGAACGGCCTTCTGAGGTCCGCGCATGAGTGCTCGTCGCATCTCGCGCAGGAATTCAGGCAGGAAGCGTGCGCCTAGCGTCGACATGACTTTGCATGCCGTCTCGCGAGCCAGATCTCGAGTGTCCTGTGCCTTGGCGCGGAAGACGTTGGAAAGCGTCTTGAGCAGCTTTGAGATTTGGGTCTGACGTTGCCTGGCTGGAAGACACTGAGCAACGCGCACGACTCCAACAGCGATAGGCAATCTGGTGGAGTCCTCAGTCTCGTCTTTCTGTTCCAGATAGGACATGAGGCGAGGAAGCAAGCGAGTGGTCACTGCGTCGAGGATCTTGACACGCTCAGCTTCCTTTCCTTCCTTCTGCACTGCAGCTGCCGTCTTACTTTCATCATCTTCTTCATCCTCGTCGATTTCCTCATCTTCGCCGTCGAGGATGGTCTCCTCCTCCATGCCAAAGTGGAAGTTATCCAGGATGGCCATGGCAGTTCGCACCATCACGCGTTCTGACGAGCCCTTCTTGTTGGCAAGCTTGAGATACTGCCACAAAAGTGCATTGTATGGACCCCACGTAAGCTGGCCTGCAAGCAGACCGAGACTTGTAATGACCTCTGTGATCAGATTGTGGTCGTTGAGCTCGACGGACCCAGGCATGAGGAAGTGACCAAGCACCGGCGCGAGAATGTCGCTGATAGTGCGGCTCTTCATGCCACCTTTAGCTGCTTGTTCCGGCAGCCTCTTGACAGCACGAGTTCGACGATGAAGCTGGATGTGGTGGATGTTATTGAAGAAGTTGACCTCAGCATCGCCTCCACCAAGCAGGCCTGAGAGCTCAGCCATGACTTCGCACCGAGGCAGGTTCTCGGCTGCTGACGACATGACGGCGAGCACGTCTCTTCGGACAAGCTCGCTTCGGTTTCGAACAGCTTTCTTGAGACCTGGCCAGACAGCCTGCAGGAAGAGCTGCATTAGCGCCGCTTCGCCCGCAGCACCGGAGTCGCACTCGCCGGCGGTCTGAGTGATGAATTTGACCAATGAAGCGTTGGCGTTGCTGCGAACCGACAGTTCCTCTGGATCAAGTATGAGGAACAGGAAGTTATGCACGAGCGGCTGCCATTCCTTGGCGTTGACGACCACATCCTGAGCGTTGATAGAGTCAAAGGCTGCAAACAGCTGATCGAAGTCGCGCTCTTCCACCCTTCTCTTGCTTAGCGCATTGAGCTGCGTGCACCACTTGGCGACACGGTTGAGTTCGGTATCCACCTCAGCGCAGCGGTCGAAAGCAGCACTCAGCGTTTTGCGCGACTCGGCAGAGCGAAGCAATGAGAAGAGACCACTGAGCATGGCGAACATGCTCTGGAACATCTCAGAGTGTTTGTCTTGGAACTCGGGAATGAGCGAAAGGAGGCGCTCAAAGATGGCAAGAAGCTCGGTCTTGGTGCGCTCGGGCACGAGGAAGTTGGACTTGCGCATCATGGGGCTCAACAGCTTGACGAGATGGCTTGCATCCTTGGGATCGGTGACGAAGGGCGACAAGGCTGCGAGAAGCGAGATTTGACGACGAAGCAGGTCGTCTCGGCCCATGGCAGCGGCAGCAGGCCCGACAGCAGACGAAGCCTGTTCGATGAGAGGAGTAACGCTGTTGAGGAACACAGAGGCATGAGGCCTTATTAGCAGGTCGACCAACGGCAGCTTCGAGCCATTGCGGTAGTCGACGTCGGAACTGACATCCATGGCGTCCGTCTCCGCAGACGCAGCCGCTAGCACACGCTCGGCAATGTCCAGCACAGATCCAATGGCGGAAGGCTTGACTGTCGGTGCAGCAAGGATGGCGAAAACACTCGGCAGCACCGCGTGGTCGTAGGTTCCGAGCAAAGGGATGGTCTCGGTCTGACCAGACCAGACATGGAATAGCTCAAGCAGCGCAGATGGTGACTGACTAGACTCGACCTTCAGTGCCTCCAACCGAGGCGAGATGAGCTCCGCAAAGATGGCTGGCAAGTACTTGGTCCACTGAAAGACAGAAGCGGCTTGAGGCTTGCCAAAGAAGTCGCACAAGCGCTTGTAACCAGCTTGACGCACCAGACGAGAACGTGAAGTACGGGCCGTCAGAGGTTTGCTTGTGGGCTGGTCATCTGAAGCGGCCTCGGCGCTCTCGATGTGTACCTGCACAACGGCTTGATGAGCATGGTACGTAAGATTGAGTGCAACAGAGATCAGCCTGTCCCAGTATGGCAAAAGGTTGGCACCAATTTGCTTAACCACTTCTCCGAGGAGTGTCAGGTAACCGACCTGACGACGAGTAGACGCCACAGGCGCCTTTGCAACGAACTCGAACTTGTCTTGGGTGTCCGCCGGTGTGCTGGCCTGATCGCCGAAGGGTGCAAGCATGAGATCAACCAAGGTGACAAGCTCCTTTGAGCCAATGTCTGCCAGAGCACCTAGTACAGCTCCTCGTCGAGCGCGCTGGCCGGCACCGCTCGTGCGGTTGCCGCGTCTCGAGAGTAGAGCGCCGAAGAGCAGACGAATGACGAGCGGCATGAGGACTGGGCGGTGATAAGGCTGAACCACATTCGAATCCGACGAGAGAGTGAATGTGGCCAACGTGTCTCGGAAGTTGCCAGCCTCAAGCAAGTCCTTCAGCCTCTGAGCATATGGCACAACAGCCTCATCTTTCCACGTCAAGATTGCGTCGAGTGCCAACTTCTGCACGGAGACTTCAGCGGTGGAACAGAGACTCAGCAAGTAGCTGTGCAGCTCTCCGGAGCGGGAAAGTGCTTTGGGGTTCTTGAGTTTGCCGAGCACTTCAAGGTAGGCATTAAGCTGAGCCTGACGATCCTTCTTGCCCAAATTCATCGCAGAGGGATCAACAGCTTTCTTCTCCTTTTCAGCCTCGTCGGCGTCGTCGTCATCTTCTTCGTCATCATCGTCGAGAGGCGAGAGAAGCACACCCGCCAGGTTGCGGGGTCCGGCATCTCGGAAGAAGATGTGCACGAAGCGAGCATTGTTGCGCTCAACAATAGAGGCTACCTCGCCAAAGAGCTTGAGGATTTGGTTGCGGTAGTTGACGAGGTCCAACCGAGCGTCCGGCCGCTGAACCTCAATGCAAGACTGCAACGTGGTGGTGAGAGCGGTGGTGTTACTCTTGTTGTTACCCGAGCTGGAACGAGCATGCTCGATGCAGCTCCTGACCGCTTTGCGTCTTTCGAGCAGGATGCCGTCCTGGAACTGCTTGTCGTCGTCCACACCGGCAATGTCGCTCTCGTCCCGTAGAATGCGATCTGGCTCAACCTCATCAGCGTCCACGGTCGCTGCTGCAGTCTCACCGTCTTCGTCGCTTCCGCTCTGTTTAGTCCAAACATCCGGCACTGATCGCAATTCCGAGAAGTCCAGCTGTCGGCCAGCTTCGAGCTCAGCGATGGCGATGTTGAAAAGCGCATTTTCAGCATCACGCTGACCTGACCCTACAATATCGGAGACCGTCTTGATGGCCTCAGACCAGACAGGGCGCAAATTGACCTTGAGGTTGGCAACAATGTACCGGAGTACAAGGGTGTCACGTTGTGCGAAACGCTGCACCTCTGCTGGCTTGTAGACAGCAGCGGCACGGCCCAGATCTCGCCCCACACTTCGCATACGGACATTGCGGTCACGGATCGTAGCCACAGCGAGAGGGGTGCGCTCGACTTCAACGAGCTTGTCGATGAAGGTACCATTGTCTTGCAGCTCTTTTGCTTCGATGAGAGAGAGAATCTCGAGTGCGGCGAGACGGATGACAGGATCCGAGGACATGATTCCCTCTGACAAGGGTTCAAGCACGTTTTCCAGCTTGGGCAGCTGAGGTCGCAAGCGAGCAGGACAAGATGCGAGATACTTGCTCAAGCCGCCAAGCGAACCTCGATGCCAAGAAGCGCACTGGATAACCCGTTCAACAGAGAGATTGTCTTTGAGCTGCACAGCGGTCGCGTCGAACTCCTTTCCGGCGGTTCTCTCTTGCAAGATGGCCAGGCATTCGAATGCAAGTCCAGTAAGCAGGGCAGGGTTGAGGATGTGCTTTTCGTAGCTGGCCCGGACTTGTTCCCGTGAGCTGAAGTGAGCGTCTGAAAGCAGGCCTTGCAGGAGGAGCTGAGCAATCTTGCTGCTGAAGCTGGCACCTGATGCAGTCTTCGGCACCGTGGAAAGGCGAAGTGCCGGAACAAGCGGCTCGAGAGATCGCTGGTCGGCAAGCAAATCTGACGTTGCACTCTTGCCTCTGGCTTTGCTTGTCTTGGCTCTTTTGCCACAGAAGAGAGAGACAAGCTTTTCAAGACGGTCTTCAATCTCAGCAGCGATGTGCTTAGACCAACGAATAAGCGAAGGGCTTGGATGCGAGGTGCGAAGGTCGTCGAGCTGGCCTAGCTTTTCGAGTCGCTCAAGTAAAGTGAAGGCTTGATCCTTGCTGTGCGAGGTCGCTGATGCAGATGCGACGGTCTCTGCTGTCGAGGTGAGAACAGACGGAAGAACGAATTGCTTGAAGCCGCTCCATTCCAGCGTTGGCTGTGCGAGAGCTTCGACGAGGCCATTGAACTCTGGCCACAGGGCTTGACGCTGCTCAATGCTATCTTTTGACTTGGCGACGGATGGTACGGGTGCAACGGAGTCGACGAGCTTGATGCCCGGGCCAAGCAGATCCTGCAAGCGTCCAACGGGGATCGAGAGTGCGAGCAATGAGACGAGTGATGTGCGAAGTGCGGCGCCTTGTGAAGCCTGAACGGCCTCATGAAGGAAGAGCGGCGAGAGACGAAGGAGCAGAGCGAAGAGCGCCGGCTTGGCGGAGTCGTGAACTCGGGTGCCCTTCCTCACACCGACAGCGCATGCAAGCCATTCAACGGACTCGGTAAGGTGAGCAATGTCTTGCGCTGTGCTTGCCTGCGCTGTCAGACGCGATTGATTGCCATCTACAAGGCTCGATAGGAACTCGAGGACGGGTGCAAAGTGAACGGCGTTGCAGTGATGTACGAGTGCAGTGATTGTAAGACGTCCAAGGATGAGCCGTGTCAAGTGCCGGTACTTGGCAATCGATGCGTTGGACGCTGTGCGGGCAGGTTTGAGAAGGACGCTGAGGAGAGATACGCATTTCGAATGGAGTCGTCGATCCAGAGACTTGCATCCTTCGACCCAGATGCCAGCGATACCTCTTGAGAATCGCACCGAGGGCCGGCGGGAGGGCTGATGACGATAATGTAAGTGGCGGTCTTCATCAGACAACATCGTCTCAAGATCGGAGAGGATTCGAGATGTTATATTTTGGAGCTGTTGACCGCGTGTCTTTCGAAGTAGATGTGCGAAAGCCTCGGAGGCGAATCGTCTTGTAAAGGGCGAGATGCGTTGATAATTGGTATTAACAAAGGCCGCGGATACACGCTTCGCAGCGCCATCCGGCCCGGATGTGGCTGGGAGTGCTTCATCGTCTCCTTCCTCGTTGCCCTCGTCCTCATCCTCGCTGCCTTCTGCGTCGGAAGAACTTGCCTTGTGTTGAGTATCTTTGGCTACAATGGGCTTCCAGCCGAGATAAGGTCGGATTACGGTCCAGGTCTCGACGAGACGGCTTGTCCTCTCGTCGATCTCTTCTGCTTCTACCTCTTCGTCCAGCATCTCCACATCTTGATCTTCGGCGGTCTTGCCATCTTCTTGATCTTCGAGAAGGACGTCCTTACCAGATCTACGGGCAATCTCCTTGCTGACAATGAATGGGCTGACTGCTTTGAGAATCCAAGCAGCAGACTGGAAGCCTCGCTCGACTAGATTGGCGGCCGCGCGCTCGTCACCGTTGGTAGTGTCCTTTGTGGTAGTGGTGATGTGCACTGAACTTTTCAGCATTGGAGGGTAGATGGGCAGAAACTCGGACCCAAGGTCTTTGGCTAGTCGTGGCAGAAGATCGAGAGCGGCATCCCATGCTAGCCATTGTGTTGGCGAAGAGAGAGTCTTGGCAAGAATCTCGGCGATGGCGGAACGGTGATGGATGAGCTGAGGTAGAGACTGGGTGACGGGGTTGAGCTGGCGATAGAGATCGTGAAAAGCATTCGAGAGATTGAGGTCCGTCCAAGCCTGGAGAGCATGAGAGAAGGAAGTTCTTGCATGAAGCGAGGAAGAGGCATCCTCATCTTCCTCGTCCACCACCTCGTCCTCGTCCGCATCTGCTTGACCCGGCAAGCGCGAGGTCGAAGCGCTTGCGGATGAGGCTAGCGGTGCATCAAGACCGGAGTATGGTCGGAAGCTGGTGCTGGCACTGATGGCTGCGGGAGCAAGGTGGACATCCTGAAGACGTTGGTTGAAAGAAGCATACCGGAACCGAGTAGTTACCTTTTCTGCGTTCTTGTTGATCTGTTTGAGCGTCTTTTGCTTTGCGCTTGCTTGATTTCCGCTAGCATCGAGCTGAACTCTGCGGACCTTTGAGGCCTTATTGTCAGCCTTTTTGCGTTGCTGCTCTCGAGAAAGCTTCTTGCCCGCTTTGCTCGGCTGAGCAGACGATGTCGGAGCCATGTTGTAGTGAAGGTTAGATAGATTGTTCAGCAAGGCATATGTACGGAGCTTCCTGACGTTACGACGATCCGAGAATGTACGTGATTGAGCCAGGGACAGAGAGATAGACAAGAAGAAGTATGATGGTTTTCGTTGACCCTGAAAAGTGAGAAGAAAAGTGTAACTCAGCGGCGTTGCCCAGCGAAATTTTTGCCTTTCCGAGCTTGTTGCTGTCCGAGTCCCGAAAATAATTTTCTTCGCCTCAGCTCAGAGGAAGAAATTTGGCCGAAGAAGAACCACGAACCGCGAAAGGGTCCAATTCCTCCACACTACTTTCTCGCGGCTCACGCGGCCAGCGCCACAGCTTGATGGCGAGCATTAAGCAAAAGGTTGGATCACTGCGAGATGAGTTCAGTTGCCGACTCAAGCTGAAGTATTCGAGAACGTCTATAGATTGCAAATATAAGACTATGACATGACTGCGGCAGATGCATTTGAATGACGCTAGATACCTGCGATGATGTTGGCAGCAGCATTTGGTTCGTCGCCCATCGGCGCCCAAGGATTCTGCTGAGGCACTGGTGGCTGCTGCTGATTTGATCCATCTGCTTGCTGCCCGTCTCCTTGTTGCTGCTGCTGTCGTCTCTCTCTCCTCAGCTGCAATTGCACATTCTGCCTCACGTATGCCAGATACGCCAATCCACCAAGCGCAAGAATCAGAAGACCAGTCTCGATCATGTCATCCAGATCTTCGTCCGTCTCTCCATCGCGGGCTGCCCACGTCTCTGGCTCATTCGGGTCGCCGTATCCTCCTCCTTGCTCCTCGGCTATCCTTTTGAGCTTCTCTTCTGCCTGCTTCTGCTTGTCCGCTGCCTGTTCCTGTGCTTCTGTGAAGGCCGCATTGCGATCCGTGCTTGTGTACGATGACAGTAGCGAGATGGCACTCTGACTCGATTCGGTTCGGAACAGCGCAGCCCACGCTGCACGTATGTGCAGCTTGACCAGACTCAGAGCGACGGGCAGGTACGCCTCGGTGTTGGTTTCGACTGCCATGTCATAGTATCGTTTGGCCAGGTGGAAGTCTTGCCGTGCGACTCCAATGCCGTTCTCGTACATCCAGCCCAAGTTCCAGAACGCAAGCGCCGAGACTCCGCGGTCTGCGGCAGCGGAATAGCATGCGGCGGCTTTCTCGTAGGCTGGCTGGCCAGGGTTGCCGGTGCCGATACCGTAAAAGTAATAGTCGCCCATCTTGACCATCGCGTCGACGTTACTCTGCGCTGCCGATCGCGTCCAGTGAACGAGTGCGAGGCGATCGGTGAAGTTGCCGTCTGTTTGCGGCTTGCTCGACAGTTCCAGAATGCGTGCGTGGGAGTTGGCACGATCGAGCATGTAAGCAACATTGTTCTGCGCCGATTCGTATCCCATCTCACCGGCTAGCGCCCAGCCTAGCAGCGCCTTTTGCCGCTCGTTTCGGCGCCATGCGTGCTCCGCCTTGTGCGAGATTCGGGTCGACCAATCGCCGGCTTCAGCTGTTTGTTTGAAGCCAGCCAAAGCAGTGCGGCATTGCGAGTTGGACTGCTGCTTGCGCGCAAGCTTGACGTTGATCTTGGCTAGCAGGTATTTTGCTTCGAAGCGACTCTCGCCTAGGGTGGCGATGGTAAGACACTTCACAGCGGCATCAAGATCGCCCATGTCCATGTGAATCTTAGCGAGGTTGACGTTGGCAGCGCTGTGTCGTGCTTTGGACGCCGCTTCAAAGTAGCTGGTTGCTGTGCTCATGTCGATAGTCGCTCCTAGCCCATCACGGAGCATCACGCCGAGGCCGTTATACGAGTCGGCGTCACCTGTGCTCTGTCCACGCGAGAACCAGACCCAGGCCCGAGTGAAGTCCTGCTTGACTCCTTCACCGCGCAGATACATCTGACCGATTATGCCGGCTGCCGCCCCTGCCTGCGCCAGCGTACTGTCGTCGACTTTGAGCTTGACATCTTCGCCCTTGTCTCCAGGCTTGGCAGTGTAGCCTGTGGGGCCGCCGAGTCCAACTTCCCAGGCTTTGCGGGGCCAAACCTCGCGCGTGATGCGCAGAAGCCACTGCAAGGCACGTCGATAGTCGCGTCGCACTGCGCCTGCAGCGTCACCAGCCGAGTAGATGCTGCCGCGGTAGTAGACTTGCGCCAAGAACAGCATACTTCTCACATCGCCATGCTCTGCCAGGTAGACGTGGTATTCCAGCAAATCCTCCAGCGCGCCGGGATCCCGCGCTGAACCTGGCTGGCGATTGAGCGCAGCTTGCACAGACGAGCTCAGTGCAGCATAGCCTGTCGAGGCAACTGAGGCACCTGGTCCATAGGCACCACCGTCGAGGTCGGAGATGCTGATCTTGCTGTACGGAAGCGTGAGACCACCAGGTGGACCTGCTTGAAAGCGGTTGTACGTGTCCGCGGCAGCTCTCTCGTAGAGTTCCAGTGCCGTCCAGCATGAGGGTGCGACACCAATGCCTTGTTTGTAGCGAAAGCCGAGCGCCATCTGGGAAGGAGCATGACCTGCGTTTGCAGCAATGGTGTAGTGAAGGACAGCTTTGGCTTGTCTCTGGCCATCATCCTTTTTGAGCTGAGCAAAGAGCTCGCGTCTTCGTCTCCAAGCTTCGCGAACGTCGTCGGCCGACGGAGAGGATGTGAAGGAGGATCGCGTACTGACATCGTTCGGTAGAGGCTTCCAATCGCCCTGAACGGTTGACTCCCAGCCGCTCCCCTCGAGGAACGCCAGGCGGGCATGCGCACTCGCATTGCCAGCCATCGAGTGACCTAGTTGGTCATGGCCCAGATCAGCCAGACGCTGATAACAGGCACGAGCACGAGCGAGATTGGGTTGACTGCCGTGTGTGCCCCAGAGGGAATACTCACCCAGCACCCACAACGCATCTGCCAACGCCGACTGCTGGTTGCTGTTCACAGGTTCCTGGGTGGTAGCCATTCCAGAGAAGGCATCTCGAAGCAGTGCAGATCCGTTGCGAGCTGTCGAGGAGTAGGCCTCGTATTGCCAATCGACATGATCTCTGCCCCAACCTGCTTTCGTCAGCAGCGATACAGCTTGACTTCGATCAGAGCTGCCTCTCCTCTCTTCTTCATCGTCATTGCTCGACAAAACAAGATCCGCTGGTGCCTTGGAGCCGTCCTTGAATGGTCCGAACATGATGCTCTCCCATACGCTGTCGGTTGCAGTGACAGGCGCCGTGCCTTCCGGAAGCCTCTCCCAGTCTGGCCAGAGAGGTAAAGTAGTGGCGCTTGGCCACTGTGCTTCTTGCTCGGTCGGACCGATGGGTGGACCTTGCCAGCGGTGTGCACCGTCGCTCTTTGAGAGGCCAGCCAGCTTAGCTTTGGCGCTCAGCCCAACGTCGGGTGTTGCTGCATCCCCAGCGGTAGTATCTAACATCTCCTGGGCCCAACGGCGAAGCTTGCGAGCGGCTTCGACCGGATCGCTGCCTGTCTTTGCATCATTCGGTGGTGGTGAGGTGGATTGTGCATTATTCGATGCTGCTTTTCCATGCTTAACGCGAGGTGTCTTGGTTTTGATTGTGCTACGAAGGAGGCGGAGCGCCTCCTCATAAGCTTCCTGAGGTGTGGTGTCGTCAGGCTCTTTGGCGTTGTGAGAAGTTGTCGAGGATTGTGAAGACGCTGAGAATGGGACTTGCTCTGCGTTCACCGCAAGAAGCACAGTGGACAGGCATAGCGCTGCAATCAGCACCAGTAAGGCCTTGCAGCGGCGCCTGGAGCGGTGACTTGACAACGGCATAGTTGGGAGTTCGAGGCTATTCGAGGGTCGTGACGGCTTTGCTATCTATGAGTGCTGCATCCTGGGAAAGCTGCCGAAGATTGAGTAGCGAATACAGCAATGGACGGTCGAAGAGAATTACTAATCAGCCTGGTTGTAGGTCGTCGCTGTCCGGGTATAGTGGCGTTAGAGATGATGTTGCAAGTGCAAGTGCTAAGCAAGATGTGAAGTTCAGGGTCTGTGCTCTATGCGCTTCCAGCATGTGCATGATGTCCGCCAAGTTCGGCCTCCACGTTGGAACTTCTTCCCGATGCAGATTTTTCGAATTGTTGAAGTGTCGCGCTCTGACATCTTCAAAGAAATCGCATCACTTTGAAGACATCTTGTTTCTTGCGCCTCGCTGGCTCTTCTCGAATGGCCGGAACACAAAGCACAGACAGACAACCCAGATCGCAGTGATGTATTCAAAACATTGTTCGATTAATGCGCGAGTGTAATTGCATGCGAAGAGACAGGAGCCACTGTGATCTATGAGAAAAGAAGTTCCGAAAGAGAAGAACCTTACACCTTTCTGCCGAGGCCACCAGATGTGGCGCGGTAGACAGCCTTGGAAAAGAGACCTCCCCAAGTGTCGAACGTCGCCGTGAAGCACTCTGCTACCACGAACAGCAAAGCATACGAGGTGACGAAAACGACCAAGATAGTCGCCCAGTATGGTGCGCCAGCAGCGAGCATGGTCAGGCACAACCATGCTGACCATGTCCAGAAGATGACACCATGCATCAAGAAGACTGCAAAAGCGTGCTTACCGATATAGGACCAGATCCTCAATCGGAAGAAGGCACGCAGCAGATCGGAGAGATCGGTGAGAAGGAAGAAGCTGAACGACAAGATCCACGTAGCGACACGAGGGTCAGTGTAGCTGATACCCGGGTCGCCGGTCCATGCGTGTGGCTCTTCTGTGTTCCAGTCAGGGTGGATGGCATGCTCCCAATTGTCAAAACCGACGCCAGGAGAAGTGGGAATCTGCGACAAGTACTGCTGTGTCCAAGCTCCGAGGAACAAGATCCAGGCAAACACCTGGCCATGGACACGAAGCTTAGAGACACGTTCGGGTAGATGCAAACCACGACGAACAGCCCCGGGAATAATAGGAACACCCTTCTTTGCCCATGCTTGATAGTTGAGCTTGCTGTCGAGATCAGCAATGATGAGACCGGCCATGAAGAAGAGATCCCATGAGTTGGCATACCAGCTGAGACCAACGCAGAAGGCGTAGAAGGTGAAGCGCTTGTACGCGTTCTTGATCTCGTGAGCAACAAGTGCGCAGATCAGCGTCGTCCACGTACCCTGCACAATGACAGGAATGGTCCAGAGCACACCAGTTGCGTACCCAGTGACCAGTGCAGGCTCGATGGGTGGCGCTGACCACCAAAGGGAGATGAAGGCGTTGATGAAGACCATGACGTTGTCAAAGTTCTGCCAGTACGACCAGGTTGACCATGTGCGGGAAGCAAGTCGAGGCACCCACTTGAATGCTCCTACATCCATGAAGAAGTAGTTGGCCAATACAGCACCAGCTACTGGCAGCGCAAGACGAGGGATACGTCGAACGGTTGCATCACCCATACTTTGGAGTCCACCTTTGAGCAAGTATCGGTTTGTCATAGTACGCGAAGGAAGCATGAAGAAGATGCCGAGCTTGAGACCCTGGTTGACAACAATGGGGCCGATGAGCGAACGGAACCAGAACTCGAACTTGGGGTAGTGGTGAGGCGCACGTGGTGTGGTAATGCCAAAGTAGTAAATAAGCATGAAGTGGTGAAACGAGACCAAGAAGCAGGCGAAGCCACGCATGCCGTCCAGATAGTCGATTCTGCGTGCACCTGTCGAGGTCAGCTGAGTGGTGCCCTTGATGAAGAGGAAGTCTTTGGTGCGGCGAACGATGGTCTGAATGAGTGATTCAGGAGGCTTGACACCAGCACGGTCACCGTCTCTGGCCTTGCGACCAACGGCATCACCCAGTTCGGGCTTGGCGAGGGCACCGACTTCACCATCGGCAGCATTAAGGTCTCGTTGCTGCCACTGAATGATCTGTGGGCGTTGGAAAGCTTCATGCGTCTCGGAGCCGTACACTTCGTGAATAGAGCCGGGTCGAGAGGTGCCTTCATGCTGGAAGTGGAACATGGACGAGGCTGCTGCTGCACTTCGCATTGAAGAGAAGGAAGCTTGTCGGTTTTTGTGACTGAACAGAGGCTCGTGGGTCATATGAGTCGAGTGTCCAGCACTCGAGGCAGCAGGAGGATATGCAAGGTAAGATGACTCGCGCCGTTGTGCACGAGCATCTCCGTGACCATCCATCAGCTCGACCTCATCGTAATCATCCTTGAGACTGGCGCTCTCGCTCGAAGATTCTTTGTGCCCGGACCAGCTATGGGAGTAAGTCGAGGATGCCTGCTCGCCTGCATAGCCGGGTGCAACATAGGGCAGTGCCTGAGCTCTGTTCATGTCTTCGATCCATCGTGGGGTCTCTGCTCCACTTCCAAATGCGGGCGAGTCTCGGCCATATTGGGATGTGGGTGGCTTGAGACTGGCCACAGAGCCGTAGCGTGGTAGCATTCCTTTGGGAGCGTGCTCGAGCTCCATGACACTGCTGTAGGAGCGAGCTTCCGAGTTCTCTTCGTCATCTTCACTGCCATCATCCGAATCCGAGTCGGAGCCGTAGACGAGGTCGGGTGAAGTCCACAGCTGCACAGGCTTGGTTGCAAGCGCCGAGGTTCTGTGTGCGGGGCTCATCGTGCCAGGTGTACCGGCTGGCGTGAGACCGAACAGGCGAGCCTTGTCGTCCATACTTTCAACATCGATAGGCGTGAGAGGAGGAGTGTCGCTGACACTCGAGCCCGAGGATGCGAAGCCGTGAACAGCTGTGGAAGGGGTGTGACTCGAAGAAAGTCCTTCGGAAGACGAGGCGGCATCGCGCTCCTTCTCCTGCGCAGCGATGGCAGCTGCGCGCTTCTTGTCTTTAGCCTTGATAGAACGCACGACAAGACCGTGAGCAATAGTCATTATGAAGACGCCAGCTGCGATCGAGATCATGATGATAGCATACAAAGGAGCATGCCATGTTCCCTTAGGCGGTTTCTGTTTTGCAAGAGCAGCGAGATCGAAGGGAGTGCTGTCACGGAGAGTCATGTCGTCGGTGCTGCAGACAGCGTCGGCGTTGGCACTGGCTGCAGAGCATTGCGACTCGAACTGCGAGTTTCTCTCCTCAAGACTCGAGTTGAAGAAGAAACGCGTGTAGCGAACGTGAGTGAGGAGGGGTTCGCGAAGGGGAGGACCTTGCGATTGTGACGATTCTCCGTTGGACCATGCCTGGAAGCTGATGGGCACAGGAGTGATGGGAAGGTGAGTAGCGTTGACACCCTTTTCAACAGCGTAGAAGTTGGCGCTTTCGTTGGTGGCAGCGTTGCGCCACTGTAGAAGCTCGGGCTCCCAATCGAATCGGTGCTCGAGGAAGTCGGTGGTGCCGAGGGAGGAGATGTTGAGCTTGACGGGGTCGTCACCGCGTCCATAGGCAGAGTAAGACCACTGGAGGGTCGAGTTGGCAGGGTCGTCCGAGGTGAAAATGCCAATGTCGACGGTTTCAGAATCGTTGTAGGCTGCGCTGAACTTGAAAGCAGCGCCTCGACCTTGGGAGATGGCAGGCTCGATCTGAGCTCGGAAAGAGCCGTATAAGATGTCGCGACGTCGAGTGACAATCTGAGAGCCATTGACAATGCGGTGAGTGAGATCAGCTGGCGAGACCTGGAGCGCCAACGCGTTGTCGTCCAGGAAAGTATTGTTGTAGCTAACAGCGCTGCGATATGTTGCGTCGAAGCTGGTTTCCCACTTGTTGATGTGGTTGCCTACGAGCGACCATGCCTGCTGACCGTCACCGGTCTCTCCAGCTGTCGCACCACCATAGATGCGTGGCGAGACTGTCGGGTCGGTGACTACATCTTGAAAGCCGGATTCGTTGAAGTATGTGATAGTTCTATCTGTCCAAAGCGCGTTGGTCAGTGGATCTCTGTAACCACACTCGCATGCAGCCTGGACGAGCGGGAGTGAAGATGCAACAAATACGAGAGCCGAAGCGACAAGTATCGCTTGCGTCGTTCTTGTGTTGGCCACCATGGCAGTCTACGGGTGGTCGCGATGACCAATGCCTGTGTCGTCAATCAATACCAAAAGCGCTTTGCTGCGATAGCGTTAGTGCAGAACGGGAGCTTTTCGCCTGCACCAGACACCGGGCAATTGAAGATGCGTCGAAAAGGATGTTGATGTGGAACGGAAGGAATGTGGTCGTGAGGAGGCAAAGATGATGGTGTCGGCAATGCGAAGGAATCGGTGGAGGCAGTCGGCTGCAGCTGGCGATGCGAGAAGTGACTGCACACAGAGGAAGGTTGAGCCTCGACGACTCAAGGTTCTAGTTGTGCAAGTCTCTGCTGTTCGATTTGTGGTCGATTGCACGAGGACCTGATACGGCGATATGAGGGCTAGTTTGCTAGTGGGAAGATGGCAAGGATAGCCGGCGGAGAGCTTCGAAAGGAGGGCAAACGTGTCTCGGTGGAGCTAAGCGCTTCGCGAGACCTCGATGGTTTGCAACTTGAGACCTCTGGCCGAAGTGAGATTGTGGTGGAGCTGCTGTAGTGAAGGTGCATATGATGCTGCACAAGATTTGGGGGCAGTTGGAAGGAAATGACGGAAAGCGATGCGACGAGGCGCTGCGAAATGGTTTGGTTGACAGATTGGGCGCAGCAACCATGACGGCAATGGCGCCAAAGATAGCAGATGGCAGTAGCAACAGGCCATTCAGGGATCCGGTCTACATTCGTCCAGGCATGCGAAGCAAAGACCGCTGTTCAACACAAGCTCAAAGCACATGTATGCGGCGCTCGACAGCAACAAACAAGCAGTGGTCGTTACAAGGCAAGAAAGCAGTCCGGGATGGCAGTGTCGTTTGCATGATTTTCAGGGTGATGGCCGGCTCTCGACGTCAAGAATAGAAGTGTGCGCTAGCACAACGCCGGGAAAGCGTATCCCTTCCTCTTTCATGCAAAACTAGCTCTCTCTTGAACCACGCATGGCAAGATCGGATACAGTCACTAAACCAGATCCGAGCGAAGGGGCGTGAGCCTTAGAGCATTTGAGAGTGAAAGGGGAGGAGCCATACAGCAGATCCTGTGCCTGTGTGATTTGCTCGTGTGCTCGGGAAATTCCGTCCGTTCGAGTTTCGGATGTCAACCTGAAATTTTTACTATTTTTATAAATTCGTCAGCGTAAGTTGGCGCAAGCTGACGCGACGCCTCCTCTTACTGTGATTTCATGGCAGCATAGCAGCAGCGTCGACATAATGCGTTCATCTACTCTGCACATCAAACCATACGCACGTTCTTGCAAAGCCAACGCAAGACCGAATTCTGGGTGTATTACTTACCGTACCGCAGACCGAGGATTTCCGAGACTGTGCTGTTGGCGAGACAAATGTGACCTCGTTGCGATCTTCTTAGAGGTACTGAACTGACTCGCCTGCACTTTTGACGAGCATAGCTGATCTGCAGACGCAACAATGACCGTGATGCAAACCCACTCAAAGCAGAAGAGTCGGCAGTCGTTTCGATTCCGGTGTCTTTGATTGTGTGGCTTTTGTTTTGCGTCTTTGTTCGTGAAACAGAAGAAGAAGCACCGATGCAATCTAGGACACGCCTATTTGTTGACTGAGAGCAACAAGGCAAAGCGCATGCGCCTGCGCCTGCGCCTTACGCCGCCCACGCCGACCACGCTGTCCGGACCCCGTTCGTTCATCTCGCAGCGGTTGTTTCGCATCGGCAACCCTTTCATGCCCAACAGCGCCGAGGTCTCTTTTCTTGCCCATATTCTATTTTCTCAACCTGGCAGTGTGAGTGTTCACGAAAATTTGTGTGAGTGAGCTGCATTATCGCTATTTTTGCAAGAGCCTGACCTACGCAGGTGTCAGAGCTAAGCACTGATCATGCTGCAGTCAAGAGCGCTAGTCGAACGAGTGCATACAGCCGCGGTCTCCCTCTTTCTGTTGCGAGCACTCGAGGGACTGCCGCGTAGAAGGTTACGCATACAGTCACTTCACACAGCCGCACCGTTTTTGAGGGTTCGACCGTCCGCCTTCGATGCGAACCAGAGGTTTGCGACACACAGTTTCGAGCATTGTGCTAGTGTAGTCTCGACCAACATTGACTGCTCAAAGCTTCATCAAGCCTGACCTTTGCATGGGCTGCAACCGCTCCTCAGCCCAAATCTTATCTGCCGCTCCACTCAAGGTCTGCAGCAAGATACTTTCAGCTCGGCCTGCATGTACTCCTTGCACCGATATTCCTTTGAGGATATGGTAGTTTCTCGTTCTTCTTGATTCATATTCGTCTACTCCAACCACCATCACGACAGACACCTTTCGACGCCGTACTCACGATTTTCCAGCGGCGTCCAGGATCTCGGACCACTCCATCCGCATCGCTTCGCACTCTCGCGCACATCTGATAACGGATACGGAACACAGACACGGACGACACGGAATTGCCAAAATGGGTTCACAGGGCGCCATGGGCGGCTCCTTAGGCAACCTCTCTGCTTTCATTTACGGCTGGACACCGGTGATCCTACTTCTCAGCTACTGCGTCTTCAGCTTCTTCTTCTATATTGTCATCCCACCAATTTTACAGGAAGTCCTCTTCTACATTTACCTTGTGCTGCAGACTTTCACAGCGCTTTCGGTCTCGACCGAGGCGATGCAGTCGATTCGACCATCCGTCAAGGCGAGAAGAGCTTTTCGAAAAGCAGCCAAAGAAGGCTGGGGCGAAACCGAGGATGGCAAGCCTTGGCCTAAGATCGACATTGTCCTCGTGGCCTACCTCCCCAACGAGCAGGACATCATCATGCGTCAAGTTCGATACGCACTTCGAGAGATCAACTATCCTGCTGACAAGCTTATGATCAACCTTGTCTACAACACACCCAAGCCCATCGAGCCGGTCGAAACAGAACTCAGAGAGTTGGAAAAGGCACATGCGAGGTTGCGCGTTATCAAGGTGCCTAACTCGACTTCGAAAGCAGACAACATCAACCACTACCTCTCGCTCGATTACAAGTGTGACATCATCACTCTCTACGACACCGACCACTATCCTGATCCGAACGCACTCAGGTGGGTTGCAAGGAGGTTCTTGCAAGGTGGTATCGATATCATTCAGGGTCGATGCTGTGTGTACAACTACGACGAAACTTGGTTGACTAGGCTGGTTGCAGCCGAGTTCGATATGATTTACGGTGTCATGCATAGCGGAAGAGCCGAGGTGCAAGGATATGGTTTCTTCGGTGGCTCGAACGGTCATTGGAACGCATCACTGCTCAAGACGCTTGGCATGCAGAAGCACATGCTTACCGAAGACATTGACAGCTCGATGCGTGCTATCATCTCCGGTGCCAGAATCGAGTACGACCTCAAGGTCCTTTCCTACGAGCTCGCACCAGAGACCGTTCCAGCATTGACAAAGCAGCGAATGCGATGGGCACAAGGATGGACGCAGGTCGCATTCAGGCATGCTTTGCCTGCGGTGCGTCGAGGTGCTTATTCGGACGACAATGGCTGGAGATCTCGTATCGGTCTTTTCCAGTTGCTGGTCTATCGAGAAGCATACTTCTACATCAACACGCAGCTGCTTTTCATCCTGATCTCGTCGTTGGTTCTTGCCTTCCCTCACCAGGGTCTCAAAGCATGGTTCAACGACTTTGGCGGCTTCGCCTTAGCAATGTGGGCTCTCGGCGTCAACTTGATCTGCTTGTTCGTGACCATTTGCATCACGCTCAAGAACAGGTCCAACTTCACGCATCCCTTGGGAATTATTGCATTTGGATTCTTAGCCCCCTTCTACTACAGCATCGTCAGCTTCATGTCGATCTTCTGCCACTTTAGAGAGTTCATCAAGTTCGAAAAGTGGAACCCTACGGCGAGGTCCAACAAGAAGTAAAGCTGGACTCTTTCATACCTTGTGGCGACTTCAGACATTCTCTTGTATTCCGTATAGCATAGCAGACATTCTCTTAATTCATTGCATTGATTCTTCTTGCATCAAACTGCTCTGGTGCGTTGTGTGAACAGGTCCAACTCAGAAGACTGCACACCGATATATAGGATGTGGATCTGCCCGATGCCGAAAGCAATCGGGCAATTTTGACGCAGTCTCCTGAACAGCCTTTCTAAAGGCCAGAAGATCCCAGTTTTGAGTCGTGCAGCGCCGCCAAGAGCAGTGTCTCATTTTCTGCGCCTCATGCTGTCAGCTAGTGCAAATTGACTTGATTCTCTCGAACACGCCGCTTCAAAGTCCTCTTCTTCTGCATGATTAGGTCTCAACGTGGTAAACAGGCGGAAATACAAGGCTCATAAGACGCATTCCGCTTTCGATTCAGCGCATGCACCGAGTATTTGCAGACAAGGAGCGCGATATGATCTCCAAGGGGACATGGGTGATTGCGCAAGAGGCTGCAACGAAAAGCCATCTCCAGACGGCAATCCCGATCAAGGCCATTGATCGGACCTCTCATCGGCTGGACAGCCTCTATCTTGGGCCTTTTCTTTTCTTCGGTCTGATTGTGATCTTCCAAAGGGTGAAATCAGAAGAAGCAGAGACGAAGCAGCTGACCTCTCCTCTACAGTCACGCCTAAGTTGACACGATCAAGCGCACGGTCCTTTCGGCTGCTTCCGATGTGCTCTCAAAGGGTGTAGCTGTAGTCCAGATGGTCAACTGCGCAATCTCAAGGTAGAGATCGTCCTGACGAAAGTGTGCCAATGTGCACAGTGTGCAATTATGAAGTGATACGCTGAGAAATAGCGCCCGCTACGGACATGCTTGGCTTGCCTAGGCGCACGGGCTTAGCCGCTCGATGTTCATTAACATGCTGCAGACTCTCCCTTCGATATTGAGTGGCCGCGCAGCACTGAGAGCACTCGCTCAAACCTTCGCTGCTCGACTGAGCTTCCGTACATTCATTCTCGAGTGAGAAGACTTCATGCTCCACCTTCATCGCTCACACACTCACCTTACTTCTAGCCATATTGCAACATAATCCTCCGGCCATGCCGAAGCATGAAAGAAACATAGATCCTACAGACGATCTCGACTATAAGCTCAATCGTAAGCTGTGGGCACGATGTCGTATCCCAAATCTCGAGGAGGCGACACTTCTGGCGCCTGGGACGACTCTGATTGTAAGATCTGGCATATCACCAAGCGAATCACCTCTGTTTTCACAGCCGAAAAGCGTGGTCAAAAGCGCGGGAAAGGAGAAGAAAAAGCACAAGAAGAAGGAAGAGTCGGGACATTGCAAGACAGACAATGAGAAAGCGATGGACATCGAACAGATACCACTCATCGCCTTTCCAACCTGGACTTTTCGAACCCTTGACGATGACTTGAATTTATCCGAACAACCGCCCGAGCTTCCAGATATCTTCTACAATGTCTTATATAGACTGAACATTTTTGTGTTCGAGGAGCCATACACATGGACGGAAGAGCTGCTTGTGAAGGCGAGAAGCTCGTTCGAGCAGCAAATTAAAGCTCAATTGAATCTTGATGCAGAGGCGAGAGTCCGTATTACCTTCACCAAAACTGACCGTGAGGCAAGCCGATGCGTCTTCGTGGAGTTCACAAAGGTGAAGAGGTACTCGGAGGGGCATAGGTTTAGCCTCTCCTGGGACGGTCGTACGCTCGAGCAGAAGAAAATCGGTGTCTGCCTGCCAGAAGACCATATTCTCCTTGGCTTCCGCGACATCGATGGCCATGTCAATCTTCAGTGCTTCTTGGACAATGTTGCTCGCCAGCTCAGGCATCGCGTCACCTTCCGAGCAGTAAGGGTGAAAGTGCAAGAACGGGACGAAGACCATCCATGGGATCTCTCCCGGGCGAAGAGAAGAATCGTCATTCTTGCAGCATTCAACAATGCGAAACTTCGAGCTAACACTCTTCCAGGGGTGATTTTATACAACAAACGTCCTTGGGAGATCCATTTCCAGGGCAAAGACCGCGTTTGCGAGCCATGTCGGGTGAAAAATGTTGCAATGAACTTGGGTCAATCGTGCTTCTACGGAATCTGTCCTTACTGCTATCTTAATCATCATTTCGACCTTCATTGCGAGAACGATTGCGCCGACCCAAGCAATCCTGTGTGCGATATACAGCCGTTATCGTAGAAGCTTGTTCAGAACGATATTGGCGCAAGGCGAAGTCGACTCGGTACTCTGAGGACTGCGGCTAAGTGGTCGGAAGCTACAACACTCTCAAATCCGCCATTCTGCTGGCGATCTTCGACAGTATCAGCAAGATACATCAATTTTGTCTGGTGGCGAGGGAACGTCGTTGACCGGCTCGCAAGATCACAAAACCTTTACAGTGCGCTCATTGCAGATGCTATTCGGCAGCGTATCACTGTAGTCTAGCTTCATCAAGTTCGTTTAATTCCAAAGTTGTCTGAGTTGCGATTAAATCAGCCAGGTGTCCTCTCTTGCAGAAGATCATTTGTGATCTCGGTTGCTATGAGAAATGCGAGTGGACAATGATTTGAGCGCGCTCGGATCCCTGAGCACATGAGACGACCAAGAGAACAATGAGCTGACGCTACGCCTGATCACGAAGGGGAACAGCATGTGGGCTTGTGAAGAGCTCCATGGCAGCGTCGCTTTCTGGCCGTGCTGCGCTCGGATCTCTTGTCGCGGCCTACTCAGAAATCTCCTTCTGCGAGGCGTATATAAGGCAAACTCATTGTCATTCTACTGGTTCCTCTGCCACTCATTCTCTCACCAAATACACCGTTCATCTAGCCCATCATGTCGAAGCGCAGCTTTGAATCTGGCACGGTAGACGAAATTTTAGTGGCTTTTGGAACCTACCGCAAGCTTAGCAAAACCCTTTGGTCCCGGGCTCGGCCCAAGAATGCAGAGGAGGCATCTCTGGTCGTTTTCGAGCCTGACCCCTCGATCCAGCCAGCGTACTTCGTCAGACAATCGGAACATCTGAGCAGAAACCTCGTCATCTCTTCGACTGCAGTCATCAACGAACCAGAAGCCAAGAAAGTCAAGATTAGTGGGGATGAAACCGTGGAAGAGGCCGAGGCTAACGAGGAGCCTGGACCGTTGATCCAATTTCCTTCTCGTCACTTCGATGGCATGCTGATCGAGAGCGTCTTACCTCGAGATATACCCAGTCCCTTCAAGAATCGCTGTGAGTCAATCAAGCTACATAGGTTTGCATTTGAAGACTCATACAGCTGGACTCCGGAGAAACGTTCGAAGGCCGAGGAATCATTCACGCATCAACTTGTGGCACAGCTGGATCCGAACGTTGGGGCCAAACCTCACTTCTACTTCCCTTCTTCGCCCTCATGCTTTGTGGACGTCACTTTCAAGAACGTCAAGCAATACGCAAAAGAAAAGAAGCTCCGTTTGAGCTGGGAGGGTCAAGCACTCAAACATGTCAAGATGGGTGTCTTCCTTCCCAACGATCACATTGTGTTGGGATTTGGTGGCTTCAGTAAATGGGAGAACGTGCGTGCAATCTTACATTCAGTGAGGGAGCAACTTGATGATCTCCTCGAATTCAAAGCAATCAGGATCTACACGAGAAATCGACAAGATGTGACGTGGTGGAAGTATCGTGGTCCGCAATGGGAATTTGTCATCCTGGCCGCCTTTAGAGGCCCTTGGTACCACGCGGGCATGTTGCCGGGATGGGTTCGTCACAAGCAGGTGGTCTGCAAGCTTTACTTCGAAGACCGAGCTGATGTTTGTAGGGTATGTCGGCTCGACAACAACAACGATGATCCTGCAATCTGGATGAATCTCTGGAAGCGCGAAAGATGCTCATACTGTGGCATGAACGGCCACTGCGAATATGCGTGCGCGGATTTGTACGCTCCAGGCTGCCTCACTGAAGAGCGCTTCTATCTCGACGATGACGATGGGTGTTGACCACCAAGAATACCTGGCTTGTCAGTGAGCATATTGTCGAAGCTGAACAGGTTACGATGAGCGTCAAGTTGCAATCACAAAGAACCTTATTTTTCCTGATCGCTCGCCTGTGTGATGAAGTGTGAGGACCGACCCTCGTCGGAGTTTCTCAGACTTCTCTCGAGGGAGCAAAAAAAAGGGGCATATGAGCGCAGTCATGCAGGGACCCCAGCCAAAAATGGTCAAGTGTTGTTCTCTTGGTCTAAACACGCGTTGACTGGTCTGCTGCCGCTTCATGCACGAGTTGAGTGTTGGTCCATTGAGCTCTTGTCACAATTTGAAAGAAACACACACACACACTCGCCCCTGAGAGTCGATCCGTTCGCCCGATGCAATACACTCTCGACACCACCATCATCATCTACACAGCGTCGACGGCTTGATCATTCCCATCTTTGCTCCATTTCTGCCCTTTTCAATCGCAGCTGACTCGTCATCGACATTGACGCCCCCGCACCGCTTGGCCCTGCCCTACCCCAATCCAATCAAAGAACAATCAGAAGATCCTACCGGCACCTCTATTCGAGCTTTGACCCCGCAATCACATCTCCACCATGTCTTCCTTCTTCGGTTTATCCAAGACACGCACATTCAAGCCTAAGCGCAACATCCCCGAAGGCACGAAACAATACCAACTCAAGCGATATGCTGAGGCTACACTGGGTAGCGGCAATCTCCGCCTTGCCGTTGTCCTTCCCGATGGTGAAGATTTGAACGAATGGCTGGCAGTCAACACGGTCGACTTCTTCAACCATGTCAATATGCTCTACGGTACCATCACCGAGTTCTGCACACCATCCGAATGTCCTGTCATGTGCGCTGGTCCACGCTTCGAATACCACTGGCAAGATGCCAATTCGGCACTCTACCGACGCCCCACCAAGATGTCGGCACCCGAATACGTCGACTGTCTCATGAACTGGGTTCAGTCGCAACTTGATGACGAGGAGCTCTTCCCAAGCAAGGTTGGTGTGCCATTCCCCAAGAACTTCCCAGCGGTGGTCAAGTCAATCTTGAGAAGGTTGTTCCGTGTTTACGCGCACATCTACAATCATCACTTTGCCCAGGTGTGCGCGTTGAGCATCGAGGCACATCTCAACACTTCGTACCGTCACTTCTTGCTCTTCATCACCGAATTCCAGCTGGTCGAGCCACGAGAGTTGGCGCCATTGGTTGAGCTGAACGAGGCCATTCTCGGCGAGGCATGATTGCTCGATCTCAACTAGCTTACACGATCTTACTCACGACTGTTACGACATGCTTCAGCAACCTTTATTTGTACAATTCTATTCCGCTTCTCTCACGCAAATTTACACCAGCTATACCCTTTACGCTCGTGTCCGTGGGTCAGAGTTCGCACTACTATGTCTGTGAGGTAAGTAATTGATGTTGACGGTATATTGTGAGCGCACCAGAAAAGGGTGTTAGGCTGTGAGAAACAACAACAATTAAGGAGAGCAAAAACAAGGCTCGGCTTCCACGTTTTTTTATCCGCGCGAAATTGGTCGGAGTCGGGCTCGTGCACTGCAGATCGGGAAGGGCTTCGGCAAATAAGCAGCGTGTTCTCTCCGAGTGACAGTCACTTATCGAGATCTTCGCTGCGTGTATTGCAGAGCCAAGAGCCAAGAACCGAGCCACACACTGACACGCAACTGACAAAAGTGAGAATTAAATGTGGAAATGAGCGCCGACATGCCGCGTTGTGTGTGTTGGTGAAAGTAAGCTTGACGAATACTGTAAGTTAAGTGCGCTTTGGCCGTCTGTTCCAACGACCCTGACTCTAAACGTGAAGTTAATGAATGACTTCTCTTCTTCTTCTTCTTGCCCGGCACGTTTCATCCGCATCAATCCTCTTCCTTCACTCCATCAACAACTGCTTCCTCCTTCAAGCATATACGAAGGAACGCGCCCATCATGGCGGATCACGAGGTCGATGCCCCAGAGGCGTCCTCCAAGCCTCACCTCCCATCAGCAGGTACTAGCCTTGTAGACCCTGCTCCCGCTGCTGCCGAATCGCAAACAACAGAAGAGACAGCTGAGCAGCTCGAGGACGTCCAAGAAGAGCTCAAGAACGACAAAACTACTAACTTAGAAACACAGGACTCAGCCACGGACGATCACAAGCAGCCTTTACCAGCATCAGAAGAAATCGCGATAGACGATGCACCGCAACCAAAACCTGCTACAGAGGTACCCGGGATCAACATTTCAGAAGCAACAGAAAGCATTGCAACGGGTCAGGATCAGCAGACATCAGGAGCCGAACCAGTGACCACCAACGGCGCCGACTCAGAGGGAAAACCCGACAAAGAAGCTTCTGCTGAGCATCCCATCGATGATGCGACCATCACTACAGAGGCACCGCAGCCTCCTGCGAAGGAGTCTTTACCGGAGCAGACCACCGTGGACAACGCAGAAGCAGCTGCAATCGCGAACGAAACATCTGAGGAACCTGCACCATTACCACCCGCTGAAGCATCCAGCTCACGCGCCAGCATGACCAAATCACGTCGCTCCTCTTCTGTATCCACAACAGCCACCGCGGCCACCACAGTCCACTCGCGCTCCAGTCTTAAAAGTCTCAACAAGGGCAGTGCTGTCTTCGTCATTTCGGCGCTAGAGACACTCGCAAACTCGAAAGAGGCCAAGAAAGACAAGGAGCTCAAGGAGGCCACCAACATCGCCCTCGACATGGTCAAAGCAGCCGCAGCACACACCTCTTCGCTACACGCAGCTGAGCAAGAGCAGCCTGTCTTGGATCCGCGTGTTGTCTTTGAACCTCTTCGTCTCGCATGCAGGACACGCAGCAACAACCTCACCATCACCAGTCTTGACTGCATCAGCAAGCTCGTCAGCTACGCATTCTTTGCCGAGGACGACCCGGCGCAAGCAGCCAGTGCTGTCGTTGCTGCCGGTCAGCCACCAAGGACGCTTGCCGACCTGGTTACAGAGACTGTCTGCGATTGCTACCACGAGAACTTGGACGATAAGGTCGCATTGCAGATCATCAAGGCGCTACTGGCGTCGGTACTGTCCACGGTGGTGCACGTCCACCAGTCCAGTCTGCTCAAGGCGGTGCGCACTGTCTATGATATCTTCCTCAAGAGCAAGTCACCTGCAAACCAGGCCATCGCTCAGGGCAGTCTCACACAGATGGTGCATCACGTCTTTGCACGCGTTCCTCGAAGCAACGCTCCAGGATCGGGTATGCCCTCTACTTCCAACAGCACAATCGATGTGACACGGTCCAATGGCAACGGCATCGGCAACTCAGAATCACGTAGCAGTGAGACAGCTCCGCATTCCAACAACGAGGCAGCCGACGCAAGCGGTGCCAATGGCTCGACCACAGGTGCACCAGAAGGCGAAAAGATTACACTGCAGACACTGGAGAACCGAAAATCGTTCGAAGGCGCCTCTGAGCGTGACAACGCCGGTAGTCTGGCCAATATGAGCACTGCAGAGCTGTTCGTCAAGGATGCCTTCCTAGTCTTGCGAGCGCTCTGCAAGCTTACCATGAAGCCGTTAGGTGTCGAAAGCGAGCGTGACCTCAAGTCGCATGCCATGCGTTCCAAGCTTCTCTCGCTCCATCTCATCCTCACCATCATCCAGTCGCACATGGCCATCTTCACAGACCCCAGCGTCATCATCCATAGCACCACCACAGGAGAGCAGACTCAGTTTGTCCAAGCCGTCAAGCAGTATCTCTGCCTCAGTCTCAGCCGAAACGCCGTAAGCAGTGTCAATCAAGTCTTCGAGATCAGCTGCGAGATCTTTTGGCTTGTGCTTGATGGCATGCGAACGAAGCTCAAGAAGGAAATCGAGGTCTTGCTCAACGAGATCTTCCTGCCAATCTTGGAAATGCGCACGTCGACAGCGAAACAAAAATCCATCTTGTTGGGTGTCATGATCAGGTTATGCCAGGACCCGCAGGCATTGGTCGAGATCTATCTCAATTACGATTGCGATAGGACAGCATTGGACAATATCTACGAGCGACTCATGAACGTCATCTCAAAGATCTCACAGACGCATGTGTCGGCCAATGCGGATGGCAAGGGCGAGAAGGACGGTGCATCTGCAGGTGGGTCTGGCGCCGGCTCAGCATTGCCCAAAGCAAGTGCATCTGGACCAGCCATTCCGCCAACACTCAGCACTGCTTCAGCAAGTGAAATCGGCTCTCAGGATTCATCCATGTCATCTTCCGGTGCGAACCAGTCAGTCGAAGCCAGGCTCAAGCGACAGAGTCTTGACTGTTTGTGCTCAGTCTTGCGCTCTCTCGTCGCTTGGTCCAGCCGTGCATCGATCACGTCTGAAGCAGGAGGTCAAGTACTCAGCGGCCACGCCGGCGACAATACCGCCTCACCCCGCGCCAGCGAAGACATTCGCATCGGTAACGAGACCATCACCCTCGACAGTGAGAATCTCATGGACACCAGCGGGCACCCAAGTCCCAACATTGGCGCTCACGGTTCTGCCTCCAACCTTGGCACCGGTGCTGGGTCCGAAATCAACCGTGGCAATACTCCCGAGCCACAAGACGATCCCAGCCGATTCGAAAATGCCAAGCAGCGCAAGACAATCTTACTCGAAGGCATTCGCAAGTTCAACTTCAAGCCCAAGCGTGGTATCGACGATCTCATCAAGAATGGCTTTATCCGATCGCGCGAGCCTTCTGATATTGCACGATTCTTGCTGTACGCGGATGGTCTCAGCAAGGCGCAGATTGGCGAGTTTCTCGGTGAAGGAACCCCAGAAAGCAACGCTATCATGCACGCCTTCGTGGATATGATGAACTTTGAGGGTCTTGGTTTCACCGATGCGCTACGTCGATTCCTTCAAGCTTTCAGATTGCCAGGAGAGTCGCAAAAGATCGATCGATACATGCTCAAGTTCGCTGAACGATTCGTCCACGGCAATCCAAATGCGTTTGCCAATGCAGACACTGCCTATGTGTTCGCGTACTCGGTGATCATGTTGAATACGGATGCGCACAATCCTCAGGTCAAGCATAGGATGACGCTGCAAGATTTCATCAAGAACAATTCCGGCATCGATGACGGCAAGAGTTTGCCAGAGGAGTATCTGCGTTCGGTCTTCGATGAGATCCAGAATCACGAGATCAAGATGAAGGACGAAGTGGCTGCTCCTGCGCCTGTGACGCCTGCCTCTGGTCTGGCTAATGCCATCGCTACTGTAGGAAGAGATCTGCAACGCGAAGCGTATGTGCTTCAATCCGAAGGAATGGCGAATAAGACTGAAGCGCTCTTCCGTACCATGGTACGCGCTCAGCGAAGAATCGGACCACAACAAAGGGCGGCAGCGGAACAGTTCTTCTCGGCTTCGCACTTTGAGCATGTCAAGCCGATGTTCGAGGTTGCTTGGATGCCGTTCCTCGCGGGAATCTCTGGTCCTTTGCAAGAGTCAGATGATGCGGAAGTCGTGGATAAGTGTTTGGAGGGATTCAGGGACGCTATCAAGATCGTCTCGCTCTTCGGGCTGGAGTTGGAGCGAAACGCATTCGTGACGACGCTGGCCAAGTTCACCTTCCTCAACAACCTGGGTGAGATGAAGAGTAAGAACGTCGAGGCAATCAAGACGCTTCTCGGTGTAGCGCATAGCGAGGGCAACTATCTCAAGGGTAGCTGGCGGGAGGTCCTCACCTGTGTCAGCCAGCTGGAGCGATTCCAGCTCATCAGCGGAGGAATGGATGGGAGACAGCTTCCTGACCTTGGTAGGAGAGGTACTGTGTCTGGCGGGGCGGCGGCAGGCTCGAATGGCAGGTCAAGGCAAGCTTCTTTGCCGAACAGCGAAGTCGTTCAGGCCGGTGCTTCGTCTGAAGTCACCGTTGCTGCCGATATGGTCTTCTCCTCCAGTGCGTCACTTTCGGGCACTGCCATTGTTGACTTCGTTCAAGCGCTCTCCGACGTGTCTTGGGAAGAGATTCAGTCATCAGGCTTGACTGAGAACCCTCGGATGTTCTCGCTGCAAAAGCTGGTCGAGATCTCGTACTACAACATGGGACGTATCCGTATGGAGTGGTCGAACATTTGGGCGATCTTGGGCGAGCACTTCAACATGGTCTGCTGCCATCCCAATGTGCATGTCTCTGCGTTTGGTCTCGATTCGCTTCGTCAGCTGGCGATGCGGTTCTTGGAGAAAGAAGAGTTGCCACACTTCAAGTTCCAGAAAGACTTCCTCAAGCCATTCGAGATCACCATGCAGAGGAACAGGAATCTGGAAGCGAAAGAGATGGTATTGCAGTGTTTGGAGCAGATGATTCAGTCGCGAGCGGACAACATCAGGTCAGGTTGGAGAACGATGTTTGGTGTGTTCGGAGCTGCGTCGATTGCGCCAAGTGAGAGGGTGTCCGCGTATGCCTTTGACTTGGTGAGGCAGTTGAATGCGAAGCATTTGGGCACGATCATCGTCAACGGCTCGTTTGCCGATCTGTGCATTTGCGCCACGCACTTTGCCAAGGCGAACAAGCAGAAGATCAGTCTTCAGGCGACCGAGCTGCTCAGAGGTCTTGTGGCATCCATGTTGAACGCGAAGGAATGTCCAATCGAAGAAGGTGGTGATCCCGGCCCGGCGGCAAGCACGCCGATGTCGGATGACCCGATGGTACGATTTTGGTTCCCGGTGCTCTTTGCCTTCCATGATATCATCATGACTGGTGACGACCTCGAAGTCCGTCGTGTCGCGCTGGACAGTCTCTTCTCCATTCTCAAGCAGTACGGTCAATCCTTCCGTCCCGATTTTTGGGATACGGTCTGTCAAGAGATCCTCTTCCCGATTTTCGCCGTTCTCCGATCTCGCTCCGATGTCACTCGGTTCTCTTCCCACGAGGACATGTCGGTCTGGCTCAGCACTACGCTGATTCAAGCTTTGCGGAACCTGGTTGACCTATGGACTTACTACTTTGAGATTCTGGAGAGATTGTTGCCAGGCTTGTTGAATTTGCTGTGTGCCTGTATCTGTCAAGAAAACGATACGCTGGCCAGGATTGGGACGAGCTGCCTGCAGGGGTTGTTGGAGAAGAATGTGAGGAAGTTGACGGAAGAGAAGTGGGGCTTGGTGGTGGATACGTTCTTGCAGTTGTTTAGGACTACCACGGCGCATCAGTTGTTCGACCCTGCTTTGAGGGATGATGGAGTCGGTGCAGGGCAGGCGGAGTCACCAGCGAGTGCTACAAACGGGATCAACCCGCTTTCGCCAGGTCCGAACAGTCAGTCACTGCCAGAAGAAGGAGGCGAGGTTGTTGCGCAGCTAGGATCAGCACCGGCAAACACCACCAAACAGCCAATGTCGGGATCGGAACGTCGTCGAGCATTCAAACAGATCATTGTCAAATGCGTTCTTCAGCTTCTTCTCATCGAGACGACCCACGAACTTCTGCAAAACGAGGAAGTGTATCGCACCATGCCAGCACCTCAATTACTCAGGCTCACTGGGGTTCTCGAAGATTCTTATCAGTTCTCCAAGCGCTTCAATGCAGACAAAGATCTCCGTGTAGCTCTTTGGAAAGTCGGATTTATGAAACAGCTTCCGAATCTTCTCAAGCAAGAGTCGTCCTCCGCTGCCACTCTCGTTCATATTTTGGTGCGTATGCATGGAGATTCTCGACCCGAGCACGTCGCTTTGCAGTCACAGATTCGGGAGAAGTTGGTTCCCTTGGGATACGATATCGTATGCGGATTCTTGCCACTGGAGCCGGAGACTCAGGCGAGGAATATCGCTGCTTGGAGTCCGGTCGTTGCCGAGATCTTCACTGGTATTTGTACTTTCGATGATAGGGAGGGAGAGGGAGAACAGGTGTTCACGGAACACAGTTCGAGCTTCTATGCTCTTGCAGTGGATCTGTTGTCCAAAGAGCCATTGCCAGGGGAGATTGCGGAAGCGTTAAGAGCATTCTTGTTCAAGGTGGGTGTGACAAGAGGTATGATTGATCCGAAAAAAGAGGATGAGAGAAGGAGGAAGATGAGTGAGGGGAAGGAGAAGGAGAAGGTTTTGGGAGAGGGAATGAGGAGGTTGAGTGGTCAGAGTCAGGTTCAGAATGATAGTGCATAGACTCGAAGCTCTGATGCTGTGGTGGGAAATGTAGATTCGTTGTAGACTTGTGGTGTTGTCGCTGTGTGAAAGTGTTTGTGTGAGTGTAAGGCAAGGTTGAGATTCCTACGTTGCCCGTTGACGTATCCGCTTCTCATACTTGTTCGAGTCGGCGTTGCTCTCAAGAAGGGCCAGACTATGCTCGTGAGCTAGAGCAAACACGACTCATGATCTTCAAAATTAAGATTGCATTGCGATAAAGTATGACCAATAACTCAAACTTTACATTTCTCCCACCAACCATGACTATTCCTTCCCTCCAAAGCTCTCAACAGATCGCCTTTCTTACACAAACCATCTTTTCTATCCTCACAATCCTTATACTGACTCAATGGAATAACTGCATCATTCAACTTGAACCTAATCATATCCTCACTTTCCCCACAATTCCAAACTTCCACAACAAACCTTGCAGCAAAAGGTACGACTTTACTCGTAACAAAATTCCTATCCCTCTTCACCCCATTACCACCTTCAGGTACTTTCAACTCCTCATCGAACTTAGGAAGATTCAAAGCCGCTAGAACGGAAGTAATAGTTGAATCGTGTGTAAAGTCGACATAGAACCTTCTGTCGATAGGGAAAGTGGTTTTGTCGAGATTGAGTGTTGAGTTTTCGGAAGTTTGTGTTTCTGGATTCCAAGGTTTGCCTTCAAGTCGAGTAACAAGTTCGTTCACCCATCCAAGACCGTATGCTTTGCCAAGGGGGGAAGTAGCACCGTTGGTATTCATGAATTTGAGATCCCATGCATACTCGTAGTCCAACCATTCTTGCTTGGTGAATAATGAGCAAAAGTCAGAATATCCAAAAGCGACAGTGTCGTAAGAACACATTTGTTGCATCCCAAACAATAAGCTCGCATTCAGTTTCGCTCCTCCGAAACTGTCTCTCAGCCTGAGCACTGCATCGGAGAGGTATGACTCAGCCCACCTATCCGCCATCTTTCCTCCAGGAGCGTTGCCGGGTTTGTTCCACGCGGGACATGCAAATTCGGGTGCTGTTGTGGTATTGTATCCTGGTTCTTCGATTTGGATCTCGAAAGAGGTGTTAGAGGCCCAATTGGGGCCGAAGAATCCATTCAACCAGGCAAGACCCGATTCAACAATGCGATGTTGTGATCCTGCGCGAGCAAAGAGCTTTTTGGATTCGTCAAGATCAGAGTAAACGAGCTTAGAGTAAAGCAAGGCAGCTTTAACACCAGAATCGTACAGCTGACCTCGACCGACTGGGGTGAGAAGTTCTTCGCCTACGGAGAAGTTGTACGAGTTGAGGAAGGACAAGCTGCCTGTGTAGCGGAGAGAAGGGTTTTGGTGAAGGAAGTCACGAAGGACGTCGGGAGGCCCACCAGCGGTTGGATAGCGTGCACCGTGACGGTGAAGCATATGGGCTTTGGTCAGGGTGCATGTTTTACCGCCGGAGGTGGTGGGTGTGCCAGAATACTTGGCGTCATCGACACCCCATCCGGAAGAAGAGAGGTAAGGGGTAAGAGGACCCATATGTTCGAATGGCTTGAAGTTGGCATCTTGAAAGCCAGGGATGGTGGTTTGAATAGGGGAAGAGCCGATGGTCTGTGTTGGTGCTGCTGCGGTGCGAGTCATGTGTTCGGCAAAGTCGGGAGGAACGCCGGTAGTATAGAAGCCAGGATAACCTGGTGATTTGTTGAACTCGAAAGGGATGACCCCGCTGTCGCCGTACCATTTATCACCCATGTAGTCGTAAAACTTGGATGGGTTGACACCTACTTTGGGGCCTAATGCGAAGGCAAACGCACCAATGATGAAAAGTCCTCCACCTACAAGCATGCTCAGACGCATACATCGAGCTCGTTGTTTGCGATTGCGTTGTGCCATGGACGCTGACATGCCGACGCCCCGAGAGTTGACGCCGGGCACGTCGCCTTCCAGAAGCCCGCGAAACCATGCTGGACGCCCAGTCTTGTCGATTCGGGTTGATCCATTGGAGCCTTCGAGTACACCTCTTGCAGGGAGCTTCTCCATGCGCTTGTCTTGGACTTCGTAGTCGTCATCAAGGTCATCGTATGCATCGGTGACGCGAGGTGTAGGATCTGCGTTACCGCCTATGGACTGGATACGCGATGTGCCGGAAGCATCTGTGGAAAGGCGGTGGAGAATGAGAGACTCGGCCTCGAGGTCATCGTCCTCCGAGCGTCGTTCTTTCTTCGGCTGTGTTGGCATCTTGTCGGTGATGTGTAGACGGCGTTGCCTGAGATGGCCTTGGCAACAACAGTGAAAGCAAAGGTTCATGTGTTGCTCTCTGCAGGGTCCTTCCAGCTCGAGCCAACGAGGCGCCTATCACCCGAGTCCCGAGCTTTGATATTACGTGCAACGCGAGTGGCAAAAAATATGCCAGAATGTCAGACCTCAGCAATGAACATTCTTATTTTCTGAGCTCGGGCTCAACCGCGCTTTGACGGAGTTTAGTTGGCACACACGCGGACTTTACACCTAAGGCAGAAGAGCAGTGAGTGTTGGTCTATCTTACCCCGCATTTTCGCTTCTGTCCGTAGAACACAGAGATGAGTTTTGGTCGTCCTGAGGAAGGTGCATCGTGCATGTGTCTGTGCGAGCTGTCGAGAAGGATGGGAGGATCTGCGTTCGGTATTAAATGAAGAAGCACTAGGCCTTCAAGATTCCCCTTCATCTCGCTCCTTCAGCAACCAAACAAGATTAGAGTTAGCCAAGCGATAGACGAAGCCCGAACCCGGCATAACGCTTAAAGTCACAAGATGACGCAAGATCAGCTTGGAAGCAACGATGGATCCATCAAAGAGTCATACTGCGATGTGCTCATCATCGGCGCCGGCCCGGCTGGCCTAATGGCAGCCAATTGGCTTGCTGTCCAAGGCCTCGGACCATCGGTGCGCATTATTGACAAGCGCAATGACAAGATCTTCAACGGTCAAGCTGACGGTCTGCAATGCCGATCACTCGAGATCTTGCACAGCTTTGGACTGGCAGAAGACATTTGGCGCCAAAGCAATCGAATGATCGAGATGCGATTCTGGAATCCTGGACCGGATGGTAAACTGCAGAGGACAGGTCGGAAGCCAGATACCATTCCAGGCATTTCGAGATGGCAACAATGTGTGCTCCACCAAGGTCGGATCGAGAAGGCTTTCCTTGACAGCATCGCAAAGCACTCCCACAACAAGCTCGCTGTCGAGCGTGCCATCCTTCCTGAATCATTAACAGTGGACGAAGCGTCCATTGACGATCCAGATGCGTATCCCGTCCAGGTCGAAGTGCGCAAGCTGTCCGAAGAAGAATCCACACCAACGCAGATGGGCAACAGTATTCCGAACGGCCTCTTCCGATCCTCGCTCGCGCCCGATGACACTCCTTCAACCGAGGCAGACGATGCCAAAGTCGAACCAGGCAGCCGGGAACGCATCCATGCCAAGTATGTGATCGGATGCGATGGCGCACATTCCTGGACACGCCGTCAAATGGGAAGCAAGATGGAAGGTGATCAAACATCCTTCATCTGGGGTGTACTTGATGCTGTTCCCATCACAAACTTTCCTGATGTTCGCAATCGTTGCGCTATCCACTCGGCTGATTCGGGAAGTATGATGATCATCCCTCGAGAGGACGGCTTGGTGCGATTCTACATTCAAGTTTCAGAGCTGAACAAAGGCGTAGACAGATACAGCATCACTCCGGAGATGATCCTCAAAACCGCCAAAGCTATTATTGCTCCGTACACGCTCGACATTGGCGAAGGTGATCTGGACTGGTGGACCGCCTATGTGATTGGACAACGTACTGCTGATCGATTCTCATTGCACGATCGAGTCTTTATCGCAGGTGACGCATGTCATACTCATTCGCCCAAGGCAGGACAAGGGATGAACACGTCGATGCAAGATACATACAATCTCACCTGGAAGATCGCTTCGGTCGTTAAGGGCATCTCCCCACGCAGTATTCTACCCACATACGAGATGGAGAGGAAACAGATTGCGCAAGATTTGATCACTTTCGATCACAAGTTCAGCAGGCTATTCAGTGGCAAACCTGCGAAGGACGAGGCAGATGCAGCAGGAATCTCAATGAGCGAGTTTCAACAGGCTTTTGAGAAAGGTAATCGATTTGCATCAGGCCTGTCGGTCGACTATCAGCGATCGTTATTGACGGTGAAGCCGGAAGGTAGTGCCAAGACGACGGTGGATGGTGGTACTGTTGTGAGCCATCGCGAGGTTGCTCCTACCGCGGAGGGCGTAAAGAGCGATGCTAGTCTCTCTACAGAATCAGCGGGTGAGACCCGAATCGAGCTAGGGAAGAGATTCAACACAGCACAGGTGGTATGCCATGCTACGGCGCTGCCATACGAGCTGGCGGATTGGATCGTCTCGGATGGCAGGTGGAGAATTGTATACTTCAGTGGTGACATTCGCACACCCGAGTGTGCTAGGGAGATGGAACAGCTCGGTGACTATCTCACCAAGGAGCTCGTGCCGAAGTTCACTCCGCAAGATCAAGACGCCGACTCAGTCATCGAGGTTCTCACTGTTTCTGCGACCCCACGCGGAGAGAACGAGCTGGCAGACTACCATGAAGCGTTACGACCCAACACGACACGACACCATCGACCCACCGCTGATGGAAGCTACAACGTCTCGCCGGACTACCATAAGATCTTTGTCGATGATGAGACTTATCACCAAGGACATGGTCGAGCCTACGAAAAGTATGGGTTGAGGAAAGATCGAGGGACTTTGGTAGTGATTCGCCCGGATGGATATGTGTCGCTATTGATTGCTGCATCGGAGTATGCTCAGCTAGGTGACTTCTTTGGGAAAGTGTTGCTGCCTCCAAACAAGCATTTGGATCATCAGCATACGCGAAAGAAGCGTCAAAAGGCAGCTTTCATGCTTGTGCCCAAGGAACAGGATGCCAAACTGCCAGCGAGAAACGGTTTACCCAAGAGCACGTTGGCCTTTGCTCATTCGCAGAAGAACACACAAGGATCGGCTGCTCCGATGGCTGAGATGTAGATTCGATACGGTGTCAATGGGAAATGTTTGTCTTTCCATTTGCAATTCGCGTGCTACGTCGCAAGTGAAGCAGGAGGATGTGTCACTCACTCATGTGTGCTTGTGATCAGCTGCGATCCCCCAGCCTAAGATCACCCTTGCAGGCGATTCGGAAAGTCTGGTACATAAACCTCTGTGCTGAGAACCATTAAGTCGCCGTGCCTCTTCCGAGAACAATGAGGTGATTGGCAGCTGCCCCCGGCACACAATGCGACCAAAGGCAAGGATGTCGCGGATCTCATCCGACCGATTGATGCGCTTCTTTGCCAGGTACAGCCGATGTTTCGTTTGAGATAAGCGGTGCCTGGAGAGTCTCTGAGTCTTCCTGAGTAAGCCTCAGAAGGAAAGTTCAGGCAGAGGCGATCTCCTCACAGACTGCTTGACTCCCATTGTCAAGGCCAAATACCGGCTACCAGGAGTTCGGAACCATTGGCCCATCGAGTGGATCCAGTACGTGGCTGCAATCACGCAAGAGAGTTTTCATCCGACCAATCAAGACGCAGAGTCCCACCTGATAGTAAGACTGCAATGCAAGTCCTCATTGGTTCCCCCACACACTAAGCAGGTGGACACGAGGAGAGAGGCTGAGGAGCACGCGGCTACGAACTTCACAGGCGAACCGATACTGTGTAGGCAGGACATGGACGGATAGCTTCTTACCGGAACGTGCGGATGCTGAAGTCAAAATGCAAAGCTTTCGGTTGTGGCAATTCCGCACGCACGCCGCAGGCACAAAGCGGTCGAAGCATGCATCAGTGGATCCACTAAAGCCTCTTTGAATTATCATTCGGCGACTCTTGTTCCGAACTTCTCTGATTCGGCCCAATCCAGCCACACGCACCGATTGCTAGCTTATTATCAGTGCTATCGCTTGTTGACATACCACTCGCTCTAAGCAGCTCTGTGGGTGGCAAAGAAGTTGGGTCGAGGATTCGACTAATCTGATCAACAATGACGGCTTCCCGGAAATATTTGCTTGCGGCGAAAACTGCGAGAGCGAACGAACGGCGACTCGACTAGAGAGAAAGAGAGAGTTTTGGCGACCAGCTGACCTGTCCAAGAGCGAGAAGTTCGGGTAATCGCGAGTTGCCACAGCAGCATTGCGTGGAGAATTGTGAGACTCGGTGGCACGATAAGCTAAATCCAGAACGAGAGCTCGCTACACCAAATTTTGATAGGATCAGGCACAGACGATGATACAGGCACACATGCACTTTCTTGTCAGAGCAAGCACAGTGATCATGATCGTGAATCGGTGCGGGGAGACAAGGTGACCGAGTCAAATGGTGGTCATCGAGAAAAGATTTCGGAAGACCTTGATCCGTAGCAAGCAGGAATTCATGCAAGCCAAGTATCACAACCGATTAGGAAAAATAAAGGATGAAGCGGAGAATAGGCACTTTGACAGTGTCTTGGCACGTCAGAAGACCTTGGCACCTTGGCAAAATCGAAAACACCTCTTCGATCCACCTACGATCCCGTCCCTACTGTGCTAACGAAGCAGCACAGTAGACCTTCTCAACCTGTGCTCGCTTAGCTTCCTTCCTGGCAGGATCAATACCTGACTTTGTGAGTGCATCGCAACTCTCTCCTCCGTCTGAAAGCAGGCTCGTATCTCGGAGTAACCGATTCGCTAAGGAAGCGCAACCGCCAAGACCGACAAGTGCGATACAAACGCGATGATCAGAGTCGGGCTTTTCCCGTAGTATAATCATCATATGACCTGCGATCTATCTAGGATGACCCGACGCTCTCGCTTTCTTCCGACAGATGTTGTGGCGTGCTGCGCTCTCATCTAGACCAGACTTTGTCGAATTTGCGCGGCCTGCAGCAACACATGGTTTGATGATACAGTACGGTGGTGTTTGCGTTCCTGCACACGATGCGGCGCAGCATTTGAGAAAGGCCATGGCGGCGAGACCCTTTGTCGAGCGAAATGAGCCAATCAGAGGATCACTTGAATACGGGAAGGGCATTTCAAGACCAGAGCATCGCGAAGGGACCGATGTGATTGGATCTCGGTCATCTCCTACACTCCATTGGCCGCGGGCGGGTGCGGTAGAGAAGCCTGCGGTTCAGAGGGAGAGAGGTTAAAGTGGTTTCGTTTCAGCGAATCATGTCAACGAGTGTGCAACCAAGAAGAAGGAGAGAAAGGAGATCAGCGAGGGCTGAAACACAGAGAAGAAGAAATTCGAACAGAGGTCAAAGTGGACATGCTCTCTGTGTTGATGTGCTGCAGAAACGACCTGCATGAAATTCAATCTCCGGACCTCGGTTCGTTGATTTAACCAACCGCCGCTCCAGATCCTCTTGTCAGAGGTTCTATCAACGAATCAGGCGGCAGAGCAGTGTCCTCAAGCCAAAGTGGACTGAGTTCGACCGACAGCAGCTCACTACGCATGTCGTGTGAGAACACAAAAAGGGAGAGAGAAGAACGGTCTGAGAGGTGTATAGAAATCTGCACCAGTTGGCTTCTTCTGCTTGGTTCTCCTTCTGCAGACTCGCGTTGACCGCCGCTTCGCCCTTTCGCCGCAACCGCTCCAACCGCTTCACTACGCCGGTCAAGTGTCTCCCGTCGGGCCTAGTCCGCAACACTGTGATGGGGCATGCATTTGCATCCACGCGCCTGACAGGTTTCGTGTCTCGCTGGTTCCATTGCATAAAGGCACTTTCCCTGTCATCTACACCTCAACCGAGAGCTCTTTCGCTACTTATCACCGCAGTTTCCCACTGTTTCATTGTGTGGCTTCTCTGCTGCAGAGCCTCCTTCATCAGTTGGCCGCTCTCTTTTTATTGTTCTGTGAAGATTTGCGAATCAGCTGTCTGAGTGTGATTCTGCGCTGTCGTCTGATTGCCAAGTTTCTTGACTCGAAGAATTCAGTCTCAACTGCAGTTTTGGCCAACCTTGACAGATCCAAGCCAAGCCATGGGTTCGGATGGCTCCTGCCCGAACTTCTCATCTTTCCCTTTCCTCATTTGCTATCTCTCACGCTGGCTCTCGAATTCGTTTGTCTCGCTTGCTATTGTCCCCACACAGACATCACATCTCACAGCGAATCAGAACGCCCACTCTCTCAAGCGAGCCATTTGATTGAGCTGATTGAGCTCTGATTTGCTCTTTCTCTGCCTCTCTAAACCCTGTCTGATAGTGAGCCGTCGGTCCGGACTAGACAATGGTGTATTGCCACTCTCATTGTATTCCTTTCGCAGCCAATCAGGCAACTCGAGCGTCGCATCGTCTGACTCTCTCTGTCTCTCTCAGGAACACTTTTGCTCTGATTCGCATCCCCGCTATTCCTCGCATCGGTCAACCCGCAGCAAAGAAAGCTCAGATTAAGTCGACTTATCAGCTGTGGCTTTCTCTTGGTCCTTGGAATCCCGCACTCACCCGCTGCTCGGATTGACCCTTTCCGTGTCCGTATCTTTGACTCGAGCCACCAAGAGGCCACAGCGTAGCCACAAAGTACATATATCACGCTTGCATCCCTCAATTCTCACGAACCTTTCCTTCCTAACCCATCTTGATCTCTTCCTCCTTCCCCTTTTCCTTCTCTGCCTCTCCATCTCTCCCGCTCCCGTGTGCATTCCGGGCCGCGATCACACAAGATGGTCAACGAGATTGATATCGCAAGGACTTCCAGTCATGGTAGCTCCGACAACAAGGACTCCTCCAAGGAGGACCTTGCCACTCCCGGCGTCACAGAGCTCAACAACGTCGAGCGTCACCTCAAGACTGACTTCCTCGACCACCGCATGAACGACCCCAACATGGCCACCGAGAAGATCGATGCCGTTGAGCACGTCATCGAGCAGGGTGACTACAAGGCCGAGGCTCAGATCGAGGAAGACCTCGAAGAGGACTCGCCTTACCCTGAAGTTCGCGCCGCCGTTTCCAACGTCGATGACCCTACCATGCCTGTCATGACTTTCCGTACCTGGGTTCTTGGTATGCTTTTCACCATTGTTATCCCAGGTGTCAACCAGCTTCTCAGCTACCGATACCCCACTGTTACCATTACCTCTTTCGTCGCCCAGCTGCTCGCATACCCAATGGGTGTTGCCATGGCCAAGGTTCTTCCCACCAAGGTCTTCAAGACTCCCTTCGGCAGCTTCACTCTTAACCCCGGTCCCTTCAACGTCAAGGAGCACACTGTTATCACTGTCATGTCCAACGTCACCTACCAGCGCGCTTACGCATCCAACGTCTCCGCCGTCCAGCGTATCACCTACGGTTTCGACTGGGGCTTCGGCTACATCATTCTCCTTGTTCTTTCTTCGCAGCTCATTGGTTTCTCCATGGCTGGTTTCTTCCGCCGATGGCTCGTCTGGCCTGCTGCCATGATCTGGCCCGCCAACTTGGGTAACACTGCCTTGTTCACTGCTCTTCACCGACAGGTCGACACTGGTGACAACCACATGTCGCGATACAAGTTCTTCATGATTGCCTGCGCTGGTGCTTTCGCTTGGTACTTCCTTCCCGGTTACCTCTTCGCCATGCTTTCCGTCGGCAACTGGTTCTGTCTCATCGCCCCCAACAACGTTCCCCTCAACCAGATGCTCGGTACCCAGCAGGGTCTTGGTCTTATCCCCCTCACCTTCGACTGGAACCAGTACTCGTACAACGGCAACCCCATCTATACCCCTTGGTGGGCTCAAGCCAACGTTCTTGGTGGTTTCGTTGTGTGCTACTGCATCATCGGCCCCATCCTCTACTACAAGAACGTTTGGAACTTTGCCTACCTTCCCTTCTCCACTTCGGGTGTGTACGACCGATTCGGTCACAGGTACAAGACTGCCAAGGTCACATCCCCTAACCACCTCCACTTCAACGCTGAGGGATACAACGCCTACTCCGAGCAGTACTTCTCTGTTACCTACGCAATCTCTTTTGCTCTGTCCTTCGCCGCCATCACTGCCATCATTGTCCACGTCGCTCTCTTCCACGGCAAGCAGATCTACAGACAGTTCACCACCTCGATCAACGATGAGCGCGACGTTCACGCCCGTCTCATGCAGAAGTACCCCGAAGTCCCCAAGCTCTGGTACCTCATCCTCTTCGTCATCTGCTTCGCCATGGGTGTTGGTTGCACTGCTGGTTACCAGACTGACTTCCCCGTCTGGGCCTTTGTCATCTCGCTCATCATCGGTGCTTTCTTCATGCTTCCCGTCGGTGTTGTCTACGCTATCTCCAACGTCGAGGTCGGTCTTAACATCATCTCCGAGTTCATCATCGGTTACATGCACCCTGGTTCCGCCACGGGTATGATGATGTTCAAGGTCTTCTGTTACATGGCCGTCTACCAGGGTCTTTCCTTCACCGCTGACATGAAGCTCGGTCACTACATGAAGATTCCTCCCCGTGACATGTTCATTGCCCAGGTTACCGCTATCGTTGTCTCGTCCTTCGTCGTTCTCGGTGTTCAGAGCTGGGTCTTCTCCAACATCCGCAACGTCTGCACTTCCGAGGCTGCTGACAACTTCACTTGCAACTACCTCATCGTCTTCGGTACTGCTTCGCAGATTTGGGGTCTCATTGGTCCTGGTGCCGTCTTCTCCCCCGGCAAGCAGTACGCCAAGTTGCTCTGGATGTTCCTCGTCGGTGCCATCTTCCCCGTCATCATCTGGAGTCTCACCAAGAAGTTCCCTCGCTCTTTCATGCGCAAGGTCAACTCGCCCGTCATCTTCACCGGTACCGGTCTCATGCCTCCTGCCACCGGTATCAACTTCACTGCTTGGGCCATGTGTGGTTTCATCTTCAACTACCTCGTTAAGAAGTACCGCACCGGTTGGTGGACCAGGTACAACTACGTCCTTGGTGCTGCCTTGGACACTGGTACAGCTATTTCGGCTGTTATCATCTTCTTCTGCCTTATCTACCCCCCTGGTAAGCAGAGTGACTTTGCCAGCGACGGCTGGTGGGGTAACACCGCCCCTTACAACACTGCTGATGGTAACCTGGCCAGCTACTTGACTGCGCCAGAGACCGGTTTCGCACCTGCTCCTGCCGATTTCAGGCCTTACCACCACTAGAGTGTTTCATTCACGATTATTTGTATGCTAGCATTGATTCCCCACAACTCAGGACATGGATGAGTTCACGAATGCACGCATTGTTACGGTTTATGTTAAGAATGTTTGTGTTTCGAGCGTGATTTGAGCATGTAGACTGGCGCACCGTGTTTCAGTTCGATAGCCTGTCAAACACCTGATACGGCGTACGAGACCGCTGCATCCACCTGGAACAAGTGAAGCTGTGTGTGAGGCTCCCTGTTCCGGTGGCGACGATGCAAGCAGTGATAACAATGAACTTCATGAATGCCCACATAAACCTGGGAGACCGTAACACAATTCGAATGAGGCCAACGACAACTGTGCCTGAAGATGTGGCGCTGTGGGACTGCGGTGGGGAAGCGTCCCACCTTGCGCCGTGTGGAACGGTACTGTGTAATCAGTTGTCAACGTGTGTGGCTTGAGATGACAACGTGGTTACCAACGTGTGCTATATATCCACCTCCATCCCTCCTTGCGGGAGTCCCCTCATTACTCGCAACACCTTCTATCTTCCTCAAGGTCTACTATATATCAATCATTTCTCCAACAATATCGCTCCAAAGTTTCAACTGACCATCTCGAAAATGTTGAAGCTCGCTCCGTTTTTCAGTCTCTTTCTTGTCGTCGTCGTCGGTACGTCCGCTGCTCCTAATGCGGTTCTTCCTGTCAACGATGCAAAGGTGAGGAAGCTTTGTCCTGGAGCTAAGGGTGTCAGTGACCCCAAGAGGGTCTGTTTCTCTCTCAACGGCAACATCCGTGATAGCATCAAAAATCCAAACGGAGTCACTGGATATTCAACCCAGGATGGCCATAGTAAGTACGCTTGATCAAAACGATGTAGTTGGTGTATAGCATCACTTACATCTTCATGAGCTTTGTGCGAATATCAGACTTTGTTGTCTTAGCAAGCCCCGAATCATCCTTCGAAGTTGGTGCCTGGAAGGTAACAGTGTCGCAGGACAGAAACTGTGGCTCTTACTTCGCCTCCGACGACAGCAGCTCCTCAGGTGTTTCTAACACTTTCTGTCCAGGCGATCAACCAGTCATTGCTGACGATTTTAACAGCTACTAGCCGGGTAAAAGAGCGTTGTTACGACGCCCCCACTTGATTTTCGAGCTGTACCATTTGTCTTCTAAGCTCGTAGCAATGCCACGATGCTTACCCTCTTGAAGCACTCGCCTAAGAGCCTCCCGTGCAAGTCTGTGCAGGTAGCCCCCCAAATTGCGGACGTAAAAGGCAAGGTTAGCCTGCTTCGTTGCAGCTTGATGATTGTTCGTGCGAATGAATGATTGTTGCTAGCACATCGAACAAAGAGAAGCAGGCTCAGGGGATGTTTGCAATGATACGGGTGTAATGGACTCAAGGTGGGATGATGCGTTGATGAAACGACGTCAGCAACCCACGTTGTCAACTTGACGCCACGATACGACGGCGCATTGATCGTGACAAGGTACAATAGTGGGCTGGCGCACCGGTGGGACGATGCTTTGTGGTGGCGAAAAAACACGTCGACAGCAGTCTCTCGTCCCGAAGTCATCCTCATTGCCGAGCCAATGACACAAATACAAAGGCAGTCACTTTGAGCGACTTGGCTTCCATTGCCTCTCTCTTTCATTCCCTATCACCTCACACTTGCTTTCCCTTTTCGATTGAGACTATCTCGACCGTAGCAAGATGAGGAGCTCGATCATCAAAATGACTTCTCTCGTCTTTTTCGCAGCGTTGGCTTCCGTGAACGCTCAGGATGACCAGACTTGCAACAACCACCTCCAGTGTACACAAGCTCACGGAAGCGACCCTGCACCTTGGTTCTGCTGCGAATACCAGCTGTATGTATGATTGCTCTTGGTCGGCTCTGAGATCACACGCATACTGATACTATACTTTTGAATGAATGTTTTGCTGCAGTACTGGCGAACGACAGTGTCAAGCCAACAGCTGCGAACCTGAATGGCGCCCGTACAACGGACATTAAATGGTTGTCCCTGTCCTTACCTGCATCACAATTTTAGCTCGTTCACGCAAGTGCTTGCTGGGTCACAATATCGAACCTGCCATTGTGCATACATGCCAACTGATCGTCTCCATCCTGTATTCGAAGTCAGACTTTCTCAAATCAGCGAATCACATTTGATGCAGTCAGCGAGCGATTGACGGGTCGAAACGTGTGATGAGTGTCGACATAGTAGTATGACGTGTTTCCGAGCTACCTTATACAGTACACAACAAACGACGTCTCTTGCTATCACGTATGACCTCCGGCAGCAGCAGAGCGATATAGCAATACAGATGACGTAGCCAGTGGGACACGATTCCGGTGGAATCTGGCATTCTTCCACTCGATCCGGTGGTACAAAGGTACGTTCGTGGCTACGAGATATTGTGTTATCGAATGGTGGGGACAACCTGTGATAGTGGGTCAGCGTATCTGCGATACGATGCGGTGCCGTAGTCGAAGACGCCCCGTCAGCGCACAGCCACGCTCCATGTCCAGCCGACGATACATATAACTACAAACTCACTACTCATAGCGACTTCCTCCGTTCTCTCATCTCCAAAAACAAACCTGTTTCTTTTGTCAAGAAATGAACTTCCTCACCTTCAATCTGACCTTCCTGGTCCTCTTCGCCCCGTTGACCTTTACTTTCGTCAACGCAGTCGACCAGGTGTGTAACTCTAGCGTTCAGTGTCAACAGGCTTACGGAATCAGCGGATATCAAATGTTCTGTTGTGAAAATCTGCAGTATGTACAGTATACCGCCCTTTGTTCCACGCACAAGGAAAGTACGCTGACTTGTCACTTCAACTCAATGGATATTGCAGGACAACCGAGAGGCGATGCGAAGCTACTGCATGCGAACCTGGATGGGGCGAATACTTCGGACACTAGATGGTTGTCTGTGTCTTCGCTTACCCTGCGGCTATAGCTCTCGTATAAGCTTTCACCATGACACATCCTCAAGCCTGCCCTCGGCAAGTCGATCTCAATTCTGCAAAGCAATTTTGATTCAATGAAAATGTTCAGTGAAGCAAGCGAAGAATGAGTCAAAGCGCATGATGTGTGATTAATCAATGATATAAGTGATTCCAAGCAAGCCTTTACAGGCAGAGCTGTGTATTGCTATTTTACAAGACTTCAGGCTGCAGCAGCCTTTGCCTCTGCCTCCGCATTCGTCCCGTCCCCCTCGTTCTCTTTCCCAGGCTCAGGTCCCAACATATCCATGAACGTCGCCAATCTGGCTCTATTCCCACCCGCCTTCGTGGTCAGATACTCCACCAAGCCCGTCCTCAAATCCGGTTGCCTACTGACGACCTCCCTCAACTGATCCTTTGGCAGCTGAATCAATGCTCCAAATGAGCTCGGTGCCGTCTGCTTCGCGCACAGAATGAAACCTTCCCACAGAGGCTGGTTCTGCCAGATCTTCTTTGTGATCAACCTTGACAGCAGGTTCCTGGCAACGTAACCTGAGAGCGACTTGTAGGTAGAAACAGCCATGATGACAGTTCGCATGAATAGCATGGGCAGATTCTGGTCCTCGGAGATCTGGTTCAGGACAGCAGCAAGAACTTCAGAACGATAGACATCGGTCATGCTGAAACAGATCTGAATGGCGGCAACAGTATTCTTGAGTCCAATCTCGTGTTCGGCGTGATGCAGCAGACCCATTAGCTCGACTGGGGTGAGCAACTCGGTTTGACGAACACGAGGCAAGTTTGACGAGACGGAGCCAAAACCTTGCGGTGGCATCTGGACAATACTTTGGAAGACAGACTTGATGAGAGCCCTGTCCTCGGGCGCACGCGATGCGAGAATGGTCACAACGCGCGGGAGACGCTTCATGATCTCAGCCTTGTCCAAATCGGCCATGATGGGTACGAGGAATCGTGGATCGACGTCGCGTGTGTCGACAAGATCCTTGACGAGCGAGACAAGCGCAGGAGTGCGGCTCTTCTCGGTGAGCGTCTTGAGGATGCTTAATGCCAAGGAATCTGCTCCGTCGGGGAAATTGCGAAGCAGCGTCAACAGACGCGAGTGATTCGGTCCGAGCGCACGGATGAGGTTGACAATGTGTGTCTCGATCGCTTCCTGTACGAATTTGGGCGTGCGTGGGTATGCCAGAAAGATCTCGTCAAGCATGTCGGGGATCTTGGTGCAGAGCGAGAAGGGAAGCTCGACGAATCGCAACACATCGTCGCCGTCAACGGGATGTGTCGATTCTGCCTTCTCTTCATCTGCTTCCTCACCATCGGCAGCAGCTTCAGCCTCGTCTTCGGCCTTGGTGGACCCGTTGACGCCGTTAACTGCTGCTGCTTCACCATTTGGTTTGTCTGCAGTGCCCTCCTTGTCCGCATCTTCACTCTTTGTTGGTTGCGGTGTCTCTATAAGGATCTCGAGATTGCTGCGGGCGAAGGCGAGAATGGTGGCCTCAAGCGTACTGTTTGTGACGGCGCACTGCTTGATAGCAATGATGGCTCGTGCTCGTGTGCTCCTCTCGCTTGTCCTTGTCAACTGCAAAAGCTTATCAGCAGACTGATCACGTAGCGCGGGTCGGGAGATGCAAATGTCCTGCAAAGTCGACATGCCCGCCACCATCTTGACCTTGTCCTTGCTAAGGGCAGCGACGAGATCAAGCACTGCGGGTGGGATTTCGGGCAAGTCGGCCAGAAACTTGGCGAGCGAGCGATCTTTGGCATCGATGTTCGGAATCCAGGCCTGAACGAGCTTTTCCAGCCAGATCGGGTACTGATCTGTAGTAACAGCGCCTGTCGAAGCGGCTTGCTTGCGGCGGACGCGGTCGCAAAACCATTCCTCAGCCATCCACGTAACAGCAAAGCGTGTCCTGCGTACAAAGTCGGCCTTGACAAACTCGAGCATAAGCGTTCGGATAATGTCCGCCTGTGCTGAAAGTGTCCTTGTCGGTTCAACACCGCCAACAACCTTGGTCTCGGGTTCGCTCGACGCAGCCTGAGGATCTGCTATTGGCTCTGAAAAACCTCGTGTTGCAAGGCGGATAACCAAAGAAGACCATAGCGCTTGCGTGCCTGATTCGGATTGAATCGTTGTGGCTAATGCTGCAGATGCGGCAGATCCGAAGTCGCAAATTCTGGTGATAGTGTCTTTGATGAGTGAGTCGGATTCGCTGAGCGAAAGATACTCTGGCGGGGCCAATGCAAAGTTCTCGATGACTGCCAACGACATTTCTTCCTCCTCTTCCTCTTCTTGGTCTTGCCCTGCAGAACCACCTCTTGAGCCTCGTTCTCGACCGCTGGCTTCTAATGCTTCTAAGTCCTCTTCGGCCATGTCCATCTGGAGAGGATCTTGCACGACATCCTGTTCCGCTTCTCCGGCATCCAATGCATCCTCTGCTTTGACCTGCTGCAGTGTATCGTCGCCAGAAGCTTGCGCTGGATCGGCGGGAGGCGGTCGAGGCGGTGGTGGACCTGGAGCAGGGCCAGGAGGCGGGGGTGGTGGTGGTTGCGAAGGCGCTTGACCCGTTGGAGGCGCGGGCAGTGACGAAGTGGATGCATCTGGCGGAAGGTTGGAGCGCATGTTGGTGATTGCGGCATGGAGATCCTGCTCAGAGAGAGCTTGGAGATTGGCAATGATGAGGTCGATAACAAGATTGATTGGGAGAGTTTTGACGTCGAATGCAGCGAGCGGGTTGCGCTCAACTCCTCCGGTTGTACGAATTGAAGCATTTCGGAAAGCCTCGCCGGAAGCACGGTCACCTTGCTGTTCGACTGGGGCGTCTGGCACGCCGCCCTGCTGATGTTCAAGCTTGATCTTCTTGGGTGCTTCGAGCTCCTCGTCGATTCTCTCGCGTTTGCGCCTTGCTTCTGCCTCCCTGTCGGCCTGATATGCTCTGGCAGCCTCTTCCATGCGACGCTGTTGTGTCTCCAAGGCCTTCTGAAGGGAGCCAGCTTCTGGTCCGGCAATTTGGTTCTTGACGAAGTGAAGGTAGAAGACACGAACGGTCTTTTCGACGTTTCGTATTTGGGTGTGCGAGAGGTTGGTGAGACTGGCAGGTGTCCAAGTGGCCATGGCACGAAGAATGACAGAGCCGAGCTGTGGACGCGCCTTTGCAAGAACGGTGAGTGAGTTGATAGAGGCCATGATGAGGTCGGTAACATCGCTGGTGAAGATCAAGGTGACGATTTGAGTGAAAAGGCGGTTGCCCTCCTCCTCAAGATTGGCTGCATTGAGGACGGGATGTGAGGAAGGCACTTGATTGAGGCTGACATCGTTCTTTAGCTGAGCACGAGGGTCGGTGGATCCACGAGACTGGGTTTGTACGATACGTTGATAGCACTTGATGACGGCGAGCTTGGTACCCTGGCTGCCATTATCAAATAGGTGGACTACTTGAGCTTTGATCGCCTGTATTGTTTGCCAAAGGCCGGACTTTGCTCGATCGTTGCACAGGAGGCGAAATAGCATTGGGTACATGCTAGCGAAACACTGAGCAGCGATCTTTGTAAGACGCGGATCTCTGTCCCTGATGAGCAAAAGTATCGCTTCTGGCGCATTTACTGCAAGCTGAGCTTTCGAGTCCTGTGCGAGTGCTGGTCGGCAGAAGGCAAGATCCATGACCTGGGCGATCCATGTGCGTAATGACGTGCTGGCCTTGGGTAAAAGCGAGATGAGCGATGGCAGAAGGATGGGAATGTTGCCTGGTCTTTCCTTGAGGAGGCTGTAAAGCTCGGAGAGGTGTTGTGCTTCATCCTGCTTGTCGGAGGAATTGAGTGCAGCGCTCAACAAGCCCAATGCATCCGTGTTGGCTGGTGCCGCCATGTCGAGAGATGGCCGAAAGATGGCCTCTTGTCTGTGCGGCTCGGCAGGCGCAAATGCAAAGGATTGGCGATGAGTGCGGGAGGTGTTTCTAGAGCTGTATAGCTGTGTTCCAGCGGTAGCCGGTTGTGATCAATTAAGAATGTCGCTTTGCTGCGTGCATTTGTGTCGGATGCTTACGAAGCTTGTGAAAGAAAGAGAGGAAGCTGTGACTGAGTGCAGTCGGATGGTCCAATGTCGATGACTGAAGGGGGCTGTTCGAAAGAACGTGATCGAGTTGTCGGTAGATCCGATGGAGGAAGGATCGTGACGCGTTGCAGCCGAAAGAAGGAGTCGGAAAAGCCGCAGCTTTTGGATTTGAGATCAAGCGAATGGTGACGTTGGTGTGACAAAGCTGTGGGATGGTGGGGAAGAAAGATGAGATGGGTGTCGGTGTCTTGATTGACACAAATGCGTTTGGGCGACCCTGGGAATCTTGGTGTTGGGCTCAGAGTTGTGTGCCTAGAATTGAATTTTCTGCAAGAAGCGACTTCGAGTTTTCGGGTCTGAGTCGAGGCGAAGCGAGAGAAGAGAGAGAGAGGTGGTCTGTGAACGGCTCAAGAAGCCTTTCTGACCGTCGTGTGACGTTTGGTTTGCTTTTCGCTTAGATTTCCCACACCGCAGCGGGCTGCCTCTTTCTCATCCGCAGTGTAGCGGAGTCATTATCATCTCTCTATGAGCTTGATGGGCCCAGGCACTGATCCTAAGGAGAGCAGCTGGAGTGGGACGTGTATAGGTGCGCCATCACAATTGACGCCGAGAGGAGAATCGAAAGAAGTGTCGGGAGAAGAGGAAGGGATAAATCGGGAGATGGGATCGCTTGATCGAGCATTCTGAAGCGCACGGATGCACAAGCGAGAGCTAAGCGTGTCGCCCATTCTTGGCCTTTCGCAGCTCAGCCCCTTTGCCTCGCAGCAGCACCGCTGTGTTCGTGCGTGTGTGTTGGATTCCGCAATCATCTCCTCCACCCTGTCGCTTTCATTCTCGATATCGTCGCATACGTAGAGGTGTTGCTGCCACCATACACTTTTCGCTCGTCACAACTGCTTCGTCACAATGGTAAGCATAGAAGCATACAGCAGTGCCAGACATGCCATGCAATGCTCAGACCGCCAATGGCTTATGACCTTGGAAGAACACCCGACTCACCTCTAATTGATCCTGCCGATCGCTTTCACGATGTCCTCGTCTGATCTCTATAGGCCGCACAACAATCACAGGGTATTCAGACCCTCCTCGAGGCCGAGAAGGAAGCCGCAAAGATCGTTCAGAAGGCACGAACATGTAAGTACACCAAAAGACAACTAAGTTCGCACAGAGGACGCGCCGGCTATCGTGGTTAGAGTGCCTCTGATAGCCTCTTCGAGTCTGTCAGACAACGGCAAACAAGAGACCGATGTCAAACATCGAACTTTCCTCGTAATTTGCGTTGCTAATCATGCCGCCATCGCTCTTCACAGACCGAACACAGAAGTTGAAAGACGCACGTAACGAAGCATCAAAAGAGATCGAGCAGCTCAAGGAAAAGAAGGAAAAGGAGTTCAATGACTTCCAGAAGGAGGTATGTACCCACTTAGCTAGCTTTGACCACCGTTCTTTTCTCCTTTGCTGACCCCGACATTCTCATCCTCATACTGTCATTGTGACTTCATTGCCTCTATTTCTTGGCATCAATCAGCACGAGGGCTCAACCTCCAACTCGCAAAGCAACGTAGACAAGGAGACAGAACAGAAGCTTGAAGAACTCAACAAGGCATTCGAGTCCAACCGAGAACAAGTCATCAACAAGCTCCTCGATCGTGTCGTCGAAGTCAAGACAGAACTTCACAGGAATTTGCAGCTACAGCAGAAGCAGCAGAAGGCTTGATCATCGTCACTTTCTCTTGCGTTTCAGGGCAAAGCGACGGCATCGGGAGCATCCGCGCATGACAGCGTCTGGTGGATCTTTCGATCGCTGATGCATGTGCCGTTAGCACACATGTAGATACATACATATATCCTAACTTCTCGTCTCTGGCTTCAATCCTTTCGTGAATCTCCTTTGCTTAATCCAACTTTGAGTGATACAAGCTGCTCTATGCGAGCTTTTTGGGAGTGTTTCGTCAGTCCTGCGCTCGTTATTGCTGAAGCAACGTTGACCGGACCCTGAGGTTGGGTGCCGCAAAGCAGACCGTTTCCCGCAGCCAGGCTAGCTGGTGGGTGTTTGTTCGCTGGTACCCAATCGCCACTGCCGGCCTATTCTTACAGGCTAACATAGGCACTCTCTTCAACGCTTTTGATGCATTCATCGGCATCCCGTGTCCCATAGCGAGCAGCTGACACGATTGTACGACACACTGAGCTGTCATGGACAGCAGAAGGGGAGCAAAATGTGATGCTGTTGTATTAGCCTATTGCAAACATGTGTAGTATATGTACGCTTGCCAGACCTGAGAGTGCACAAGCAGTACTACTCCATCCCGATTAGCTCAGTCGGTAGAGCGTCAGACTTTTAACACAAAGTCTCCAAGTTCAACTTGGAATAGTTATATCTGAATGTCAGGGGTTCGAGCCCCCTATTGGGAGTCGTTTCTTTTTTGCTTTTATTTTTCTCGCCTTCGCGGCCTGCTTTCGCGTCTGAATTTGGGCTCAGATTTTTAGGCGATTTTTCTAGACGAGAGTCTGTTTCTTGGATTTCTCAATCGTTCAGGACGGCAAGGATTCGACACATCTTACGCTGACCTGCTTCTCAGTCGATGAGGATGGCAACAGATCGGAGCATCGTGGCCGAAACCATAAGGCCGAGCTATCTGGACTCACGCCGCGCGTGCGAGACTGGTAATGTTAAGCTGCAGAAGTAACCTTGAGACAGGTGCTTTGCGTCGAACAGTCGAGCTTGACTGAGAAAAGTGCGGTAGATTATGAACGCAATTAAAGGCCAGCCAACACATGATGGTTTCTTGGCGCAGTTGGTTAGCGCGTCTCCTTAACAATTCCGATTTTCGGATCGTTAGGGCTTACGGAGGAGGTCGCCGGTTCGAACCCGGCAGAAATCATTCTATTGCCAATTTTTTTTGCCGCCCATCATCTCACACCTTTTAGCCTGCGGACTGACATTCGCACATCAAGTCACGCCAATGCGCAGCCAAAGTTTGCATACGGGGTATCTTGATTATATTTCGGATCATCAAAGCCGCTAGTGGGCAGGAGAACGAGCCGTAGTCTCGGCCCTAACATGCTCTTCCATGTGCGGATTCCAGCACGCGACTGCTTTTCTTTCACCAAAGAAGTCCGCTCCCAACGTCGGTACTGTGTCGCTATTCATTGCTTCTTCCTTGAGAATACTGTTGAAGTCCGAAAAGCTTGGCGTGTTGCTGGTGAGACCGAGCTCAAGATCAAGCAGATCGCGCCACTCTTGTTCTCTCCCAAAGCTGTCGAGGCCTTCCAACGAGTCTGAGTCAGAGTCGGAGGAGAAAGCGGAGTAGAAGACGCCGTGCGAGCGAAGGAAGTCGTGCACAGCTTGACGGTCGTACGTCACACCTTGGGACAGGGTGACATCGCCCTCAGATGGTGTCGCTGGGGAAGCAGAAACAACAGCGTCCTCTTCGCCTGCAGCCACGCCAGCTACCTCAGCAGTGGCATCTACAACCGGGTCCGCAGTGCAATACGTGTTGCTCTCCGCATCAGTTTCTTCTGCTGTAGCGGTTGGCTGTGTTTCATCGTCAACGTCAGCGACAGTGGCCGCAACGTCAGCGAAGAGCGCTCGCTCAACGTTGATAGCTTGTTGATCGGCTACCATCGCTGCCTGCTCCGAAGCCGCTGTTCCTAAGATCGACCTCGCTGCAGCTCTCACTTTCGGAGGCTGCAGGAACACGCTTCTTGCGTTCCGCAGCTCTGTCTCATACTCCTTCACTGATAGCCCTTCTGGTGGATGGAACTTCTTGGCCTCCTTCTTGAGGATCGTCGAGATAGATCCGTGTTCTTTGAGCAGCCGTAGTGCTGTCTTCGGCCCGATGCCTGGAATGGTACGATTGAAGTCGGTGCCACAGAGGAGAGCAAAGTCGAGCATCATCGAACGCGTGAGCCGATCGTACGACAGGTCGGAGAGTTCGGATTGGTCGGTAGTGGACTCGCTGCTGCCATGCAGATGCACCAATTTCTCCACCTCAGCTTTTGGGAACAGACCAGTGCGGACCCGCGTGCCACAGACTACTTCTAGCTTGCCTCGTGCGCCCTCCTTCCCGAGGACCCCTGGACTACGCACGCCACCCATGAGACCGCGCAGAAGAGGAGCCTCGTACATAAGTACATCGCTGTCTTCGCTTGCGACAAGGTCTGCAAAGCCTGATCGAACGAGCGAGGCAGCGTAAGCTTCGGCTTCGTGGATTCTACCTCCGCCCGTCCGCGTTCCATCGCCTGTCCAGAACACCGGCACTGCCATGAGTGAAGACAACTTGGCGCAATCCTGATAAATGGAAGCAGATAGTGGCGATGTGGCTCGGTTGTACGTTTTGGTGAGTGAATGATGCATGGCGTTGAGTGAGGTGAGAGGATGCGTCGGAGTCGTCTCAGTTGCGGCGGGTGGGAAGTCCAGGCCCTCCTCTATTGGCGGGAGCGGCTGAGGAGCCTCGCCTGACTTGAGCTGCGTGGCGATGGTCTGGTAAATCTCTTTCTCGGCTTCTGCAAGCACCTTCTGCCCCTTCGACTGACTTGACGCGCCTGTCCGCAAGCTTTGTTCGAGCTGTAGCCAGTTCGTGTGCATGCTGTGAGCCACTGACTGTGGTCTTGTTGCTGTTTCCGGCAGCGGTGGCGGCGTCACTGATACCGACTCTGTCCTTGTCGCATCAGCAACGATTGGTGTCGGATCTGCAAGCTGCTCTGAAAGTGCTTGTTGCGATTGACTACGCCATTCGTCGAGGAGCTCTCCGACTTGACGCCTCTCCGATTCCTGAAGTGTTGATAACGCGTCCAGATGTGACTGAAGCTCTTGCAAACGTCCACGTCGCTCGTGCTCTAGCCGGCTCCGTATCCTGTCAAGCTCGCGCTTTTGTTTTCGTTTGACCTGTTCTCGGTCTTTGAGGGCCAGCCTCTTGTGCGGGTGGTCGAAGACCATAAGAGGGACTACACCATGTTGCCGTAATGACGTGATGAGTCGATAGAAGCCAATGACGTGTCGAGATGGGTGCGGGTCGTCTGCGAAATGCAGCCGCTGTACCAATAGCGTAGCATCGATAGCCAATCGTAATCCTTGGAGTGCCGAGAGCGCAAATGGCGGTGATATCGCGTTTGGCACCAGAGTTCGGACAAGCGGGAAGATGCCACGAACGCCGTAAGCTGCTGGAGTAACACGCATCGCTGGAGCGTCTCCTCTTTCGTTGTCAACTCAACGAGCAGCGTGGACAAGCACGGTTCGGAGGGGCAGCGTCTATGCCAATCTGGCGCAGATGGTCTTAGACATGAAGCAAGAAAGGTTGCTTGTCTTTTGTCAGAGTATGGTGATGGTGTTCGTGGTGGTGAGTAGCATGAGGACACTTTCGCAATTCAGGGTCCAAGAAGTTGCCGAGTCGGAACGAGCCTTCACGCTTCTCACTTGCAGCAGCTTGCTTAGCCACAAGCTGCACAATTTTTGCTGTGGAGGCTCGGCCACAAGGTACAAGGTCACAAAAAAATGTTTCGATGACCAAACGCGCACAATTTGACTGAGACGCGTAAAAGCAGACAGCAAAAAGGAATCTCCCAACGTGGGGCTCGAACCCACGACATTCAGATGAACTCCGAGTTGATCTCGGAAACCCTTGTGATAAGAGTCTGACGCTCTACCGACTGAGCTAGCCGGGATAGTATTCGTTGTCAGCGAGGTAGAACATTGCGTACAAGTAGCCTTACACAAATTTCGGTCGCCGGCTATGACCTGTATAGCCTGGGAACTCATCACTACGGCGACACGCATCACATTGAAGACGAAAGGGACCCTTGGCAACATTGCATTCGTACCAGACGTTGAACGGGAACGAAGACAGCGACAAAGAAGGATTGGTGCCAGCACCATCGACAAAGAACAAGGAACGGGAAACGGTCGCAAAACAATTAAGACGGCTCGAAAAGGCAAAAAGAGTGTGCAAAGGAATGGCAGAGCCGACTCGTAAGCCGTGGCTAGAGAATCAAGGCTGGAGATGGAAAGATGAGAGCAATCTTAGGCGATGTGATTCAGTTCAGCTGCCGTGCCTCTCGTTGGCTGAGCAAGACGAGCGCAGCTGGGGCATGGGATGCACAGCAGGAACCTGCTTGTCGAATTGGCCTTCCACATTTCCAGGTGGATAGTACTCGCAAACAACGTACATCGAAGCATTGTCATCCGATGTGAAGCCCTGCATGAAGTTCTTACGCTGAGCAACGGCACAACCCACAAAACGCGTGTCTTTCCATACAATCTGTGTCCAATGGCCAGTGCTCTCGCCAAAGTTCGGGTTGCGAGCCCAGTTACGGTCTTCGTCAAGGAAAGACATGACTGCGTTCTTCATGCCTTCCATAGGGTTGCTGTAGCAGACATCGCCAAGACCTTCAGCTATGTTCTCGCCCGAAGCACAGAAGTGGCCTTCAGAGTGACCATAGGCCTTGAGATCCGCCCAGCAAGCCGCCATGTTGGCAAGCTCAACGCTCCATTGGAGGGCTGATAGACCGTAGCGAGCTCGTTCGTTGTTGTGCAGATCGAGCGCAATTTTTGAAACGGGGTCGAGAGCCTCTTTAGGGAAGGGCCGGCTGAAACGGTCATCCTGGTCATCAGCAGTATGTTGCTGACTGGAGAAGGGAAAGCGATGGTTGCAGACCTCAGCTCTTGCAGGACGGATGATGGGCTCGCCGATCTCAGCAAAGGCAGAGAGAGCGATAGCTTCGACAGGTGAACGCATCCACTGAATCGCAGCGTTGGAGAAAGGTCCGTGATTAATCGACTTCTCGTTGTTGCCAGCAATCACGTAGTGGAAAACGTTCGAAAAGCGGTTGTATGAAGAAGAGGAGGACGAGTTGGACTTCTTCGTGGTAGATGTGTGGCTATGAACATGGCCATCTTTGTCGCGAACGGACGTGGTGTTTTGATGTTCGGACTTGGAAGATTTATGTTTGTGGCTCGAATGAGCTTCCGTGTGGTGAACTTCGACCTGAGGGAGCGGCTGCGAAGCTTTTTGATCCTTTTGCTGCTCATGCTGATTGGAAGCGTTGCTCTCCCTCTTGCGGCCCTGCTCGGGAACGTCAGATGATGACCAGGATGTGGACGAAGAAGATGACGATGACGAAGAGGAGTGAGAGGACCAGGACCAGGACCAAGATTGAGCAGCTCCGTTTTTACCTGTCGACGACTTTGCCTTGACCTGGACGTGTTGCGTTCCGCCAGGTCCAGAAAGATCCTTCTCAGCCTCCTGCAACTGACCACCGTTCTTACCAGAATCAGATGACAGCTTCTTGATCTGATTCTGGACATACGGACCGATTGTGCCCTTGCTTTCGGCGCAGTCTGATCCTACCGAGGTAGCTCGTTTGCGAATCAAAGCACGTCGAAGCGCGTGATGAGTGTGACGAGGCGAGCGATGAACGAGACTGGCAGAAGCTTGTTCTGTCGAGCATGCCACTGCAAACAGCATGGCGACCAGCACCACGCTGAGAAGGTTTGCGAACCGAGACATCGTACCAGAAACCAAAAGAGGGTTGTGGGGAACGGAGAGTGAGGGAAAGAAGGATAGATGGAGGATCACGAGAGGAGAGATGCGACGGGGTATATGGTTGGAAGGATGGAAGGCAGTGCGTGTTGAATGAGGGTCTTGTGGGGATACGACAGACTTGTGCCTGAGCCGCCCTCTTCACAGACTTCAGCCGGATGCTGTGACAAGGTAGTTTTGGTCTTGCTGTCTTGTAAGGTTACGGTCACTCTTCCAAGAGCCACACGTATGCTAGGGGTGTTGTCGTCAGAATCTATTGTCTGGCCTTCACTCTTCAGCGAAGCAGCTCCTAAGTTAGGCGCGAATCACAGGTACAGCCCACTTTAGACAATGAGCATGCTCGAGCGTGACTGAGGTGGCAATGTTCTGTGTTGTCAGTGAATGAGGTGAGCGTCAGAAACAATCGATCGAGCTTCGACAACATGCCAACTCACTTTGACACGGCCTGCTCTCTAGCACGACCTCTCTGAGGAGACCATAAGTCCATCGAAATGAAGGCGTGGGTGTAGCACAACAGATCGGAGTGACAACCGTGCCTCGAATGAAGTCCGTTTTGGTCACAGTCTCGTACGTAAAGGTCGCAATAGCGGTCCGAGCTGAATGGTGGGGCGTAGTCAACCAGCATGGACGTGGCAACGTGACTTCATTTCGAGCAATGCAACCCAGACGCACCCACCATCATGGTTGCACGGAAAGCGCACTCCTATGTGGTATGACACGGCAGCTTCAACATTGTCAGCCTGCAAAATCGTGCCGGGACCGAGGCTCGCTGAGCTTACTGTGTTTTGCTCTTTGAAGCAAACCCACTTTTGCTGATGCGTAGCGACTTCGCTCACCGGACACCCTCCAGCACGCGCCAAGATGCCTCTTCAATATTGCACAGCATGACTGTTGTGATCGTAGCCCCAACACCTCATCGTGTGTATTGCTATGCGAGATGGCTGGAGATTTTCTCTCTCTTCTCTGACAAGTCCGGTAATAACTTCATGGCCTGAATGTGTGAAATATTTATTGTGAGCAAGAGCGAATCATCAAAGGAACGAGCCGACGGACCGTTGCAATCCTACAAGTGAGGTTCGAGGTGGGTTATCATCGGCTTTCATCTCCGAAGTACTGTAACGCTCGAACTTTGTGGTCGTCGCAATCCAATTTCATAACATACCGAACGGTTCACAGTGTGAGTATTTGGTGGGTTACAGGGAGGCTGCTTCAGCACAGTCCTGATCGGCTGCCACCACAGCCTCTGCTCCTCTCACTACTTCTCGCTACCGTCAACACACTTTCATGTGTCTGAACAGACTCCCTCTTTCACCCCAAATACATACTCACTCACACACTCGCTCTACCAATAGACACGACAATCAGAGGCTGGCCTCGTGATTATCCACGAACCAATTCTTTCGTCGCCATGCGGCTTGGGCTTTTGCTCTTCTTCAGCCTGGCTTGCCTAGTCTTCACGGCTCAGGCGGCTCCAGCGTCCGCCAAAGATGCGTTGCTGAACGAAAAGCTTCGACAGCAAAGAAGCGACTCGGATCAAAATCAGCATCGCCACAAGCACCAACGTCAACATCAAAAGAAACCTACTCATTCCGATCACCAAACCGGTCCCAAGAAAGCAAGACAACTAAATAGCGGAGAAGCCAGAGCCGCCGAAGAAGCAGGTCAGCTCCTTGTGCCGAGCCTGAAAGATCAACTTCATGCCAAACTCGACGGTATAGAAAAGGTCAAGATTGCCAAGGAACAGGCTCTGAGGCACAAAGTGCAAACTGAGGATGCAGCCTACACCGCTGAACACGGAGGTACTCCGCCCAAGTTCCCTCTCATCACTGTAAGTGCTCCCTTACTTTTTCCATCAATTTGATGATCTTCACACCGCTGACTGTGACTGAATTCTGTCTGCATGTGAACAGCGAATCGGCAGTTTCATCGGCCTGAACGCAGCGATCCTCAACATGTTCAACTTCATCGTCTCCATCAGGACGACCATGCTTGCCACCCGGCAGTTCTCGGCACCTCCGACTCCGCCCACCTTGCTGGATACGGCTGGACTATGGGATGGTCATCAGTATAAGCTGATGCCGCTGCCCGAAGATCTGGACTCCACTGGTGGTAAGTCCAGTCAAAAGAGAAAACGCAGTCTAGCTGTGGACTCTTCGACCGTGACTTCCCTTCACAAGGGTTTGGTCAAACGTAGACGTCCCTTGAGCGATGAAGCAACTCCTGAACATGCTCAGAACGGTGTCGAAGCAAAGCTTGAGAAGAGATGGGTGCCAGCGGCTATCACAGGTTTAGTCATTGGAGGTGCCATGGCTCCAGGCTCTTTCTCGTTGTTCAAGCATGGCCCTAATCCAAACGTGGACAAGCCACCTTTCGATCCGTATGATCCGAACATGCTCAAACCCAATGATGCGTTCGCTGTTGCTGCTGCCGATCCCAATCAAGCGCTGCCTGCAATTCAAATGCAGAAGCCATCTACGCCCATCTATACTGAAAACAAGCCTCCTATGCTTGGGGACATCAAGTTCCCGACCGAGGCTTACGCTTCTTCTGCTTCCGGTGTTGGTTATTCCAACAACGGTGCTTCTGCCGCCTCTGGTGCCGCTCAGAATGGCGCTGCATTGGGTGGATATGGCTATGCTTCGAACGCATACGCCGGAGGCATGTCCTCATCATCTGCTTCGGGTGGAGGTCAAGCCGTGCTCCGCAAGCGCACCGTCGAGTCGCCATCCACCGCGGAGCGCAAGGTAGAACGGGACATGTCCTCCTCATCCCGCTTGGAAAAGCGTTTCCTTTTCGGCAAGGGTCCCTTCGGTAAGATCACAGGCGGTGTTGCGCTTGGAAGTATGTTGACTGTTCTATATGACGGTGTCACACACGCTCGTTTCCGTCAAATGAACCCTCGTGATCGCGACATCATCAAGGATCTCGATGATACTCCCATGTACGGAGCTGTTGGAGTGAAAGGTCGTATCCCTGGTCAGCTCGCCACCAATGCTATGCCTGGCTATGACAACTACGTTGCTCAGTTGCAGAATCAGCAAGCTCAGCGACAAGCTCAAGCTTACTCTCAGGTACAGCAGGAGCAACTGACAGCCACGCAAGCTCAGGCGAAAGAGGCTCTGACTGCTCAGGCGATGCAGCAACAAGCTGCGACTGGAGGTGGTGTCGCCGAATCGATGAGCAATGATCCTGTTTTGCGAAAACGAGATCTTGCAGTGAAGAAGGAAGTTGAAGGCGAACTGGAGAAGAGAGGGATGTTGATGACAGGTGGTCTCGCCGCGGCGGGTCTCTTGTTAGGATATATGCAGGCTGCGACAAGTTTCCCGAAGGATAGGGATGCCGAAAAGGATGAGAGGAAGAAAGAAATCAAGAAGCAGGAGGAGGAGCAGATGCAGCAGCAACAGGCAATGACGGGGATGCAAGGCGCTCCCTCACCTGATGGAACAGCTGCTTATGGTGCTGGCTATGCTGCAGCGCCAGTCCCACAGACTGGAGGTTTTGTCTTCCCTGGTGGTTCGTCCAGCTCTGCAGGGGATGCTTCTTCACTCTCTTCTGGAGGAGGGTACGGCTCTACCGGCGGTGGGTACGGCTCTGTCGTGGGTGGATACGGCTCTGCAGGCTACAGCAGCGGTGCTGGCTCGTACGGCGGAGGTAGTGGCGCTTCCTCAGCAGCAGCTTTGAACGCCGCCGCTGGATATTCGTCCTCTGGCAGTGGTGGATCTTATGGCACTCTCAAGAAACGTGACACTTCAGATCACACCCAAGGTCACGAACTCGAATCTCGATCGCTTTCCAAGCGCACACCAGGCATTATGAAGTTCATTTCGATCGCTGGTACCACCATGTTTGCCGGAACGCTTCTCACCAACATCATGGTAGGGGAAAAGCAGAAGAGCAAGCCCGTACCGCTCGTCACTCCAAACGCGAACACTCGTGGACCAATGATCCCTGGTGGTGATTTGTACACGCAGTACTTGGAGTCGAAGAGACCTGCCAGTACGGGCATGGATGCAAATGGCTTGACTGCAGGTCAGGCTGCTTCGATCGGTGGGTCGGCTTACACGCCTGCTACAAACTCTGCCCTTGGTGCTGGAGGATCTGAAATGACTGGCTCCGGCTATACTGGTGCCGCGTCCGCTGATGCTTCTTCCGCCGGTGGGGATGCTAGTGCTGCTGGTGCAACTTCTGCCGAAACCTCTTCTGAGGCGGAAGGCGGTGGAAACGACCCCGTACTCAAGAGGCGAAGCCACCCATCGCTTGACAAGCGAGCACCTCTAGGGTTTGCCGCCGGTGCTATGGAAGCAGAAGTAGCTGCAAGCTCTGCGCTTGGCAGAGTAGGTATGCTATCTGAGGCTGCTGAAGGTGCCAGTGCTGCTTCTGCTCTTGGTCGGGGTTCCGCGCTTGCTGAAGCTGGTGCTGGCACTGGTGCCGCATCTCGCTTTGGTTCTGCTGGTGCATACAGGGGCTACTCGGGATTACGAACCGGTGCTACTTCTGGTCTGACCCGAGGCGAAGCAGCTCTTGGTGGTGTCTCCGGTCTTGGACGAGCTTCGATGGCAGGCGAAGGCGCTTCCTCTGCTGCAGGTGTCCTAAGAGCCAACCCTGCTGCATTGGGATCGGCTAGGCCCGCCATGATGTCTGACCTGGGTGCTGGAGCTGCAGAACGAACGGCTCTGAGCGGCGAGACTGGCTTGCTCAGGACTTCCGGATCGGGTCGATACAGTCTACAAGAGCTCACAGGAGCGCAACAAAGAGCTGCTGCTGCAGAGGCGTCTTTAGCTCAAAAAGGAATGACGGCGGAGGAAGCTGCTGCAGCTCAAGCTGGGGCGAAGAAGAAGCCCAGCACTATAGAAAATATCTTTGGTGTCGTCGGTACCGGTGCTGGTACCAGTATGACTTTCAATGGTGTTGGTTAAGTCGATCGTTGTCGTTCTTGCTTTTCTTGTCTCCTTTTCTCTTCCCGTCCAGCGTTGATCTTCTTATTCGTTTCTTAGCTCTCATTCTTCTATGCGCTATACTCGTGCGCTTCTATCCGACAATTTGCAATCTTTTCTCCATATCACTCTCTTTGGTACCCGCTGATCACTTTCTATTCATTCCTTTTGTTGAACTGCTCTAAAGCTCGACCTACACACGCTCTTTGTTCGTTACTTGATGAATCAACAGTCCTTTCTTCAATCTTCAAAGCGATTCGCCGTAGACTTGAGATGATTGAGATTTCTTTGAGACAACCTCGCTACAAGATCACAACAACAAAGAATCGAGGCTCGAACAGAACAGAAAGGGAGCGGACAGAAGGGAAGAAATGTGCAGCAATTGGGTAGTGTGCATCGACCTTTGGGCTGTTTTAACCAAGTCGACACACGACCATTAATATTGCTATCTGTTTTAGTTCGATCTAGGCTTACTTTTTGACCCCAAAATATCAAATCAATTAACCTATCAGCCTGCAATCCCTTCGAAGCTTAGTCCGAGGACAAAGTTGGAAGGGAGAGGCTAGGTTATGGGGCTTCGAAAGAGCCAGCTTTTGTCCGAGGGACGAAGCGAGGCGGGAGGAAGGGAGAGATGGGAAGGGATCAGGGATTCGGCGTGACACTCAAATGATGGAAACGAAATGACGGAACGGAGGCAGTGAAGGCGGCTATTGGCAGGATCGGGTGTCGAAGTGGTTGGATGAGGGGACTGGAAGAAGTGCTAAAAGTCGAGAGGATGAGGTTGATATTGTCTGTGGTCAAGCGAGACACATGCGCAATTGTCAGATTGGCTAGAACATCGTTGCTTGCTGATGGCAGGAGGCGGATGGCACCACTTGATGGTGATGATTGAGAAAGAAGAAGAGGAATAATAAGAGATTGGAAGCTCTCCTCACTTTCTTGACTTTTTTGACAGGAACATCGGAAGAAAAGCAAAAAAGCTGCTGCGGGCGTCCTTGACATCGCGTAACGATTACGTAATTCAACAAAACCCACTCATCGAAAGTGATCTCATTCCGGTGCTTCCCACAATCAGAAGGTTGAAGAATAGGCCTTGATACAATCATGAAGAGAGAAAAGCATGCAATATTCTAAAATTTTGGATATATGATGTACAGACAGGTAGGACGGACAAATAAATCACACGCTAGCAGTGTTAGGGGCCTGGGCGCGAGCCTTGACAGTGTCGGCCTGCTTCTCGATAACACCCTTGACAGCAGTGATGAGACCATCGACACCAGGCTGACCCTCCGGCTTGACGCCAATGACCCTCCTCTCTTTCTCAAGCAGACCAATCATCTCCTTAGGCAATACATCACGCTCGAAGTCGAACGATGCACCTGCTGACTCGAGACTGGATGTGACAGCCTCGGCGAACTTGGCTGGGTGAGCAGTCGACAAAACAATCTGATGCGGTCTTGAGCCATCCTTGGCGACAACGTTTGCAGCAGCCTTGAAGCCGACAGCGGTATGTGGGTCGACCAAGTAAGAGCCGAGTGGGTAAGCCGAGGTAGGCTTTCTTGTGAAGTACTGGAGAACGACGTCACGAATCTCTTGGTCGGAAACACGCTCGGCGGCAAAGTCACGACGAGCGATGCTGAGCTGCTTGTCATGTACCACCATGCGACCTTCGGTCTTGAGAGATTGCATCCATGACGCAAGCTGACGGCCGGCTGCTTCCTCCTTCTCCTGTTGCGATGCATTCGCGTTAGCCTCGGCCTGAGATTCGTATGCAATGTACCAAAGCAAACGCTCGAAATTGGAAGAAACGAGAATGTCCATAGCGGGCGAGAGAGTGGCTCGGACACCACCCTGCTGTGCACCGTCGGAGGAGCCTTGTGCGGGCTCGGTCTGTGCTGAAGAAGGTGCGGAGCTCGATGTAGCGGCACTGGACTTTTCGTATCGGCCAGTAGCCCAGAATCGTTGGAGGATATCGTTCTCGTTGGTAGCCACGACAAGACGCGAGATGGGCAAACCCATGCGCTTAGCATAGTATCCAGCAAGGATGTCGCCAAAGTTGCCTGTGGGGACAACGAATTCGAGGTCCTTGGGTGTGGGTTCAGAATCGGAAAGGCCGAGCTGCTTGCGGAAGCTGAAGTATGCGGAGAAGTAGTAAACAATCTGTGCAAGGATACGAGCCCAGTTGATCGAGTTGACGGCACCAAGACGGTGCTTGGCGTTGAATTCAGCGTCAGAGAAGAGAGCCTTGACGACATCCTGGCAGTCATCGAAGGTGCCTTGCACTGAGACATTGTGGACGTTGTCATCGAGCACAGTGGTCATCTGAGCTTCTTGGATAGGGCTGACACGACCATCAGGGAAGAGGATGAAGATGGAAATGTCCTCCTTGGACCTGACACCCTGGATAGCGGCACTGCCGGTGTCACCGCTGGTGGCTCCGACAATGGTGAGCTTTTCACGCTGATCTTGGGGCTTGCCCTTGTTTCGTCGCTGAAGGAAGTATTCGAAGAGGTTACCAAGGAGCTGGAGGGCAACATCCTTGAAAGCGAACGTGGGACCGTGCCAGAGCTCGAGACACCATTCCTTGTCATCCAAGCGCACAAGCGGTGTTGTGTCGTTGTGTCGGAAGGTGGAGTAGGACTTGTTGATGACCTGCTGGAGGTCAGCTGATGCAATACCACCCTGAGCAGGATCGTCAGGGATGTAGAGCGATAGGACGCGGTGTGAAAGCTCGGAGAAGGGGAGATTGGCCCATTCGGATTGCCAGTTGGCAGGAAGCTGTGGAACCTGGGCAGGGATGAAGAGACCTCCGTTGGGAGCGAGACCGGTGAGGACGGCTTCCTCGAAGGTGAGGCGCTCGGAACCTCCTCTTGTGCTAAGGTACTTCATGCTGTGTGGCGCTGGGTATGTGTAAGTTTGTTGAAGTCGAGATGGAAGCAACGTCTCGTGGCGAAGAAGTGGAAGACGTGCGAGTGTACGTTTCGCTGTATCCGAATCTGAAAGCACAGGGCAGCGAGCAGCTCAAAGCACTTCCTGATCTTCTGAGATTAGATAGAGCTGCGTGTGAGTCACTTGATTGAACGCTTTCTTCTTGCAGCAAATCAAAGCCTTTGCACGGCCATTTCCCGGGACAAGGCTTCCAGACTGCACGTGATGACAAAAGGAGATCTTCTCATCGAATATCGCCTCGATATGACCCGATACAGTCCCTTGGATCCGACGAATTTCAGCTCCTTCTTTTCTTTGTTAGAAATTTCATTTTTATTTTGCAGCGAGATTTTAGACACCGTCAGATCTGCAGATTTTGACCAGATTTTGGTCGGTACACAGTAGCCAGTTCGGAAAGAGCCGATAGCATCTGCCCCTCGGACCGGACACCTGCACAAGGGTAGGAGCCAACTTCGCATGGCATGAGGCTTCGGTGCAAGGGACGGACGGTGGATTTGAAACGATGCCCGACATCGTGAGCTGAGGGAACTGCCTTGAAGTGGGCACAAAAGGGCGCTAACTTGGATTTTCCGACGACTGCATTAGAGCATTCCTATCCGAGTGGCAGTGCCATGCATCGATTTCGAGTAGGATATCAACGTCTATCCGGAGACAGTGTTAGTATACGGACTTGGTCGCAGTTGGAATGGGGTTCAGCCTTTCCAAGGACCCCAGCGATCTATCAGCGGGCGACATTCAGACTGTCAGCTCGACCTTTGTCTCTCTCGAAAGGTTGGCAACCATCCGTGCGCAATTTGCAAGACATGAAGCGTCGGGTGATCTAACGTTGTCCATCACTGCCAATTCGAAGATGCAAGTAACAGCTGATTCAAATCATGCGGTAATGACCCGAACATAAGATTGGAAGAGTCAGGAGGGCACGGAATACGGAAGAAGGAAGAAAGCAAGTCAATGCCAAGGCTTCGTTAAAGTTCAATGGAAATCTCAACTCCGCCCGGAACTCAGCGTTGCCGATCCTGTCGCGTGCTCAATCGATTCGATGCCCACCCTGATATCGCTTTTGGGTTGTTGTTCGAGAACAGCACCATTGTTCTCGAGGGTCGTCGAGGATGTATGCAAGTGATCATGTTTTTGGCGGCAGCGGCGGAATTGGGCTTGCGGATCCAGTCTCGAGACTCTGCATGTGACAAGGCAGCGAACGTTGGAGGCCGAGACTTTGATGGACAGCCAAGATGCACGCGCGTGTCTCGCCTAAGCTGCCTGCAGCGTATCGCAGCATCGAACAGTGTGGCACCATGCGACCGACGGATCACCATGGTCGCGTGCATTGACAGTGCTACGGAGCGAGCGAGCGAGCGAGCAAGCAAGCAAGAGGGACTTTGACGTCCGGGCTGTGCTCCCTGGGGCCGGATCGCGACCAATTCAGATCTGTACCATGGGAACGCGCGAATCACAAGGACCCGCCGATCGCTGCCCTGCTTGTTCGTAGATTGATCCATTCCTCTCGCCACTTCGGAACATAGATGGCATTCTATCTTTCGTGCCAATGGTTGCTGTCGCAATGGTGATTGTCTTCCAGCTGGAATGTAGCGGACAATCGATCGTTTCCTGATTTGGAGGCCCGGACTGACCGAGCTCGGTGGTCGTGAAGGGTCTTGAACGGAAAACGCCGCGGTGCTACCGTAAGAAAGACACAGAACGAAGCATCTAGAAATTGGAGGATATCCGGCCAACCTGTTGCTGTCCTAAGCAGGCATTTGTTCCTTGCTGACCATCGAAGTCTCGGTGGTATAGAGCCGAACACCCCAACGCTTTGATATCTCTTGTCTTGTTTCATAACGACGGAGAAGCTTGCAAAGCAAGTCCACCGGACATCGGAAGACACATGGCAAAAGTGAGAGACAATAATCGTGACAGAGAATCTGCCGCATTACAACCGAGGCTGTCCCTTCGGTCCCCCACAACGACCAGTTTCTCAAAGGCTGCCATCTTTGCGAGCCAAGCAACGACCAACCAACGGCACCCTCTGTCACAGTGACAAGAGAAGAGTCTGTGTGACTGTCAGCTGTTCTCAGTGCAACCGCAAACTCTGTTTTGGGAATTTGACTCCAATTCGAACCGCTCAGAATATCCGCCGAAATTATTATTGCTTCCAATTCTGAGCGTTGTCTGACTCTCCGCTCTCTCCGTTGGCTGCGCACTTTCTCTCGCACAGACACTACTGCCTATTCACTGTCAGTGCGCCTCTTTCATTTCGGCCGCTTCACCGTTCTCTCTCTTTCAGAGAGAACAGCCGCACTGTCCGCCCATTTGACATCCTTGGCGCTTTAGCCAAACACTTTCTTTGAATTCAGTCTGCTTCTCTCTACAATATCATCTTCTCAACCTTCGCATCTCACATCTTACCTTTCGACACCATTCACCGCAACTTCAACCACGCTCACCTCCATTCCGGCCACCACATTACGTTTTCTCCTGTTCATTCAGGCAACTCACGATTATCTTCTCCGCTCATACCACCTTCATCAAGTCACGTTACACCGGCAACCTTACCGTCTTTACACAATCCCGGCCACCTTATCACTCGGTCCTCAAACCTTTCCCTTTCCGTTTGTCTTATCGCCGCCGTCATAGAACATACTGTCTTGTGATCAGCCCATCTCAGCAGTCCATCCTTCTTCAACGCGATCATCCTTCACTCAATCCTTCCTTCGCTAGGCAGGTCCCCGCATCGCAATTGACGACACCCTTGTCAGTCCCGGTCTTTGCGCACTCTTCCCGCTTTTCTCTGCGGAACGGATCTCTGCTTTCGTGTTGAAGCTTTCAGCAGCTTCACGCATTCCACAACCCCATCACAATGTCCGACTCCACATCAGCACAGGCGCTCAGATCGCCAACCAACCCAAATAACCGTCCCGAAGTCTGCGGTCCTCACGCTCCCGAACGTCCATATCCCATCTATCTCCGCGGCAAGGTCGAGAAAGGGTTCGGTCGTGGTTCAAAAGACCTAGGATGTCCAACCGCCAATTTACCCTCTAAGGTCGTTGGTCCCAGCTCCCCTCTCACACGAACCGGTGTCTACTTTGGATTTGCTCGTGTCTTGCCTCAAGATCCAGACGACCCTTCCCTTACCGATTCCGAAGATGCCGACGAGGCCGCTTCAACACAAGTCCCTGGTGCAGCCGGCTCGATAGATGATGAAGACAACGAGGTTGTTCTTGGTGCAAGTCCCATTGGTGATGTCGGCGAGGGCTTCCTCGACAGCGGTCTGCCACGACCTCGTCAAGGCAGTCGCGGACAGCCTAGCCCAGCATCAGTGTTGGAGGCAGATGCAAGGCGGCCCGACAAAGAAGCTGAAGTCAGCCGGTCCGAGCTGAGCAACGGCGCAAACGACAGCACACATTCCGGTTCCATGCATGGCGCAACAGCTTCTACTTCTTCATCTTCAAGCAGTTTAGCCGCTGGTCGATTGAAAAAGACAAAGCGCGTTCACTTACGTCCAGAAGACTCGCAAGTCTTCCCTATGGTCATGAGCGTAGGCTGGAATCCTTTCTACAAGAACACTCACAAAACTGCCGAGGTTCACATTCTGCACGAGTTTGGCTCCGATTTCTACGGTCTCGAGATCCGCGTTGTAGTCTTGGGTTATGTTCGTCCTGAATATAACTACGATTCCATGGGTAAGTTCAAAGCTTCACAAGCGTGTATGCGCTTGCACTCTTGGCGACATGTCTTTATTCTCGCAGAGTCCCGGATACTGACCATTGATTCACCCCGCTGCCGTTGCAATACCCTTTCCCCACACTCAATGCCATCCGTCGTCACAATCGACACTGCTCATCACCACCACCATCGACCACTCTGTCCAATCACGCCATCGTCCCGCCTCGCTATCAACTGCCTACATCCTTCGTCGCCGACACGTACCATCCATCCCTCTTCCGTGTCTCCTTCACCGACACGCATCGGTTTCAACTTTGGCCATCGCCTACCGACATGACCTGCGCAATCGCTTACCGCACGTACCATCATCGCTGCTCACCACAAAACTTCCAATCCCTTCGCGCTCCTTATCTGTACACCACCATCATCGCCGATCCACCCTCATCGCTGCTACTATGATCATCGACTCCCGTCACCATCTCTATCTGTCCTCATTATAAACATGTAACAGATGCACTCATCGCCGACATCGAGATGGACAAGAGAGTCACGGTCAACTCCCTCAACCGCCCCTTGTATCAAGACTACTCTCAAGATCCTTTCCTCGGTCGCTGACCGTCGTTTCCCCCATAGTCTCCGCTCACCATCATCATCACCACCATTCCATCACCTCCCCTCCCCTCTCTTTTTATCTTTGGTGTCCTCTGCCTGTACTTATCACTCTTGGGTTCGTGCTCTTGACAGCACGCGCGATATTGCTTTATATGCAATCTATATTGGTTGTAACGGTTACATATGTTGTCTTAGCCTTGTCTGTGTCTCGTCATTCTCTGCGTCTCACTTCGTCTGCGTATCTACTGAGCTCAAACACCCCCGCAAGGCTATGTGGACTTGAGAAGATTATGTCATTCGAAGCACACCAGAAAATACAAAAGAATACAAACCGATGATAATGGACCATAAGACTTCTTCGTCGCTACACATTGGTGCAAATCCCCTTAACGTACTGACGCATTAACGTCTCTCCGCCGAATCTCCGCCACACCGTGTAGAATATCATTGCTATCGTGCGTCTTCGCCTTAGGGCATATCGATCTCCTCCTGCAAGTTTGAAATCTGATGCCTAGCATCGTTCACCGCCTTTTCGATAATCATATAAAACGGCTTGTTCGGGTTAAAGTCCTTACCGTCAAAGCGGTACCCGCAAGAAAAGCATTCCTTCCCATATTTGAAGAAGATGGAGCCAAACTCGTCCATCGACACCATGCGCAGAATGTATGCGTTTGTCGAGTAGTTACGCAAGAAGCGTTGGCGAGGTAGTGTTCCCTTTGATGGAAGGCGCGGCGGTTCCTCCGAGTCATTGTACCTGATCGACTCGAACTGTAGGCAAGGATCGATCGACATTTCAAAGTTGGAGGCTGCGCCATCATCATCAGACGATTGAGAGTCCTGGGCGGCATGGTCATCCATCTCTTCATCGTCGTCGTCGTTGTTACCATCATCCTCGCTGCTGCCACCGTCGATTCTCGCGTTCTGTTCCGTGCTGGTGTCAGCACCGTCGTCGCTGGATCCAGACTCTGAGGAAGTATCAGAAGCTGTCTCGATATCAACGTATTTAGTGCCTTCCTTCTTGAGGGCGGTGAACGTTGTCAGCATGAAAATTTCCCACGGATCAGTGTTGCACTCTTGGCATGTCGAATCCTTTGGGAATTTGTCGTCCCATCTCGTCAAGATATCGTCAATAGCTGCAAGACGATACCAATGGAGCTGTTGAAGGGCGAGCAATAGGTGAGGTCCAATGCGCTTTCTGTCTTCAGCGCTTAGGAGGCCCCAGTCGGCTCCAAGAGTGAGCCGCGAACAAGCCTTGATGGTGTCTGGAGACCGGACAACGGCTCCGGCTTCGACGAAGTGGGCAAAGGCAGCGAACGGATTCCATCCAATGACGTCCTTCGGATGATCAAAGCAGATCATTAAATCTGCGAGGAACTCCTCAAATCCCTGAATCAGTGCGGAAGGGATGGTAAGGAACGCCCCAGGTCAGTCCAATCGTTCATCAAGACCTCGACGCGTTTGATTGACTTACCCTTAGGAGCTCAGGGCTAGGATTTCGCAGCCGCGAAGTCTTGACATAAATGTCGTACTGTTCGGGAACGCAAGGTAAATACAGGATGATCAGCGGCCGATCGTGTCGCATTGTACATATGACGACATAAGACTTACCAGCTCAACGAACTTTGCCGCCCGCTTCTTGACGAACGTCTTGCTGACCTTCTTCGGCACAGCGAGGGTCTGGCGCATTTGGGGAGGAACGAACTCTGAATATTTCTTCAGACGCAGATCAGAGCGCTGAATGGAATCGAGCATGACGGCGAACAGGCCCTCATACTTATCAGGGGCCTTGCCATTCCTGATCTTGCGCGGACTAAGCCTCCTCGGCTCGTCAGCTTCGGCGGCGGCTTGACTGGCCTGCGTTGCCGCCTTAGCGAGCTTTCGGAGAAAAGCATCGTCGTCGTCGTCGAAATCCTCGTCCATGTCGTCGTCCAGGTCTGGTGCCGAGCACGGCGAGGACGCAGCAATAGAATTCAGCTGGTCCTCCACCATGCCGGCCGACGACTCTGTACGCGTGTCATCGTCAGACCCGTCTTCGTCAGACGAAACGACGATGCGAGGGGGAGGAACTTGCGAGAATCTTTTTGGGCGTGTGACGCGGGGCGACGGTGAGCTCTGCGTAGATCGAGCCATCGTGAAGTGTTATTGGGTATAGTGGCAAAGATTCGTATGCAGGGTAGCGTTGAGGTCCGCATGGACGAAAGGAAGGAAGGTTGGAGCAGTCATCATCAGCGCTTAAATTCTTCCCCAGGTTCTTGTATTCAAGGCACATTCTTTCCTGCCTCTTCCTTTGCCTCGCAACGCAAAGCCAGGCACAGGGAGCGTCAGAGTCACGGGAAGAGCCTGTCAAGCTGCTGCTAATGATGACCGTTCCTTAGCTTAGCCAGGTCTTGTTTATCGGAAGCACCGACTGTGTCAAAGTTCCTGAACATCTGCGAGGCTCCCGTTGCCTGCTCCGTGCGCGGCTGCTCTTCCGCCTTTAGCGCCTCCCTTCAGCTTGTGCGCAAGGAAAAGTCGCGTTGTGGAGCAGCAGCAGCGCAGACTGATTCAGGAAGACGGCTTTGCCGATTGTCTTCGTGCCTCTTGTAAGTGGATTGCTCGGCGCCGTGACGGTGCGGCGTCGGTCGATCCGCCTTCTCTGAGGACCGTGTGACTTTCATGTGAATTGTCACAGTCAGTAGATGAGAATCGAAAAGGACTGTTTCGCTTGCGCAGCTGATCAGACTTCGTGCACATGTTTGAATAGTTGTACATTGTTCTTGTATTGCGTTGACAGAGGCTGAAGGTCTGTGTGCCGATGCATTACTCCATAGGGTTGGTGCGTCCAGCCTGAACGGGGATAGAAGAGCAAAGAGAGGGAAGGAAGCTTGTGTCAGTGTGCTCATCCTGATGGAAATACAAATGTGGCGCAAAGAATAGACTTACCTGTTCATCATCGTCGTAATCACGGCTACAGCCACAGAGGAGTTCAGTCCACCAAGGCTTTCGCGTCTCTTCTCTCTCTGCCGCGTGCTGACGAATGCGCATTTTCCGGCTCTGTCCATTGCCCAAGCTCTGACCCATATTCTCAATCCAATCGTCCCCTTCGGTGATGCCGAGTTCGCGGAACTTGGAGCTGCTCGTGGATGTTCTCGCTGGTTGGGAGCGTATCACGCCGTCTGTGTCGAGCGTGCTTTCTCCAAGATCGCCGTTCTCATCCAAGTCTCTGCCGCTACTGCCTGCGAGTTCCATTGCCACCTCTTCGTCCAGTCCTCCCTGATGTATTGTCGTCGAAGCTGTCCTGCGCCGTTGTTGATCTTCACTCGACGCGAACGGATTGTCAGCCAGGTTGACGTGCTGCGAAAGCCTTTCCTCCTCCTCCTCAGCTTCTGTGTCAGTCGCCACGATTGTTGGCATGGATCTCCCTTTGCCCTTGCCCTTTGAATTGTAGCTGCTTTCCAGAGCTCTCCTTTGAATGCTCGATGCACGCCCGACCGTGACAATCGGCCGCGACGCTGTCGGAGTGGGCTTCAATGACGATCGCTTGAGTGTCGAATTCGGCGATGCGTCGCCAACGCCGCTTTCTGATGGATCCCGGAAAGGATCGTGACCGGGTCCTTTGAGCGACTTGGCGCTGCCTCCGCTAGTGTCCCTTGTATGTGTCGCAGATGTCACGCGGGAGCCGATTGGAGGAAGCTTTCTATTTGGGCGATGATCATCCGATACCATGGAACCGAGTGATTGTGAGCTCTCGAAGGAGGAAGAGCTGGAGGATCGATGCAAGCCACGACCGCCGGCCGCCGAAGAGGAGCCGGATCCTCTTCGAGCACCAGAGTCTCGACTGCGGTCTCCTAGGCTAGGGTTGTAAGGCATGCTGGGACTTGCACCGGGTCCGTCGGCTAGTCGTTCAGAGGAGGGTCCGGCCCCGAGGTTGTTCGTATTGCTGGCGCCGCTGAATCCCGCAGCACGTAAGATGGAGAGTCGTTGTGTCAAGCCACCACCGCTAGAGACTGTCGAATTACGATTGGATAGCACCTTGGAAGTGCGCTGTGCTTTTCGCCGCTGTCTCTCTTCGGCTGCCCATCGTTCAAGATTCTGCTGCACGCGCTTTGCTTCGACGTCCTCCTCACTTGTGGGCGGATACGTGCTTGGCGAGTAAGGTGCAGCGTCAATCTCGGGCGAGCCGATGCGCAAGTCATCACGGTAAGATCCCATGCCAACATCCTGAACATAACCATTGGCTGAGGAGCGGTACGGGTCTACGTACGTGTACGAGGAAGCACTAGATGCGGCTGTCTCATCGATGGTGCCGAGCCAACTGCCAGATCTTTGATGGTCGGGGTCGATGTGGTGGCCGTTGCTTGGCTGTTTGCCTTTGTGAGAGAGACTATTCGAGCTGATGTGCTTTGTAGACTGTGACGAAGAACCGTTTGTCCTGTTGGATGATTCGGATGTCAGTGGTGCACGAAAGCTATCGTCGTTTTCATCTGTCAATGTTGATGCGAATGACACCTCTGAAAACTCGGAAGCCTCTTGACCGCGAGCATGGTGACTGCTTGCCTCAGTGAGAGGCGCTTCGCTGACACTGACTGAAGTCATAGCCGAGTCGTTAGCGTCGTTCCAGATTGATGCTCGAGGTGTGTTGGGTCATGAGATGCTGGGAGACGGGCGAGCTAGCAAAATAGGTGATGGGTGAAAGCCATCCGAGATAGGATGGTGATGTTTTGCTGAGTTCGATGGGACGATATAGCCAAAGCGAGAAGAGTGAGATGAAGCGGAGATGTGCAGCTCTAGGACTGTGCGTTAAACTCTATTTCGAAGAACAAGGTCGGAACAATGACCGCTGAGGGTTGAAGGATACTCGAGACGCTTGTTTTGGTGTGCAATTGAGGACGCAAGTGGGTGTGCGAAGCATCCGTAGCAGCAATCGAGTGGCTAGTAAGGGGGAGATGATGTCGTCGTAAGGGCAAGAGATGGTATGTAGGACAAAGCACAATTGGCAATCGGGCCGTGGCGTGTTGAGAGAGACCCAAACGCACAGGCTCGGCGTCTGGACTGGACCAGAAAGGGAAACAGAGAGGCGGAGAAAGCGTTGGACGATGTGCAGTGCAGTGTCTGCGACAACCGGCGAAGCGCGACTGAAAGGCGCATTCAAAAAATAAACCAAAATTAAAGGCGAACGGAACAGTCTTCCCTTGAAAGGCAATGCAGATTGCACACCGCTCTCTTACACTTTCATTAACCTGTCCCTGCTTTGGGATCGGCAGGGGCGAGAGTGGTTTGTCAGAACACACCAAGATGAAGAGAGGGGCCACCCGACTTTGACTCGAGTGTCTCACCTTGTTTTCCCCGGATAGGAGCTTCTTCTCAATCCTCTTATGCGAAGAAGTACATGCTGGTCCTGCTTGGCTTGAGATCCTCGAGCTTTCATCTCCATTTCCTAGCTGTTCTGTCGAACGCTGCAGAGTATTAACGACAGCACAACCCACCATCTCTAGTTTCGAGAAGCATGGCTTTCCCGTTCGGCTTTGCATGATGCGTTCATGCAAGACCTCCACCTGTCAAAGTCCCGTCCGTGATGAAGGTGATGCTTCTCCCGCTGCAAATCATGAAGCAGCACCAGAACTTTGGGTTGCAAAATTCAAGCCGACGGTCATTGATGACGGCTACTATCCTTCTGAATACTCAAGCAGCATCGCAGGTGAGGATGTCTCGAAGATCCTGGCCATCTGCAGTACACAGCGGGAACTCCAGGCTCACTATCTAATACGGCCATGGATTTTAGCTGGCAATTTGAAGGGTCTAACACCCTCCGAATTTTCGGATGGTCTCAGGTCGGACGCGTCTCGAAAGTCTCAAAGGGTCGCTGCAGCACCTTCTTGGGTTCTTGTCACCAAAACACGCTTTTCTGCAGATACACGCCTCGCTGAACCGGCCAAGGGTTTGTGCCTTTTGAGCATCACGCGACGGGACGTTCCGACCATCAACCGCAATTCTGGCACACCTTCTCAACCTCCATCTCTTCGGTTTCCCTATAACATCACCATTGGTCACGTTCGTTCTCGTCAGCATCTTCGGCTGCTCCGGAAGCGTGGTTTCAGAAAGAAATCCGCCTCTCTTTCTTCGAAAGTCGAGCCTTGGCATCCTCCCTCCACTTGGTCATCCGCACGACGCAGTCCGACGCTGCTTCGGCCGTTCCGAACACACGAGCTGCGCATGGATACTCGCCCCACGCTCTCTCATAGACAGACGATCCTCAGGCCTGCTTTCTGTCCAGTGTCAGCTTCGACAATTCAACTGCGCTTTCCCATTGACCTAGCCGCCAACGAGCGCCATCGCGTCTGACACACAACGTACAGATGCTACATTCCACGTTATCTTCTTATACTGTCACAATACCATCACAAGTGCTGTTCTGAGGCAGCATGCCTGCACAATCACGTAGATCGACACGGCTCAGCACATCCGCCTCATCCGAAGTTGCTGAGCGTGTCCCGTCCACTTCGTCCAAGAAAAAGACCGCATCCTCGTCCACATCATCTTCCACTCGATCCTCCGCAGCATCATCTGGCGTCATTCCAACAGTGGCAGCGCGCAATGCTTCCAACAAGAATGTCAACAGACAAGAGCGTCGTCTCGAGGACCTGCTAGATGATACCTTTGCTGGCGATGATACCCGCAGAATGGACATGAGCATGGGCGCTTTCCAGCCCGTCAAAACCACATCCATATCATCAAAGAGGAGCCGAGAGGACGCTGATGCAGCTGCACGCAAACTCAAACAAGCGACAAGCCGACGTGAAGAACCAGCAAAGGCAAAACGCAAGCTTCGTCAATCACTTGGAGACGACTCGGATGATGACTTTATCTTTAGCCGTGAGCCGGCTCGTCGCGATGCTCCATCTTCGTCTTCTTCAGCATCATCCACAGCAGCTCGTGTACAACAAGCAACTCGTAATGGCGCGTCAATACCCTCTTCCAGCCGAACCGTCTACGAACCATTACCAGATGCTGATGGCGGAGAGACACCCATCATCAAGAGAAACAAAGCATTCCGAGCAGGTCTCGAACACAAACCTCGTCGTCCGACCGGTCGCGAAGCAGAACAACAGTCCCGACGTAGCAGTCTCAACCTGAAAGGCCAACGGCGTGTCTCTTCCTTACGCGATGGAACAGCAGCATATCCTCACGATGACGTGCCAGATCACGAGCTCTTCCGGCATTGTAGTGATCAACTTCCGCCTGTTGTCCGTATGAAGCATCTCGTTGGATGGATCATGAAGCGGTCTCTTGATATAGCACACGGCAAGGCTGAGTTGCCGGCACGACAACGAGATGCAGCGAAGAAAGTCAAGGGGAAAGGGAAAGAATCCAACGAGCTACCCACCTTCACTGAAGCCGAACTCAAAATGATCCGGTCGAGAGATGCGGAATTGGCAAGAGTGCTGGAGCAAGTGCTGACAGATCTCAACGAAGGCGTGTTCGGGATCAGTTGGATGACTCACAACGACGAGGGCGAAAGTAAACACGCGAAACCACATCCACGCAACGAATCGAATCGCAAAGCTGCTGCGCAATTATCAGCAATCGTCGAGAACATGCGCAACGAGTCGCAAGCCTGGAGTAAAGAGCTCACTCGTTTAGAGGATTACGAAGCCGAAACAAGTCGACTAGAAGCTCTGCTACAAGAGGACGATACAGTCGAGACGGGCGATGTGATTGCATGGGATCGTAATGACTTGGATCAAGCTGGTTTGCAGCAGTTACGAGATGCAGAGGCAGCTATGGAATGGTTACGGCGTCTTGAAAGTGACGGAAGCGGAGAAGCCGTCAAAGCCAAGCCTCGATCCAAGGGTCGTACGTCGAAAGCAGCAAATGCACGCACTGACGAAGACTCCGATCTCAAAGGAACAGAACACGACTCTCGATGGGCTGATGTTGAATTCAATGTTGATCTCCTCCGATCTCGATCGCACCAATTCTCACAACTCGAATCTCTCGCTAGCAGATACGTTCGTACTGTCTCTGCCCACGCTGCACAAGCTCTTCGTGATCGAACATCTTCATCCAGCGCCTTGGCGGGCACTTCTTCATCCAGCGCAAAAGGAGGAAGAAGAAAAACAGCGACAGGAAACAAAAATGGAGCTGGTGGTGGAAGCGAAAGGTTGGAAGTTCTGCTCAGTGGTGTACGAGAATCGAGGTCTATTTCTAGACCTACGGAAGGTGAAACCGGAACATCAAAGGCGGATCAGAGCTTGGCAGATGTTAGTGCAAGTATGGTCAATGTTGAACCGGATGAGAGTGATCCTACTGATTTGTTGAGGGCTTTGGCTAGGATGAAGGAGTAAGTCAGATGTAAGATAGTCAATTGTGTTGCACTCTTATTCTTGGAATGCTTTCATTTTCTGCATCGCTTCTTGAGTTTGTGAATGTGTGATAAGGTTGCGATCGTCATGCGTGTTTTTGTGTTGGCTGTGATTGGTGGTAGCTGCGAGTGCGGGTGTGAATGTTGAGGAAGTCTGCTTGTTCATGCTCGGTGCGGTTCTCTGGTGGCGATTCAACTAAGGAGATAGCGTTAGCAATTAATGCGGGGCTGAGAAACGGATCGAAGCTGGACTGCAAGTGCGAGATCAAATATGAAGAATGCGCTGAATTGCTTATATGGCTGAGACAAGAAGACGATACATTCTATCCTCGTTGGGCGACCTTGGGTTCCCATGCGTTCTGTTCGTTATTGCAATATAAAACAATCAACTTCCACGTCAGCTTCTTCCCTGCCTGTCCAATACCATCGCGCTCTAGCAGAACACTTACAATCTTAGGTTTGACAGTGCTATAAGTCTTGAAAGCACCTCTGGTACCTGTGATGTTTTCTCTTGGGGTCTATTATTGCAAATGATAGTAAACTCTTTTTCAGTTTCTCCATCCTTTTTCTGCGAAGATGTGAATGCGAACTTACGGTCATCCAAGATTGAGTCATTTTTTGAATTCCTGCATCCTCATGTGGTGGGTTTTGTCGAATGTGATGCAACCAAGAATGCCACAAAGGATCCACTTGAGAAGCGTTGAATTCGTTATCAGCAGCGTAGTCAACCCAACGATGTCTTAAGTTGAACTCGTTGTGGTTTTCGTAGTATTTGTTTCCATTTCTGTTTTCATTTCCCCAAGTTAAAGACGTTAGTTAGAGTGAAGAGGGTAGGAGAAGAAACGAATCAGGAAGAGAAGGGGGAAAGGAATGCTTACCTGTCAACACCAACAAGTCGACCGGATTTGGCATCACCAATGTAATTGAGATCTCTCCAGAATTTCTTGATTCCTTCTTTGCGGATATAGTTGATTGTACGGGCGAGCGACATCTTTGCGGTTCTCTCCTTCGTGTGTTGAAGTGGGAAAGGGAGGTGAGAGAGATGGTGAGGGGAAGGAGGTGACGAAGGAAGGAATGACGCGCGAATTGAATGTTACAATGCGATGGTTCTGGTTGGTTGCGGACTCGCTTCCGAGTTTGCGATCGCCGATGTATATCTGTATCAGAACGAATCGGGAAGCGACAGAAGCGCGCGTCGTAATTGCGCACCTTTATATGCACGGACAGTTTTTACCCCGCAAGACGGCTTTCGCTTCCACTCACTATTGCCTTGTGAGGCGGTAAAAGAGGCTGGGATACGATTGAAGCGATGGTCAATGCTCGGGCAGGTTGAGTGGGAGAGCAGAGATCAAGACGGCAACTCGAGGTCGAGAGAGCGCAACACAACACAAAGCCTTCATGCTTCCCACGTCAAGACACAAGAAACCTCAAATATATAAGCTTTCCCTCTTCTTCCATCGCACCATCTTTCGCATTTCTTTCACACAACTCAATCTCTCACACTGAAAGTCAAAATGTCTTCCAACGGCCACAATTCCGAGGCAGCCCGTCTTAAAGACCCTTCTCTCTTCATCACCCAATGTATCATCGGTTCCTCTCGTATCCCCTCTTCATCCGGTAAAACTTTCCCTGTCGTCTACCCTGGTGATCGATCTCAAATCATCGCCCATCTCCCCGAATGCAATTCCACCGATGTCTCCGCTGCTGTCTCTTCCTCTCTCTCCACCTTTCAACTTTTCTCAACCACCACTACCGCTCGCCAACGTTCTGACCTTCTACGAAAGTTGAACGATCTCACTTTAGCCAACATTGATGATCTCGCCACTCTCATCGTTCGAGAAAATGGTAAAACTCGTGCTGAAGCTGAAGCAGAAGTTAAATATGCAGCATCCTTTATATCCTGGTTTGCAAATTTAGCTGAAGTTGGAAATCAAGGTGAAACTATTTCAGCTGCTAATCCTAATATGAGAGTGTATACAATTCGACAGCCTATTGGAGTAGTTGCATGTTTATTACCTTGGAATCTACCTTTAGCAATGGCGACTAGGAAAGTTGCTCCAGCTTTAGCTGCAGGCTGTACTTGTATAGTTAAACCAGCAGGTGAGACACCTTTGAGTACATTAGCTTTTGCAGAATTAGTTAAAAGAGCAGGGTTTCCAGATGGTTGTGTAAACGTAATTACGAGTTTAGAAGGTGTTGCTGAAGTTGGAAAAGCAATTTGTGAACATCCAGATATAAGAAAAGTTAGTTTAACTGGATCTACAAGAGTTGGAAAACTTATTGCATCTCAAAGTGCTAGCACTTTAAAAAAGTTAAGTATGGAACTTGGTGGAAATTCTCCAGTCATTGTTTTTAATGATGCTGATTTAGATAAAGCTATCAATGGAGTATTATTAGCTAAATTGAGAACAAGTGGACAAACATGTGTAGCTGCTAATCGAATTTTAGTTCAATCTGAAATCCATGATGAATTTTTGAAAAAGTTAAAAGAAAAAATTCAAACTTATAAACAAGGTGATGGTGAAGATCCAAGTGTACTTTTAGGTCCATTAATTACCGAAAGAGCAGTAGAAAAATGTCGATCTCATGTACAAGATGCTTTAACCAAAGGTGCTTCTTTATACTACGGTCCAAATCCACCAAAAAACTTACCAAAAGAAGGTGGATTCTTCTATCCACCAACAATCCTTTCTGGCTTAACAGACGAAATGCAAATTTGTTCCGAAGAAACTTTCGGTCCTATAGCAGCAATTCGAAAATTCCAAACTGAAAAAGAAGCTTTACAAATCGCAAATAATTCAGATGTAGGTTTAGGTGCTTATGTCTATACAAATGATTTAAGAATTGCTGCAAGAATGTCAGATGGAATTCAAACCGGTATGATAGGTATCAATACAGGTATGCTAAGCGCTTGCGAAAGTCCTTTCGGTGGTATAAAGGAAAGTGGTTATGGTAAAGAAGGTAGTATTCATGGTATGGCTGAATATCAGATTATGAAGACGATCACAACCGATGTGTCGGGTTAAGTTCACAGACGTAGCTTGTTTAACCTCGGGACAATCGTCGTGCTTTTGATGTCATGCAACATTCATTGGTCTCGTTCAATCAGACTACGTTTCTGCTTTGTATATAATTGTTGAATCTAGATTGACTGTGATAAAAATACAATGGAGTGATGAGCGGAGATATAGTAAGAGTAACAAAGAATAGCATTTTGTTTTTGTTGTGCTGGCGGTATAGATGCGTGCAGAATGCGCAGAGAGGAGACTTTCAAGCATTTCGCAGCGATAGCGAAAAGAGAGCTAGCGAAGACTCAATCGTTGCAGACTGAGTCGGTTTCCGCCTCGAAGTTCTACGCCGAGGGACTACCATAGGGCGTATCAATCTCAGCAAGCTTGCCACGCGGTCGGAAACCTTCACGTGCCGACCCTGGTCCATAATGCCATCCTTGCACAGGACTGCTTGCTCTCGAAGGTGGTGCCCAAGGAGGGGGAGGAACGTTATCATCCGTATTTTCGACCCAAGCCCCCGGTGCTGTGGGTACACCTTCAAGCAGACGCTGTTCTGCCTCTGTCAACTCCTCTGTTGTGCGGCCACAGTTGCACGTGGCGTGTGAAGTACCGGTTCGATCCGGCAGATAGCTGACAGCCCAGGGTACATTGTCCGGTAAAGAGCGTGGTGTCGAGTAGCCATGATTGCGATGACTTCCGTTCTGGTCAATGTGACCTGCAGATGCTGGTGTGAGAGCATGCAGACCAATGCTGCTCATTCCGTTCCCCACTCGTCCGCGGCTGTTGCGAGTAGGACTAGAGTTGCGGCTCTTTCTGCCTGATCCACCGAAATGGGCAGCAAAACCATGCCTTGTAGGTGACGTGTCTCGCGAGCCAGCGCGCGAGTTGGCGGCCGAATTGAATGCTGAACTGCCACGAGAGCCGGGAAGCATGTGATTGAGAGTGGTTGTTCGCTTCCAGTGCTCGAGCTCGGGATGAGAAGAGTTGCGTACCGAAGACGGCGGTGTTGGCGAAGAAGGCCGCGAGTTGACTGGCGACTCAAGAGAGTACGGTGGGAGATGGATAGTGTCAAAAGTACAGCAGCAAGAAGGAATGGTGGTGGCTCTGCGCATGGAAAAGACTTGCACCTTGGGTTTACCAAAGCTCTCGCTCCCCTCGCGTGTGTCCAGGACGTCCTTGCGAGAGAAGAAGATCTCGGCACCCATCTCATGGCTGACACGAATCTCTGCACGGGAACCTCGGACTGTGCTGGGTCGAAGCATGTTGTCGTCTGGTAAGCGTACCACTGATTTGATCCTGTATCCGTTCTCCATATGCATGGGTGTAGCTGGCTCCATGGGAGTCACAGGAGCCGAGACAGAGCCGTTGAGGGGCAGACCGAACGGTGAAAGATTTGCAGGTCCGTTTCCTGCTCCACGACCCGGTCGACCAGGAGCCCCATTTTCCATATCACCAATCCAGATTGAGTCTTCAGGTCCTTGTGCATCCGTGTGTTGCTTTGCCTTGTACGGCATGTAACCTTTCTCCCACAGTCGAAGCTTTTCCGTTGGCAGCTTGAGCCAGCCTTTGCGGACTTCACTGTAGAGCTCGAAGGTCTGCTCCAAGAAGACACGAATAACGTGCACGTTGAGTCCTGCAGGTGGATCGGGATGGTAGACGCTGAGATTGGCTGTGCCTCCTACGGTTAAAGATGCTGATGTAAGTGAGACGGAGAGAGGCCCTAATGCTTCGTGCACGTCATGGTATTGGATGTCCAGAGGAGCTGGGCCACCATCCGAGTTGACATGAAGCATGATGAAGATTTCCTTCCATGTGGAGATGTTGTTGCGTGCTCTACCCGCGCCGAGAGCGGTAGCTGTGAGAATGTAACGAACACGGCCATGCTTGCTTCGCTCAAAAGGTGGAGTAGATGCAGGGATGATAAAAGCAAACTCAAAGCCGTGGATGCCCTTTTCGAGGTGGATTCCGTCCGAGACATTGCAGTTATGATTCTTCTCTTTCTCCTTGCCTTTGGAGCGTGAAGATCTGACGGGAATGGCACCTGGTGTACCGTCGTTCATGATCTCGACCGTCTTCTCCATGATGACCTTTTCCTCCCATCGAATCGAAGCAGCAGAGGCAGAAGCACCCTCTGGGATGGCGAGCGTCTGCACACCCTGCAGGACTACCTTGACGCCCTGAATGTGACGTTCGCTAGGACATTTGATCTCGACAAGGCCGCGAAGAGTCTTGTCATCGCCAGGAAACTCGGTGTTGGGTGGTGGAGGATGGACAAAGATATCTTGCGAGACGAGATGCAGCGAAATCTCGCAAGGATGATGCACGATGGAGCTGAACATGATGGCGGGCGTGGTTGATCAGCCAAGGTTGACGTTATGTGAGGAGAACAAATTCCCTCGCTGCCACCGGTCGAGTCCAACGCTTCTGGTGATAATCGTGCTTAACAACAGTGGTAGATGGCGATGTTGCTATTGCTCTTCGACGTTGTCTTTGTGTGTGCTTGAGTCGAGAGGCGGGATCTCGAATCGATTCGATCGAAAGGACAGGTAATGATAGAAAGTGTTAGGTATGATGTTACTGAAGCAGGAACCCGAAGCAACGACTGAGCATTGACAGATGATGATGTGGGCTGAGCCAGATTGTCGCGATTGATGATCTGCGTTAGGTTTACCGCTGTTGGTGGGAGCAAGTGTTTTTGAGCTGCAACCTTATCGCAATGGCGTCTGCTTGTCGGCTTTTTTTTTCTTGCCTGATGCAGAAGTCGAGGATAATCTTGAGCAGCACAGCACAACACAGCACAGCAAAGAGATGAAGAACCGTGCGACCTTTCCTTGACTTGACGCAGTGTGAGTGCAGCAAGCAAATCCATTCAAAGTCCGCGATAAAGTTTTCGCTTTTGCACCGTCGCCCAATGGCAAAAGACGAGTCAAAAAGCAAAGTGGAGCGCTTCAGAGTTTCCGCAAAAAGCAACAGCGAAAATTGCACCTTTTTTCTTTTTTTTTTTTTTCTGCTTCGCTTGCGGAAGGGATCGGCCAAATTTTCGGATGAACCCTGGATAATCACATTCGAGGCTTAGCGTCAGCATGTGTGCTTTGACTGATAACAATACTGTATGAGCAAAGCAAAAAGTCACATCCTGTGACACGAGAGCCGCCACTAACTTACCTTTCAACGGTTTCGCAAGAACCCTGATCCCACCAAAATGCTCGGAAGGAAACAATAACAAAGACGCAAACCAAAACTGAAATTTGTTGCCTTGCAGTGCAGTATCTCGTGCCTTATCCGATGCTTGTCATTCGTCACCAACGACCGACGTGCCTCCGTAGTAAGGGTGCCGAGCCTCGGCCAACCGACCATGTCGGCTCATTTCGGCGTCCTTACCACTTACATCTAAGTTGGACCTCCTCGGCGGTACACATAACCTTGACACTGCTACAATTTGCGCTAATGACAACGATGACTTGGCAGTCGATGCTCGACAAGGATCGACATTGGTTATTTGTTGTCGTCCCGAGACGGCATTGAACGGCGAATTTAGCGTTCGATGGTACGCTCGGCGAATTTCCCTGCAGCTTGGAATCACAGCATGAAACCTTGAGCTGGTCTCCTCTGTTGGCTTGTAAGCTATGAATTTCAGCATTGCTGCCAGCCAAATTTGCAACATCGAGACACAGTACGCAAGCCGTTGAGATGAGGCCGACGTGGCTTTGGCGTGGCAAAAAAGGCAAAGCCACAAGAATGCGAACCGAAGGAAGCGACAAGGAAAATTTCCTAGCGAGGTTATCAGTATGCAGGGTCCAAATCTCTGACTACTGCACAGCACGAATGTGACTGTTCAAGCCGGAAGACGAGGCTGCGAGGTGTCGAACTTGTTCGAACGCAAAGATGAGATCAAGCCTGAGCACTGAACAACGAGTCGGCTTGACCTTCGTTACGACAGTGAATCAGAAACACTCCGATGTCTGACAAGCCACCTCGTGGTCAATGCTCCTGCCGAACTGTCACTTTTCAAAATCAGCTCACCATCGTATCGATCCGCTAGCTCGTCGATAGCGTGACAATAGCGTGCTTGCTTGGTGGGTCTTTCATCAACGGCAAATGCATACCAGCAGAATCGATGTCTTCCTTTCTTCATCTCACAGCGTTGCCGGTCTCTTTCCCACGCCAGTGACGGCACTCAAGCAACCCGCGTTCCGATTTAACGCGGTGGTCATCAGTGACCATATCTTTGTTGATCTCCTACAATCGAAGCTCGTTCTTCTGTTGACATAAGGTGAACCCTTCACCACGCTAGACGAGCAGATCCGTTAGAGAGATGCCGCTGTGTTGTGGCGTCAAGTGGAAAAGAAAAGGCTGACAATCTTCTAAGATGCCGAAAATCGATAAGACCGCCTCCGTGCTGTGCAGCCACGTATTTTTCACGCAATTTTGTCGTTTTAAAGTTTTTGCATGCTCATCGCCTTGCATCATGCATCATTGTGTTTGGTCAGTCTCAAGCATGCACACCTGACAGGCTATCGTGCATACATGAGCTTCCGAGGCCGAAATGCTGTTTGATTGCCGACACTGCAGTCATACTGTGTAAATTCCCGATGATAGACAACAGACAGAAGTCGGAGTCAGTCTGCCGGGACGGTCGCTAATCACAGATTGAATCGGGTCACATCGACCACTTCCAACTCGATCGTTTTCGTTGCGCTGCTTGGCAAGGGATGCGAGACAGGCTTTCTCTCGAAAATCGGGTTTTCCTCCTGCTTGATGCCATCGTCGTGACGGTCATCTGAGCTACTACATGCCTCCTTACCGTTCCTAGAGATGCTTTGAAGATGCTGAGCAAGGATGCGAAGGCTTGATAGAATACGGCCTTTATCATCCAAGAAGTGCGTCGTTACACGTGCTGAGCTGCTGGGAGTTACGAAGAAGAGTGTCACATCGTCGAGGTGAAGGCTGTCGTCGTGTCTCCTGGTATGTGGCACGCAGATGGGCAGGACGCCATAACCACTATCATCTTTGGAGTTGCCTTTCGTGTAGAGAGGCTTCTTACCTTTATCGGGTGAAGCAGGTGCTTTGGTAGGAGATGAGCTCCGCCTTACTTTGGCATCATCGTCTGTGAGATGGATCCCATAATTAGGAGGGAAGGCGCAGAGTACACTTGATGGGATGCTCGCTGTCAGGCGTCCACTCGCAAAGCTTTCCAATTCTTCAGTTTTCATCGCTATTGGAGCAGCGATAGCATCCTCTCCGTCGACTTTTATGTTTGACGACGTCGCCTGGCTCAAACTTGCTTTCTTTCCAGTCAATGTTCTCCTTTTGCCATTGTCGATGGCTCCCGCTTGCTTCAAACCTTTGATAAAGGCTTCGGAGATGCCCTTGCCAACGAAGCACACCGTCTTGGGCTTCCACTTTCGAATCTTTTCAAGCAAGATCGGTACTCCGGCAATCAGCTCGCTCGGAAGCAACTCATTTCCTTCTGCTGTCGGTCTGTGAGCAAGATTGGTCAAGCCAAGCGAAAGTGGCTGAAGGTGAGGGAACTCAACATCCTGCTCTGGCTTCATCCTCTGTTCGGTGATGCCGGCCAGATGCAAAGACGGATAGAAGTGATTTGATCGATGGGCGAAGTGATGACCTGAATGAGAGGATTTGACCCCTGGATTGATGCCGCAGAACATGATGTCGTTGTTCTCTGCGAATAAGTCGGGCAAGCCTTTCAGATGTGCATATATGCTACCCGATGGCGAGTTGGGGTCGTCTCTCGTTCGTCGAATTCTCTTGCGGATCTTCGCCTTTTTGCTTGGTGAAGCCTCTTCTTCCAGTGCATGCGGACTGACTGCTCGCGTTCTGGGCTTTCTCGGGCTCGAGGATGATGCCCTTCTTTGCTCGTATTCGTCATCGTCGTCCACCTCATCGAAAGCCGTTTGCAGATCCAAATAGCGACTTTGTCTGGCACGCGAGCTTCTGCGAGGCGTGGGTTCTTTACTTGGCGAAGGGATCCTTGGGCTCGTCGGTGCTGGGATGACGAGTGAGAACGTTCCCGAGGAGCCTGCTTCATTAGTGTCAGAATATGCGAACGCTGCCGCAAAGTGGTTGGGAAGTCGTGCTCTGGAGCGAGGCGGCGAGGAAACTTCAACGACCTCATCCTCGTCAGAGTCAGCTTCGAGTCGTTTTCTTCGCATGTCGATTAATGTATAGCTGCAACGACGAGGCTATGTAGGTTTCATGGTCTTGGGGGATGATGACGATGCCGAATTGGGCAATGAGAGGCTGCTTGAAAGGCTCACTCATACCGAGTGGCGCTTTCACCAGCTCAGGGTCTTTCTTCTTGGGTGTGGAGGCTATTAGCCGAGTCCCGAGCACTGGCCCAATGTCAGGTCGCAGACACTTACAATTGCCGCGGCTTCCGAGGTTGACGCGGGCTCAAGCTTTGTGTGGAATTTTGGTGTGAATTTCGAAATTGATGCACCGTCGGCGCGTCTCCGATGGAAGGGAGACACAAGCTGCAGCTGGGCTGTGCGATGCGATATGTTACACAAGACAACACCAAACGACACTCACCAGCGGAGAGAATGGAGAATCGATTTGCTGGCTGAAAATCGCCGTGCCTTGCCGTGCCTCGTGGTGTTGTCGGTGTGTGTGGGTGTGTGCCAATATTCAGGATGAGCGAGGAAGAAGAGACCCTCTGAGTCCAACACTTTGCACATCGACCGATGAACAGCGGAGCTCCAATTCACGTTTCCGACGTTCTTCGAGTTCGAGCAGCCGTTCCGCAATCTTGAATTCAGCTGGCTGTTGTTGGCCCCTGGACCGTCTTCGCCAAGCCCATTCTCTGCAAATCACGCGCTACACCGGCGTGTGTCTGTGTAACACTGTTGGTTACACAAAGGAGGAAGCTGCAGCTACGTTAGCACACTTACCCTTGCTGCTCACATTTCGTAACATCACATCACATCACATTCAACCTCGCACCGGCCTCTGTCTCCTGAGTGAGGTCCACGCATCCCACAGCATCTGCCACCTGAACTTAGCTACATGCCCTAGTCAAGCCGTAAGCCGTGTTCCTGGCTACAACCTTCTTTGGCTTCTCACTCTCACCAAAGACATTCTCTCATCAGCAAGACACTGCACTGCTTCCGACGGCTAGCATCATCGCCACTGTCGACACTTTTCGGCATCTTGAACATTCACACTGGAAGAGCTACAACGTCGTCAGCTTTGATTGCTGTCCTTGCATCGACCATGGCCTCACGCTAAAGTAAACGATTCACACGAACGATTCGCATCTCCGACAGGTGGATATCGCACAAGTTCTGCCGACGTCTCAATCATTTCGGATCCCACCTGGACTACTAAGGGCTTTACGACTCTGTTCGTCATCGCAACATCGTAGCAGCGATGAGTACGGTCGCCTTTCCCGCTTTCGAGCGGGCTCAGCAGGAGCATATGAACTTTGATCGATCAGCAGAGGCACTCTATCAATCAGTCGCCGATGCCATCAATGCTCCTCAGCGTAACTCGATGTTTTTGGACCAACATCGTGGCACGGCTTCTGACGCAGTCTCGAACGACAACGCTGGTCCCTCTTCGCAATCGGTCTTGAGTAACGGTCAAGCCGAAGCATCCGACCCACCAAAGCCCAAGATCACCAAACGTGTCAATGCTCGTCTGCAGCTGGCAGCAGCGCTCATCGAAGCCGACAACGACCGTATTCTCGAAAAAGCCCAATTCTGGCACATCTATCATCCACCGCAACCGGACGATGGCCTGCGACCACCACCGCCGCCTCAACCTGCACTTGCAAGCCAGAGTGCCATCTTTGCTCCCTTCAGGGAAGGCGCATCGCAAGCGGTCAAGCGCCATGTCCGCACCTGGAGTACAGCAACCGGTCTCTCTCGCCTCATTGATCCAGACGACGATGGCAGGCGACCCAGTATCGACTTCCTCGGCGTCGCCCTCCCCAATGAACAAAAAGCACGCAGTCGAGCCGGCAGCAGCGTTGCGGGCCTCATCGGCACAGAGGCGCCTCGTAGTCGAAGCAACAGCATCTTCTCGAACGCTGCCACATCGGTTCTTGGTCGTACCTCAAAGATTGGTTCTCGTCCCGGCAGTATACTCGCTGTAGGAGGTGAGGATGATCCTGCCGCTGACGCTGATGCCCTCAGCGACTGGGGCGTCGACAAGTTCCTCAGCAAAGAAGAAAAAGAGCGCATAGCTGCAGGCCAACGCAGTCGTGCTCAGAGTCTTGCCGGCAGTACTAGAGGCCGCTCCTCCTTCGAACAGCTCCCTTCTTCGCTTTCGGCTCGCAAATCGCTCGACGTCGATCGTGCTGCACCTGACTCGACACCTTTGACAGGCAAAGCCAGTTCTGAGATCGTCGGCGCTTCTGCAGCTGCCACATCTGGTGCTGCCACTTCGGACCCAAAGCTCGAGCTCTTAGCCAAGATCAAGCTCTATCGAGAACGACAGGAGAACCTGCCACCTTCCGAGTGGGATGGTCCCGGACCAACAGCTACCAAGGACGAGGTCGTCGAGCACATCATCGCCTCCTCCGATAACAACAAACGCGTGTCTCTTCGTCAGGCTTCACAAGAGCTCAAAGATGTCGCTCCTTCGTCGGCCTCGAACGCAGCTGCTCAAGAGCCAAGCGTATTAGTTCCGCGCAACACAGGATCGGTGATGGATCGACCTCGTCCATCTTCGCGCGCCGACTCCACCACCTCTTCCGCCTTCCTAGCAGCGCCAACCACTAAAGAAGAAGAGGCCATTCCAGGTGCGGCTCCTGCAAGGGGACTTGATGGAACCTTCACAACAGCTCAAACTTCAGAAGAACCAGTTTCCGATGGTGACCTCCTGACCGCCCAACGCGAAGCTTTGCTACAAGACAAAGCTCAGACCAGCGACGTGGCAGCCACATCGGCGCAGCAAGCCTCGCAAAGCCAAGCAATACCAATCCCGGGTGCGTCTGCAAGAGGACCTTTCGATCAGGACATGCCCGGCGAGTCTGAGCCCGTGGATATGGTTGGTGTTGGCTCCTACTCTCGAAGCCAATCGCGCCGTAACTCCTTTCTTGCAGGACCTTTGTTCAATCCTCATGGCCAAGGCACAAGCCCCTCGTCCGGACCAGAGCAGTCCACCTCGATGCTTTCCTTCCCAGCTCAGGCTTCTACACCCATCACACCGTCACCTCTTGGGCATGCCAGAGCCCCGAGTCGAGGATGGGCTCAAGACCAGTTCGCTGAACACGATCTCGGTCTAGGTCCAAGCCCGTTCGCTGCTGCTCTCCAAGCCGCCAGCCCCAGCTTTGGCAATCTGTCCGAGTTCCGCAGCAATGAGCCAGGTTCAAGTGCCATCCCTGCTCCTGCCATCGACTTCAACAGCCTCACCACACGTCAGCTTCAGAACGTGGCACGCAACTCGACTTTCCCTTCACACCTCGGCATCAATCGCGATCTTCTTGCGGAAGAGGAGCTGGAAGACGTACACGCGCTTTTGCAGGACAACGAGGATGCTCCGATCTCAAAGCGCAAGAGACAGTCGTCCTTCGACATCACCGCGCTCGCTCAAGATCTTGCACAGACAGGTGGCGAAAACTTCGAAATCCAGCTGGGTGGTGGAGCAGCGCCGGATCTTTCGTCGGCAAATTGGGGCAAGCCTCGTAAGAAGTGGTTCCGATTGAGCATGATGATGGACGCTAAGGGCAAGCCACCCAAGCCCAAGAAAGCTACTGCCACTGACGGTGCTGAAGGTGATGGCGAGTCCGACGCCGAAGTGCTAGACAATGCTGCTGCTATCCCCGTCGACGAGCATCGAACGAACGATACTGATCGTCGTGACCTTTCCGAAATGTATGCCGCTGAACCTTCGGCCAACATGGTGGTCGATGTGGCCCCAGCGGATGACAACGACTCGGACGGCATCGATGATGACTATGTCAGCCCGCCACGCAGAGGACCGCTCCGTCCACGAGGTTTAGCTGCACGCATGCCCAAGACCATTTTGATGCCTCAACCCCTTCAAGGCACCGAATTTGCTCCCAAACTGCGCTTGACAGATGCCATGCCTGCCGCCGCGCCAGCTCCAGTGCAAGCCCCTGTACAAGCAAAACGCCACAGCTTGCATGTGCCGGACGGCTTCGTTCTCCACGATAGTCGAGGCGGTTTGCCTCCCATGCGAAGCCTTGTCGTGCATAGCGCCAACGGTCCACAACCCATGTTTGCTGTCAAAGCCGGCAGTAAGAAGAAGGAGCAAACCAATGTGCGTCTCAAAGCTGTCGAGGTGGGCCGAACAGTTCAGGTGCCTGCTGCTGCACCTCGCGGCATCGGCAGGCGTGCTGCTGCACCGACGACAGCACTCTTCCGTAACCACCTCGTTCAGCATGACGATGAACGTGAGGGGTGGGGTTTCGAAGCAGGCACGCGTGTCGACGACATCTTCCAGCCCGACAAGGATGCCGAATCTGATGATGACGACGACAAGCCACTTGCGGACATCAAGAAGCAGAGCAGGTCTGCTAAGCGTGCTGCCAAGAGGCTGGCCAAGGCCAAGCGCAAACGCAAGGCGGCTCGAAGGATTCGACGCGCCAAGCGTGAAGAAGCGCTCAAAGAGGGCAAGTCTTTCCAGGAAGTCGGCGTTGATGAGCTCAGTCCAGACGAAGACCTGGACCTCAGCAGTACAACCAGCGAGGAAGACGTCACTGACTCTGAAACTGAGTCAGATCTCTGGGCCAGCGACGACGACAAGCGCTGGGTCGACGACAGCAAGCCTGCTGGCAAGCTGTACGGAAAGAGTCTTCTCGACATTGCATCTGAGCGCAACACAGAACGCAAATCCAAAGCGCGCTTCTATGGACAGGTGCAGCTGGAGGACGGCGAAGCGACGATGCTCCAAATTGACGGCGATGACGACAACGAAGCCGCACAGCGTCTCGGCGTTGCTGGAGGCGGTGCAGCCTCCGTGTACGACGATGGAGCTTCAGTTGCGCCGAGCGTTGCACGTACTTTCAGACACAAGCCGCTTGGGTACAACGACACTCGTGAGCGTATGGAGGCTGTGTTTGGTGCCGATCAAGTCTGGGCCCGAGAGATGGCTAAGAGGCAGGAAGAAGAGGCTCGAGAAGCAGAGGAAGCCAAAGCACGGGCTGAGGCTGAAGCAGCCGCTCAGCAACAGATGGAAGCTCTTGCAAAGGAGAAGAAGGAACGTGGTCTCTTCACGATCGGCAAGAAGAGCAAGAAGAAGCGAGAGACAGCACTTGGTATCTCTAATGCTTCAGCGATTGGTAGCACAGCTAGCTTTGCAGGATCCAACACCGGAGCTCCTTCTATTGCGGCATCTCATACAGCTCCCGTGCACGAGCAGGAGGATGGCGCGGACGCTGACGTGCCTGCTCGAAGTCAAACGCCGGTAGAGGCGCCCGTCATTTCACTCGATATTGGTGAGCTGGATCAGGAGGAAGGGGAGCGTGGCCGAAAAACACCAGCTTTGCTTGCTGGAGAGGAGAAAGCTGCAGAAGAGTGGCTTATCGCCTCGGATGTCGAGTCCGAGAAGGCGGACAAGAATAACGATTCGAGCGATGACGACGTTCCACTCTCTCAAGTCAAAAAGAACGTGGCATCTCGTCCCGTCTCGCTTGCTGCTGGGCTTTCACTGCAGCCAACGAAGGCAAGCAATGGCGACTCATCTGACGAAGAGCTGCCACTCGCTGCGCTCAAGGAGAAGCGCATCAGGCAGTCGATGCTGCTTGGTGGAGGTAAGCTGGATCTCGACTTTTCATCCATGAGCCGGAGCAACGATAGTCCTACTCGCAGTGGACACCTTGCGGCGCAATCTGGCTCGCCTTCATCGGTTCGCTCTGGCAGCATTCGTGAGACAGGTACTTTCATGCACGATGGGGCCAGGTCGCCTCTAAGACAAGGAGCTGTGGCGGTTCCAGTCAACGCTGCAGAGGACGACGACTCTGACGAGGATCTTCCTCTGGGTCAAAGACATCCCGGAGGAGATGCAGCGCTGCTTGCGATGCGCCAAGCCCTTGAGAATCAGAAGAGGGCGCTCAAGGAGGCGAAGCAAGCTGAGAAGGCTAAGAAGCGGGCTGCTAAGCTTGCGCGACAAGTCAGCACCGACGATGCCGAAGCCGATGGTGAAGACGCAGATGCCACCGGTCATGCTGCTGATGGCGACGACGATGAGAGCGAGGACGATGACAGTGAAGATGACAAGCCATTGGGCCACGTGCATCCACAAGCAGCCATCATTGCCGAGCAAGCAGCGCTCATCCGACAGCTGCAGTCTGAAAAGGAGCAGCAACAGCAACAGCAGCAACAAAACAAGCGCGCTGGCGATTTTTCACCGTCTGGGTCGGCAGTCTTCTCGCCATCGATGATGGATGTCCGCTCTTCAGTGATGTTCAATCGCATGAGCGGGCTTCCTAGCATGGGTGGCGGCGTGGGAGGATTCGGTGGCATGGGTGGCATGAGCACCATGGGGATGGCGGATCCACGTCACTCCATGATGGGCCTGCCAACAACAGGGTCAATGATGATGGGCGGCGGCATGCCTCAATGGGATGGTATGCCAGCAGCTTCGACTGGATTGCCAATGGGCATGTCGATGCCGATGGGAATGGGTGGAGCGTCGCCGATGTCACCCGGTTCTCAGATCGGCGTTCCTGGTAGCATGCCTGCAGGTGCCATGTCGCCAGCTATGACGATGCCAATGATGGCTGGTACACCACAGATAGGCGCACCAATGACGCCTGGAGCCATGTCGATGATGATCGATCCCAAGGTTTCGTCAATTCACAATTGGAGGACTCAAGTGCCCGCTGATGCTACAGCTACGGTTACACCGCCAGGAGGCGCTTCCACTGTCAACTCTTCTTGAATGGAATGCAGGCAACACTGCCGTTGTCTAGTCAAGGAATTAGGAGCGGAACATGTGCATACGCATCATTATCTTATCTTCAATCTTATAGACTTCTCGAAACATCGTCACGAGTGTGTTGCGAGAACAGTGAGAGCGAGATGATTTTTTCTCGAGTTTAGACTGTGGAATCTACTTCGGCGTAACATCTAAATAAAATTGCGCCGAATCTTCTCGACTGCACGAGAGCAGCGAAGAAGCTTAAAGACGAGCATCGAAAGAAAGTGGAGAAATGCAGTTCAATTGCAAGCAGCATGTGTAGTGACGCACGGGCATTTCGGGATCTTTCACTGCGCTTCCGTGCAGCTCTCAGAAGCCAAAAGCACTTGCCGCTCTTTTGACACGCTCAGTCGGCTCACTGTCCTGACTTGATCTTTCGCAACCCACTTCCGATTCAGAAACACACAAACGCAAACACTTGAATCAGAGCGGTTCGGCTTGCAACCAATTTTCACCCTCGCTCATTCACTTCATTCTCGATTCATCTTCTCACCATCATCATATACCACAAGCAAGCGCTACACAATTTCCTCTTTGCATCTCATTCTCTTCTGTACAGTTGTAGCAGCTAGTTCCGATCTAAGCAACTCCGCAACCTGACACAGCATACACAGCACACGATTCTTGAACCCTTGCCTTACCAACGGCCTTTCCCTTGCGTTGTTTTCATTCAACACCGTCGAAGATCCGCGCATTCATAGGCCAGACATCCACAACTTGACTCAGTCCTAAGATATCAGAGATCCAAGCATCTTCGCTTCGACTCATCCAAGATTACCGCCAATCAATACAACACTGGCACACGACCTCACAAGAGGCAACGAACCTCACCTAACACTCCTCAATCTACGGCCAACATGGGGAAAGACTATTACAAGATCCTAGGTGTCTCAAAAGATGCTGATGAAGACACCCTTAAAAAGGCCTACAAGAAGGCCGCCCTCAAATGGCATCCCGATCGTAACAAAGACAACATCGACACTGCCAACAAGAAGTTCAAAGAGGTTGGAGAAGCTTTCGAGGTGCTTAGTGACAAGAATAAGAGAGCAATCTATGATCAGTTTGGTGAGGAGGGGTTGAAAGGCGGAGGACCTCCTCCTGGGGCAGATGGAGCAGGAGGTGGATTTGGTGGATTCCCTGGAGGTGCAGGCGGAGGTTTCAGTGGGTTCCCAGGTGGTGGAGGAAGGACCTTTACGTTCACGAGTGGCGCTCCGGGAGGGATGGGAGGCGGTATGGGAGGATTCTCGCCTAGTGATCCGAACGACATTTTTGCTTCGATCTTCGGCGGAGCTAGTCCGTTTGGAAATATGGGCGGCATGGGCAGCATGGGAATGGAAGATATGTTTGGAGGTGGTGGAGCTCGTAAAAAAGCAGCCGGTGGTCAAATGCCGGGTGGATTCGGCTTCGGCAGTGCACCCGGTGCAGGTGCAGGAGGTCCAGCAGCAGCAGAAGAAAAACCATCCGATGTTGAAAAACAACTCCCCCTTTCCCTCTCCGATCTCTATACCGGCACGACCAAACGACTCAAAGTAGGTCGCAAGCTTGCTTCAGGCGGCTCTGAAGAAAAGATCCTCACAGTTGAAGTCAAACCTGGTTGGAAGAAAGGTACCAAGATTCGATTTGGTGGAGCAGGACACGAGGTTTCTCCTGGTTCGTTCCAAGATGTGGTATTTATCGTTGATGAGAAGCCTCACACGCATTTCAGGAGAGATGGGGATGATTTACGAGTTACAATACCTTTAAACCTTGTAGATGCACTTGATCCACCCAAAGCAGGTTCTCCAGGATCAAGGAAACAAATCGAGACTTTGGATGGAAGGAAGATCGATATTCCAATTCCTCAACCAGCAGCAGGAAAGACAAGCGTTACACCAGGTAAAACTACAAGATTGGCAAATGAAGGAATGCCAATTAGTAAAACAGGTGGGAAGAAGAAAGGTGATTTAGTTGTGGAGTGGAGTGTTCAGTTGCCGGAATCTTTGACGGCGGCGCAGAGAGAGGGGATTAGGAAAGTACTGGCTCCTTAAGGCTAAAGCCTATTTTCACATCTTGACCTCGATGAGGATTGCGACAGCCGCTATGCGATATTTCTTTCATCGTCGTGGTGATATCCTCAAAGTTTGCCCGTTTGTTTGCAAAATAATAGCATTAAGTCATTTTCGCAATATTCATCAATCTTTCAAGAAACTGCCTCCTAGTGAATTCGAAGAGAGAGAGAGAGTGTGTGTGTGTGTGGGTGACGTCTTTCTGATGTCTTAGCGTGTCATGTGGTTCAAATGCTTTTGTATCATGCAATTGATTGAGCTGCATTCTTTTATCTATTTGGTATTTCGATTGATTCAAATATTGACTATGTCTAACCTAGAACGATGAGATATACAACTACAACGATGTTTATCACTACCAAAGGAACTGTTTTTCAAACCAGTACAGTGAGGGTTTAAAAAATTGGATGGAATGTCAGCGGGAATTCTCAGCTTTGTTTTGTGTGTTGGAGTGTATACTTCTTCTATGCGCTTTTTTCAGAGCACATAGAAAGAGAGTGGGATGGATACTTACTGCGCATTAAAGTTCTAACAGCTGAAATTAAATTGATCAATCTTGCTTTAATAGTAACATTATCTTGAGCATAAGGATTTGATTGGGAACTTGAACCGAAACCTTGATCAAAACTATTAGATTGAGATGCTGCTAGAGCGTGAGATGACCAGCCAACTGTTTGTCAAGAGAAGAAAGGATGAAGATGTGTTAGTGTAAGAGAGACGGGAAATGGAAAAAAAGGGAGATAGAAGGCGAGGAAACGTACCTCTTGCTAAGAATCGATCTTCTGATAAAACTGCTAAAGCATTTGTGATGAATAGGATCAAGTAAAAAGCTGAACCCAGACCAAACATTGTGTGAGAGAGAAAAGTGTTATGTCAAGGTGTTGTTGAAGATGTTCCTTTTCCAGGCTGCGCGGTACTTGAGTTGCTTGAGATTCTTGGATATGGCGAAGTGTTATAGGTTCAAGGATGCAGGTGAACTGTGAAGTTGTCAAGATTCGGACTGGTACTTCTGTTCGGGCCGCTTGTGGGTGTCGTTCGGTCCAGAGCCGTTTGAAATGATGGCGTGTGAGACTGTTTGCAGCTATTTGTTCGGTCAACGTCGAAAGGAGTGCAAAGATGGTGCGAAGAGATGGTTAAGAAGAAAGTTACAAGTGACACATGTGAAGCGAAGCGTGTGTGGAGCTTTTGGTGGTCTGTGTCAAAGGTTCCAAAATTGAACAACGTGTTAGACCGATTTGAACTTCTGGCCAAGGCACGTGACAGGTGACATCTTCTCATTGATATCGACGGCAGATCATGAGCGGAAATACAGCAGATGTTTGTCACACACAAGAGTATAGCTTGACGTGATGTTGGATGCTATGCAGGTACAAATACAAAGATGTTAAGGGAAGAGTAGGGAATGCTGCGAGTAGCTTCGGAGCTAAAACGGCTAGTGATAGGATAAGGATTCCTTGCAACACCTTCGGAGGATCCCTTCCTTCGACGACTGATGAGCACGTCAACAACGTTTGCGGGATTCGCATTCACATGGATACGGTTTCCATTAGAGTGATGCTTTGCTAATCAAGGTCACGACACTCTGGCGACAACCTCACCACCATACCCTCTCCTGATTGCATCCCTCACCTCCCACCAACCATTCTTTCCGCAATCCACAATTCCAATCTCACCCATATTCAATGGCTTTACAAACTTAGCTCTCCTCCCCGTAGCGAATCTCAACAGCTCATCCTTATCCATCGTTAGCTTTCTGCTTGGTTTTGAAACTACATTCATCTTTTCCAATACTGGACGGTCATCTGGTCTAAATTTCAAGTCAACCCAAAGTCGGCGTGCTGCAGGACTAGCAGATGTGTATGAGATGGGATTGGGACCGGTTTGTGTGCCTCGAACTACGTTATGGATGAAGCCATGTTGAAGGAGAATGGAGAGGATGGAGAGGTTGTCTTTTGTTGATGCGATGGGAATGGATCGAAGACGGGCACGAGATGCGTTTTGAAGGATGGTGCAGAGGTCTGCGTGGAGCGGCATGTTGGCGTGGAAAATTCGTAAGTATCCGTGTGATGGTCTGTTGCTTCCAGAGATGCGCTGTGAAGATTCAACGAGGTATGGATAAGACGTATAGTGTTGGAGGATGTTGGAAGATAGAGTGAAGGTGGAATAAGTGTATTGTATGGAGGGTTCTTCGCAAAAAGCTCAAAAATCTCGGACACGCTCGGAACCGACTTTTGCAGCTCCAGAATTGCTTGGATGTTACGTCGACGTAAAGGAACAGCTCGGAAGAATTACAAACCTCCACTACAAGTTGGACCCTGCATGATCCAACACGAAGTGACAGCCTCGAGAATTCGTGACATGTTGATCTTGGTTCACCATCGTGGTCACTTCAGCAAGCACAAAGACCGTTTCTGGCATACGATGCTTACGGTATCAAGCTGACTTCTCAGTCAATCTCGTCGCTACATTCTACGCTCGAGATGGTTACCGCTGGCAGGGTATCCGTACTAAAGGTATCGGCCCGATCACAATGTTCCTCAATACTTTGCTGTGACCGTACTCGAAGACCGGCACTGCGACTCCGAAGCAGGCAGGATCAGCTGAAGTATTCTACCTCATCCACATCATCGCCTACAGCCTGCACCAACTCTAGTCACGCCTCGACTGCGACGACGTCGTCTTTTCGTGTTTACAGATACGTTGTCGACGTTCACGGACAATTATTTTTGCATGACACTATACCGAAGAATCTAACCAGCTGTAAGTCGATGCTTGTTCTCAAGGGAAACGATGAGGTTGAACGTCATTCTCACCCACTGACTATTCCTCGCTGCAACAGGTTTCAAGAATGTCGAGTTCTTAGATTTCTTCTTCAAGCGTATCCGTCCCAACCCTGCTTCTCGTACAGCGAAACCCGACTATGCTCAATCAGGCACAATCTCACGACACGACATCCTCCAACCTCCGCCCAACACTTACCTAACACAAGACTGGAGCGACGTTTCGCCGTATAATGGCGTCGTCCCACGCTCAGAATTTCGCTCCCGTGATGAATTGTACAACGAAGCGTGCAAACTCGGTGATACGGAAGGCTACGAATGGATCTCACCATGTGGACCGGAGCTCAATCTGATTCGATGTCAAGATACACCCATTGTGTTCCGAGAGCTGAGTGAAGGGGATGGGATGTTGAAATGGGCCGGCAGCTTAACGGAGCGTTTTCAGCCAGACAAGCTGATAGTGGATCCATCGAATGGATACGTGTACCATCCTTCCCCGCAGCCGTCAAGAAGACGGAGTAGAGGTGAAAGGGAGCAGACGGGAGAGAAGTACGGAAGTTTGAGTTTGCTAGGATCGAACTTAGTGCTTAGCAAACTAGCAGATGGATTGGAAATCGATCCAGATGCTTTTGCAAAAGGTGTGGGAGGTAGTATTGAGTGGAAGGGAAAACGATATGATTTGAGACTGTTGGACCGGACGTAGAGGAGGTTACTGTAAGTGTGACACTTTGAAAATTTACAATGCTACAGAAATCTGGATCAAATACTGGCTGCTCCATCTGAAAGTACAGTACTGTACTGTAAGAGCCATGGAGCGACGAGGTCATTGACGATCTTTCGTCGAGTGTGTGCCCGTGTCAGCTGTCGGAAAAGGGCAAGAGCGCTGCTGATCGTCCGGAGGATATCACGTGGCCGACCGAGGTTGAAGCCGTATAGTAACTGTGCCTGATAGATGGCCATCTCGGGTTGCGGGTTTCCACATCGAGTGTTGCTATAAGGTACAAGCTGGAAGGGCAGTGTTTGAATGTCTCCACTGCATGAAAAAGGGATCTGCAAGATTGCTGCGTGGTGACCGTGATTGAATGCAAAGCAGCCGGCGGAGTTCCAAGGGTCGGACGGTTTGGGGGTCGCGTTCACATGGTTTGTAGTGCATGAGAAAAGCGATCCATCCACGAATTGGAAAGACTACGAAAGGGCTGGTTGAGCTTGCTGCTGTAGCACGGTGCCTCTCGGAGGAGCCAAAGATGGAACAGGAGTCGAGCATTCGATCTTGCTCTAGTCCTTCGTAGAAGAAACAAAAAAGGGGAGGTTCTGGAGATCATTCCTTACGAGAATTCGAGAAAAATAAATAAATAAGAAATCAAGATCATACTGCCCAAATGCCAGAAAGGCAGGATGAAAAGAACAGAGATGAATTTTTGATGAAAATCCCTTTTTGAAGATCGACATGTCGGTTTCAGTTGGAGTCGGCAAGTGTCCGTGTCCGATCCAATGGGATGTGATTTCCCGCAACCCTTTCCAAGGCCCACCACGCATCTGTTTGTTCTGCACTCACACACACACTGCCTTGCTGTTCCGCGTGCAACCAAAGGTGGCCCGCTGCATCGTGATGAGAGGTGTGGACTCGATGAAGTGATGCAGCTGTTGTAACTCAGAGCGAGCTAGACATGATGGAGTGTGCTCAGGGGCAGCAACATTGCAGAAGAGCTTTTCCATGCTGCTATGTGAAGGCAAGGCCCTCGAGTGTAGGGCAAAGCGGACAAGGCCCGGACGAAGGAGTTGAGATCTAACCACTCACAGAACTGGATTCAGATTTGCAGTGGCTGACTGCTGCAGCTTGAGCTAGACAGAGCTACTGTATGAGTTACTCAGACAAGGTGACTAGACACCGCACCAGCCGACGGGTCGAGCAAAAGCGGCGTCGATGTTGGTGAGAAGAGCTTCCAAGCTACAGTAAGGAAGTGCACAAGAAGACATGCCAGAAGGTTCCTTTTTTATGATAAAGAAAAGAGGATCGCGGGCTGTGTAGCTCGAATCGCCAAGCTCGGCTCGCGAACCAAAAGGGACACAGAAGACGCACGACGTTGGAGCCGAACGTCAAAATTGGCGCTTTTCTGCCAACACATGCGAGATGGGCTCTTGCATGCCCGTTCTCATCGGTCGATGTCCACGATAAAGTCACATCAACTTGACATCGCTTTCAGAAAATAGTAACATTTTGCAGCTTTTCGGCTTCACAGCGGCAATCGTCCATCAAGGCTGTCTTTGATACAAATCTGTCCCAATCTGGTCTACATTGGCATGAGAAAGTCAAAATTGCCATGTGTGAAGTCCATAAGTTAGCAAGTAGAATCGCTGCGCAAAGAGAGTAAAGCGCAACTCTCTCGCCCGCGCACGGCGCGTCCTTAACTTATGGCCCCACCGATGTTTGCCTCACCTCACTCCTTCCCTTTTTGTCGGATCAGTCGAATCGTAGCACTGGAAGTGATAGCATCAAAGTTCAAGAAAGTGATCGACGATCTGCTTCATTCTTCATCAACGACTCCCACGATAACGCTTTTCCGATCCGTTTGGTGCTTAAAGTGCTCTCTCCTCGCCAAGCCCATTTCGGTTTTCGTGTTCGTGTGCGCCGGGGACATTTTCAATTTAATTTTATTATTATATTTCTGGCTCGGTCCCTGCGCCAGTCCAACTGTGTGACTGTGACTGTGACTGACTGAGTGAGTGAGTGAGTGTCTGAAATTTGGATCTCTCGCGCTCTCCGACACTCAATTCCGCTGTCGTCGCTGTCTCTTTTTTCTTTCGCCTCTGTTTCTCTGCTTTGGTTGACGTGAGCCTCGGATTGAGCCTCGGTCGCTCGATTCTCTTGTCCCACATCCCACCAATACAGTAACACTTCTCCTTGTACCCTTTGCTCACCATCCACCGTCTCTGTCTCCTCACCTCCATCTATGCCCTAATTCGTTCCTACCCGACTTCATCTGAGTTCACCTATCCGTTCTTCACCTTGCACCACGAGAACAACACCACCAACAACACTCGATATTCGCGTCGCTTCGCATTTCCTTTCCTCCCAATTCCGTCAGGGTCTTGACATCCATCGGTCAACTGCATTCAACGCTAGTCCGCGTCGCACCAGCAACCACAACATTGTTTCTGCCGTCTTTGAGTCATTCACAAGACATTCGATCCTAGCCTTCATCAATACGACCATGCATCTCGTCGGGGAGAGCAGCAGGTCACGGCTGCAAAATCCTGAAAAGCGCGCCCGAGCGCCAAATGCCAACCTCCTCCGAAAACGTGTACCTTCTCCATCTCCTGCACCAGCACCCGCACCAGCACCAACAACACCACCTACACGTCGAGGCCCGCACGATCCGGAGCATAAGCTTGTTCCTACCGATGAGTTCAACAGGCGCCTCCTCGAGAACGAGCAAAGTCCACAAAAACGAGGCGAACAGATCCTAGGACCGTTCTGGGCGCGAGATATGGACCAAGTCATTCAGATCAAACAGGACGTGTTGAGGAGAAGAACAAAGAGACAGCTTCAGCAACCCCAGTCACCATCACCGTTACAACCAAGATCGGAAGAGCAAGCCAGGATACAGCGTCGTCAGACCGCCGCCGAGGAGACATGCTACGTGGGTAATCAGGACCTCAGCTGTTATCCCACAGCCGGAACCACTATCACTCAAAACACCTGGAGCAAATTCATTTGGAATGCCAACTATCCGCTCTTTGCACAAGCCGGATTTGTGGATGTCTATCTGTTTCAACAGGACACCGATCGTATGGTCACCTCATGGATGTCGCAGGATAACGGCCAAGGCAGGCTCTCATTTGAGCCAACAGATAGCTGGTGGGCCAATCGTCCAGCTGCCAACAACATCCAGCCCAATCAAAACATCTCTTGGCCATTTTACTTTGTGGTTCTTGCTTCAGGACAACCGCTTAGCGGCACCACCTCGCGTTTGGCCACTTTCACAGCCGTACAAACCACTTTGCCCTTGTCCATAGCTGCAGCTAGAGCATCGTCATCAAGTGCGGCTGCGGCTGCATCAGCCTCCGCTGCGAGCGCTGCTTCTGCTTCGGCTCAAAGTGCCTCAAATCGCGCAAGTACAGTTACAGCCACACCAACCAATAGTGGCGCTGTCGCCTCCGCAGTCCAGTCCAGTCTCAGTGCAGCGCTTGAATCTTCATTACGTGCATCCGGTCTCAGCGGTACAGAAACGCTTCAAGGCACCACCACTGCAACACTCCCCAATGGATCTGTCATCACAGCTACTGCAACAGCACAAGCCAATGGTAGTCGTCTAGGCGGTAGCGCTAGAGGCGGCAATTCGAATGGTCTTGCACTTCCCACCTATGCGATCGTCCTCATTGCAGTTCTCGGATTCCTCGCTATTGCTGCAGCCATTGCAGGAGCCTACTTTGTTATGGCTGCGCTTCGCAGACGTCGTCAGCGTCAAGGCGGTGAGGGTAGTTATCGAAGCTCCTCGCCGATGATGGCGGACGCCGCTGGCTCTATGGCCGGTCGAAGCGACGGAGGACATACCGGTGAAACTTCTCATATGCTCGAGGCGGAGGACGGTGGAGGAGCGTTTACGTATCCTGCAGCAGGAGGAGCAGGTGCGGCAGGTGTCGGAGCTGCAGGAGGAGCAGCGATGATGGCGAGTGATTCAAAAGCGAGTCGATATTCGGATGACCAACCTTTTACTTCGGATGAAGCTTCTCGCATGGCTGATGCTTTCCGCAATGCTTTGCGTAATCCAGAATTTGCTCCTGTCATGGGAGGCGAATCTTCAGGTGCGGATGGTGATAGTCCGAATGAAGGCGGTAGTGGATCGCGCGCCTCTGCATTACTAAGGGAGGAGCTTGCTGCTGAGGGCAAGGATCTTCGAGATGTGGGTGATAGGAAGAAGCCTACTTGGCACGAAGAGTGATGGATCTTTTTGGAGATTTACTTTGTAATGGACACTTTATGTTTTCGCTTTCTTTCTTCATGATGCTTGTTGCAACTAGCCGCTGGACCAGTCTTGACCTAAAAGAGGCTAGGGTTTTCCAACCGAGTTGCATCTTAAGCTTTTTTTGTCTGCACTTTTGCACATGTCATACATTTGTCTTGCACTCTTTTCGCAATCTATAGCATTTTTGTTGCATGACTTTTTTGCCATCTCTTGCTAGAGAGAAAGAGAGAGAGAGGGAAAATGACACTATGACTGACCAGTTCGATCCTTGACCCTATCTAAAAAGTCTTTTCTCTCAAGATAACCTTTCATATCGCCTAACCCTTTTCCACCACCACGGGTTTGATTTTCTAATTCATCCAATTCTTGTTGTGATAATTGAGAAGAGTTGCCTTTGTACTGATCCCAATCTAGTTTACTTTTTTCAAGAGTGTTGAGTTTGGTTGGTTTAGTTGATGCGACTGATGCGGAGAGAGCTGCTAGGGAAGAGGTTTTTTTGCGTCGTGGACCTGGAGGTGGTACTTTTCGAGGTGGTGCTGTTGAAGAAGCGGTAGAGGAATTGGAAGAAGTGCTAGCATTGGATTGAGATAGATATTTGATAGCATCTAGATGAGAACGTGGGAGGAGACGAGTTGTGGTTTGGACTTCACCTGCGAATTTGTAGGTGGTTGGTATTGAGATCATTTCTTCCTGATTCAAGGTTGGTTTGGTCTCGTCTGTGTGAGTTGCAGTTGATATCGATGTCTCGGTAGCGTTTGATGCTGTGTTTGATCCCTTGATAGCTTCCCAGTCTGCTAAGGCTTTGGCTTTCAACGCATCGGCATCGTCTTCTTTCGTTGCTTCGTCTGTTGGCTGCTTGTCCAAAGGTTTTGCTAGTCTTCTTCGCTTTCCAAGTCGATCCTCTCCTCCCGCCGCAGCAACCAGTTCTGCGCGTTCTCGTTTCAGTGCCTCCAGTTCATCCGCATCAATGTGCTCGGTTTGAGCTGCATCATCATCGTTTGCGTCGTTTTCCTCATTCTCCGAGTCTTCTTCATTGGATTCAATGTCTACGCCAGTCTTAGTTTGATCCTTCGATCGTGGTTTCGATATCGCAGACCCGCTTTTCTTGCCGCCAGAAGGCTGGTTGGGCTCTTGCTCAGGTACGAAGTCGTCATCCTCGGAATCGCTGCCTGAGTCCGACAGATTGTTCGGCTGGGCTTTGTGACTTGCTTTGTTGGACATTTCGATGGAGATATGGGGTCTTGAAGGGTATGACGATCGCGGCTGATAGGTAAGGTAGCTTGGAAAGAAGCAACGAGAAGGCAAGAAGAATTGAAATGCTTCCGCGGACACGATCAAACCTCCACAAGGCAGCGTGGAAGACCCTTTTCAGTGTTTCTCACTCAGAAACGCGCGTTTTTCGCAGCTCAACGACGGCGAGTGAGCGTCCGTGCGGCAGAGAAGAAGGACAGCTTGCGACGCTCATCATCCTTACCACTTACTTCCTCCATATCGAATCGACTGAGAGCGACTTTTGCATCGAATACGCTCACTTGCATCTTTACCACGGCTCATATCCGCCACTCACTTGCGCATCGCACAGCCGTGCCGTTGGAACACTCGGTGGCGATTCTTTCGCCTTACGAGCTCACATAGCTTGCCGCCATGCCAACCTCTTTTGATCAATGGCAGCATACAGCTGTCTCGAGCATCTTCAATGTTACCCTTGATAAACAAGAAGCAGAAGCAAGCGGCTGGGAAAAGACATATCTCAAAGAACTCGCAGATGAACTTTCCTCACATTCACCAGCATCATCTCCCAAGCTCACCTCGGCCATCGCAGATCAAATCCTCATTGCACGTCTTTCTCTCGATCCAAATGGGGATGTGATGAGCGATGATGCCGAACATATCACCATTCTCGCAAGTTTGCCGAAAGGACAGACATCATGGGACTATCTCATCGCTTGCTGGAAGAAAGCGAGGGCAGAGGAGAGCCGAGTCCGTAAGACGCTTGCCCAAGCCGATCAAGCTAAAGCCCTTTCGGCGTTAGAAGAGATTCGTGCTCTTCTCATCTCGTATGCTGGTCTCGTTCTGCAAACACCCGACATGTTCCCCAATGCATCCAAAACGAACGGAACGCCTCTGTCGCCTCTCGTTCTCGTCGAAAGCCTTACGCGAGTGTCATCTTCCATCTCGACATTTGGCTTTTCCAGTTCTGATGCCGCTTCTTCATCACATTCGACGGTCGATCTTACAACGAAGTTCGAGACTATTGACGGCGATGACCTTCCCGTCTTTCTCAATGAGCTCGCAACAAGGTTCGGCAATGGCGAAGGACTCGATGAGATTCTTGGACCCGCATTCTCAGAGCTAACGAGGAGAATTCGTGATGGAGATCGCGGCTCGGATGCTGCCGCTGCTTCTGCATCATCGTCGTCAAGTACTCCTGCTCCTGGTTTCGGATCGAATGCTGCTGCAGCACCGCCAACCGCCGGTGGTGTGAACCAAGCGGCTCTCGGTCAGGCGATGGCCAACTCGGATGTTCAGCAGGTCATTGCAGACCTCTTAGCTGGTCGAATGCCAAACCCACAACGCGGTGGTGCTGCTGCTGCTGCTGCTGCTGCTGCTAGTAGCGGTGGTCCACTTGGCGCTTTTGCAAAGCCGAGTGAAGGTCTCACCATTGCAGGACTCGAATGGCGTCCATACGTGAATGCCATCGTCGAGGCGGTGGAGATCAAACCCATTGCTCATATGCTTGCGAACCTTCCCAATTTTGACCCAGCCAACACCACCGGTTCTCGCATCGAGCTGGACTCCCTATTCGGTCCAATGCTACGACTCTCTACGTTCCCTGACGCATATCCTAGCATCCGGGAGCACTACTTTCCCAACGCCGCAAGTCAAAACCAACAAGAGGCAGACAGCAACTTTCGAAGCATTCAAAGCACGATGGAGATCGTGCATACACTTAATTTCCGCATCTTCAATGCCTTAGTCCGATCAGGCCCACAGGCGCGCGAAAAGGTGCTCGCATACTGGGGACGAGCTTGTGCTCTCAACGCCAAGCGTGGCGCTATGCAAGTAAGGCAGGAGCTTGTCGCGAGTGATGGGTATATGGTCAATCTCTACGAGATGTTGTTGAGATTTGCGGAACCTTTTATGGATGCAGGATTGTCAAAGATCGATCGAATCGATCTGGAGTACCTTCGCAAGCAGACGAGGTTCGATATTACTGATCTCACAAGGATCAATGCGACCGAAGCAGAGGCAAAGGAGTGGACGCAACAAGGTCAATCTCAGACCGCAGCTGCACCTGCCAATTTTATTACTGAAGTGTTCTATCTTGCCGTGAGGCTAAACAATCTGGGTTTGGGCAAAGCTGTTCGTCGAATCGATGAGAAGGAAAAGGAGATGGGTAGGTTTAAGAAGCGAATTGCCGAGACGGAGGCAGATAGAGCCATGTGGTCTGCTTTGCCGCAAGCTCCGCAATACGAAAACTTTCTCAAGCGTGCCAGAGCGGAAGTGGAGAAACTGCACGGAGAGATCTATGCAGCACAGAGTCAATTGATGGCTCCGGATTTCTTACAGAAGGTGATTACGTTCAATTGTTTCCTCATGACTTGGTTAATTCGGGTTGCTGAGCCGAAAGCGACGCATCCGCATCCTCAAGTTTCGCTGCCTCTACCACAGGAGGTACCAACGAGGTTTAGAATGTTGCCGGAGCACATGTTTGAAGATATTTGCGACGTGATGCTTTTCATTTCTCGAGTTGGGGCAACGATGTCGGAAGCTGCTAAGAATGATTTGGTCACTTTTTGTACTACATTCCTCAGTTCAGGTTGGTACATCAAGAATCCTTTCCTCAAGGCTAAATTGGCCGAGATCTTGTTCTACAACGTGATTCCATGGGGAAGACACACCAACGGCATTCTCAGTGATACGCTCAACATTCACGCGTTGGCGTTACAGCACCTGGTGCCAGCTTTGATGAACTTTTGGATTGAAGCTGAAAACACGGGTAGTCATACACAGTTCTACGACAAGTTTAATATTCGATACCACCTTTCGCAGATTTTCAAGAGTATTTGGAGTAATCCTAAGCACAAGGAGCAAATTCATAGGCAGGCGCAGGCAAGTGAATCGGATTTCGTAGTGTTTATCAATAGATTGATGAATGATGTTACGTATTTGTTGGATGATGCTTTAGACAAGTTGCAGGAGTTGCATACGAAACAATCTGAATCTGAATCCGGACAGGTAGGATCATCAACGCAAGAACAGCAGGAAAGAGAAGCACATATTCGCCAACTTGAACAAACCATTAAATCGGATCTTCAATTAGGAACTGAATTCATGCGTTTACTTATTGACTTTACATCTGAAACTGCTGATGCATTTATGACACCTGAAGTAGTCGATAGATTAGCAGCAATGTTGGATTATAATTTAGATTTGATGGTAGGATCAAAATGTCAAAATTTAAAAGTGAAAGATCCTAAAAAAGTTCATTTCGAACCTAGAAATTTACTTCGAATGATCATGTCGGTATATTTGAATCTTTGTGGAAAAGGTGATTTTGTTACAGCTATAGCAAAAGATGGTAGAAGTTATAGTAAATCAGTATTTGAAAAAGCTGGAAGTATTGCAGGGAAATATATGTTAAAATCTCCTCCTGAATTGGACGCTTGGTTAGCGATGATAAGTCAGGTAGAAGAAAAGAGACAAATGGAACAAGATGAAGAAGAAGATTTAGGTGAAGTTCCAGATGAATATTTAGATCCTTTGATGGCTACGGTGATGAAAGATCCAGTTTTGTTACCTAGGAGTAAGACGGTAGTTGATAGAAGTACGATTAAGGCTCATTTGTTAAGTGATAGTACGGATCCGTTTAATAGGAGTCCTTTGAAGATTGAAGATGTTATTCCGGAGGTAGAGTTAAAGACTAAGATTGAAGAATGGATTGCGGAGAGGAGAGCAATGAGGAAGAGAGAATGAAGGCGGTATAATACATAGGTGATGTTGTTGTACAAATGAAGTTTATTTGTTGAATGCAGTTGTTTGTATCTATCTTGTAGATTGAAGTGTTTGTGTGTGAAGTATGCTTTCGCTTGTGACAGGTCTTCTGATCGGGTGTTGTGGATGCAGTCGTGAACTTTGTTCGCGTATTGCACGTTTGCTTTCGAGCATGTCTTTAACATGATTCGACGTCATGCACCCCATCTCCTCCTTGGACAATATCCGGTCCCGGCAACTTTCCGGACCGATCCCTTCTTCCCGACCTGACCGGAACTGGTCCATTCGATCGCCTCAGTTTACGACTTCATCAACTTCTTTCGTTCAGCTTTAGCCTTATTCACCACGAACTTCTGATTTGTCTTATCTGCTCTCTCGATAGCTTTTGCTTTCTTTGCTCTTGCTGCTTTACTGAGTGATGCTGAAACGTCTTTCTTTTTGGGTAGAGGTTGAGGTTGTTGGGAGTGTTGATATGGTTTGTATGGTTCTGAGGTTGTGGATTTGGTGGGTGTGGGTTCGAGGTCTACTTCGAGGCCAGGTTCGGGAGCTCGACGCTCTGAACGCTTGTTTTTTGTGTGTTTGACCATCGTTTGTAGGTTTGTGAGGGATGTAATGGTGATGAGGAGATGGGAAGGTTTGAGAAGAAGAAAAGTGAAGATGCTGATGAAATTTTGCAGTAACTGAGTTGTGGAGAAAATGACCAGAAGCAGGGTCCAGAAACGTTTGAGAGAGGTAAGAAAAATGATCAAAAATTGGTCACAGAAAATGAGGTCGTGAAATTTGAAGCTAAATTGTCCTACACGACCGGATGAAAGCCGTACCGTCTTCCGAAGACTGTCGGGTGTCGGCTGTCATCTTCTGACAAAGACGAGACTCGCCGAACTGTGCTTGAAGTGTCACACCCTGCCTGTTGATCTGACAAAAGCAGATGATAGGAGAGAATTCAAGACGTCGCTCAGTGAGGGAGAATCAAATGTGAGTGCGGAACCCTTCCCGAATTCAAGGTCCGACCGTTGCTGTGTTCTGTACTTGAGTAGATTGCTCGAACAACCAGAGAAGCATCAGCTGTTCCCTGTTCCGTGTTCCCTGCGTGCTGCTGCTGCGAGTTGTTTTTGCGCGTGTCGAAATTAGAAATGCACCCTGCCCCTTTCTATTGGCAAGACACCTCTCGTGTAGAGCCTCTTCAATCAAATTCCTCAGAGAACAACACTCGGCAGCTGCGTGTGTGCGTGTTCTGGATTTGCGTGTTGCAGCTCCACCTCTCTCTCTGCCGGTCAGCTTGTGTGTTCCTTTAAGCTGACAGCTGAGCTCGCTAATCACACACAAAGCGCGCAAGTCACTCTCTCTTCTCGACCTTCGTCTCTCCTCATCATCACCGGTCACGATATTCGAAGGAGTGTCGACTGTTGCTCTGTGACAATCGATACCCTTGAATTGATTATTCTTTCCTTTCCTCCACCGCCAAACGTCCGACCTTCAGCATTTAACCATTCATCAACCGAACAAGAAACAACCATCCTTCAATGCCGCAAGCTCAGTAAATTTGCACTCTTTCTAGCCGATCCGCACCCCAGCGAGGCAGTCATCTTCGGAACCAACGCATTGGCTGACATCTATACACGATGAGCGATCCTCGTAGCGTTGCGCAGAAGCGCCCTTCGTCGGGTCATCCGACTGACCAGCAAAGTGACGACGCCCACACAGCATCGCTTAGCACAACACCGACTCAAAGCCACATGCAGCCGATGACCTCTTCCAACCCTTCATCCGCCTCTAAACCGGCCGGCTCCACGCTCAGGCCAAACACAAGTCTTCGTCCACCCATTCCGCAAGACACTCCTTCCGCCACGTCACAACGCCCCCAGCATCCTTCGGCATCTTCATTCTCCACCACCAGCGATAGGCACCCCGGATCTTACGACGACGGCAACCTTTCCACCATCGGAAGAGGTCAAGCTAATGTAAGTATTGACAACCATTCCGATGCAATGTATGCGTCTTGTTGCTTTGCTGACCTTCATCATCCTCTATCATATGTCTGCATGTATGCACTCCTTTTCGACATCTACAGCCTACGCTACGCACTCCTCAAACACGTCCCGCACTCGGAAGACAAGGTTCTCACAATCAACGCTCTGTCTCCTACGCCACATCTGATATCGAGACTGTCTCAGCCATGTCTGCGTCCGAGTGTAGCTCGGGTGCTGAAGATGATGCCGATCAGTGGGGACGCAGATCCCAGAACCGCGGTCGTCCTGCAGACAATGCCATTCGTCAAGGCACTACAATCGGTCGACCTGGTCTGCTCGTCGAACCCGGTCGTTCGGCCAGTGGTATTACGCAAGCCAGCTCGCAAAAGGCACGCCGACCATCTGCACACACCAGAGACTCCAGCAAAGCTCGTCGACAGAGCCGGGCCTACCGCGACAATGACGACTACCTTGATGCAGGCGATGATGGTCGCTATGGTCCCTTTGACGAGCAAGACGATGAAGTGGAGCCACATGACAGAGGCGAGGAGCTTGTTCGTCGTCGTATGAAGGCTCGTCAGCGTGAGAAGGCTGCCAGGAAGAAGGCCGAGAAGGAGCGTTCCAGGCAGTCAGTTTACACAGGTGGATCTGGCAACACCGCTCTCCTCTCGCCCAGCCTCAAGCCTAGCTCTTCGATCCTAGGTCAACGTCCCAGCTCGCCTTCCCCTCGCCCTGATCGATCTGGCCGACCCACCACGATCATGCTGCCACCTCCTGCGTTCGGAAATGCTCAGCAGCCTGGCGCCCTCTCCCCAACCGCGCAACCGGCCTTCCCTAGTCCAGGTGGAGCTGGAAGCAGGCTTTCCTCTGCTGCTGGCTATCCTTCGCCTCATGGTCATATTCGGCGTCCAAGCTCCACTCAGAACAGCGCTGCACAGCATCGTTACAGCAGCATCAGTCATGGTCAGCAGAGCACTGTCGGCCCTCGAAGCGCCTATCAGCCCACTCCAAGCGCGACTGGCCACCAGGATTTCTTCGGCTCGGGAGCGGCCTCAAACAGTGGTCGCACCGCTACTGACGCGAGCTCCAGCATCGCAGGCAGCGTGCAAGCAGATGACGATGACGAAGAGCGCGACACCATCGCTAGCCTTGCTGATCGTCGACGACGTGATGATTTGGACGATCAGAATGATGATGCCACACGACTCGAAGTCGACGATCAAGGCGATCCCGAGTTCGAAGACGATGGCGGCGATGACGGTGATGACGACAACGACGACGATGACGATCTTGATGACCAGGACGTCGAATATACCCTCAAAGATCGACAAGACGCTATCAACATCGAACACCCCTTCGGTCTTCCCATCTGGAAACCAGCTCTCTACAAAAAGTCTCGTTCTGTCACCCGCAACGCCGAGATCGCTCTTCACTCGATCCCAAGCGCTGCTGCCGAGCGTCACTTGCTCCCCGGCAACATCCTCTGGACTATCTTCTTCGGATCTTGGCTTTCGCTCCTCTGCTACGTTTCTTCCGTTCTGATCAACGTGGTTCCTCTTGGTGGTTCTCGCTATGCTCGAGTGGTTTGGGAGCTCGGTGGGTACCTCTTCTGGCCGTTCGGCAAATATGTCGAGGTTGAGGTGGGGCCCGACAGCGCCGAACGCACTGCCCCCAGCGGCGACCTTCAAGACCCTTCTGCCGACTCGCAGTACATCGAAAACTTGTTCACACCCGTTGCTGCTCGCTTCCCTCATGACCATGCACATATAGTACCTTTCAACTCCCGTCCCGAGTCTGTTCTTTCCACGCCCAAAGACAAGCTCAACAGCAGTCAGCACGACACCATTCGTGGTGGCGGCGACGATGCTGCTGGCTCGTCGAGTGGATCGGAGGCTCGTCGATCTACTCCCCGCGCTTCGGAGCAAGGCGAGTCCAGTCGTACCTCACAGCAAGAACAGGACGAGACCAGCTCTCTCAAAGGCAAAGCAAAAGCCAACGACTACGGGACAATGTTCGATAGTGAAGCTGGTCTACCTCTCACCGAATGGGAGAGAATCGAGGCTGAACAGCGTGTCTATGGCTACGTTCAGGATGAAGAGGGTCGCGACGTAGGTGCTGCTCATCGCTTCGGTGGTCGAACCGCCTTCGGTATCTTCTTCGGTATCTTCCTTTTCCCACTGATGGGTCTCGTTTGTCTTGCTTGCTGGGGTATGGTCTTCCCCATCCCCATGGCCAAGCTCACGTGGGTGCTCCTCAAGAATCTGGCTACTCGTCCGCTTGCACTTCATTTTAGATCAGCTCCCGGTATTGAAAAGATGCATGACGAGGACGGTAACGAGATTGCAGGTGCGGCCAAGAAGTTCTTCCTCCCGCTCAAGCCTGGTGAGCCTGCTCCTAGACCCAAGTCGATCAACGCTGGCAAGGTCACACTTCAGAGACGTAGCAAGATCCTCCTCTGCACCTACCGCGCGGTCGGTAGCCAGTACTACAAATACACCGTCGGAGGTGTCAATATTCTTTTCGTCAACACGCTGCCTTTGGTTTTCTTCACCATTCTTGACTTCTTCGTCATCGAGAGGTATGTCGAGCATCACCACATCAAGCACGGATTCCTAGCCTTCATTTCGGGTCAGGGCGTAATCTTCATGCTTGCGTTGGGCAGTGTCATTCCTCTGTCATACTTTATCGGTATGGCTGTTGCTAGTATTAGTGCTCAGAGTAGTATTGGTATGGGTGCAGTCATCAATGCCACGTTCGGTTCAATCATCGAAATCATCCTCTATGCTATCGCCTTGACTCAGGAAAAGGCTAGGCTGGTTGAAGGCTCGTTGATTGGATCCATTCTTGCAGGTGTATTGCTGATGCCCGGTTTGTCTATGTGCTCTGGTGCTACGAGGAGGAAGGAGCAGCGATTCAATGCAAGGTCAGCTGGTGTGACGAGCACCATGTTGATCATGGCAATCATCGGTATTTTGACTCCGACACTGTTCTACCAGATCTACGGTACATTCCAGCTTACTTGCGAGGGTTGCCCGACAGGCAATGTTCCAGGTGACTCGTGGAGCTGCCGGAGATGCTTCTACGAGCATGTGCCGCCTGCGACGGATCCCTTCTTCCAACAGAACGTCAAGGGGTTGATGTACACGTGTACGGTCATTCTTGTGCTTTCGTACGGTGTAGGTCTCTGGTTCTCGCTCAGAACGCATGCAAGCCAGATCTGGCAGAATCCTCAACCTGTACAGCAACCTGGTCACCACGTCGTAGCAACGAACCAGGCGACGCTGGCTCATCTACCAAGTGCGCAGCGGGCATCGATCTACAAGAGGTTGGTGCCAGCAGCAGTGATGCAACAGTTGCTTCCAACGTCTCATCCTGGCGGTGGAGATCGTGCTCAGGGTCACTCGTCTGCTGTCGGTGGAGCTGGCTCGGCTCCTGGTACTGTCAAGGGTCCCTCGGGTCACGCTCGTCAAGGTACGGACGCAACTCAGGATGGACCACGACCCTTGCAGCTGCCTGAGCACTTCAGTCAAGAGGAGTATGATCGTGCGGTTGCACTCACTGCTTCGGCCTTCCATAACGTGCTGCAGCAACAGCATCAACATGACCAGGCCGCTCACGCAAGTGGCGAGCGTGGAGCCGGACATCAGCGCAACTCGATCAGTGCAGCCGGTCACCATGGCAAGCATGTTTCCATGCACGAGGAAGCTGGTGCTGCCGAGGAGGGAGAAGGTCATGGTGGACATGATGCACCCTCTTGGTCTCGAGGTACCTCTCTCACTGTGCTTCTCTCTTGCACTGTTCTCTACGCCATCATTGCTGAAATCTTGGTCGACGTCGTCGATGTTGTATTGGATGGATCTGGAATCGACGAAAAGTTCCTCGGTATTACTCTCTTTGCTCTCGTTCCCAACACAACCGAGTTCATGAACGCCATGTCTTTCGCTATTAACGGAAACATTGCTCTCTCTATGGAGATTGGATCTGCTTATGCGCTTCAAGTCTGTCTAATTCAGATTCCGGCCATGGTGGTCTTCTCAGCGTATTACAATGCAGGAACTGGAGCGGACGATAACTTGATTCACAGGAGCTTCACCCTCATCTTCCCTAGGTGGGATGTTATCGCTATTATCTTTTCGGTGTTCTTGCTGACCTACACATACATCGAGAGTAGGAGTAACTATTATAGAGGTACCATCTGTATTTTGTCTTATATGGTGCTCGTGGCAGGATTCTACTTTGCTCCAGGGACGGGCGATGTTGAGGATCCTGGAGATGATAACAGAGATGCAACTGGCCCCGGTCCCCTAGCAGGTTTGATGGATGTAGCAGGTGTCGTTGGGGAAGAAATGATGAACAGGGTCATGTACACCGTGAAGGGAGGTCGATTTGGTGGTGCAGTGAATGGGATTGTGAGGAGCAGTGCTGTTCAGATGGCAAGAAAGGGCGGCAGAATGGCCATGACGAACGGGGCGATGTTGTTACCTGACATGAGAGGGTCAGCGTTACCCGAGGTTGGATTTGGTCAATGGCTGTATGCCTTATGGGCAAGTCTATGGGCGAGGTAGACAGACCACTGCTAGGTGGAGTCTTATGATTTGATGTCTAACATATATCACATATCACGCATTGTTTGTTCTGTTTCGTTATGCATCATGGTAATGTTTCTTCTCTCATGATCGAATGTGTGGGAATGACTGTGTCAGAGTTATGTGAAATTCAGGCCGACTGCTCGGTGGAAGACACGGAGATAGAATGACATCTTTGCGTAGCCGAGTGACGATGAGGCTTATCACAGCACTGAGTGAGACCGATGGACACGAACACCTCTCATACACAGCGAAGCGATCGCTCGCGAACAAGCGCGAAGAATGACGAGGAGACACGAGAAGTCCGGGGTATCTCTTTACGCGGTGTCTGATCTGGCTTACACGCGAGCTGTGTCAATGTCCGGGTCTGTCTCAACTCGGTGACGCGACTCGGTCTCAAGAGACTTGAGAGAGGACGAGCTCAGTGTAAGCCGAGCGCTGGACCAGCGGACAAGTTGTCTGAAGTGTTGTTCTCATTGAAAGTCTATCTCCGGAACGGTGTTCAAACCACTTTACACGCAACGCGTCTCAGCGGAGTCGCGTCTTGAAGAGATCAGCAGCTCGGCGTTCGTTTTTCACTGCTCACTCGGACAGAGCTGCAGCTCTGAGCCCGCGAGCACTACAAATTTCGAACACAGCAGTCCAACTAACATTCCACACCGTCGCACAAGGGAGGTTCCTCAAGAGCTCTCGTCACCGCGTCGTGTGAGAAGCTCAAATCACGGTTTACTCAGCCAAGGAGCGCGACGTGGAGTGGTGTAAATGAGCTCAACGCGAAAGCTCTGTTGAACTGCAGTCTTCTCTGCGTCTTGAAGACAGAGAGAGGGAGAGCAACACACAACATCTCAAATTTTCCCTTCAGCAGAGCACAGCGTAGTCTCGCCAGCATATAATGCTCAGCCTTGTGTCCGTTCGACATCTGTTCTTCCTTCCTCCATCGTCGCACTGGTCTCTCCGCACCATCTCTCCTATCTTCTAGCATCTTTCCCTTGGCATCACAGCCACTACCGTGCGCACGTCTCTACCATCCTATCTAGCTTCTTTCGCGCGCTTTGCATTGCATCTTTCATCGGCATCGCCACCATCCACCGACGCGCTCCATATATATACCACCGCGCTGCTTAAGGCTGCGGACATATCCACAAGATGATCTACGTATACAAGCGAGGTAAGCATCAACAACTGTGCGACAGACTACAGCAGTCGCCGAATCACACGCGTCTCCACACTCGAACAACCAGCTGACACTGCGCGTCTTTCTTCCTCCTTTCTTCTTCTCTCAGACGGCCGCAAGGAGGTCGTCAAGTTCGACAAGGTCACAGCACGTATCTCAAAGCTCTGCTACGGCCTCGACCAGAACTATGTCGACCCCATTGAGATCACCCGCAAGGTCATTGACGGTATCTACGAGGGTGTCACCACTGTTGAGCTCGACAACCTTGCTGCTGAGACTGCCGCTTACAAGACCACAACACACCCAGACTACGCAGTTCTCGCAGCGCGTATTGCTATCAGCAACTTGCACAAGGAGACTAGCAAGAACTTCTCTCAAGTCGTTCAGGACCTCTACGAGTACATCAACCCCAAGAACGGCAAGCACAGTCCAATGATCTCTGATGCCACCTACAAGGTCGTCATGGAGCACAAGGACCAGCTCGACTCGGCTATCATCTACGAGCGCGACTTCCACTACAACTTCTTCGGTTTCAAGACCCTTGAGCGTTCCTACCTTCTCCGTATCAACGGCAAGGTTGCCGAGCGTCCACAGCACATGCTCATGCGTGTCGCTGTCGGTATCCACGGCCAGGACATCGAGAGTGCCATCGAGACCTACAACCTCATGTCGCAGAAGTACTTCACTCACGCCTCGCCCACCCTCTTCAACGCCGGTACTCCTCACCCCCAGCTTTCATCTTGTTTCCTTGTTACCATGAAGGATGACTCGATCGACGGCATCTACGATACCCTCAAGACCTGCGCCATGATCTCCAAGACTGCCGGTGGTATTGGTTTGAACATTCACTGCATCCGAGGTACCGGCTCTTACATTGCCGGCACCAACGGTGTCTCTAACGGTATCGTTCCCATGCTTCGTGTCTTCAACAACACCGCCCGTTACGTCGACCAGGGTGGTAACAAGCGTCCTGGTGCCTTTGCCATCTACATCGAGCCTTGGCACTCGGATGTCTTTGAGTTCCTCGACCTCCGTAAGAACCACGGTAAGGAGGAGGTGCGTGCCCGTGAGCTCTTCTACGCTCTTTGGGTTCCCGATCTTTTCATGAAGAGGGTCGAGCAGAACGGTGACTGGTCGCTCATGTGCCCTAATGAGTGCCCCGGTCTCGCTGACTGCTACGGTGAGGAGTTCGAGCGTCTCTACGAGCGCTACGAGGCTGAGGGTCGCGCCAAGCGCACTGTCAAGGCTCAGAAGCTCTGGTACGCCATCCTTGAGTCTCAGACCGAGACCGGTAACCCCTTCATCCTCTACAAGGACGCTGCCAACCGCAAGAGCAACCAGAAAAACCTCGGTACCATCAAGTGCTCTAACCTTTGCACTGAGATCATCGAGTACTCTGCTCCTGATGAGGTCGCTGTTTGCAACTTGGCTTCGATCGCTCTCCCCACTTTCATTGACCCTGTCACCAAGGTCTACGACTTCAAACGTCTCCACGAAGTTGCCAAGGCCATCTGCAAGAACCTCAACAAGATCATCGACATCAACTACTACCCAGTTGAGGAAGCTCGTCGTTCCAACATGCGTCACCGCCCCATCGGTATCGGTGTTCAGGGTCTCGCTGATGCCTTCATGATCATGGGATACGCTTTCGAGTCTCCCGAAGCTCGTCGCTTGAACGTGCAGATCTTCGAAACCATCTACCACGCTGCTCTCGAGCGTTCGTGCGAGTTGGCCCAGGAGCACGGTACCTACGAGACCTACGCCGGTTCGCCTGCTTCTCAGGGCGAGCTTCAGTACGACATGTGGGGTGTTACCCCCTCGGATCTCTGGGACTGGGCTGGATTGAAGGCCAAGATTGCCAAGCACGGTCTTCGCAACTCTTTGCTTCTCGCTCCCATGCCTACTGCTTCCACGAGTCAGATCTTGGGCTTCAACGAATGCTTCGAGCCCTACACCTCCAACATCTACTCTCGTCGTGTGTTGGCGGGTGAGTTCCAGGTTGTCAACCCCTGGTTGCTCCGCGAGCTTGTCGAGCAGGGTCTGTGGAACGACACCATGAAGAACCGTATCATTGCTCACGGTGGTTCGATCCAGAACGTTCCTGGTATCCCTGATCGCATCAAGAAGCTGTACAAGACGGTTTGGGAGATCAGTCAGAAGGCTATCATTGACATGGCCGCCGACCGTGGTGCTTTCATCTGCCAGTCGCAATCGCTTAACATCCACTTGTCCGCACCTACCTTTGGTCAGTTGACATCGATGCACTTCTACGGATGGAAGAAGGGTCTCAAGACTGGTACCTACTACCTTAGAACCAAGCCTGCTTCTAACGCTGTTCAGTTCACCCTTTCGGTTGCCGAGGTCAACGAGGCCAAGGCTGCTGGTAAGCGTACACCCACTCCTACAACCAAGAAGATTGAGGACCCCATTGCTGCTGTTGCTCCTACAACCGCTGCTCCTGCGGTGGCTGAAGTCGTCACGCCAGCCAAGAGTGTCGACGGCCTCACCCAGGGAGTTGGTCAGCTCGGTATTGACAACACTATTACCAAGGATGGCCCTGGTATCCGATCTGCAGAGGAACAAAAGGCAATTCAGGAGGCTAAGGCTGTTGTCGAGGAAGAAAAAGCCAAGACCGCACAACTTGCCGACTCGGCCAAGGAGGGTGGCAAAGAGGTTGACCCAGGCTTCGCTGCTGCACTGGAGAGACAGAAGTTGCGTCAGTTGCAAGCTGAGCAGCTAGCTTGTTCTATTGAGAATAAGGAAGCTTGCTTGATGTGTTCCGGTTAGAGAAACCATCAGAATGTATTAGCATGCTTCGTCTCCATTGTGTATACCTCTTGTACTTTTAGTTTCGCTTCGCGTTTAGCGTTTTGTCTGTCTCTACACGTGCTCTTCATGTATTTAGCTTCTCCGCATTGATTCGACATCGGAAATGACATGACATTGATTTCCACTGATTTATTCCTTGTTGATTGCTTGAACACCTGCGAGACCTCTTATGACATGTAATGCGAATAGTCCGAGATATATGAATGAGCCAGGTGTTGTAATTATTCCTGATCACCGATTCGTCGCGTGGTATTTTGCGATTGGCTTGCGAATCGGGACGGAGACTTCTCGCTGCCAGGAGGCGTCGAAAAAGAAGCTCGGACCGCAAGCGAGGTGCTCGTGTTACCACGGCTCCAGACACCAATAACCCCTTGCATCATGATCACATTCTCCAAACTCTACACTCGCTTGATTGGCTTTCATGCGTTTGTCTGAATGCGATGAAGCATTGTCAAATATTGATACCTTCGTCCGACTTCTGGAGACGACAGTGGATCAAAGTGACGATTCGACGGGCCGGACAAGAGGTGAGATGCGCATCTGTACCTGCATCTCCGACCGAATGTGAGAAAAACAATTTGAGCCACGCGACATTCAATCAGAGCCAGTACAAAAGTTGAAATCTCTGCTCGTCTTGCATAGATGTGTGTCTCAGATCTCTCTCTAATGGGAGGAAGTCCTGGGGGGCAGCGTAGATGCTCATTCGAAACTTTCAAGCATCAGGGTCAAGAAAGATGCGTGATGGTCGCGCTCGATTCGACTTCGCGTAGAGTGTAGCCTGGCAGCTTGCTTCGCGCTTAGTTGTATGCGAGGCTCGCTTGTTGTTCTCGGGTCTCTTCTTCTCCACGCCGAGCATGTGCCCAATTCACCCTATGTACCACTGCAATGTCTAATGTAAGGTTCGCTACACATCGGCACATCCGAATGCACATACGGCGACTCGGTATGTCTTGTGGCTGAAGAGGGGTGTGAGAACAGACAATGGATGATTATGCGTCTGATGGTTTGGTCTGGTTCAACCAAAGGGGCTAGATGAAAAGTTTTCAGCGGAAAGAGCATCTGAGAGAACGGGGAAAGGCGGTACAGAATTGAGAGAGCTTTTTTGTGGCTCATCTCTGCACGAGCTGCGTTGAAAAAAAGTCAGACCCTTCATGAAGAGAATGTCATCTCCGCCATTCAAACTTTGGCAGCATGGAGAGCAACGAGAAGAAGAAAGTGAGACCCATTCGAGTGCGGAAGAGATGCTGCCATTATTGCCAAAGCTGTCAAATGGAGCGGACTCCCAGCTCGGGCTGCGTCTGTCGGCGCCGAGTGCATTTTTTTGGTCATCCGCTTGAAACTCCGCTCTTCTTTCGGATCGTGCCTGCTTTTTATGTTGCCGTTCGACATTTCTTGCTCTGCTTCTTAGGTTGTGCCGCTGCGGTTCAGCTTCGGCTCATGGACCGAATGTTTGACATTGCTTGCTCCGGGTGAGAAGATACAAATGGTTGCCGAGCGAGCGAAGAAGAAAAGCAAAGTTGGACAGCGTCTTCATTTGTGACACGACCCACAAGCTGTGAGAAAGATCCACGCCTCAAAGGATGTTCGACAGCCGGTTGCTTGGAAGGCAATATGTGAACAACCGCTGCAAGTTCTAGCCACATCTGGATGCGGCTGCAGAGGCTACCTACAAGCCAATGAACGCCAATGCTGATTGCAAGGACCACGAGGCAAGATGGAAGCTGGCATACAACACGGGATACAGAAACCGCCACTTGTTGTCCCGTGGAGATCATCGCGTCTCTGCAGATCAAGCCCTGCATTGTGATTGAACGTTGGTGGCCTTGATCATCATAAGCGTGAAAGGGGCTTAGACAATCACACAACGAGCTGTGCAAAAAGAACGCCGAATGGGCGTCGATGAGCTGCCAGGTCCAATCACATCACAAGGCTATCCAAAGGGCTGGGAACGAGGCTCAGCGCGGCATTGATGAAAATGAGCACGCAACTAATTGATGCGGCACACGACGAGGCTGTTGTCGGTCTCCGGCTCCGTCGTCACATACACTTGATGCAGCACGATCTCGCAGCCAACTTGCATTCACTCTTCTTGCCATGAAATCTTAGTTGATAATTGGGAGAATATACGGTGAAAAATGGACAACCGAAGAAGCCACCTACGAGTGCGAATTGTGAATTCTGAACGACGGCTCTCACACCACTTTGGCAATTCACTCTCTGCTGCAAAGGCGTGTCAACTTTCCCATGACGGTCCAGCATGAACATCGGTCAAGCCGAAGACGACGACGCTGCTGCTACTGCTGCCCTTTCCTCCATCAAGGCAATGGACCTGCAGGTTCCGTGTCTCTGTTGCATCGAATCGGCAGCTTCCGAAAGCTTATCCAGACGCTTGTCACAGAGGCGAGATGCAGCCACAATACGATTGCGAATCTAGAAAAAAAGAGAAAGGGCACAAAAAGGGTCTGTGATACCTCACCTGCTTCTTTTTTGCTGCACATCGTTCACAAGCGAGGCAGCACAGAGCATTTGCCGTGTCCTTTCCTGCGCTTCTGTGTGTCTGTGTGTGTCTGTGTGTGTGTCTCACAGCTTTTTGTGAGCCGTGGCCCGCTCGCTCTCTTCTCCAAAAATCCTTCGGAAAACTGAAACCTTCTGTCTCGCGCTGCTCTTTCTCATGCCGCTCCTTGCTTGCTTCGCTCGACTCGAGCACTTCCGACCCTCGAGCATCCTCATCATCCCCCCTTCCTTCGGCATCCCTACGACTTGCGAACTCTCTCCTCTCTCTCTCTCCGGACCATCAGTCAGCCATCCATACCTTCCATCACCTCCTTCATCACGACAACCTCGACATCGGATTTGGACGCAGCCAACCGACCGCCCACCAAACACTTCATTCCGGCAACGCGCACTTGTTTGTACTTCCTGTTACCGGCATTGTCAAACAAAAAACACCGAGTTGTTCCCGGATCGCACACAATAGGCTCGGCTCAGTCTTGCGATTACAATCGGAAGTCATCCCAAGCGGATACCGAACACTTATAAGTTGGGCTGCAAACAGTTGAAGCTTGGACCTTCAATCGCAACGTATCCGACGCAACGGATCTCCCGCTCTGTTCCCGTTTAGGCTCAAACTGTCAAGCGACGATCACACGCACGGTCAGGCAAAGCATCGCCATAGCCACTTTCCCGCTTTGCTCCACGCTCTAGCGCCATTGTTCGCTCACGACCGAACCTTCTTGTCTGGTCTTCAGCCTCTTGCAGGCGCAGTCACCTTAACGCACCTCCGTCTTGCTTGGGCGAGTCGCGACTGAACTATCCGAAGCGCCAACGCTCTGCGCTATTGAAGTATCATCGGCTCCCGACAAAACCTCTGCCCGTATCTCGCTTAGTTGGTAGCCTATCCAAAATCGAAGCTCCGCTCCAAACCGATCGGAACGTCGACTTCGCCCTCGCCTTCGTCTACGTCCACTCCTACTCCCTACCCACCACCATCGTAGCTCCAGCACCATGGGTCTCTTCGATGTCGGCTCGCTCAGAGTCAAAAAGCTCTCCAACGCTCGAGATGCTGAAGCACAAGCGCTTCGACGCCAGAATGACGAAAGACTCGCTGCCAATCTTGGCATTTACACCGATTCACGACACGGCGCTTCAACTCGTTCGCTTTCCGCAAATCAAGCGCACGCATCGCATCACGCTGCAGCAACTCTCAACGCAAAGCGCAGCGTCTCTGGCATGACTCCAAGAGACGCAGCAAGGCAAACCAAGCTCGAGCGTATGATGGGTGCGGGGGTTCCTCAGATTCAAGTCGTCAGCCGTCAAGAGCGTCAACAACCTTCTGGATTCGTCGCCCAAGCCCAACCTTCGCTCGACTCGTATCACTCCCGCCACCAGCTTCACGCTTCTTCCGCACGCAGTCCAGGTATCACCAGGACCAAATCTGTCTCAGAAATGAGCGAGGCTCACTCGACTTACTCCAGGACCTTCTCTTCCGACATTTCCAACACTGTCGGTGGGGCTACTACATTCACAGAGATGTCTGAGGTGGACTGTCCGGTCTGCCTTGAGCCTCTCTCGCATCGTCTTGCTGGTGAGAAGCCTCATGTCGTTCCTGCGTGTGGTCACGCGCTTCACAACGCCTGTTTCACTGCCATCTATGGCCCACCCGAAGCTCTGCTGGCTGCACAGAACCCTGGCAGTCGTCTGCGTGGTGCTGGTTCCGCTTCAAGGAACAGCGTCGGCCCGCCCGGCATGTGCGGTGTCTGCCGCAAACCTATCGCTCTCGGTGAGGGCAATACCAGCAAGTCTCATAAGCTCGCAGGCATCAAGAACATCTCAAGTGACTCTCCCAAGCTTCGATCTACACTTTCCTTCGCTGATGATGATGAGGCACCGCAAGCACACACCGACGATCCGCTCGACCAGCCTCAAGCCGGACTGAAAGGCAGGAACATCATCAGCTCTGCTGCTTCGTTCTCCTCCTCCTCCTCCTCCAACAGCCACACGCTGCCTACTGTGCGAGCGAAACCCGAGTTCCCCACCATCTATTGCAAGCCCAACGGCAAGCAACCTGGCAAACTCAACGTCGTTTCTGGGCTTTCCATTGAGGTGCCTAGCCGTCGCTCACCCAACGAGATCCGCGAACATGCGCTTGATACCATCTCGGACGAGTATGCCGAAGAGGACAGTGCCAATGGTGTCCGAGAGGACGATGACTCCTACTCGGATGATCTCAAACGTAGCGGATCCGGCTGGGAAGCTAACGGTGTCGAAGGCGTCGGCGGAATCGACCGCAGCCGAAGTCCTATGCCTGAGGCTCGTGTGGGCTTCACTGAACAGGGCGACAAGCAGAATGTCATGGCTCGCATTGACTCGCCGGACGAGCCGGGCTTCTCCTATGGTGCTACGCCCGCTGGTCTCCCCGCTGTTGACCCTACGCGAGCTATCCTGGATGACCTTCAGCAGCGTGTGGCCGACTGGAAGGGTCACTCGATCGAACACTTTGGTCCACTCGTTTTGCACGACTTGCTCAACATTCGCCAGGATTCTGTCATCCGCGAGTTCCATGTCTATCTCTTCCAGGAGGCGTTGCTTTGTGTCACGGAAGAGCGACGCAAGGGCTTGGGAAGATTCATTCCCAACGGTGCCGGAGCTAACGGTACTGCGGCTGTTACCGAGGCAGAGACAGGCAAACCTGCGCTCAAGCTCAAGGGTCGTATCTATCTGCGCCATATTCGAAGGGTGCTCGATTCATCGGTTGCCGGCGAGCACAGTCTCAGCATCACCATGGATGACGAGAACCTGGATCAGTTCGTACTGTGCTTCCGTGAGACGGGTACCATGGGAGTTTGGCGAGCGAGGTTGAAGGAGCTTACTGAGGATGTCGGAAGTGCTTCGCCTGCTGTCCCTTCTGCCGAGGCTCCTGCAGCTTCTGAGTCGCTTGAGCAGCAAAAGGCAGCAGCAGCGGCCGCTGCAGCTGCTGCTACGACGAACGGTTTTTCCGTTACGGGCTTGAGTCCCAACAGACCTTCTGCCACGCAGCAGCAGCCCGTCATCAGCGGTTCTGCTTCCGTTCTCAGCGGCAAGTCCGGCTCTCAGCAAGGAACCAACTTGCAGTCACGCAACAGCCGTCGACTCTCCGCTGTCTCCTCAGGCTACCACAGCAACCATGGCAACAGTTCTCGCCGCGTCTCGGCTTCAAGCGACACTGTGCCTTCCTACCAGCAATGGTCTAGCTCTGGCGGTTTGGATCCTCGGGTACCTCCGCCCAGCATGCTCCCTCACACACCCATCGACTTGGTGCTTATGATCTCCGTCCCCTCTGTGCTACCCGAACACATCTCTGGCTCCATTAGCTCTTCGAACGCACTCAAGTTGCGTCTCATTCGATCATCGCTCGACTTTATCATCCACAGTCTTGGCCCTAATGACCGCATCTCGCTTGTCGCTTTCACCGTCGGCATTGATGGAGAGGTCAAGCGCACTGGATTGCTCAATCCTCATCGCGATGCTAGTCGTCTACTCCTCGAAGAGTTCGTGCAGAACATCGGCCGTCCTTGGGACAGTCAGGATTCTGATCCGTTCAGTGTGGATCTTAGCAAGCTTGGTGGATCCAGCGAACGTATTGACTCTGTCACTGCGGTCAACGTTGGTCTGGACGTCGTTTTGGGTAGGAAGGCGAAGAACCCGGTGACGAGTATGATGCTGGTCAATGACACTTCGGATGGACCAAAGCGCAATCAGATGGATCTCGTCATGGCTCGTGCTGAAGCCGCCAACGTGGCAATTCACTGCTTCGGATATGGCAAGACACATGATCCATCTTCGTTGTGGTTGATCTCGAACCATACCCGAGGCTCATATACGTTTGTAAGGGAATGGTATCAACTGCGAGAGTGTTTGGCAGGCTGCCTGGGATCAATGATGTCGGTCGCGTTGACAGATGTCAAGGTTCACATTGGAGTGCCACAGGACAATTGTTTCCGCATTCGAAAGATTGCTGGGTTGCCTGGCGCGATCATCTCGAGCTCGGGTAAGGATGTGGACATTGATATTGGAGAAATCAAGTTTGGAGAGGCGAAGGATCTGCTGGTCGAGTTGGAGCTTGACTTGGTTACCTTGCTGCCGACGCTGTTGGAGATCAGGAGAGACAGTAAGAGTATTGGACCAGGACCGATTGAGCAGGGGAGTGCTACGGATGACTTTATGCAGAGGATGGGGATTCAGGATCTCAGTTTGGCTGATTCGGATGGAGGCGAGGGCTTCCTAGAGCAGATGGTGGAAGAGATCGGCGTATTCGAGGCTGATGTCAGTTTCAAAGATCCTGCCACGGGAATGATCACTTCGAGGTTGCCAAACCCGGGGATCTTGACGCTGGAGATTGACACTCATTCCGCCGATCCATTAACCAACGGCCCGCCTGGTTTGGCGGCTGTGGTGGCAGAACCTACTGTCACTCGTCGACGACTTGAGGTGTTGGTGTCAGAGATGATCACTCGCTCACTCCTTCTCATCTCGAGAAAGAACTACAGCCAAGCACACAAAGTCATCACTGAAACCCGTCGGATCATTGACACTGTCGTCCAAGCTCTTAACGGACCCAACTCTTCCACCACCAACAAGCGCAAGTCGATGGTCGTTCACCGTTCCAACACTCGCCGTGTTCGTGAAGCTGCTAATCAACGAACCGTCGCTTCACTTATGTCGATGATGTCCGATCTAGACTCGCTCAGCGAAGGGTTGGAGCACCAACACAGATCGAGCTTTGACAGGGACGGAAGGAACTTTGGAGCTCAACAAGCTATGATCTTGCGAGATCAGAAGGCTTGGACGACAAGGAGTGATACAGAACACCTGTACTTCAGAGATGATAATGCTGCTGCGTTTACGGCTTGGAGTGCTTCGTTTGCTTCCATGCGTTGAAAGAGGAAGAAGATATACCCGATTTGGTTCCATATGTTTGCCCCGATGCATTTCGATAAGATTGCATTCACACTTTCGTTTACTTTCTGGTCTCATTGTCACTTTGATTGTTCCTGGCTTTTTGAAATATCGATCATTGTCTTCAGCACTCTGACAGTAACTGGTTGTGCTGATTGTTGTTGATGCAGCCAAGATGGCAAGAGGTGTGAGCAATGAGAGACAGTGAGATGCTTGGCTCGGCAAGAAAAACAAAAAAAAGTTCGGCAGTCCTGTCAATGACGGTTGTTGCGATACCCGAGTACCGATGGACAAAGCTGCAGCCATTCTAGAACCTTATCCTTTCGATGGCTGCTGTCAGCTTGAAACGATCCTTCACGCTGTAACGGTGTGAAGTGCTTGGCTGGTGGACTAAGCGTGTGAGAGAGAGTGGGTAAAGGGTGTAGGCTTGTGATCAAGTGCCAAGATCAAAAGCCAAGCGCTGGGTGGGCGTTCACAGGGTTTGTGGTTGAGTTATTTTTGCTTCGAATCCTCCACACTCTTTTAGCACGAGCCCGGGTTGATGCTTGGCTTGCATGAGATATTTCGCCTCACCTCTTCTTGGGACAGTCAGAATTGATTATACATGTGCGAGACACAAGACATGGACCGTAGACCCTTGGCGCATCAACCTGCTTGGCATCAAAGGACAGTATCAAGGTGTGTGAGTTAGAGATGATGGGAATGGACCGGCGGGAAAGCAAAGCCAAGTGCTGCTTTTTCGTTTCATGCTACTCAAGCGAACTGTTTAGCTCGCTCTTGGTTCTTCGGCTGTTATGTTGATGACGATACTCGGAGTCTTGTCACTGCTTTGCATTGCATTCTCAAGAATGTATGCTAAGGCTCCATGCGAGCGGGTGAACAAAATCTCGGAAGGAGAAGCAGGTGTGCGGTCGTACCGCCTAAGAGCGTTGTCTGACATGTGCTTAGGTTCAAGACCCTCTTTTCAGCTGAATGATACAGTCGTGATCAACAGTACGGCTTTTGCAACCCTCTCTCTCAGCCTTAATCTGGAAAGAGGATGAAAGCGGAGTTTTGACCGGCTTAAACCCTGAAAGCAGCTGCTTGGTTGGGATGTTTCAGCATTTCCCACAAGTCATCGAAAGGGTTATGCTTGTGTAGCTGTGAGGGAGAGAGATAGAGTGAAGGTGTTGCTGCCAAGCATGGTTCTCACCGCGAGTGCCAAGAGAGTGTTGAGCATTCGAACAGAGAGCTTGGAGGACGCCAAGAAGCTTGGGAGGCACTTGAGGACGGGTTTGCCAAGTCGGACCCACGACAACTGAACATTTTGTGTGTGCTGCTGTGCTGTTGATGTGCTGCCTCGGGATGGAACTTGAATTTCTTAGCATTTTTTTTTGCTTTTTGACAGGCTGAGAAGCAGCGCAGCGATGTCAAAAAAAAAATCTACGAAATGCCAAGAAAATCAAAATTGCCTTGGCTCGTCACCGATGCTGCGCAGAAGATCCCTCTCATACGTTGCCTTGAGCACTGCTGTTCAGTGGATGTAGAAGTGTGTTGGTTGTATGCCGCTGCCGCTGCCAAGGGTATGCAACTATGGCTGCTGGTGTTACACTGCCAAGCGATGCTTTGGTCTCTGTGGCATGAATGCGTGATGTCTTCCTGCTCTGCCGTTCGCTGTGCGTTGTGCGTTCCCGAATCCGAATCGTTGTTCTATGAGGTCCTGAAAGATATATACACCTCATCTCCCTTGTAGCTCGACTTCTGATGATCTCGCCCACACATCTTCTATCATAGACCCGTACCTACACCTTGTTCTCTTCCAATACATTATCAAACCCCTTATTCACCAGCGTATCGCTAGCGAGCGCGAACAGAAAAGCAACAATGCCACTTCTTGCAACACGCAAATCCTCTCCAGAAGCTTCGTCTTCTCGTGAAACCTTCCGCACCTCATCACGCACCACCGCTTCTTCATCTTCGTCTTCGTCATCATACCATCGCTCTAGCACATCCTCGCACAAAGCAGCAGAGCTACGAGCACGCTACGAAATGGCACAAGCTATCCAGAAACCTTGGCCTTTGCATTTGCTCGAGAATGGGGTCAAGCCTGCCCCGACTCCTTCTTCCTCCTCTACCACCACCACTGCACCTCTCACTTCGAGTGGAAGAAGCACCCGTTCGTCAACATCTACTCGGCAGACCTCGTCAACGAGACGAGAGTCGGCTACGGAAGCGGAGTCAAGATCAAACAAGAAAAAGCGAAACTCTTCAACATCACTAGAGAAGCTTTCGCTTTCTCCAACACTAAGCAATTGGATTAGAAGAGCTAGTAAAGATAGTGACAAGAGTTCAAGTGGGAGTGAAGGTAGTAGTCCCACGAGTGTCAGTCCAATGAGCTCGCCCAAGGATCTTTGATAGTGGAGACGAGAAGTTAGTTTGAACATACCCAATTAGATACCCTCGCCTGTTTCAATGACGGCACAGGCGATACTTTGCATTTCTCTGTCATGGTCGCAATAATAATCTCTACGTTGTATTGCTGCTGCATGTGTGTCCTAGCGTGCGATCAGATGGAAGACGAGGCACAGCTGGGCAGCAGGGCGATGAACATCGTATTGCTGTTAGATGTGTGTTTGAATGTGTGATGAGATGGGAGATGAGGAACAGTTGAGCAGCATGACCACGGGTTTCGTCGCCGCAGTGATGCTTCTCTTCTTGGCCCTCCACGTTCAAAGCTCCCACTTTCATTCTTCGCGGAAGTTCATCTACCGGGAGTCGACGGTGGGCCGTACACTTCCCGTAAATGAAGATGCTGCTCTTGTTATTCTCAGTGGGGGCTAGTACTTGGATGATGTGACGACCATGTTGTTACCGTGACCAGGATGTCACAGTATTGAAGGGTGACGTACGCCTCCAGCTGTCCTGACTTGACAGTTGTCAACGTGATTGAGAAAGACGACAACATCGCCATGTTCTGTCTTCAGCCATCGCTGACCTGGTCCTTTGGGGTCATGCTCATAGGTCAATGCTTCAACAAGGGTGCTCGTGAGGAGGGGTGGGTTGTGGCATCGTACGGCTGTTGCTTGCAGACACTGTCGATAAGGCCCACTTCGAACTGTCTCAATGCTAGTTTGCGAGAGTAACATGGACTTTGCCAGGGCTATGGTGGGCATAGCAGAGTGACACTGACAACATCAGCTTGGTGGAAGACATAGCAAAAAGGCATAAGTAGGCACCGATCGAGCTGGCACTCTCCCTCGTCATCTATCGACGTCTTCAGGACAGCTATTTCCCTGACTGCACCCTTAGAACACTGTCAGCCCCGCTCCTACTTGAAGGCGCTGTCAAGCATGCGATTCGGCTATCGATTGATGATGAACGTAGCCTTCGTTCTGGCGGTCATCCTGACCTTCGCTCAAGCTGCGGTCTCACCTATCACGGCTGGTCAGGTTATCAGACGAGACGGTCCGACAACGACATTCGAAAACATCCAAGCCCGTGAATACCAGCCTGCTCAGCCGTCTCAAATTGATCCGAACACTCTTAGATCTCGTTTCGAAGAGAACTTCTTCCATAATGATATGCCGATTTTCCACGTCAATAATGGTCACGAGAGTATTTCTAAGACTAACCTTGACCTTGCGATCGCTCACTTCGGCGGTTTTCACGTCACAAACGGTGAGAATGGTAAAGGTCTCACCGCGTTGCAGCTCATGGGTCAACAACCGTCGCTTTACGACAATAATGGTCTGACTGAGGTTAGGCACAGGTTACGGCAAAATGTCGAACAGTTTGGTCGTGCTGCTGCCACCGTTGCGCATGGCATCAAGGTGGACCCTGCTCCTGCCCCATCTGGTCGACTGCCCTTCCGAAGAAGTACGAAGCCTAAATGGAACAGGGTGTGGGCTGCAAGACCAGAGCAGCTCGATGATAACCCGGATCGATTCCATGAGCAGCTGCGAGGTCTCAGGAACAAGCTTAGTAGCCAACGCTTTTTGAGATTTCAGGATAGTAGAGATGGTCTTTGGAATCTTGGCGTTCGCGCTCTGGACGATGGAAAGCTTGAGGCAGCTTGGTACAACGGGGTCACTGGACAGCTGTGGAAGATCAAATGAAGCTTTGTCCGGAAGATGATCTGCTCCTGCCATAGGCTCAAAAGTCACTCGACTGATTCATTCACAACTACTCCTTCGATAGTATCAAGACGACTTTCCAAAGGTATCAAGAAGCTTTCACCGATGTGCTCTGCTTCTAGATCACCTTCCTTCCTCATCTCGTCGACTGCCAACGGGCTCAATAGCCAATGTGATATTAAACTTGATTGCCAATTTTGAATGTGCTTGGTGCAGTCAAGCGTGTGAAGTGTTCACAACATAGGTGTTCGTGGGACTATTGAGGCTGGCTACTGCGTCCCACCTTTCATGTGTCTGTTGAAGGTCGCTTGTGTCGACTTGTGTACGCGCACAATACTGTAGGTTTGGCTTGCTCAGAAGCCGAGTGCCGTGCTGTGACAATGTGGGACGGGAAGACATCTGCAGCTGTTGCAGACGAAAATTGATCTTGGCTCCACAGACCTCATTACGATGTTGAGGTTGCAACACAGACGCTCGAAGCCCTTTGACGAGCAGAAGCACGAGCAAGCATTCGACGAATCAATCACTTGCATAAATTGCTCCGGCCTCAAGAAGCAACACAGCTCTCCAACATTCTGCTTCATCCACCTACAGCATGCATTCTTGCTGTCTAGCTACCATGAGGCTCGTTCTCATCATGTTGGGTGTTGTAGCCTCAGCACAAGCCGCTGTTACGCCAGGCTCAGTCGGTAAGACTGATTCTGGCAACTTCATCCCGCGACTTGTCAGAAGAGACGATCACATTCACTACAGCACGATCTCGAATTCTCTATATTCACCATCTCCAGTTCCCCCAGTGGATCTGGACACCTTGAGATCGCAATTCCGAGACAGTCACTTCCTCCACAACTTTGCTCGAACTGGTAATGACTTACCAATCATCATCTTCGAACACGCTCATGGTGAGGTCGTTCCGAGATCGAAGCTAGATCTTGCGGTCGCTAGTTTCGGCGGTTTCCATGCAGTCAGCGATTTGATGAAGACAGGCATGACTGTTGTGAAAGAGCCGAGTGGATATGTGTCAGTAGAGCATACTTACAGACCAATGCAGTTCATCAACCATGTCGAGAAGTTCGGTCGAGCTGCTGCTGTAGTTGCGAATCGCTTCAGAGCAATTCCTGCTCCATCCCCGCCTTCTACCTCGTTTTGGACTCGACCTTTCAGAAAGAGCACAAAGCCTTCATGGGATAGAGTGCGGAACGCAAGACCAGAACAAATCGACGACAACAACTATCAAGAGCAGGTGCGAGGTTTACAAGAGAAACTTGATCGGCAACGCTTCTTGAGGTTTCAAGATCGACAGGACGGCCTCTGGAACCTCCTCGTTCGTGCTTTGGACGATGGGAAGATTGAGTTAGCGAAGCTCGATCAGGTCACCGGAAAGTTAACGCAACTACACCGATGGTGAAGCTAAGTGTATGCAGATAGAGATGCCCCTGCCCTTGTTTCATGATTATATGGATCCACCAGTCAAGCTTTCTTGCTTGTTTTTGCTGGAGGAGCTGTGTTCTCGTGAAATAATCATCCTCGCTCCTGACCTTTTAAGTGACCTCAGAGCAAGGATCGATCATGTCCCTTCCTAATGATGCCGTAGATCATGGTAGCTGTGCCAAGATGAGGCAGGTGGGAATTAGAATGTGAAGGAATGGCAAGATGTGGGAGGTATCATGGAGAAATCATTGTTGAGGACGTGAGATCAGCACTAATCTCCCACATACAGTATGCCGTTCCTAGCATTGGTGGTTCGTGTCGTAATGCGTGGCTACGCCTTTATCATACCCACAACACAGCGTGCTTTCTGAGTCGCCACTGAAAGTGGGTTCTTGAACACATCCTGCTCACGCTGGCATCACACTAGTGCAAACAGCAACATACAGCATCCTCAGGCGAGATTCGTGCTGTCGTGGGCGCATGGTAGGTGGGACCATTCATTCATTACACAAAAAGATTGTTCTTGACCGACTCAACAAACTTTTTCGCTGCGAGCGAGAAAGGGGGCTTGTCAAGCATGACCATGAAGCATAAGTACGAGCCGGTAGCGGAGCCCCCTTGCCAATTATTCCGCATCCACGTCAAACCCTTCTTACCTCTCTTTGCTCCGGAAGCAACCTCAACTATGCTCTCTCGGTATCAAGCTACCATGAAGCTGGTCTTCGTTTGTCTGGCCTTGGTGGCCTTGGCTAGAGCTGCTGTCCTGCCACGCTCTGTTGAGCCCAGCAAGCCTGATACTCAGCTTGTGCGTCGAGTGTATATCAGGCAGACTTATAATGACATCGTCAATGGCCGATTCATAACGATTCCTGGTGGCTCACGACCTTCGGAAGAAGGACGTACCCGTAACTCAATCTACAAAGACATCACATTTGTCGATGGCAAGCCCGTCTTCCTCTTTAAGCACGCGGACAGATACAAAAAGGGTACACTTCCCATGAACACAGCTCTTGTCGATTATGGTGGCTTCCACGCTCACCTTACGGGCACTGATCAAGCTGTTACTGTTTTGCATGAAGGCGAGGGAGCTGCACGAGTGGTACCCGCAACACGTGGAGTCATCAACGGAGCTCAGAACGTGTGGCTGACCGAGCAAAATTTCGGAAAGAATGCTGCCATTGTTACACATGGCTTGCCGGTGGAAAAGAAGAAACCAGGCCTATTTGGAGGAGGACCATCGTCTTCGTCGTGGATGGCGAGCAAGTGGAAGAAGGTTTGGAACTCGGATCCTGTGCATGCCGGAGATAACGAAGGGGTGTATGAGCGTTTCAGGCAGCAACTCAATGCTAAGCGTTACATCAAGTTCTATTCTCCCAGCCATGACAGACAGCTTGGACTTCTGGCTTTGCCCGACGGACAGATCGTTTCTGAGATCAGAGATCTCGGCGCTAGGCTGCCCCACTTTTGAAAGGTCTTCTTCGTCATTTTCAATATTGCTTCTCCGATGGGCCACATCAACTTCGCAATGCTGTCTGTGTTCAGGCCATCGACGTTCTCGCACTCGCCGCGGTGTGGGTTTCGGACCACGCCGTCCCCCTCGTCATTTTGTTCAGTATTGATTCGGTGTCCTTATGATATCATCATGCAATCACATGCTTTCCTTCGTCTCTCTGAATTGTGCTCATGCTGACTTCATCGCTTCTGAGGGCAAGGTCGAGAAGCATCGCGAATCGGGCTCAGCCTGTTGAACTGGCTGTCTCTGTATATGTGTGGTAAAGATTGGCTAGCTGGCTAATTTACATGTGAGATGATGCGATGCAATGACATCTACCGAAGATTGGTCTGATCGGCGACGGGCTGATCACCGTCAAGGGAATGCAATGAGACCTTCGACGTCGGTGAGCCCTTCTTTTGGTTTGCCCATTTGACATGGGGACAATGTGATGATGGATATAGGTGGAATGCGTGGCGATGCTGCTGTGCGCGATGTGTTGGCGGTTTTTAGACATCTATTGGTCCTCGAGGGCAAGCTCAAGGTCAGCACCGTAGAGCTTGGAGTTGAAGAAGCCAGGGTCGAACCAGTTTACACGAACGTAACCGTCCTCACCACCAGAAGCGTATGCAGTACCAGCAGGGTGAATAGCAATGGTGTTGATAGGACCGAAGTGACCGGGGAGACGGGCACACTCCTCTTCGAAGACCTTGTGCCAGAAACGAGTTTCGAATCGACCCTGTCGTGCTGAAGTTGTTGTGACATTCATGGCATCCTGACCACCACCGACGATGACGAAAGGCTTAGTTGGGTGAATGGAGGCACTGTTCAAGGGTGTCTCGGTAGCATATGTCTTGATGACTTGCAAAGTCTTGGAGTCGATGAGCTTGGAGGTCTTGTCTCTGGAGGAGGTGACAAAGTATGTGCGGTCGGCGCTCATCTGCAAGTCGGAGATCATCTCTCCAGGGTGTGCGTCGGTAGATTGCTCCTCAAGCTCGGCATCGATACCGCTCTCGGGCTCCTTCTCGTCGTGGTAGTAGAGTGCGACCTTGCCGTTCTCGTGACCGGTGACAATGTACTGGTCGCAAGGGGCGAAAGCAGCGACAACAGCCTTGGGGCCGGAGAAGGTGATAGTGCGGATAGGTTCGGGGTTCTGTTGTGTCCAGCTGGAAGGATCACGGTTGATGCGGAAGACACGAAGAGATCCACGGTAACCCATACGAGCTTCAGTGACGACGAGGACTTGGGTGCAGTCTTCAGAGAAGGCGACACGCTTAGCAGCGGTGGTGAACTCCCAGACGAAAAGACACTTGCCGGTTGCTACCTCCCAAAGACGCATCTGGTTGTCGGCGGAACCGGAAACAAGAAGTGTTGATGTGGCTGATGTTGGGGTATGCATTGGTTGAAAGGAGATGCAGATACGAATGAGATGACGGTTGTGATGCGATGCAGTTCGATACGGTGGGAGAAGATGCGGTGGTCGTGGTTGTAGTCGAGGTTGATGCGGGGTCGAAGACGTTCACAATAAAGTGATGATCGTTTTTGCCGTAGCGAGAGATGTTTGGAAGAGAAAGAGACAGTCAGTAAAAGGAGAAAAGATGGAGTGAAGCTTGCATGTATTAGAAACTTACAGTCAACGTCGACGGTCCAGACGGTACCGTTGTGTCCTTCGTAAGTTCCGAGACGCTCGCCATTGTGCGAAAACCAAGCGTTGATGACGGGGTCCTTTGCGACGGAGAAGAGCAAGTCACCTTCACGGTTGAACTTGACCTGGGTGAGCGAACGCTCGTGACCGGAGAGGAGAATGGGCCGCTATTGATTCGTAGAAGAGGATCAGACGCATGGTTTGAGGCAATTGCGAGACGTTGAATGAGAGAGAGATGGTCAGAGTTGCTGCTATGTGACTTGTCGAGATGCTGCTTCGTGCTGTCGTGGCTGATACGTACCATGATGAGATGTCTGCGGTGGATCAAAGATGGTGGAGGAGAGCTTGAAGGTGTTCGATACCAAATCGCGACAACGACGAACAGAAGATCTCGAAAAGATTCTCAGACAGAGGCGCGCTGCCTGGCTGAGTCTGCGGAAGCGTGTGTGTGTGTGTGCTGTTCTTCTTCTCGCAAAAGTGTCAAGAAGAAAGGGTTTTCTTTTGTAGCCAGCCTTGAGCTTCGTTTGTAGTCGAGAAGCATGGGGTTTGTATTTTCAACCCTCCAAACAGCTACAAAAGTGAAGGACAGCTTTCAAAATTTTCTAATTCAAATACAAAGGGTCATGCAGTCTTGAAATGCCTGTGTCGTGTTCGAACACAACCTGGTTTTGCGGGTGTGGTTCTCGACATCATAGCGAATGACCACGATAGCTACCTCGCCAGCATTGATTATTAACCATGAGCGAGGAGACCGTAGAAGGCGAGGCTGGGCATCTCCGCTGTAGGCAAGAAAGAAGAAAGAGAACGAGCTTCGACAACGTCCAGAAGAGACACTGGTGCTCGATCGGATACAGATCGGGAGAGAGATCGGGTTTAAACCAGTTGCGATGACATCCAAGTCCTTTGCGTGCCTTGTTCTTGGGCAATCTTCTCTACTAACTTATGACCAGATCGACAGGAATACCTTCACTCTACTTGAAATAGCACTGGCCTGGCGAAGCCGACAGGAAAGCAAGCGCTTGCAGGAAGGAGAAGCCGGATCGATATGCAAGAGCAACGGCCGTGCTGTCGAGATCTGCGCTCCACGGCTTCGGGTCGCTTGTTGTCTCTTTTGGGACTGCTACCCAAGCTTGGCTTAGCCTCGTCTCGCTTTCTGCCTCGCTTCCAACTCAATCGCTAATTTACGCCCTCGCCGCTACTGATCTTTCATGATCTGACCTGATCTTTCCCTTCCTAGACCGCACAGTTCTCATGGAGATCAGACATCAAGCTCTTCTGGCACAGAGCTCATCTAGAAAGTTGCTATCAATCGGATGTGCCGCTCTTCATGTGTCGCAATCCTAGTTGAAGGCAGTCACGCAGACCTGCAAAGAGACAAAGGGAACCACGGAAATTCGTTGGCTGGCTGCTGGAAATCCCAATTTTGTTAGCCTGGTCGCGTGGTTTCCAAAATTGTCAGCACAGGAGCAGTCTCTCTGCAGAGTGTGATTTTGAAAGGCCGGGGCTCACCAAGAGAGTCTTTCTCTCTCTGTCTGTCTTCTGAACCAATCCAAAGACTGGGACGCCACTCTCTCTCTCTCTCCAGAGAAAGTCGAGTCTCCGTCTAGACTTTGGATCCACAGATCACACACCGACACGCACACACTGACGCGATGCTGCACGGCTGAGTCGCTTTCGAAGCGATGAAAGATAGAAACCAGAAAACACACACAAAATTCAGACTGCACACCGCGACATCGCACACATCACACAGCACAACAACAGCAGAAGAGAGCAGCAGCAGCAGAATGCGGTTTCAAGTCCGATGAATCTCCATCCGCTTGTTCCAGCTGTGTGTGTGTGGTGTGTGTGAGCGTCGTCGACACTCGCTTCGCTCTCTCAGCTCTCTTAGCCAGCCGGCCGGCCTTCGCCTGTCTCCACTGCACTAATCGCATCCGCACAGTCGCAGTCACTGATTCCGCCATCTTTGATCTTGTTGATCTGCTCTTCCTTTCAACTGATCATCGTCCTTCACCATCACATCCGTCCTCATCCTAACGTCGACGCTTCCTTTGGGTTTCTCGATATCCTCCTTCTCACGATCTGTTGCTGGTCTTCCGCATCGCCCGTCTTCGTATTGATTCGGCCCCACTCGCGCACGGTTCCAATCTAACGACATTTCCGCATCCATTGTTCGAGCAGTCAGGTCGCCATTCGAAAGGACACTATACGATCCATCTCAGCTCGTACATTTACTGATTACGCACAGTCCAGCTTTCAAAGGCATTCATCGTCGAATCGATATCATCCTGCCATCTCACCGTTTCTCCTTCCCTTTGACCACCTCATCCCTCAATTAGTCTTTTCGCAGTCTGTTTCGAACAGTGCGATCTAGACAACCCTTAAACTCAGCACAATGGGTCAGACACTATCCGAGCCCGTCACCGAGAAGACCACCGGTTCCGGCGGCAATGATTCCGTCCTCTATGCAATTTCCGAGATGCAAGGTTGGCGAATCAGCATGGAAGATTCTCATGCCACCATCCTCGACATCAAGAATGCTGCTGATGCAATCGTTGGTAACTTCTTCGGTGTTTATGACGGTCATGGAGGTTCCTCTGTTGCACAATACTGCGGTCGTGGATTGCACAATACTCTGATTGGCGAAGAGAAATTCAGGCAAGGTGAATACCAAGGCGCGCTAGAGAAAGCCTTCTTGGACGTCGATGAAGAACTCAAGAAAGATCCAAACTACACCAACGACCCTTCAGGGTGTACTGCGGTCACTGCTTTCATCCAAACAGTCGAAAATGACTCGAAGCGCGTCCAAAAGATCTACTGCGCCAATGCCGGTGATTCTCGTTGTGTTCTCTCGTGTGGTGGAGAATCGATCGACATGAGCACCGACCACAAGCCCACTTTGGATTCCGAACGCGAACGTATCGAAGGCGCCGGTGGTTACGTCAGTTGGGGTCGTGTCAACGGCAACCTTGCCCTTAGTCGAGCTATCGGTGATTTCGAGTTCAAGAGGACGTTCGAACTTCCAGTAGAGAAGCAGATTGTCACTGCTTTCCCCGAGGTTAGCACTAGGCAGGTGGATGACGAGGACGAGTTCTTGGTTTTAGCTTGCGATGGTATCTGGGACTGTCTCAGCAGCGAGCAAGTTGTCGACATTGTTCGTAGATCCGTTGCCAACGGCAAGGAGCTCAAAGATATCTGTGAAGATCTCATGGACCGATGCTTAGCACCGGACTCGGACACTGGCGGTATCGGATGCGATAACATGACGGTCTGTGTCGTTGCGCTTCTCAATGGCCGATCCAAGGAGGAATGGTACAGCTGGATCAAGGAAAGAATCGAGGTTCCAAGGAATGGTCGCACCACGCCAAAGGAGGTCGAGCCCATCTTCAAGTCAACGCAACCAGCCTCGCGAGGTCAACAAGACGGTATGGATGGCACTGTTAGCATTCAGTCGCTCTTATCTGGAGGTTTGCGCGGCGGCGATGACGACGACGAGTCAGGAGGCCAGCTTCGATTGCCCGGTGGATTGGCAGGTGCGCTAAGCGGTGCTGGTATCGTCTTCCGACCCGGTGGACGATCGGATGAGGGTGAAGTGGTCTACGAAGCACACGTTGTTGACGAGGACGACAGCGGAGATGATAAGTCGGATGCCTCTGCTGACGGCGAGTCAAATGCCAAAACATCCACCACCGATGCAAGTGCGGCGCAAGAGCCAAAGATTGTCGAGTCTCCCCGCATGGACGCCAAGGCGGCGAGCTCAGCAGAAAAGTCAGACGAGATGGAGGTGGACAGCGAGACGAACAAGGCCACATAAGATGACGAAGCCGTCGGCTTGGCCCATCCGAAACGAAGAAAGCAAAAAGACACTTGACGTCTCGACGAATGGCATAGCTTCCCTTCACTTTCTCTGCCCCTCTGCCCCCAATTCCGTATTAGCTTCGACACAAACACTCACTCAATCCATATGATTCGGTCAGACTCGCGAACACATTTTAGCATCCCCCTCAACGTTCAACATACTTGTACAACCCCCCTTTTCTCTGCGCGGGTCCTGACATTGTAGACAATACGATACCAGCTTTGCCATATGCACGAGACGTCCGCGGAAATAACAGCACAATGATTGCGATACCATGCAAGAATGCAGTGATGAGAGGACAGCTTTGACTTGGGAGACCGAAATGAGACGTTGACGAGCGATCGATCAATGCATCGGACAACATGACCGTCTTCACGTTGCAAGATATACATAAGTACGATCTCCGATTCGTGGGCTTCAAGCTGAGTATGCCGGTCGCCAGGCGAAAGTGAGAGACTCGATGCGTGGGTTAGTCAACCCCAAGTAAGGTTGAGCGGTGGTCGTGTCTGTTCCAGACTTCGGGTAAAGTAACGCGGAGGCTGCATGAAAAATTGACCGAGACGCAACACGCATGTCCACTTCTTGGCTCCGCTCTTGCGCTCCAGACCCTGACGACTTGATTGACTGTGTGTGTTGTGTAACTTTGACCGCGGATGTCAACCCCTGACTGTATGCATCTGCTGTCACTCTCTTCAACCCACCTCATCGATCCCCGCATCAGATGAGTTCGCTACTTGACTCGGCTTCGTCTCTGTGAGACGTCCTACGCTCGCACTACCACCACCATAGAAGATGCAAGATCATTGCTTTGCTCCCTAGGACTCAAAATCGACCACAGCAACCTGACCGAGCCACTTGCGACCGCCGGTCACGATGGGTTTCAACTATGGCTATCTCAGCCACAGCAATCCTTTGGCCTTCGACCCGGACAACTACGTCCTCATGACCAACGGCTTTGGTCTCTTTCTCACTCAAGTCACCATTATCATCGTACTATGTCAGCTACTCGGCAAACTATTCAAGCTGATCGGCCAGCCAGCCGTCGTCGGCGAGCTCTTAGCTGGAATTCTTCTTGGTCCGACAGCATTTGGCAATATCCCTGGCTTCACGCAGACTATTGTACCCACCGAAGCGCTCGGGTTGCTGAAACTTATGGCGACAATCGGTCTTTCCTTCTTCCTCTTTCTCATCGGTCTCGAAACTGATACCGAGCTCATGGCGAGGTACTGGAAGAAGGTGGTGCTCATCACGCTACCTGGTATGGCGATTCCATTTGGCATTGCAGTAGGAATCTCCAGACTCATTTGGCAACTCGAGACGGATCAAACTGTCAACTTCACTACCTTCTTTCTCTTTGTGGGCACAGTGATGGCAGTTACTTCGCTCTCGGTTCTGTCAAGGATCATGGCCGAGATGAACATCTTGAGCACCAGGTTGGGTTGTATCACCATCGCTGCAGGTGTATGTAATGATCTTATCGGATACGTTCTACTCGCGCTCGGATCTGCATTAGGAACAGGTGGCAAGCAGATCAACGCGTTGTATCAACTGCTCGCAGCGGCTGGATACATCGCCATTCTTTGGTTCATCTTCAGGCCGTTGATGAATCGTCTCATCGTTCGAAGTGGATTCGATATGACGACAGGCGCAGAGGATCGTGTGCCAGAGCACCTTCTCGTCATCGCTCTTCTCGGCGCCTTGATCAGTGCTTTCTTCACAGATGCAGTGGGCGTGCACCCTATTGTTGGCGCCTTCAGCTTCGGCGTCTGCTGTCCACACGGCAACTTTGCCGTCAAGGTCACAGAGAGTATCGAGACGCTCGTCATGCTCGTTCTTCTTCCACTATATTTCGTCACCAGTGGTCTAAGTACCAACTTCAAGCTTCTCGATGATGGTACCACTTGGGGCCTCATTGTGTTGCTCGTGGTCGGAATCTTTGTAAGCAAATTTGGTGCTACGGCTGCTTCAGCCAAAGTGGCAGGCATGACTTGGAGAGAATCGATGTGCGTAGCGAGCTTGATGCAGAGTAAGGGCATTATCGAGATCATTATTTTGAATGTAGCGTTGCAGTTGGAGATAGTCACACCGAAGGTCTTTGCAATGCTGGTGATCTGCTTCTTGTGTACGACGATGTCGGTCAGGCCTTTGTCGAGATATGTTTACTTTTCGGTTGCGCAACAAGATGCAGAAGAGCGTAAAGAGGATGAAGGAGGGGACTATGCGGACAGTAAAGATGAAAAGTCGCATGCTTCGAGAAGAGGATCGAGTGAGGAGGGCCAGCGATCAGACTTTCCGATCACGATCGCTATTGCTTCGCCGAGTCCAGCAACAAAGACGCTTATGTTCCTGCTCAACTTGCTTGGTCAGCATCAAGTTCAGAGGCGATCCGATGCGTCCAGAGATACAAGCGATGAGAGCAATGCGGGACAGATAGCTGTAGACCTCCTTCGACTATTGCCCATAGAGTATACCACCTCGTCCATCATGCAGCTCATCAACTACTCGGAAGAACGACATCGCGACGAAATGATGGAAAGTCTCAAGAAGGTCCAGCAACTTTGCAGAGTACCAACATCGGCGATGCTTGCAAGAGAGAGAAAGTTAGGTCACGTCACGGCAACAGTGACGACGCCTGGCGCCGCCGCATCCTATTTCGATACGGCGCTACCACCTGATACCTTCATTGTTCCTCGTTCCGACATGATCAAGACGATTGGTCAGCAGAATGCGAAAGCACAACATCGACTCGGACATTCCGATAACACCGCTACAGAGCTCGGACGCGGTATGGCCCTAGTCACATGGGAAGCGCATAATTCATACGGTCGAGGCCTTTCTTGGCTAGGCGCAGCAGCTGCTGCCAGCGGGTTGTCTTTCTCTAAGACGCTAAATGAGGAGGACGCAGCTATGAGTTTCTGGCAAGCTAACTCCGACGCTCAGTCTTTGCCCGCGCGGCTCTTCCGGAACCTGCGAAAGCAATGTGCGACAGGTGTCTTGCTAGATCCGAGCATGTCTCGTGTCTCCACTGTCCGGCAGGGTGAGCAAGAGCTGTTAGAATCGAGAAAGGAGTTGGAGCGCGGTCATGGTCTGAAGAGGCCGGCGATGGGAATGAGGAGGATCATCGTACCTTTCTTTGGAGGTGCGGATGATCGAGCGGCAGTAGAGCTCTTGCGGAAGGTCGTGGCGAGCTCGGATGGTGGTGTGCAGGGACTTGTGATTGCGTTCACCAATCAAGATGCGCACAAGGAGACGTCCGGTGTAGAGAAGACGTTGCGAGCCGTAGCAACGCTTCCCAGCGGACCGACGGAGACTGTTGCGGGCGCAGATGAAGAATATATCAACTCGATCAACTTGCAGACCATCCACCAGCAAGAAGCGGCCAGAGTCGATGCAAGATTCTTATTCCATCAACAGGATGCGTCTCCTGCTGCAGCCACGGTTCGGTCGATTCCGGAAGAGTTTGTCAGTGGTGCTGCCGCTGATCGATCTTCCGACTCTGCGAGCACTGCAGAAGACACTCCGGCCAACAGAGTCGAGCCTCGACCAAGCTCTGAGGCGGGATTGGTCTTTATCAATCTTCCGAGCAATTCAGAAACAACAAGCAATCCCATTCGCACAATGGCCAAAGTTCTTCTGCCCTTACTGGATGAGCGGTCAGACATGGTGTTTTTGGGAAGAGGCAAGTGGAATCAGAGACCCAAGGAGTTCAGAGCTGAGGTGGAAAGTATGTATCAGGAGGGGTTGGGGAAGCAGCTGGGTGAGGAACAGAGAGAGGAACTGAGATCATTGGGAGGGTGTCTAGGGGCAGTGACCGAGGGCGTGGTGATGATGGGTCTGAGGAGCTGTGCGGTGGTGATTCAGGCTGCGCAAGCATAAGGAGAGGCGACCGGATTCTGTTGATATCGTGCTTATCGTCAGTACATTCAAATATACCAGCTGCAAATCTTGCGGCATCTTGCCATGTCAATACAATCGGGGCCTTTCATGGATATTCCGCAGAGGCTGTGAAGGCTGAAACAGATTGAGACGGATCTTCAAGCATGTTCCGGACGACGACAGAACGTGGCCGGAATGAGCTGCAAGCTACACATCGAGGGAATACCAACGGCACAAAGACAAGAATGCTTGACATTATTGCATGAACAAAGAAGTGCCTATACAACTGAATCGACGGCACAAAGCTCTAACCAGAATCGCAACCCCAACCGGCCCAATTAGCATTCTTCATCGGATCTTCCGCCTCTTCCTCCGCGCCGTACTTGCAATCCTTTCCATTGACAAAATCGTCTCCATACCACTTCTTCAACAGCAATCCGACGGTATTCTTAGCAGCAACAGTGCTGGTCTCCATAGTCGAAACGAGGCTTTCCATTGCGTTCGAGTAGTAAAGTCCTTCGTCGATCTCGATCTTTGGGAATCGCTGGGTAGGTGTGAGCAAAGGGTAAGAATCCCATTCGTGACGCTTGATCCAGCTGACGGTCTTCAAGCCGAATAGACGGTCGAGCGTGGAATCAGAGATAGGAGAGGAGGAGAAGATCTTGACTACGTATTCCTTTTCTTTCTCGGGTTCAGCTGACGAGGTAGAGGACGATGAGGGTGGTTGAACCGAGCGAAGATAGTTGAGGGAGAAGAATTCCAGGTTTGGTTTCTTGAGTTGCTTCTGAGCATGGAGTGAGGGAGGTTCTGAGCCGGGTTCCTGAGGAGGCGTTTTGTCGTCGTCTTCATTGGAAGGCTTCTTCTTCTCACTCGCTCGTCGAATGCTTTCGTCGGAAGTGAGAATGGTCACAGGAACTGTGTCTTGTGCCCCGAGGCCAAAGTATTCGGGATCGGGAGTGGGTCGGGATGTGGTCAAGAGCGTTACATGCAAGTGCACGAATGGCTTTCCTTTGACTCGTTCCGGGGTGTTGAGCAGAGTGATATCGGAGTTGTGCCAAGGGGAGGCAATGATGACGGCGTCGTACACCTCTCCCTCTCCGCTCTTGGTGCCGATATACCACTGAACCTGCTTCTTGTCTTCTTCCACGATGCCAAAAGTTGCCTGATCCCTCTTTCGAGGTGCGCTGTCATACCTGACAATACCTGTCACTTCACCCTCGACACCGGTAAGAACACGAGCCTTCGACCGACGAGCGAACTCTTCAAATATCCTGTAATTTCCGTCCTTCACCCCTGTCGCACCCGACGCAGCCAAACTTACCAGTGCGCCAAATCCATGAATCTTGTCCGTATCTTGAGCATAATTTACCCTCGTCGCAGCCTCAACCATCTCCTCAATGAAGAGCTCCGACACCCTCTTCTCCTTGAAGAAGGACATCCCTGTTTGCCCTACCAGTGCAGTCGCATTGATCGCATCCGCTAATTCCTCGATGCTACTCCACGGATAGCCTGACGTAGTCTTATCACCTCCTCTCCTCGCATGCAGGAAGCTGGGCTTGTACAACCCAGCGAACCAATTCAACTGCTTTTGCACAATGTTCTGCGTAGTGATCGCACTGTATCCGTACCGCAAAAAGAACTTTGCACTCGTCCACCAACTACTTTGGTCACCCTCGAACAAAAATTGCTGTCCATCCCAGATTCCCATTTGACCGCTCATTCCATTGTGTGCGCCGGTCTCCAGGTCAAAATCTTTGACAGCGCGACGAATGTTAAGATTAACGTCAGCAAAGATGCTGGCTCCAAGTTCGATCGGATCTTGAGTGGTGTTGTCGTAAGGGTAAGTGACGGCTGTGCGACCGCCGATACGAGGGGATCGTTCATAGATGGTGAGATCGAGAAAGTCGTCTGAGGTCTCGGAGGTGTGAAGGAGAGTTTGGGCTTGTTTGAGGAAGTAGGCTGCAGACGTGCCGGAAGGTCCTGCGCCAACGATGGCTATCTTGCGTGTGCGCGGGGTCGAGCGCGGAGCATATCCCTTTCGATGGATAGGTGCCCAGTGAATACCTGGCGTAAGGGGAAGACCGGCGATGTGATCTTGAGCTTGTAGCGATGCAGTCGCAGGGCATGTATGCTGTAGAAGCGTTAGTAGCAGACTGAGCTGCGATATCAAAGTGATCCCAACCATCTCTGTCCGAGCGTCGTATGCGGTCGCAGCGATGCGCTTGAGTCTGAACGAATGCTAGAAGTGGTGGTCAAATCTGAGGGTAGACCTGGTTTGCGTCGGTTCTTTTTATAGCAGGACAGCGAACCATCCAGCTTAGATGTTGAGTGTAGCTGGTGGAGACGTTGTCAAGCTAAAGATGCAATAGTGGAGACGATCTCGCAAGATGAAATGAAGGTTCACATGATCGTTGTAAGTCGAGCACAAAGGGTCCTAAAGAAAGGGTCCGCGCACACAAAGCGTTGACGTGCATGCTCCACATGCAGCGACGATTCGGCAAAATTAACTTAGCCTTGCGCGCTGCTCCAACTTCAGAGTCAAACAAAAATCAGCTGCTTAAATTGCGGCCAAAAATAGAGGCATCGAAAACGTTTTCAAGTATATGTCCACAGTTCACACAGGCTCGAGCGAATGACTGAGAACATCTTTGCAATGGTGACAAGAGAAACCTCGATCTGCGAAGCTATGATAGTCTACATGATTAGCATGTCAGCAAATGTGGAAAATTAAAACGAAGCAAAGGAACGAGAAACGCAAAAACCCGGTGACAAGAAACCTAAAGTCCAAAGAGAAAGAAAAGAGCTGAGAATCGTGTGCGTGTGTGTGCAAGCTCTAGACACGAACGGCAGAGTCAACAAGCGATTTGTTGTCGAGATGGCCACGGTGCCAATCGCGAGGCTTCTCTAGTGCCGGCGAACGGAGCAATGGCGATCTGGGGTGAGCACTGGCGGCGATATAGTTTGTTCCAGCTGGCGAGCGCTGTACTTCATCCTTGTCACCATCGCTTACCCTTCTGCGCGAGGGAGAGCGTTGGTCCTCGTCAGAGTCTTCAGCCCACCGCTTCGCCATGGGTTGACGCGCATCGTGTGGTTCACCGTTGACAGGTCGGGCTGCGGAAGCAGCCGAGTTCATGGGAGCGCTGGGCGGAGGCGGGAGATGAGGCGAACCGTACTGTTGGTATCCTCGTGCATGGGGCGGACCATGCATGGGTGGGTAGCCGTTGACGGCACCGTTGCTGTAAGCATTGGAAGGCAGACCGCCAATTCTTGGACCAGGGCCTGCTTCATTGCTGCTAGTGCTGCTGCCAGTCATCTGCCTAGTAGGACCGCGTCGCTCTTCATCGCCACCAGGGCGACCGAAGCGGCGCAGGTCATCCTTGTCATCGGGCGGACTACGATTGCTGTAGCCGCTCATGGCATGACTCTCAAAGGACTGTCGGTGCTGACGTTCAACGACGCCTTCGAGCTCTCGGATGTATTCGAGCGCACGCTTGAGAATGGTAGCTTTGCTATCTTGACCATCTCGACAAGCAGGAATGGCTTGACGCAAGTCTTCGAAGCCAGTGTTGATCGACTCACGACGCTTCTGTTCGGAAAGCAGATGAGCGACCCGCCTATTGGCGTTGACAGTGTTGGTCGTGGTGGTGGCTGGCTGTGCTTGGGCAGCGCCAGGTGCAGGAGGCATGGCAGCTTGGTTCATGACGCCGACGGTGGAAGCGGGGCGAGGAGGTTCCATGCCAGCCATCATGCCTGGCCTCATGGAGGCTTGGCCAGGTGCAGTACTGTGGCTACGGGACTCGGGAGGACTGTAGGTTCCAGAGCCATACGGGCGAGCGCTAGGAGGTGGATACCTCGGAGCAGCAGGGTCGTCGTCTACTAAGCTGGAAGTTGCTCTTCGACGAATGCGACGACCATCATCGACCATATCAGCCTCTAGCGGGCGACCGGCACTGCGAGGGTCTTGCGGGTAAGGCGCCATGGGTGGATAGCCAGGAGGTTGCTCGTAAGGGTACATAGGGCGTCCACCTCGTTCTTCGCGCCACCTTTCCTCTTCCCTCAGCCTTTCATGCGCGAATGCATCGGGATGCATGTCGGCGCGATCGCGAGAGGAGGAAGCAGTCCTCCAAGGACCCTCTTCACGCATTGAAGCCGGCGGTGCTGGCATACGAGGTCGATGAGGTTCTTCGGCAGAGCGTGGCCACAAGGATTGTCTACCTTCCTCTCGTGGAGCATAAGGTGCAGGTGGCATATGAGGGCTGTAGTGATCCTTGGGACCGAAACGTGGATCAGGACGATCGAAAGAAGCACGCCAAGCCCCTTCGTCAGAGATGGGAGAAGTACGGCCGGGCTCGCGATGGAACGGCGGTGGTGGTGGACCTGTAGGTGCGTATCTGGCTTCTTCTCTGGAGTCGGTGAAGGAACCTTTTCGCATTGGTTCATTGTCGCGCGAAGGGCGTGGAAGCAAGCCAGCTGGTGGAGTTCTTTGTTGATCTAATGCGGAGGAAGGTCTTCGCATGGGATCGTCTTGCATGGATTCTGGTTTGATGAGAGGAGCACGCAATGATCGATTGGTGGAGGCGGCATCTCCTCGGCCAAAAGGCTGACTGGAGAGTGACGAGATGGGAGGCAATGTGTTGCGTTCGCCTTCTGTTGGTCTGCCTGAGAACATTGTGATGAAAGTGACGGCGCGAGTCTATTGCAAATGAAACGAACTGAGTGATTGAACAGAATCGGAACAACCGATGCGTTGGTCTCGCTCTGAAGCTGAGCAATCGGCAAGTCCGATATGGCGATGTGTTCAACGCAAATGCAAGAAGTAGAGTCGGTTGAGCCGCTGATTTGAAGGTGAGCGAGCGAAACTGGGCCAATTGAGCGTTCAGAGGATAGCTTTGGCTGGCGAATTGGATCAAGTGGGTACTGTCGATCTGTCAAAGCGTTCTGCAAGAGCGTGCCCCGTATCGAGTAAGGTTCAGTCGATCAATGATGATAGTTGGTAGAAAGGATATGAAGTTCTGGTGATCACGGATGAGGTTCTATGTGAGGAATGAGGTCAACCCAAGGCAGAGCGTGGGAAGGGGGATGTGCCGGCAACTCTGAGCTCTGTTTGGAGAACAGAGGCGTGCTTGACAGGAGAAACGGCAGCCAAGAATCTTGCTTCTTCAGCAGTGACTCTCGTCTTTCATGGCAGGAAGGGAGAGCATAACGAATGCGAGATGGCAAATGGCAAGCGAAACCAAAGGCAAATCAGTAGTGCCGAAACCGAAGCAAGCGAGAGTGAGAGCGCATGTGGGTTGCGAAACACGTACCAAGCAGGAACATACGGTGAAAGCGGTAAAGAAGCAGAAGCATCTCAAAGGAGCATCACTAAACGAGACTGACAACATGCAGAACATGAACCAACGAAATGACCGAAACCGACAAGCTCCCCGGCAACCTCGCAAAGAGAAGGGGGAAGCCGAACGGTTTAAAATAATTTTTTTTAAGAAAAAGAAAAAGGCAAGCAGCAGCAACGGCCGACATGCAGCTCACGTTGATGCAACAGCAGCAGCAATCAAAGCGGCATTCACAGAAGCAGCAGATGCAGCAGCAGAGATGAGTCAAGGAACAAAGAGCGCGCGGGAATGAGCGGCGGCGTGATGGATTGTGATCATGCAGTCAGATGGCAACGGTCGGTCAAGCGTGGATCATGCAGTGGACCATGGACCCGAGAAGGCGGTAATCCACGATAATAAGCTTGCAGGAGGACAAAAGGGACAAGAGATGAGATTGCGGCATTTGTCAAGGACAAGTGAATCAATCAATGATGCTGATGCTGATGCTGATCAGATGGCTCAAGAGAGTGTATGCCACAATTCTGGGTCTTATTGTTGCGGATCTTGTCCCGCAAAATGATCCCAATTGTAATCTAAAAAGAGGATTCATACGGGGAAGATCAGCTGCAATCACTGTGATACTGTACGGCAATGCGGAAGCGCGGTCGAACGGAGCAAAAAACAAGAAGGTCAGACAGGTTCAGATGTCTTTTTCGGCAAAACAGAAGTCAGACACCTTGCAGGAAAGGCAAAGATGCCTTTCTGACAGCCCCGACGGGATCGAATTCAATTTGCATATTTTTGCTGCTTCCGTTTGTCGCCATACAAAGACAATCAGCTCACAGCACATGAACAGCCGAGTTCTATATTGGGAATACTTTTTTAGAGCAAAGAGAAGGCTTGTACGCCACCCCTTGCTTCCCCTGAATCTATGACAGCCCACCGCGCCACCAATCACAACACAAGCGAGAATCGTCAACCCTTGGCTCGCTACTTGGCTCGTTGTTGAAAGCCTCACCTGAAGAGAGGACAATGAGATACGCTATTTTCTCAGCTTGGCGCCAAATTATCTTTGCATTGCCGTGAGCGGCTCCCTTTTGTGCTGTTTACCGAGGCTGCACATCTTCTGCACATGTTCGGACAAGATCCGAGATGCCGTGACACAAAGAAGACTACTGGGCAACCACTTCTGGTGCGTCTGCAACCCAATGGAAGAGATACCAGGTGGGCAATGTTGTAGTCAGCTCGAGTGCTCGCATATGCTTACTAATGGCAACATCCCTTTGCTGTGGTCTCTATTCTCGCACTTCATTGATCATGTGCTTCAGGCAACCCACGGCTTTACAGTATTTGCACAGATGCGACATCGTTTTTAAGAAGTTCCTCATGCGGATTCGGAGCTATTCGTGCGATGTTGACTGTGAGCTCCAGACAAGACTGTCTCTCTATTTCTCTCGCTTGTTCTTCCGGCTGTTGAGGCGAATCGGATTCAAGCGGAGTCGACACTCGCTGAAGAACTGAGTGTGATTTGATTCGATCGGTTTCCCCGTTTGCCGCGGCAAGTGCACGTCGAAACATGCAGCCACGAAAAAATAAAAAAAAAAAGAAAGGGCGGCGTGATAATCGGACCCTTTCCGATCCTTTGCACTTGGCTTTGTTTTCGTCTTTGTCCTTCTCATTTCACAGTTAAGACTCGCTGCTCGCACCATAGCCACCACTTCACAGACTCACGCTTTTACTCATGTTCTTGACTGGGCGAGAGCAGCAGACGATGGTGTTACTTGCCTCTCAACTGCCGAAGCTCAAATCCACAGCCAGTTTGCCAGTTCGAAGTTGGCTCTGAGCATTGATACACCTGAAATTAATTCATTGACTGCCAAGCTTGCTTTAGTGGTGACGCTGAAAGGATGGCGGCCAGCAATTTGCCAGCATGGCTCATCATGAGCGCTCGATTGCTTTCGGTCTTCGCACTTGCGACGCCCAAGAAGGGTCACAGGTCATGGGAAAAAGAAGGAGCAAATCTGGGCTTTTTTATTTTTTTTTTATTTTTTCTTAATAAAAGAATGTTTTTTCGCTAGCTTCTGCAGAGATTGACACTCCGAACCCGTTCCTAGTCAGTGGATCATGCCGCCCTGGCACAAGTGGCTGAGAGCATGTGTACCTTGTTGCGGTTCTGCGGAAGACGACTCCCAAGCCTCGTTTGTATGCGTCTCCCATGCTTTCTTTTTCTCTTTCATGCACGGTTTCCTCCCTCACACTCAACCTTAACCCACTCGATCCAGTCATGTAACCGCTCCCGTCACGCCAGCAGTTTGCAATCAAACACATCCATCGACTGGCCCGGTGCAGGTGCAAAGTCACGCTTGCGGCTTGCATCCCGACAATATCTTCCTGTGAAACATTCCGAACCGACATGTGTATTGACCGTCCGTGGCTTCGATCCCCTGCAGCTGTGAGTCCCATTCTTTAGTGCTGCTGTTATATGTCATGTGTTCGGGAAGAGGCATCCCGAACCCGCTGTTGTAGAGCTACTTTGTGATTGGTCGTGCCTGCTGCCAGCGTCTCACAACTCGCCGGGATGACTCTGACGGCGAAATCCGAGTAAGAGCGATCTTGCTAGAGGTTCAAGAGTTGCGAGTTTGTAGTGACTCTAGCAGATGTCAGTATCTCTTTCAAGTGAGACAAATGTAGACTGTTTGTGTGACTTTGTGACTTTCCGTTGAACGTGTCCCCGTCTGCTCTTGCTGTTAGTGACAGCATTACACAGGCTTGGGCTCGGATTTTGTTGTTGTCAGTATTGGGGCAAGGCAAAGAAACTTGGGTACATTCATGCGAACGTGAGTGGAATCATGGCTTATAGCGGTACACACGGACGACGCATGCAGATGGGTAGGCACAATGCATAGCATGCGAATCTTCACCTGCTCATCGTCCCATCGCAACTCGCGGGGAGACTAGCATTTGATTCAATCTCCGCTGCCGCTGCAGTTCAGAGACTCGCGCGCGACACGCTTCATCAACTTCTGTGATGGTGTGCTCTACTGAAAGTTCAAACAACAATGAACCCTGCTGACTTCGAATACGACGCCGAGTAAGCTTCCCGCAGGTCTGAACATCAACACAGCTCAGGAATTTTGTTTACGGTCTGCTCTGGCGCTCGTACTGTACCCGAATGTCGAAATCAGTAGTGACATGTTCGACTCTTCTAGTCACGCCAGGGAAAGCTCTACGCATGAATGCCATGTGGCACATGGCACATCCATTGTACAGATGCCGAATGCTGACGAGCAATCTGGCTCCCTTCTTTGTTCTACATCTCGACTTGCAGTACAAAAACAATAGAATCTTTCTCCCTTGCCATGCACTGCAGCTCATGCGCATCGTATCATAGTCCTTTAAAGTCTTCCATTCGGCAGTCAGTCCAAAAACAACCGTCCTTGCCAAGCTTATTGCTGAGGACCCATTGTGTCGAGAAAGGTAGATCTCTGCACAAGCCCTTCAAGCTCCCGACCCGCTCACTCAGTCGCAAGGATAAGACATGGTCTTCTAACATGCAGGTACCACTGTAAGAGGATGACGAGGCAATCAAGCGGGATTGCCACGAGGCGAGCGGAGTTGCAGAGATCGTTCAAAACCCACGGCCATCGTACGTCGTCAGAGAACAATGCAAGCCCAATCAGTGGCTGAACAAGGTTGCACACCGTTCGATCTATGATGCAGCATCGAATCTCGACTTGGCTCGGCAGGGGAAAAAATCGTGCCGACACTCCGCCCTTTCTCTTCCCCTTTCCTTCTTCTTCTTTTAGTTTTTGTTTGGTCTACATATCTCTCCACTGCATTTTCCAAAATCTTTTCATTCGCTCCGGCCAACGTGCCATCTGACGACGCTTTGAGGCACGATCATCACCATTATGCTAAGTACAGCAAGTCATGCGATTGATTTCTGACGGAGGAGATGTGATTGTCCTGGCGTACCCTGAGTGCCATTACTGTAACACGAATCGCTGTGGGGTGAAGCTAGGGCCACTCTAGCGACAGCCCACCTCTGGAACGTCATGTAGAAGCTGAAAGCCACAACCGATCCGATGGCGCCATCGCTCGGAGCCTTTCGAATCTTGAAATGCCGCCAACCGAATGAGGAAAGACAGGTATGCAACGGTCCTAATTCACTACCGATCCGTCTGAAACCGACATTGGTTCCGTTTCGCTCAGGAACCCGTTGGAGTGAGCAAATCTGGTGCAAACAGGTCTCCGTCCGTGCAGATGTACGTTGCGCCTTGTTCTACGCTGGTCGCTCTATGCACAGGACAGTGCTGTAGTCTGTCTCAGATTAATTGCGATGTGCGAACAATGCGAAGTTCCATGGTAGACCCGCACAGCCGTTGTGGAATCAACCCCGAGCCAACCCCGAACGAAGGATCTTTATTTCTTAAAAAAAAGAAGGAGGCATGGCGAACGAACATAAACAACAGCACATGCTTTCCGTCCCTCTTTTCTCACATGATGCCGGGAATCTTGGCTTACCCGAGGTGAACACCCTTGCAGAAGTGACAGCAACTTTGCCAGATCTCTCCAGGTCCTTTTTGCCGAATTTGGTCATGCGTTTGGGCGGTCTTTCGTTTCATGCTTTTCCTGGATGGTGGATTGCTCAGTCATCGTACTTGTGACACTAGCGTGATTTTCGACCAAGCTCCGCCAATAAAGACCCACGGCAACATGTCACACTTAGAGTATGTAAAACACTGCTCTTCGTCCTGTCGATCTCACACTGCCTTTGCGGAGGCGCCTGATTTTCTGTGCCTCGAATGCTCGCCCTAATCCTGACATCTTCATTGAATCGAACCTGCGCCGACTGACATTGTTTCACCTATGTCTGCGCCCAGTTTGGCTGTCGATGATGTATCGAACCGAGCAGAGGCGAAGACATCATCTGAAAATGATCGAACAGGGAAAGTCGATTATGATCTTGCTGAGTGCACGTAACACGCATTCGTGGCACTAGAGCTCCATTTGATGCACGAGCGTATTGGCCGCATTCTTCGCAGATGTTTTGAACCAATACGAGAAGAGATGCGTGACTGGACAATCCGTGACGACTCCGACGGAAGCAGCAATCTGAGACGCGGGGAAGACAGATGCACCTGCTTGCGCTGTCATCAACTTCAGCAAAGTTGTACACAGTACATGTACTGTGCAAGACGACGATCGACATGGCGAACAGTAGGCGTGCATCTTTACAGTGTCATGTTGGTCAGAGGATCATCGCTTAGCGGTGGCATCGGCGAATTCGGGCGAGGAAGAGGAGGGAGAGGACCAAGTCGCCAACTCGGCGGTCCCAGTTCAAATCTGCCTCGGCAGCCCTTGGAGAGAAGGAATGGAACCATTGTCTTGGCAGAATCAACCTCGGTGGACAGTAGATCGCGAGACTCTTGCCCTGCTAACGCAACAACTTTGTGAAAGCAAGGCGGCAACATTTAATTTTAACTTATAGCAACAAGGAGCATGTCGGATAGGTGCGTCTACACCAGCTCGCCTACATGCTTGCACAGGCTCCTGGAACGGTCATCTAGGAGGGATCTGGCGACCATCTCTTGCGTATCGCCAACGGCACAGGTTGTCGGGGACGGCTTGTCACGCGCATCGCAAAGGCAAGGAAACCCGGCAATACACGTGTAGCGACACTTTTTGCCGAGTTTCACAAACTCGCTTGGCAATGTCAGTAATCACAGCAGCCACATTCTACGCCTTCAGAAGCTCTGCGACTTCGTATTCGAACTCGCAAGCTTGCCAACATAGATTAACATGAGGGCAGCGAAAAAAGATTGGAGAATTCCGTTACCAGTGCCGCAGAAAGATGGAAACAAAGGAGGACAGAACGAAGAGAAGATCGAGGTCCCGCTTTTGAACGGGATACCGGAGTCCGGCGCGCTGTCGAGACTAGTCTGTATTGTCGTCTTGCTAACGCAGTTGGATCAACCAGATTGCTTCTAAATTAGTACAGTAGCAGACGGCTCCCGGCTCCCTTCTCGACATTTCCGCTGCAAGCCACGCTCGCTTCGTTCAAGTATACAGCAGTGTTTAGCTTCCTACTCCGAGAAAGGCCCACCCAGATTCCCGATCTTCGTGACTAACCGCAAACTTGGCACTGACCTTAACACTTCTCGTCTTGAATTCAGCCTGAGAGGACTCATTGTCAAACCCCGATCATTGCTCTCCCGATTGATCTTCACAAACTACGCACCATATGTCCTCTGCTGAACATCGAAGAGACAAAGAGGCAGCAATTGCTAGAGACTTGAGAATAGTTTTATCTTTAAATTAAAAGTATGCATCGGCGCGGTCAATCCGAATTGCCAAGCGAAGCTGTGCAACCCGACGGAACACGCCCTCGCTTACCAACGTCCATCGGAAGAACACTTTTTGCCGTAACAAATTGTTTCCGTTTCGGAACCGTGGGAGCGTCGATCACTCGCGCGACATTCATTCGCCAAAAATCAAATTCATCGGCTTGTCGCTCTAACACAGTAAATGATCTCGCGATTCGAAAGTAAGAAAATCCCGATTTTTCATCTTTTTTGGATTTGTTAGAGCGTGATTGTTTATGACCAATTTTATTGGTGACTTGAACTCCATGGCATTTGAAATCTGAACTGGACACAGCCAGCCGCACTTGCTTACTCCGCCCCTATTCATGAGTTGGACGTGCTTCCAAGTGATTTAAATTCGTTCAAGTTGTGGTCGGAAATTGTATTCAAGATGAGTATCGGTGATTCGATCGTGCAGCTGGCAGAAGACGTGCCAGCTTCTTCCTGCGATTGAGAGCGAAGAGGCTTTGTGCATCGTCGTCAACACAGCCCGCAACTCAACGACTGAGACGCGGTGTTGGTCTCCAACTCCACCCTTGATCAGCGCAACTTGAGTTGAACACAGCCGTGATCCGTCAGTCACAGTCGCGCACGTCCTCCCAATTTGGCGAGTGTTATCGCCTCGCAATATAGTCAACAGTCCCGTCACTTTCTTCGACTTGATCTTTTTCACCTCCTACATCCATCCTTTTCCTTCGCATCCCTCTGTTTGCAGTCTCGTCAAAATGGTGGGTACATACAGAAGCTCGAAGCTGATGATGCCGGACGAGCAGCTACAACGACGCAAACACAGACGCTGACCTTAACGATATCTACATTCCTTGTCATTCTCGATCTCGTTGGCCCTATTGATCGTCAAATCTTCGAATCCTCGCCCGGTCCTCACATATGACGGCTCCGCTTTTGGTCGATCGTCCGTCAATTCCTCGTGTCGATGATCCTCGCTATCCTTACTTCGACCTCTTCAGTCTTCCGGTGTCGCAGTCTCCCAAGAGTGCCTGGCTCAATTCCAGGAGCTTAAGCTTGGCAAGAAGATCAAGTACATCATCTACACTCTCAACCCCCAGAACACTGAAATCGTCGTCGCAAAGACCTCGACCTCGTCCTCGTACGACGACTTTGTTGCCGAGCTTCCACCCGCCGAATGCCGATACGCCATCTACGACTTCGAATACGAGAGAGGTGACGAGGGCAAGAGGAACAAGATCTGCTTCTTCACCTGGTCCCCCGATGATGCCAAGATCAAACAGAAGATGGTTTTCGCTTCCTCCAAAGATGCTCTCAGAAAGGCACTTGTCGGTATTTCTTCCGAGATTCAGGGTACCGACTTTTCCGAGGTCAGCTACGAGACTGTCCTTGACAAGGTCAGCCGATCCTCTTTTTAGATGCGCACGCACCGTCAAGCGCCATTCTTTCCCCTCTCGGTCGCAGGCTATTGCGAGCTCACTCGCACAACACCATGCAAAAGTAGCTCAAACGGACATGACAAATACGTCCATGCACGCAATCTGACGATTCAAATATCCAGCTATACGTCCAACTCGTGCCCATGCAACTCGTTAGGATATGACTGACCGTGGAAAGCAGAAAGACAGGCAGGTTGAGCTCAGGTCTGAATCATCGGCACTCACACTCATCACTTGGCTCGCACAAAACGGCTTCCCATGGCAACAGACAGATGTCTGCCTAAAATACAAGTACGGAATGAGACAGATAAGCAACTAAGCTGAGGCCCTAGGCCCTTTACGCATGAACACGGCCTCCTTCGCCCCAGCCTTGGATTCGTAGGCGGTGCAAAGATGGTGTTGTTTTCCCTCTGACAATCGCGCCCCTTAATTGAGCCCTTCACGAATGGCAGCAGAGCGAAGTTTGCTTTGAAGAAAGGCGAGTCGGTCCTGGTATCGCTTGACCACGGCAGCTTTCTGAGTGTAGATACTGGCAAGACTTGCTTCGAAAGCAGCGATGTCCTGCGCCCCTGCATCGTCAATGACTTCCAAGATGTCCTCCCTCTCGTTACAAGGCGGCTTCTCTAGGTTGTGTTCCTTGTGTGGAGATCTGTAAGATGATGGAGGCGGTGGCCGCGAAGTACGAAGACTCGAGTCTGTGTTGTCTAGACGAGCGACACAAGCCATGGGATGCGCTTGCCGCACTCGATCGAGCACGCGCCTGACGACCTTCGGCTCCAAGCTGGTCTGCTTAGACAATAGCGTCTCTTCAAGCGTTACAAACGTACTCAACATTCGATCGCCTTCTGCCTGAACCACGACGATCTCGGCTTGAATCTCTGCTGATGTCTTGTCCACATACTCTGCACCATACATGGTGGAAGGAGCCATCTCGGCGCGAAGAGATGTGGGCGATCGATCGCGCGTGACATAATTGATGCTCAATGACTTGTCAGCATCATAGAGAGACATGGCTCGTAGCGAACGTGCTGTTCTTTCAGCAGAGAAGGCTTCCTCCATCTCGCGAGCAGTGTCTTCGGCCTGAGCACGACGCGCTTGGCTGCCGGCCCTAAGACGGCCAAAAGTCGAAACCCGTGAAGATTTGGCGGCAGAAGACCACTGGGTGCGGAAGGAGGAGGCACGTTGCGAATGACCGTCGCCACTCGAGACCTGCGAGGACATACCTTCTGAATCGCGACGAACGGGCGGGACCCGATGCTCGACATTACGGAGACCGTTGTATTGACTGGAGTGGGAGTCCTGGCTGGTCTGCGGCTCCATGGCTTTGGAACTGGAAGTACCCTTTTTAAACATGTCGGTGACATTTTGCAGAGTCGACGACTTGGCGCTATGGCCGCTGCGAATAGACGAGCCGCGTCGTTCGGCGTGGCCAAGGGAGGATCTTGAGCGACCTGCATTGACCGCAAGCAGTTTTGTTGGTGACGGGGGTAACGTGGCGCTCAAACCGCTGTAAGAGCTTGCAGCGCCAGGACTTTGCAGGTGCGTTGGCGAAGTAGGACCAGACTCAGGAGCGAAGACGGGAGAAGCCTGACTTTGTTTGTCGGCTTGCATCATACGATTAAACACAGCTTGGCGAAGGGTACGGTATTCATCGTCAGTGAGAAGACCGTCAGCATTCGCCACGGCAAGCTCGTTGAGCCTGGTGGCCAGCTCGGTGGAAGTCATCGCGGAGATGTCGGTCTTGATAGGGGCAGGCAAATGCCTCATACCTGAACGAGGCTCTGGCGAATCGACGCCAAGAGGCGAGGAGGCTTGCGCGAACGGTGAGGTGGGTATGTGTATGGAGGCATCAGCAGTGGAGTCATTTGCCAACCTCCTGCTCGTGCTCGAGAACTTCCTGACGAGGCTTCGAGAAACTCCATTGATTTGTTTTGATGGCTGCTGGGCAGGTACTTTATAGCTCGAGGGTGGATGCGGCGAGCGACGTGTCGATGAACCGCTGCTTGGACTCGGACTTGCTATCGCGAAAACTGCATCCACGTCACTGTGTTGTGGGCCATTGCGCGGATCACTCGAACCCCGTGATAGCCCAGACCGCTGCTTGGCGGTCAAAGCGCCGAAAGAAGAGTCGCTTCTGGAGGAGCGATCTGGCGTTAATGCTGGCACATCTCCAATACCTCCGCCAGTGCTGTCCAAAGATGCGTAGGAGGGTTTGTACAAGGGGCTCTTTGCCTTCGAAGAGATGCCAGACAATCTGAAAGTGCTGTCGGATGAGTCGTCTCGCCTGTCGATGTTGGCACGTCTGCCGAAGTTCGAGAAGATGGCCTTCATGATTGCTACAGGAAGGTCTGAAAAGGGCTGCCTCTATCGATTAAGCTCTGGTGCCTCTACGGATCAAGCTCTGGTTTGGTCTAAGACGTCGAAGCGTGGAATTCGATGGTGCTATCCAACTATTGCCGATCAACGGCACGGCAAGCACGGCGGATGCATAGAGAGCTTAGAGAAGCGCCATGACGAGTCCAGTTTCTCTGAAGAGACGGTACGACAACGAGATGACTTGGTCAAAAAGAGGAAACTCGACGATGAGCTGCCGTTGGCGAATTGAGGGCGCAATTTTGACGAAGCCTGCCGAAGTTTCTATGCTCTCAGAGCTCGAGGTCGTGAATGATCTTGTAGGGCCGGACCTGCCGGTGTGGTATCGGTATGATGAGACGGAGGTAGAGAAGATTGTGAAGACGACGGTCAGCGAAGCTCAACTGAGCCTACGGAAGGTGATTGTTTGACAGAAACCTTGCAGTGTGGCCCTGCAAAGCTAGCGAGACCCGCCTTGGGCGCCGACATGTGCAGGCGTGCAGTTCGCAACCGTTCTGCGGGACGAAAATGCGCTAACTTCGGTGCGCCACTTTTGCACGCGTCGTCAAAGAAGCCTACAATAACCCTTGATACAGGACACAGGTCAGAGCGTATCTCAAAGATGCAGCGTTGCTAAAATGCCTACATTATGCCTGAACGACTTTCTTGAGGACAATGCATTGCAACAAGCTGCCCTGCCGGTCGATCTCAATCCTGGCATCCAACACTGTGTGAAGGCAACCATCACAAGAGGTCTGTCGCTGTGATAGCGGCCTCGTCGGCTGCTGCCTCGTCAATTCAATCGGCTTGTCCGACTCGATGAGTGAGAACCAGTCAAGTCGAGCTGGTGTCGCTTTGTCCTCGTTCATTGTCACTCGACGTCGGCACTCGCTGAAACCATGAAAGAATAGCAGTGCAAATTGGCTCCTGCATATGTCAAAGTGGGGCAAGCTTGGCATCGGATAGCTTGCCGATGATTGTGACCCGATTTCGAATTCCGCACACACGGCCCAAGAAAAAGAAGGGTCCTCATCTCAGCTTCGGTGAGACACGGTCAGGTGTTGGTCTCTGAAAGGCGCGTAACTTTTCGTTTAATGGAAATTGCCACACTTCTCGCTGTTGATGAGCGCGCAGCAGCAGCAGGAGCGGGCAGACAGGATGAGAAAATCTCAAAAAAAGTAACACTCGACCTTCGGAGCCTGCAGAAGCTCGCAGACGAGAAGCAGGTCCACGCCGGTCTTCAGGAAGGTGGAGATGTTGCTTGCGTCGATACACGGACAGAGCTTCTCCAAAGTCACCACCTTCACATACCTTCCTTCCTCGTCACGCATTACACATCATCTATCACACGCAACGATCGTCAGCTTGATCATCGGACGTTCCGACCAGCTCTAATACTCCTTCACCGCAGGAGCTTCCAACCCACTCGCATCGAGACACCTCAGAAGAGCAACAAAGGCCCGGCGCACGGTGCGCAACAAAAGATGGCGTACAAGAGATCCTCCGTCCTCGTCGGCTTGCCCGACCAGGATCGTGGCTGGGAAGAGGTACAAGCAAAGACATTCACAAAATGGTGAGCAAGCTCAGTATTGCCACTTGCTCGAAGCCCAGAATTGCTGACATTGGCTCGCTCGATTTATCTATACAGGCTCAACACCAAGCTTGAATCACGGCAAATAGCGCCGATGCGCTCCTTAGCGACAGATCTCTCCGATGGCGTGAAGCTGGTCCAGCTGATGGAGATCATGGGCGATACCAGCCTTGGTCGCTTCTATATGAACCCACGCATGCGTGTCCAGAAGGCAGAGAATGTCAATCTAGCATTAGAATTCATCAAGAGCAGAGGTGTCGTACTCACCAACGTAGGAGCCGAAGATATCGTTGACGGCAACCTCAAGCTCATTCTCGGAATGATCTGGACTTTGATTCTACGCTTCACCATCGCTGATATCAGGTATGTTCTTGTCCCTTTGCGTCTGGGAAGTCATCCATTCACTCATCCTGTTCCTTCTGCTGCTTGCCGCCGACTCTTACTCCTGAGATAGCGAGGAAGGTGTCACTGCCAAAGAAGGTCTACTCCTATGGTGCCAGAGGAAAACTGCGCCTTATCAAGAGGTCGAGGTTACCAACTTCACAACGTCATTCAGGGACGGACTCGCGCTATGCGCTTTGATTCATCGACATCGACCGGACTTACTCAACTTCGATGCGTTGCCAAAGTCAGACCCGCATGCTTGCACCAGAACCGCATTTCAAGTCGCCGAGCAGCACCTTGGCATCCCACAGTTGCTCGATGTCGAAGATCTTTGTGATCGTCCCAAGCCAGACGAACGCAGTGTCATGACGTACGTTGCTCAATACTTCCACGCCTTCAGCTCAATGGAGCAAGCAGAGGTCGTGAGTCGGCGTGTTGCGACGTTTGCCGATGTGATGCAGGGTGCATGGGTGATGCAGCAAGACTACGAACGAAGAGCACGACAGGTGAGTCACTCCTTCTCTTACATAGTCGAATCACGACTACCGCAACCTTGACAAAAGCGTACTGACAACCCCGTAACCATCGATCGCTCATATTTGCGACCCTAACGAACAGCTCGTACACACTATGAACGAGCTGCAAGCCGGCTGGTCAGCGGCCACGTTTGCTGGCACCTATGCTGATGCACGAGCACAGTTGACGCAGTTCAACGACTACAAGATTGGTGTCAAGCGCGAGCTTGTACGCGAGAGAACAGATTTGGCCGCTTTGCTCGGCAACATTCAAACCAAGCTCAAGACCTACCACCTTCCCGAATGGCTGCCTCAACAAGGCCTCCGACAGGCTGATCTCGATGCGGCGTGGTCTACACTTGCATTGGCCGAAGCGAGTCGCAGTCGATCCATCAATGCAGAGATCCGCAACGCGAAGGAGAACTTGCGGATCAAGTTTGCCAATGCTGCCAACGAGTTCGAAAAACAGCTTCGCGAGGTAGCAGGTGGCATAGCGACGCTGGAAGGAGACCTGGAAGCGCAGCTGGATGTGGTCAAGCACTTGCTTGCCCAGCTTGATCCGATCAAGGAGCGTCTAACGCTGATCACAGCGCTCGAACAAGAATGCGCAGATGCCAAGGTGGAAGAGAACGATCACACAATCTTTACTGTAAGCGATCTCGCTTTTGAATGGGAGCTGGTGCGAGCAAGTGTTTCCAAGAAGCTGGCCTTCATAGAGAACCAGATCGTCTCGCGACAGCACACCAACCTTACACCTGCACAGCTTGAGGAGTTCGAGTCAACTTTCCGCTACTTTGACAAAGACGCCTCCAATACGCTCACGGTACCTGAGCTCGGAGCTGCTTTAGCCAGTTTAGGTATCATTTATACCGAGGATGACATCGAACAAATCCACATGCAGCTATGCGAGACCTTTGGTGCTGTCTCGTATGACGCTTTCCTCACATTCTTGCGAGAGATTACGGAAGACACAACCTCGCCAGATCAACTGTTAGAAGCGTTCCAGGGCTTGGCAGGCGATAAGCCCTACGTAACTGAACTCGATCTGCGTTTGGCACTACTACCTCAGGGATCCATCGACTATTTGAAAGCGGCGATGCCCAAGGTACAGGTGGAAGGTGTAGAAGATGCCGTGTACGACTACGAGGGCTATTTGACTGGTCTTTTTGGCGTTGCACAAGAATGAAGGAACTGCCACCGGCACACTTTTCGCGTCAGATCTCCTCGCTTGCTGTACATTACTTCACACTCATATTCGAAGCACACATTTGTCAATCTATGTACCTCGCTTCATAAAAGCATCGATTTGGCACTGACAGCCTTTCAATGGATACGACGCTATCTGTTCTTAGAGCAAGAGAGTTCAACACCATACCAAGGTGATTTTGAGGCCACTTTCATGCGGCCGAATGAGAAGCATTTTACCTGTCACGCGAACCAACACACTAAGCGCACGGTCTTTTTCGGCTTTCATCTTTCGCGTTGATCCAAAGCTTCTTAAACTCGGATCTGCATCCTTGATTCTGAGCTATCTTTCTGTTTCCGCGAAAGGCCGGTAAGATACTGTACTGCAAGCAAGCTGGGAAGGTCTTGGCAGCTTCATCACCGAGAAGATTGAGGTCCGTTCACAGGGAATCTCATACACCATCCTTCAACCTAGACCATCATCAACATCCAGATCGCCGTGCATCCACAACGCTCCTGTTGCTGCTGTTTGCTGACAAGGAGCAAGCAAGCCGAACGCGATTGCGGACGGTCTCATTACGCTGACACGCCACGGGCTAGCTTTCACAACGCATAGCGCGTCATGTTCCTTCCAAGACACACTTCCTTCCAAGCAGATCAACGACCAGCAATGGGACGCAGAGGTTCCTCTTCGGCATCGATGATCAGTCTCCAGGTTCACGAGACCATTCTGGCTGCCAAAGCGCGCGATATGAGCAGCGAATGCGGCTTGGGGTTGGCAGACGAAGGCACACAATCAGCGATCGACAACGGTGACGCGGATCAAGACAGAGAAGGCGAATCTATAACGCCAAGGGGCAAGTCAGGTACAGACCACCTATTCGTTAGGACTGCATCCGCGCCGACTCATGCTCAGCTGAGCGGCGCTGCACCTTGTGACGCAAGGAAGCCGAAGCGACACTCGACCAAGCGAGGCAGCTTGCGTGGGTATGCTGAAGCACGATGGTCACGCCACGAAAGCCTGCGTGATCGCGTCTTGAGAGCTACCAATGTCTCCAAACTCGAGTGGGAAGCCAAAGCTGCTCTTCTGCACCACTCATATCCTCTCGCCATCTTGCTTCTCTTCCGTGCTGCTTCGCTTGGTTCAGCGTCTGCATGCGAGCAACTTGCCAGCCTATATGCCTACGGTATCACACGCGGCGTCTCTCCTGTCGTGACCCTCATCTACCGCGATGCGCTGCGTAGCCTAGCCTGGATCCTCGAAGCGCTTCGTCTTTACGAGCGTCGCCTAGCTGCCCAGATCAAGGCAGCAAGCTCCTCCACCGCGCCTTCTCTTCGACTGAAGCAGATCTGGCAAGGACCCTTGTCAGCAAGCAAGCTGCTCGTCAGAGGCCTCCTCAGCCCAGAAGTCGGGGCTTTCGACCCACATCAGAAGAACGCCCTCTTCCTTCCTGTCGTTGAAGACCTCTCCGATTCTCAAAGTACATGGACTCTCAGCGGTGGTATGAACCATACAAAGTCCACCGGACAGGTTCCGGAATTGTGGATGGAAGTCGAAGACGTCGTGCAGCGCTGGTCCTCCCGTCTCGATGCCGAAAGAGCGTCGAGCTCGCTCGACACGCTGCAAGGACCGGATGAGATCGAGGAGCATCAGCAGCTTACAGAGACTATGCAAGACCTCCACTTTCATTTGCTTGTCCTCAAAGCGATACAGCTCACACGTTCACTCATGCTCGAGCCGTACGCAGAGAACGTTGACCCAGCACTAGCCGCTTGGTCGAAGGCCGCGGCGACCAGTTCAAAGGACACTTCGCAGTGTCCAGAAACAGTCCAGATGATACAGATCCTGAATCGTGCAAAGGGCAAATATGGCCGCCTTTATGATGAACAGCTCTTTGGGGATCTCGCTGATTGTGCGCAGAATTGCCTCGATGCTTCCATTGCTACCGAATACAAACGTCGCAAGCTTCACAAGAGTGCTGCGTCCCACGGCGTTGTCGGCCATCGCCATTCACCACAGGTCACAACGCAGACGAAAGACCGCCTCCGTGATCTGACTCCCGCCGATGTCGATACTACCAAGCAGATGGAAGCCAGCGCACGTCCCGCGTTGACCATGCGTCTTTCTAGCGGCTTCGCACCTCCTCAAGCTGCCGTGGCGTCCATCTCAGCTTCAGGAGAGCAGCAGAATCCGTCGTCAGGTGGTGTCTCCGCTTCAAGTACCGTGCGTCAGAAGTATGGTCGCACTGTGAGCTCAGGCTCCATGACTTCCGCCTCCAGCATCGCTGGCATCGCATCAGCCGAGCCCTCATCGCCGACTGACAGTGTAAGAACCGGGTTTTCGCTTGGAGTCGGCAGGCCAAGACGCCCATCCAGTGTCGTCTCGGTCACGCCATCTTTGCTCTTTCCAACAGAGACGAGGCACGAAACCTCCGCCAGCAAAGACCTCCCCTCTGACGACTACTTCTCCGCGCCAGCTTCTCGTCGTGCTAGGGCAGCATCCTCTTCCCAGTCTGCTCGAGGCGATAGTGTACAAAGGCCTAGGGTCACGAGCATGTATAGCTCGACTCCGTCGCTTGTCAAGTCGACTTCCAGTATCAGTTTCGTTGCTCCGTCAGTATCAACCACCAGCCAGCAGAATTTGAACGCGTTGGCTTCAGCGAGCCCAAGTTCCATCCCAGTTCCGTCTCGCCGCCGGACTGGATCGAATGCCTCGCTAGGGATCCTGAATCCTCGACTCAACTCCATCTTGCCGAAGACCTCGCCATCGATATCGGAGATGCCCGAAGCGTCCGACGGCAAAGCACCGGCAGAGATGCCCAAAAAGCCTAGCGCCGCAGCCGACACGTTGAGAAGATTGAAAGGTAGGCGTTCTCATACAGACCTGCGGACGCTTCATGCCACTCGCACTGATCACAGCTCTGTACCGCCCGTACCGAGCCTACCATCCGACCTTGCACAGCAATCGGGTGCTGCGCCATCGCGATCGCCTCTGCAACCGTCGAAGTCGACTATCTTTGTTTCTGTTGAGAATCTGCCAGACGAAAGAATCAACAACTCCAGGCAGGCCACTAGCAAGCCTTCCCGGGTCGGATCAGCAACGTCTGGATCCGCAATGGAGCACCTTGCTAAGACTCAAGCGCGGATCTCACACCAGTCCATTCCCTCTGTTCTAGAGGAAGCAGAAGTTGTCGCCACCCAAACACATGCGGAGACGAGTGGTCCTCCTTTCACTTCCGCTCTCGCCGCAGGTGCTTTGTCCGGCCTCACTGTCGACTTGCTCTTCTTTCCTATCGACACAATCAAGACTCGTCTGCAGTCGGCCCAAGGCTTTTGGGCCGCCGGAGGGTTCACAGGCGTCTACCGCGGCCTAGCTTCAACTGCCGTCGGTTCTGCTCCGGGCGCCTCTGTGTTTTTCACCACTTATGAGTCGATGAAGCCTGCCTTGGTGCGCTGGATGCCAGGAGTGTTCGGGTCTGAGGGCTCATTGGGGCCAGCGGGTGTTCACATGGCTTCTGCGTCCATCGCTGAAGTAGCTGCCTGCTTGATCCGTGTGCCGACCGAGGTCATCAAGTCACGTCAACAGACTATGACGTACGGCAAGGGCACAACCACCTTCCAAGCTTTCAAGAAAGTCTTCCAGGAAGCAGGCATTCGTGGCTACTACCGAGGATTTGGCAGTACCGTTGGACGGGAGATTCCTTTCACTTGCATCCAGTTCCCTCTGTACGAGAGGCTCAAGCTCGAAATGGCTCGATCCAGAGCCAAGTCGCAGTCTTCTGATAAGCGAGCACTGTCAGATCAGGAGCTGGTTCGCAACCTTCCGACCTGGCAAGCCGGTCTGGCAGGCAGCATCGCGGGTGCCATTGCTGCTGGTCTCACCACACCGCTAGACGTAGTCAAGACGCGAATCATGCTCCACACAAAGCGATCAGCAGCTGGCACTGTCGCTGAGACGCTGCCACGGGGCGTCAACACCGACATCATCCCAACTCTGCTCCATATCGGTCGTACTGAAGGTGTCAAGACGCTTTTCAGCGGTTTCGTGCCGCGAACCATGTGGATCGGTCTTGGCGGTGCTGTCTTCCTCGGCACGTTCGATGCCGGTATCAAAACGCTCTCATAGACTCGTTCTTCTCACTGTCACATTCGTTTCCTACCTTCTGGACTTGCAAACATTATTCTGCTCTTTCTAATAATACAATGGAAACGCATCTATACCTCTCATCGAAGGCTGACATTGACAATTCGGATGTCTTGGCGTGGCTTATCATTCTTGTCCACCTTTGCATCCTCAATGCGCTTGACGACGTCTATTCCGGCTGAGACCTTGCCAAAGACGGTGTGTTTGCGGTCAAGCCAGGGCGTGGGAACGGTGGTTATGAAGAATTGACTGCCGTTGGTGTTGGGACCTGCATTGGCCATGCTCAGCGTGAAAGGCTTCGAATGGTTGAGGCTTGGGTGAAACTCGTCCTCGAAGTTACCACCCCACAGACTTTCGCCTCCTGTTCCGTCGCCCAGAGGGTCACCTGTCTGAATCATGAACTTTTTGATGATGCGATGAAAGATGATGCCGTCGTAGTACCCTTTCTTGGCCAGACCGACAAAGTTCTTGCATGTCTTGGGAACAAGCTCGGCGTAGAGGGTAAGCTGAATGTCTCCGAGAGTGGTGTGTAGAGTGGCTGTAGAGTGTTTGACGCTGGAGGCGTTGGCATCGGCAGCACCCTTGCGGCCGATGGCAGCCGTGGCGGAAGCAATGGTCTGCTCTTCGCGAGTAGGACGCTCATTGAAGACATCCCGATTCTCGCTGGCGCCGGCAGATTTCGAATCGCCACTGCCACTCATTGCGTCAGGATCAACTCTGGTGAACATGTAGAATCTGGCTCGGTTGAATGCTGTTGCGAACAAGGTAGGATCGACCAAGCCTTGCTTGGCCAGCAAAGGGTTTTCTGATGCCGCCGCAGCGAGCGAACTGAGCTTCTTTTCGGGCGCACCTTGGAAGAGAGCCAAATTCATGAAACGAACACTCTCGTCCTTGCCCAACAGACGAACACATCGATCTGTTACCAGATTGACGAACTTGATACCCTGAAAGGAAGCATAGATGATGAAGTGGCCTGACTCGTCAAAGAGTACATTCCATAGTGCAGCCGAGCTTGCATTGGCTAGTCCGGAAAGGGGGCCTTGTGCACTGGACGCCGAAATTTCTCGCTCTAGTGCGATCCTACGTCCAAACTCCATCTGATCTAGCTTGAAGTCGATCTCCTGCTTTGCTCCTACTGCAGTGCTGCTTTGATGCTCTTCCTCTTGCTCCGTTTCTGCGGGTACATTTTCAGGTGCAGGTAAAGCCTGCACATTCTGAAGAGCCTCCAAGCTCTCGTCGTACCGTCTGGCGATCTTGGCGCTGCGAAAATCGAAGACGCGAATCTGTCTATCGGCGATGGAAAAGATGGCGTACTTTTCGCCGTCTTTTGAGAAGGTCAAGGTAGTAGGAACAGTTTTGGTCTTTTTGAAGTCGAAAAGGTCGGTGGTCGACTTCAGCTCAAAGATGCCGGGTATTCTGGTGGTGGATGGAGCTGAGAAAGGTTCCTCTGGAATCCAATATTCGACGAAGCCCGTGACATCGCATGACACGACGACGTTGTGTTGAGCGTTAAAAGCCAGAATGTGAACAGGAGATCGATGAATCTTGGATGCGGTGAAGATGGGTTGGTGGGAGGTGCTCGCTTTTGGCGGTGCGCGGGTCGAAATAGTGTCCATTGACTCGGTGTCGTCAAGAGCGAGATCATCATCTTGTGTTGGAAGGGTTGGTGCACTTCTGCCATCGTAGATGCGAATATTGCTGGACTCTTCATCGGAGATGGCTAGCAGCGTGCGTGGACTCCCAGGGCGGTGAACCCATGCGAGAGTCCTCGCCTTGTAAGGAAGCTTGATCATGTTGATGAGATCAAAGTTGTCGACGTCGAATACCTTGACATTGGCGTCGGCGTCGAGCGTTGCGTAAGACGCGCCATCTGCCGAGCAGCTCCAAGCGATGATGGGAGAGAGATGGGCCCGGTACTGTTTCACAAATTCGACTACCGAGGAACCGCTGAACAGAGATGAAGTTGGATCCGGACCATTGGCAGGTTTGGAGGATGTCGAAGGAGTCGAAGATGTGGGAGCAAGCGAAGACTTCTTCCAGAACTTGACCCAGCCATCGACGCTGGTTGTGATGACAAAGTTAGAACGTGGAGTGACGGTGACCGAATTGACAGTGTCTCTGTGCATGAGCGACTTGAAATATCGATCCGCAGACGGAAGGTTGGACAGATAAGTATTTTCGTGTGGCAGGTAGACGGGTTTGTGTTTCTTCGCGAAGGGTGCCGCAGTGTCAGCTGGTGACTCTGGGGGTCGTTTTGTCGCGCGGGCATTAGTCGAAGAGGATGCAGAGGCATCCGTACCTTCAGCGTTAGCCGGCGGAGGAGGGGGCGGACCGACATCGTCATCTTCACTGTCAGTTTCAGCTTGTTGTTCGGCCGCTGAAGCAGGCTGGGGCCCTGGAACTTCGTCTGAGTCAGAGTCAGAATCCGTATCTGAATCGGTGGTGTCAAATGACTGTGAACGACGCCTTGCGCGGGTCGGCTCGGATGATGCTTCCACTTGCATCGGCGGTCCAGGAGAAGGAGATCCCGAGGCGGAAGTCGAGCTCGCTCCTGTCATGTCGGAGCGATAGCGACCACGCCGAAAAGCGGATTGGTGATCAAGTTGAGGTTGGACGGGTGAACGAAAGGAAGCATGAGAAGAGGTACGAAATCATATCTTGTTTCCTCCACTTCCGAAATCCGAATACCGATTTGCGAGAACGCATTCTCGTCACTTTTCACATCACCTCAAGTTCATCTCGCCTGGTAGCCAGATATGGTTCTGAGAACTGTCGCTTGCTCAGCTTTGATCTGCTGAATATTCTCGACGATCCACGTCGCTGTCTGCGAGAGGATGACTGTCGAGACTGCTGTGTTTTATCTCACCTCAAATTTCGAGGTCGCCGCATAGAAAGCGGTGTTATTCAAGAATTCCTCGGCGCGAGCAACAATGAAGCTAGGAAGGCATGCCAGAGCTGCACGACCAACGGTCCATGATCTTTCGCTGTGACGGAACTGGGAAAAGGGAGGCCGGAACATCTGCAGCAACGATGTCATGGGCTCGCCCTGAACACCGAGAACGTGGGACTGCAATCAGGAACAGAAGAATCGATATCCGACACCGGCGTCTCCTGGTTGACGGGTCGATAAATATGGCCGACCGGTGAGGAAGATCAAGGATTGCCGATGCAGAGATAGAATGCCGAGTCGGATATCCATGCATTGTGGTGCCCCGCATCAGTCCGTGCACCTTGTTGTTTGTGCGAACAACTCTTCTACGAGAATTCCGGCCTTGTCGGCTATCCTGTTCTTCGCTATAGTCTGGCACGAATGTAGCTGCAACGGTCTAGCGTAGCACGGAGCTGTGTGCTTCGACAGCTTGTTAAAAGGAGCTTGCGTTTCCACCTTCGCTCCCATCGACGCTCTCATCCACGAGCATTGTCACCCTCTTTGAGTGCGCCCACACAACATGATCCAGGCAGAAGATCAAGCTATCGTGTACCGATACGATGGCGAGCTCCTTCGTATCGAAGCATGGGGTCCAGATGCCCTTCGAGTCAGATCTACGCGCTTAGCAGACCTGCCACAAGATGACTGGGGCATCTGTGCGAAGCCCAACGCTACAACAGTTCAAGTCCAGCAAGGCGGAGCCGACAGTACCAGCAAAGAGACAACTACTTGGCAGCTAACCAACGGCAACATCCATGCTACTTTAACGAACAGAGGCAAGCTTACCGTCTCTAACGCAATCACTGGCAAAGTATTGTTGGAAGAGTTCTGTCGTAATCGCGAAGATCCCACTGATCCCAACTGCAGTGCTCTTCTCATCGATGCCAGGGACTTTGTTCCAATCGTTGGCGGAGACTACCAGCTCATCGCTCGTTTCCAGACCCAGGATCGCAACGAGAAGATCTTTGGAATGGGACAGTATCAGCACGACCATCTCGACCTTATGGGAGTCGATCTGGAGCTAGCGCATCGAAACTCACAAGCCAGCATCCCCTTCTTCCAATCAAGTCGAGGATACGGCTTCCTCTGGAACAACCCCGCAGTGGGAAGGGCTACATTCGGTAAGAACATCATCACCTTCGAGTCGAGATGCACCAAGTCGCTTGACTACTGGATCGTAGCCGGAGACTCGCCTCAACAGATCCAGCGCGCCTATGCTGCCGTAGTGGGCAAGCCGCCTATGATGCCTGAATGGGGTCTTGGATTTGCACAATGCAAGCTTCGTTACGAAACACAGGAGCAGCTCCTCTCGGTCGCAAGAAAGCACAAGTCACTCGGACTGCCACTTGATGTGATCGTATGCGACTTTTTCCATTGGCCGAGACAAGGCGATTGGGCTTTCGATCCCGTCTATTGGCCCGATCCTAAAGCGATGGTCGACGAGCTGCGTGCAATGAATGTTCAACTCATGGTCAGCATCTGGCCTACCGTGGACAAGCGCAGCATCAACTACGAACCGTTCAAGGAGCATGGTCACCTCATTCGAACGGAGAGAGGTGCTCGCACACAGTTTGACTTCCTCGGAGACTGCTGCATCGTCGACTTTACCAATCCAGGCGCACGTCAGCACGTTTGGTCGATCGTCAAGAAAAACTACTTTGACCTCGGCATCCGCATGTTCTGGCTTGACGAGGCAGAGCCCGAGTACGTCAAGTATGACTATGATCACTTCCGCTATCATCAAGGCCCTCTTCTAGCCGTCGGTAATGAGTACCCTCGCTCTTACTCGCGATGCTTCTACGAGGGTCAGCAGAGCAATGGACAGAGCGAGGTGATCAATCTAGTGCGATGCGCCTGGATCGGCTCTCAGAGATATGGCGCTTTGCTTTGGAGTGGAGACATCGCTTCCTCTTGGTCGAGCATGAGGAATCAACTTGCCGCAGGACTGAGTGTGTCCATTGCTGGAGTGCCATGGTGGAACAGTGACATCGGAGGATTCCACGGAGGCGACCCCAATGATCCATCCTTCCAGGAGTTGCTCGTCCGCTGGTTCCAGTGGGGTGCGTTCTGTCCCGTGATGCGTCTTCATGGAGATCGTGAGCCTCGCCAGCCGAAGCCGGATATCGCCAAGAACGACCCTGACTATTGTCAGAGTGGTGCTGACAATGAGCTGTGGTCTTACGGCGAGGCCAACTTTGCTATCTTGAAGAGGTATCTCTTGATTCGGGAGGCTCTGCGAGAATATACTCGATCTGTCATGTTGGAAGCTCACGAACACGGCGACCCGATCATGCGACCTCTCTTCTACGAGTTCCCAGCCGACCGCGATGCCTGGCAGGTAGAGGATCAGTACATGTACGGGCACCGTTACCTTGTTTGTCCGATCCTGGAACCAGGTGCTGGTCAACGAACCGTCTATCTGCCTGCTGGAGCGCGTTGGACACGAGCTTGGTTCAAGAACGCAGGAGAGGGTCCCAAATCGATCCTGGATCGCATACAAGACACAGACGAAGTCTGGACCGGAGGAAGAACCATTCAAGTCGACGCTCCTCTTGACGACATGCCGGTCTTTGAGCGTCTCGATGTGTAGCTTTCCTCGCCAACTCACAGCTCGCAAAGTATACACAACCTCACCTCATCTGAATGCCAATGTGATGATTCAATCGCAGTATCTAACCGAAGTAAATGTGCACGATGTCATGAGCCAAGAAAGCTGCTTCCTCCGTCTAGCTGAGTTCAACCTTGTGTGATCGAATCATCCGTTCGAGCGATCACAGCTTACTGCATCTTCACCTCGTCAGCAGGGAGCGCAGGCGCTGAAGTTACGATCGCAGGCACATGATTTATGACCACCAGCGAGCAAAGGACGGGAAGCAGCCGCTCCAGAAATGGTTGTGGTGCTCATGCCGATCACAAAAGGCATCAGGACGCCATGCGAGCAGGTTCAGAGAGCTTGTGGATTCCTTGTCATCGTGCGCCGGTAAAGTCGGGTTTCATGCAAACATCCTGCGGATATGCGAAAAGAGGGAGGACCCTTGTTTGGCCTCGAGATGACCGAAGTAGATTGCCGTACCGAGCGAAGATACATACACAACGGCTCAGCGCCTCCTCTTCTTCTGAGGTCGGTCCCTTCGGCAATCTCTTTTTCTTCGCTCGCCCGTGGCCTCTCACAAACAGTATGCAGCTCAGAACAAGAGCCGACCATATGCCCGTTCTTTCCCCGCATGAAGATTTCCGCTCGGCGTGACCAACAGAATGGAACCGATTCAGCACACCTCTGAGTACCGTAGTACGAAAACCACGCCTTTGCCTTGTGCCTCCACCGTTCTTGTTCCCCGAACATACCGAGATTACCGTTCGGAGAACTCGTCGCACCAGCTAACAAAACACCGCCGCAGCGCTCGATTCATCAACGCTTCCTTCTGGTTCATTTGCTGTCATTTCCTTCAGCTGCCTGTTTCGCATCAGACGACATCACTCAAAGTCGTTCACCGCAGCTGTGAAGGAAGTTTTCCTGTTGGTGGGATTCGCGACGCAGACTCGCAATACATTTGAAGTGATTGGTCATTCCGATCCCTGCTCTTGACCTCAGACTACCACTACAACCACAACCATCAACCACAAGAACATATCTCGACATGGCAGGAGACTACCCACAAGAGAAGTTCGTCCATGCTCGCTGCGAGCCTGGCTCGTTCTGGGAGAATTGGCAGTCGGCAGCTCGCAAGGTGACCGTCCCAGTCCAGTTGGAGCTATTGCAAAAGACCGGCAGGTACGATGCATTCAACCTCAAGCACATCGACTACTACGACCGCGAACCCGCAATCTGGCCCGTTCCAGATCATCTCTTCTGGGAATCTGATGTCGCAAAATGGGTCGAAGGCGTTTGCTATCACCTCGAGTCGCATCCGGATAAGGATCTGCAAGCTCACGTCGATTACCTCGTCGACCTTATCGAAAAGGCTCAACAGCCGGACGGATACCTCAATATTCACTTTGTCGTCAACGAGCCAAAGAAGCGATGGACCAATCTCCGTGATCTTCATGAGCTCTACAACTTTGGCCATCTGATCGAAGCTGCGCTTGCACACCAAGCTCATACCCAGTCGTCCAAGCTGGTCGACGTCATGCTCCGCTTCGTCGACTACTGCTGCACCGTATTCGGTACCGAGCCTGGAAAGCTGGCAGGATATCCTGGTCATCCCGAGGTCGAACTTGCCCTTCTTCGCCTGTATCGCCGCACCGCCCACGACAACTGTCTGCAATTGGCAACTTACTTCCTTACGGAACGCGGCAAGAACGGCGGTCAGTTCTATATCGAAGAGCAGGCTGCTCGCGGCGAACACAAGCATCTGATTCCAGGTATGATGCCCAAACCTTACAGCTTCTGGTACATGCAGGCGCACAAGCCCATCGCTGAACAGGACACCATCGAAGGTCACTCAGTGCGAGCAATGTACTTGCTCACGGCAGTCCAGGATCTGGTGGTTTCGCCCGATAGCACCCGCTTCACCAGCAAGGATCAAGTCGAAGCTCTCGGTAAAGCAGCACGCAAGCTCTGGGACAGCATGGTGCATACAAAGATGTACGTCACCGGAGGCATCGGAAGCGTCAAGCAATGGGAAGGTTTCGACATCCCGTACTCGCTCCCCATCAGCACCGACGAAGGTGGCTGCTACACTGAAACTTGCGCTGGCATTGGTCTGCTCATGTTTGCAGACCGTCTTTTGCATCAGAAGCTGGACGCTGGTATCGCGGATGTAGCCGAAAGGGTGCTCTACAACTCGAGTATCACGACGGGCATGTCGGTCGACGGAAAAGCGTTCACATACGTCAATCAGCTGGCAAGCTCGGCCCAAGAGCCATGTCAACGTTTCGACTGGTTCGAGTGTGCTTGCTGCCCGCCCAACGTCATGAGAACGCTCGGTTGCTTGCAGGGATACTTCTTTGGCACGCTCGCTGGTAGCAGTCGCGATCTTGCGATTCACCACATCTTTGCCGGCAGCATCGATTACCTTGGCAACAAGGTGCAGATCCAGACCAAGTATCCGCTCGAGGGTCACGTCCAGATCAAGGTGGAACAGATCGCCGACTCCGGCACCATCTGGCTACGCATTCCTAGTTGGGCAAGGTCAAGCTTCACCTTCTCGTCTCCAGACGCGAAGCTTATCGACGGGTACCTCGCAATCAAGAGCGCAGGCGACTACAAGCTCGACTTCGAGCTCAAGCCTAGAATCCTTCGCTCCCATCCAGACGTTGGCCCAAGCCGCATTACTCTTGCCTATGGTCCCCTCATCTACTGCATCGAGGACGTTGACAATGCTTGGGTCGAAGAGCTTCCTGAGAGCGAGCAGCACTTCAAGCACCTCTGCGTCGATGTCACCGACGGTCCGGCGCAAATTCAGGTCAGCCAACCGGACACCAACGGCATCGTTCGTCTCACCTGGCCGAAGGCAGGCTACACGCTCAAGGTCGAAGAAGACGCCAGCGTCGCTTCGGCGTTCGAGGAGGATCAACAGCCTGGATATTACGAGCAGCCTGGACAAGGTCGGGACCTCGTCTTTGTCCCTTATTATTACCGCTGCAACCGTGCTCAGACTAAAGGACGAATGCGCACATCTCTCCGCACCAAACACTGATCTAGCGCCTTCACTATTATAGACTGTCTCGAATTAAATACATCAATCACTTTTCTACTCAACGCAGACCCAGTCTTGAGGAATGAACTTGTTTGACCTCTGAGGCAGCCGAGATCAGAAGGAAAAGATGCAACCGGGGTACATTGAAAGCAACAACCTCATCGGCTGTGACCACTACCACCATTTGCTGGTTCCAGCTCTGTCGCTCGCTGCCACAGCATCCAGATCAACTCTGTCACGCACGCAACAATCTGCCATGTTGACTTCAACTGTTCAGTTCACATCCTGAGGTGCGGTCAATCCTGATCAGCGGAATGCTACAAAGAATGCCAGCAGAAGAGCGCCCTCACCTCCAGCTCAAGTCACTGCAACAGTCCAGAAAGGGATGCAGGGCAATGCAACATTCCAAGAAAGTGCGGCAGGACATAGTTCTGACTCCTGCTTTACTTGTGGTGCTATAGATAGATCTGCAAGGATGCTTCCAAGGCGCAGCAATCCAGCGTTTGCCCCTTCCAATATTGTTGTCTGGTGACCAAATTTGGAGGCAGTAGAACAGGATGCTTGCAGAGGTGTTAGGATGCAGCATCTTTCCAGATTAATTAGAAAGGTATTGGCATAGTATTTGCATGTGATCCCGCCATTACCATCCATTTAAGGTGCATGCTTGAGCTTGGGGAGCCCAGCTCTTTGTCATCTCGCTTTGCAGGATCCTGCTAAACACAAGAAGGCAGAGACTGCATGGAGCAAAACTCTCAAGCTACAAGAGTCCATGCAGAAAGAGAAGAACAAGGCAAACATTGCCTATGCAAATGCAAGGAAGCTAGACAAAAAAAGCGGTAGCCGGCACATCATCTGCTCCCATCACCAAGGAAGCCATGCAACAAGCTCAAGAGGCCCTCTCAAGCTGAAGACCTGAAATCCCAGCAACTGCTGACTTTTACGCTGGTGTGAAGAGCAAGGACCTGTACAAACATCAACAAGCCATTCACATTAAGGAATTGGCCTCAACTTTAAACAGCAAGCATCACAATATCCCTTCCACCCCAACTCTGGACGGCGTGACAGCCATCAACACTCAAGCTGTTGATGCAATGGAGGAGATATTAGAGGAGATTAACAAAAGCTTGGGGACTAGTGCTGTGCAAGACACGCAGTTTGACCAAATGCAGGTCATCAAAGGAGATGATGTTGATGAAGGTACAGAAGAGGATGGAGCTACCTTTGGGGTGACTTGGTTGAGGTTCTTGGGAGGCATCTCTCACACTCACAAAAGGGAGTTGAAGCTTCTCAAATTCATGTTCACCGCTAGCTCCTGTCCTCTTTGTCCTTTTGGAAGCTCACAGGCCTTTCCTGCCTTAAGGTCACACCAGCAAATCGATCTTTTTGCCAACTTTGGGCTCCAAGATACAGCCAACTTCCACAGTCACGCTGTTCCTAGGCAACACCTGATTCATTTCCATCCCAACAAGCTTACAGCTCTAAGAACAGGGAAACAGTTTAACCCTGGTGTCTTCCAATGCCCTTTGCTGCCTGAATACCATCCACATGTTTTCTTCCAAGCAAGCAAAGAGCTTGCTTTGCGATATGTTGCTCCTGCTTCAACATCTGGTTACTTCGATCGGCTTGCAAATGCTCAGAACGTGGTGCTGGCTAAGCACATGGAGCCTTTGCTGTATGTTGATGCTTCTAACACCTCACAGGTTGCGTTTGCAAACACTGTTGTTAGCAAGCTTCTGACTTCTTGGTTAAAGAAGCCAGATGAACATCCACGGTCCATTTTGAAAGACAAGCAGGAGCTGATAACCTGCATCAAAACAAAGCTGAACCTTAGGGTTAGGGTTAGGGTTAGGGTTAGGGTTAGGGTTAGGGTTAGGGTTAGGGTTAGGGTTAGGGTTAGGGTTAGGGTTAGGGTTAGGGTTAGGGTTTAGGGTTAGGGTT